>JAJTUV010000523.1:467500-1067500 GCA_021653895.1 Mastomys natalensis | reverse complement strand
TCTTTGACTGGCTCAGCTATCCAGTAGTAGTCCTCTGGAGATCATGAGTCACACAGGGTGAGAGGAAAGGAAGCAAGTCCTTTCCTTTTCTTAATTGAAGAACACCAGAGGAGGAAAGGAGACACAAGAAAAATGACCCCCATGAAAAGGAAGTTAAAATGATTTTATTGAACTGGCTTCAGTCCTAGCCACCTAGAGGATGAAGTAATAACAATCAGTCACATTACCGTAGGTGATTAATATTACAGCTGATTGTAGCATCCCCCACCACCCATCCATCAGCATCTCAAAGAGGCAGCACTCGGTCCTTCTCTGCTCAGCTCTCTTGTATTGAAGCATCAGTCCATTTGTGCACCTTTCTCACATTAAAGACAGCAAAATGCACCTTGTAAGGCTGTTTCATGTGGGAGAAAGAAAGGCTATCTTAATGGCTTTCTTTTCCTCTCTTTTCATAAAAACGGATTTTTTTTTCCCATACAACATACTCTATGATTTTCCTGCGCCCACCTCCTCTAAGAAGCCATTTTTAAATTTTTAAACCATTGGGGTGTAATCAAACCAATTTTTAAATTCTATTTTATTTTAAGGTACACCAAGGTGCTTTAAAAAGGCATGTCACAAAGGAACACATTGAAGAAAATATGGAAAAACTCAAATTCTTTTTTCCATATCTGCATAAGACAGTGCTATGCTACAACTCTTAATGTAATTGTTTTCATTTCAATACTTAGAAATGTAGACACCATCAGCATTCAGACTGAAGCATCCTACATTTAGCAAACTATGGGAAAGGCTAGGACATACTACCAGTGGAAGAACAGCAGACTGTAAATGCAGGAGCAAAGATGGGAGAATTCGTTCATAGAATAATTTTAATTTCACCATACTTAAGTCTTTTGTGGTAAGTTCCTTTTGTCCACATTGAATATAAGGACATCTAGTTTTGAGAGACAACTCAATTTTAAGAGAATGGGATTAAATCAGATCCTAATCATGACTGTAAATGTTATTTTCAATCCTCTATTTCTATCCATTGACAAACACCATTAATTCCATATCTGCCTTCCTTCAACAGAAATGCCTTTGACACAGAAAAGCATTTAGTATGTGCCGAATCTGTGTTTAGTATACAGTCTTTCAACACTGAATAAATTACTTGGGAACAGCACAATTGTTGCTTAACTGCTCCATTCCAGGAATGTTGTCTCCAAAGGGGGTCTGTATTTCTTCAGGATTAAAAATCTTCCTTGCCTGACACAAGGGACTTCAAAATGCTGCTGGGAAAGAGATGTGATCATCTTGATCAAGGTTCAGACTGCCCATTCTTCACTTCTCGTCCTGTTTTGTTTCCTTGAATGCTCCCTTCATCTCTTATCCTCATTGGCTTCTTTGATGGCTCCCTTCACTCTTTCTCTCATCCGTCCATTCATGTATTCTCCACACATTCCTTTAGAAAAATGCGTTGCCACCATGGCTGTGCAAATGTGCCGCTGTAGCTTTGCCTTCCTCTGTCCAAGTCACTTGGTTGTTAAATCATGTTCACTTTAATTCAATTTTTGAAACTCCAGTTAAGTTTGACACTCTGTTTCCTTTCTAGTGTAAAGTGCTATTTGAAGCTGTCCAGGCTGTGATCAAAACCTGTAGGTTTTTCTTTAAAATTGCTTAGAATTAACATGATAAACTTGTAGATGATATGTATTAAAAATATTTTTATGTTGGGAAACTTCGATCTGACAGGCAGTTCAGTGTGTATCAAACAATCCATTAGACAGAGCGTCTACACAAACAATCACAGATTGCTGTCAGTTATACCATTCACATTTCATGTTTCTGTTGACTCTTCAGATGAGAAATTATGTTTAAAAGAGAATTATTTTCATATAATATTAAATATAGCTTATGTGTAAATGGAGTCAGCTGAAAAGCTGAAACTGCTCACTTCACATTCCTTTGAAGAATCTACGGAATTTGCTTTAAAATATAACCTTATGCATTTATGCTTTCATAATTTCATCTGAGAATATATGTATTTATATATGCAAATATATTCTATGCTATATTTATACAATATTCATATTTGTATTTATTTAAAATTCAAATAAAGTGTTTATCCCAAAGAAGAAATAATAATAATTTTGTTTTTCTTTGCTCCTTTCAATTCACTGTTAATGTATTGGCAAGGAGCAGAAAATATGGAAAAATATTGTTCATGTTTAGTGAATGTACTTGCATGGATAATTGAATGAATCAATGAATGAACAGCAAAAACAAGCAAATTACTTTTTTAATTTTTTTTTTTTTTTTTTTTTTTTTTTTTTTGCTTATTTGAGGGAATGTTTGGATAGTCATGCAAAGGTCAAATGAGCAGGGAGTCTTTTTTCTCTCTCCACCTTTTGTGTTCCAGGGATCAAACTCAGGTCATCAGACTTTGTAGAGGGCACATTTATTGATGAGCCATCTCACTGGGCCCAAATTACAGTTTTATATGTTAAAACATTATTTAAGGGTTATCTTACATGTGATAGAGGAAAGCAGTGATGATGACATTGCACATATTTCTGTGAACGTCAGAAAGGCTTTACTTCTCTAACACTGTTTTCCTTGACCACTGAGACACACTGGAAGAAGGAAAACCAACAGTATTCAGGCATAGAAACCAAGGGTTAGTATGGATGTATAGCCATGATGGAAGAAGCCATGCATTTATTCCTGATGAGAGGTGGCTAAAGAGTTCCATCATTTCCCTGTTACTTCACTAGTGAACTATGGTGTGTCATCATAGATGACCCTTGAGGTAGTATGGTGGTTTGAACAAAAATAGCCTTTATAGGTTCATAGGGAGTGGAACTTTTGGGAGGTGTGGCTGTGATGGAGTAGGTGTGGCCTTGTTGAAGGAAGTGTGTCACTGGGGGTGGGGCTTTGAGATCTTTGAAGCTCAAGCCAGGCCTAGTGGCTCACTTTCTTTTCCTGATGCCTGAGAATCCAGATGTAGAATTCTCAGCTCCTTCATCTCTGCCTGGATGCTGCCATGCCTCCTGCCTTGACAATAATGGACTAAACCTCAGAAACTGTAAGCCAGCCCCAATTAAATGTTTTACTTTATAAGAGTTGTTGTGGTCATGGTGTCTCTTCATAGCAATAGAAACCCTAAGACAGTTAGCTGTAATTCTTGTGAAATATAATATTCCAGAAGTTCTTACTGCACAGAAAAGTTAACCAAGAAAAAATATGTTATTGTAAGACTTTTGGGTCTAAATGTAGGATTTTCAGGTCTCAGTTTGAATTTAAGATTAAAAGAATCTCACTGGTCCAGGGCACATCCCTGGAGGGGCACATTCCTTAGAGGACACTTGCTGGATTAACATTCAGAGGAGGAAGGCAGAGGCTGATTAACATTCCTCAGACCACGGGGAGGGAACCCACCTGCCGGTGAAGAAGGGCCAGAGCATGTAGACAAGGGAGGTCCTTGCCACCTCATTCCCCCAAGACCAATCAGTTTAAAAGTCACACTGTTCTGCCATTCATATTGTGCCTAGTGACTGTTTCTCTGTTCTACCCCCTAGACAGTATAAAAGCTATTCTTAGCTCGAACTCGGGTTCTCTCTTCTTGCTTGCATGTGAGGGAACCCCAGTATACTGGAATCATTAAACCTCATTCTGGTTGCATGAAGATCGGTGTCTCGTGAGTCATTGGGTGATCTAATCTCTTGAGTGTGAGTCTCCCCTATCAGGGAGCCTTTCATTATTATTACTGAAAATCTTTTAAAATTTAGACTCCTTATGAAATAGATTCATAAGGACTCTCATAAAATACTTTTCCTTTTGTAAAGTGTGTTTCTGGTCTGTACGTAGTACATGAACATTCCTACCCTGGATGGCTTTCCTAAGAACTGCCTGACTTCCATCACAACATGCCTTAACTACCTTTGTTGAGTTAAATGACTTTAAGGAATTGATGTGGGTGAGAATCTAGAGAAGCTTACAAAATATCTACAATATGCTTAATAAGTGAAAACATTCTTGTGTTTTATAAAAAGATAAAGGGAGAAGGAATATGTTTTGGTGGATATGTAGTCAAGTATGGGGAAGACGGTGCTTCTGCGGGCCAATGCCTAGGTATCCTTTCTCCTGAGGAACCATACATAGGGTGGTATAGTATAGAATAAAGTTTATTCAGGGCATGGAGAAGAGAGTTGAAAGGGTAATAGAAATAGAGAAAGAGGAGAGAGAGAGAGAGAGAGAGAGAGAGAGAGAGAGAGAGAGAGAATGAATGAATGGAGAAAAGTAGAGAAATAGAGGCTGGCCATAAGTGGAGGGGGGAAGAAATGGGGAGGGGGAAAGAAATGGGGAGAGGGGAAAGAAATGGGGAGAGAGGGGCAGGGGGGAGAGGACAGAGTGGGAGCAAGAAGGCAAGAGCAAGAGAGGAGGGGAAGCAGCCCCTTTTACCTTTTATAGTAAGTCAGGCATACCTGGTTGTTGCCAGGTAACTGTAGGGAGGAGCTTAGACAAAATGCTGACAGATGTGGGAATAGAGATATGATGAACAAACCGAAATGCCATTCCATACTTTATCAGGTCTGGGTGATCTTACTAACAATACATTTTAGACACTTTCTCTTGATTGGCAATTTAGCAGGATATAGAGTCATCCATGCTGCGTGTATTTGAGAACAGGTTCACTATGCTTTGGAGAGAGGAGAACCAGGCAACCATGTGAAACCTAGGGAGGAGCTGGGGCTATGGCCACTACTATAGGCGGGTGGTCAGGGATGTTTGGCAGGGGCTAGTTAGGGTACCCACTGAAGTTTAGGGCAGGTGGAAAAAGCAGAGACAAGAAATTGATAAGGGCATACTTTTCTAGGCAGGAGATAATAGCACCCAGCAATTATGCCAAGAAGGCAAGTTGAAGTCAAACAAGTATATGTGTCTTTTATCCAAGGATTCAAGGGAAGCCAGGAGGGAGCTGGTATCTCAGCCACTTCCCAGAGCAAAGGCTGATAGCACAAGACTACAGGCAACAATCTGAGACAGACAGCCTTCTGGCTCTGTCTGTGAGGTGTTTGAAGAGATATTAAGTGAGATAGAAAGACTTAAGCATAAAACAGTCAACATCATCCTGTGAGATGGAGAAGGGAACAGCCATCTCTGCCCTCTGATGGCTGACGTCATGTGATGGTCATGTGAGGAGCTACTTCACACCTCTGCTGCTAGGCCTTCACTCTCACGATGGACTTTGTCCTCAAACTATCGAGCCAAACTAAAACTTTTCTTTCCTAAGTTTCCCCCCCACCCGATATTTTGTCACAACAAAGAGAAAAAATAAATAACTCCAGGAGCCAACAATTATCTAGGCCTTCGTTAAAGCCTTTCAAAGAATATTATTTACTTTGAACTTCCATATCTCAGCAAATTGTCTTTAGACTTATTTGTTAAGCCCTTAGAATGTATTTTTAACTTTAATAGATGTCTAGCTTCCACAAACCTAAAAGCAAAGAATCTTTACAAAATTATGTATGTAAACTGTAGAGAGGACTCCCTTACTGTGCTGTGCCCTGTTTTCCTATGCCCCAACAATGACTTTGTTGAGTGCACTGATTTATGCCCTTCTTCACTCTTTGTCTATGAAAGTTCATATAGTTAAGTCTTTTTTTTTGCTACTTCAGCATATCATTCAGGTTAATTTAAATCTGTGTTCTGAACACATTGCTTTCATTTTTCTTCTCCCTTCCCTTTGTTTTGAAAAGCTAGTATTTTACATTGGCATTTCTCTTCATAAGATTGTTATTCCTACTATCCTCTTTATCTGATTTGTCTCTACTGTTCACTGATGTCTTGGTGCATCACACCCTTGGCATTATTTACATGCCTTCTCATGACTGTGATATCTGTCTGCTGTAAAGCAACCTTGTGCCAGATAGTAGCAAATATTTCCTTCCTTCCATCTCCCATCAAATTAGAGTATATTTTTCTGTTATGGTACTGCTTAGAAAATATGTATTGACAGGGATTTTCTCCAGTTAGATAGTACTCTTAAGGGTAATATTTGTACTAATGAATACCTCATGCAGCATGTAAAAATAATAAAGAATAAAATTCCAATGCATTATTGAATATTAAAATAGGGTAAGTGAAGTCAGTTTAACATAGACTGAAGATTTTGAAATTGCTTAAGTGGTAATGGTCTTTAAAGAAATGTGGACATTTACAGATAATTATTTTCTGGGGTATACTATGGTTTTAGGTCATACTGAGTTTGTGAAGGGAGCCTTTTGTCACGGAAAAGTGATAGACTGGTACATCAGGATAAGGCCCCTGTTGCAGTGAGGAGTGCCAAGGAGAAGAGCTATCTTGAGCTGGATCATATTCTTCTCTGAGGTTCTATGATATAACAAGAAGGAAGACTTTTTTCCTCCTTTGTTCCAAAATCTCCCAGCTGGCTTTTGACTCTTGAGATGTCATTATCACGGATCTCAATGATCAAGTTTTTCTTGCAAACAGAATGTATCCTTTTTATCATTCTTTAGTCAGAAGTGTGCTTTATCTGAAATCTGATAAACCATGAGAAGATATGAAAAATGGAATTAAATGCATGCAACGGTCCTTTCCCAATTCATCTTTTAGCCATAATGTCTACTTGCAGCTCTGAGGCATTACTGATCTGCTCTTTTATAGGTTCTGCTTGAGAAGAGGTGAGCAGACATCCAAGGAGCAACAACATTTCCAAGAAGAGTTATGATTAGATAATTTTAGATTATGAGAAACCATGTTGTCGATAAACCTCAGTTTTATTGTTCCAATTTTTTTCAATGCTCATCTACTGCTGTCCTCGAACAATTTTCTGAACAATATATCAAATCAAATTTATTAAATGGCCATCATTTATTTTCTCATCTCTTCCTCAGGAAATAGCATTCAAATAAAAATAGGGTTTTTTCTATTGATGTTTATTGTTAGAAGTTAACAAAAAAAGAATGGATTTTCTGTCACTCTTCCACTGAAACCCCCATTTTTACAAATGACCTTCTCCTGTTATTGAGAAAATTATTTTGATCTGAAGTACTTGAAGAAGTGCTCTCTTTTCTGTGGCCTACAGTGGCCTGTCTTCACTTGTATTAAAAAGAGAAGGCCACACAGAGAATATTGATGTGGTCTGGAGGAACAGAAATATAATAAAATCTAAGACATGAGAATGAAAATCTAAAAGTGACTCAGTGCAAATTAGGCAAACAAATTAAAGGCAAGCATAATAGCATTAGTGTCAGAATAGTAAGTTTGAATTGTCAGTTGTAAAATCATAAATTTTGAATATGCTAATTAGTGTAATTCAATCATTTGCAGACGTATCTTGGTTAGGATTCTATTGCTGTGAAAAAAAGTACCATGACCAAAAGCAACTTAGAAAGGAATGGTTTGTGTTATCTTACAAATGTCAGGTCACAAACCTTTACTGAAAGAAGTCAGGGCAGGAACCTGGACTCAAGAACTGAAGCAGAGAACACAGAGGACTTCTGTTTGTTGGCTTTTTCCTCATAGGTTACTTAGTTTGCTTTCTTTTAGAAGTCATTACCACCTGCCCAGGGGTGGCATCACTCCAAGTGGGTTGGGAACTCTCATATCACTCATCTGTCAAGACAATGTCTCCCAAACTTGACTACAGGACAGTCTTATTAAGACATTTTCTCAGTCAAGTTTTCATCTTCCCAAATGTCTTAGTTTACGTCAGATTGACAAAACTCAACCAGCAAAATTGATATATCAAAACATCACATTGAACATTATAGATTTGTATAATTTTTATCAATTTAGAAAAATTTAAAGAGAATATTATATAATGAATGCATACATGTATGTGATCATGTTTGTTTTTAGGAAGTAGGATAGGCCTGTGTGTGTCTAGAGACTGGAGGTCAAACTTAGGTCCCAAGTGTCATTCTTTGAGTGCCATCTACTTGCATTCTCAGAAAAGGTCTCTTACTTTTAGCTAGCACTAGCTCATTTGCCTCAATTGCCTAGCCAGAAAGCTCCAGAGATCCATCTGTTTCCTCTTCCCTAGTACTAGAACAACCACAAGGCAGCACCAATCTTGGCTCTTCTGAAATTAGTTTTTCATTCTTCATATTTTCATACACACATGCATACAATGTGTCTTGATCATGTCTACTGGCTACTTCCCTTCTACTTGCCCAGGACTTTGCCTATGCATCTCACCACTGACTTTATGCTATACATGTTCTGAGGACTGAACTCAAGTCATCATGCTTACAAAAGCAAATATTTCATCAACTGAGCAATCTCTCCAGCCTAGAAATGTGAGTCTTTTTAGAGTACAGACAGGAAGGACCACTCCTGCCAGGGTAAAAAAATAGGTAAAAATATGGAAGATCCATATCTCTCCTGCTACTCCAGATCCAGTGGTCCCAGTCTCATTCCTAGCTCTGTAACAAGAAAACAACAATAACAACAACAAAAATAACTGCTTGTCTTCCTTTCCTTCTATGACTCCATCCACAGTGAATGGAAAAAACATTTCCTTCCCCTAACTAATCCCATTATCCTAGCCTCCAAAACCAGTAGGCATTCCTTGGGAACACACCAGTTAAGCAGGCTAGGAAACAGGCCTACAGTAAGTTTCCTACCAGGCAGTACACAGCCACCACACTTTCCTGGAGTCCAGGGAGCAAGCAAAAACCAAGGAACAAAACTTTAACCCAACAGAGACAAAACCAGATATCATCACCCAATCCCAGAAGCCTAAACATCAATATAAAAACACCATCAATAACAGTGATGGTAATATTTCTCAACTGCATTCCAGCAACCCTACCATAGCAGGCACTGAATATTCCAACAGAGATGAAATCCAAGAGAAAGACCTAAAACTGTCTATATAAAGATGATAGAGACCCTTAACGAGAAATGAATGACTGGGAGGAAAGGAAGGGTATGTAAGATCAATTAACTAATGTAAGGAAATGAATAAATCCCTTAAAGAACTCATTTTTAAAAATACAAAGAAGAAGCATATGAAACAAATAAAACTGTTCTACACCTGAAGATAAAAGTAGAATTGATAAAGAAAACTTGAACTGAGGTTATGCTGGAAACTAAATTTTGGGAACTCAAAGGGAAAACAACAGAGACAAACTTTAGCAACAGAATGCAAGAGATGGAAGAAAGAACTTTGAGTATTGAAGAAACAATTAAAAAATGGATATATGGGTCAAAGAAAACATAATATCTAAAAATTCCTGATACCAAGAAAATAATCCAGGAAATCTGGACACTATGAAAAGACTAAATCTATACATAGTTGTAATTAAGGAAAGAGATATGCTCAAAGGCAAAGAAAATATTTTGAACAAAATTATAGAAGAAAAATTTCCTCACCTAAGAAGGAGATGACTATAAGGCACAAGAAGCCACCATTATACAGGGTGCTAGAAGGAAAACTCCAACCTAAGGAGATTAACTACAACCATGTAAACACAAGTAATAAATAATCTCAGACCACCAAAATCAAAGGAAGTGACACATATGTGTGCATGGTGCACACACACACAATCAATACCACCAACCAACAACAACAAAAATAAAACAACACGAATCAACAATCAGTGGTCATTGATATCTCTCAATGTCAATGGTATCAGTTCCCCAATAAATAAAAAGACAAAGACTAACAGAATGCATTCAAAAATATGACCCATCTGTTTGCTACATTCAAGACACACACCTCAACATCAAAGACAAACATCACCTCAGAACAAAAGGTTGGAAAAAGGTATTCCAAGCAAACAGACCTAAGAAACAAACTGGTGTAGCCATCTTAATATCCAACAAAATAAAATTCAAACCAATATTAGTCAGAAAAAAATAAGGAAGGATACCATGTACTCATCAAAGGAAAACCACTAAGATGGCATCTATTCTTAACTCTCTCAATACAAGTTCATATTTGTAAAAGAAACACTAGTACAGCTAAAATCACATAGTAACCCTACACACTAATACTGGGAGACTTCAGTACTGAACATTCAATAGACAAGTCATCTAGACAAAAACTAGACAGAGAAAGGCTAGACTTGATAGATGTTATAAACAAAATGGACCTAATGAGATATTTACAGAACATTTTATCCAAACACAAAAGAATATACCGTCTTCTCAGCACCCTTTGAACTATCTCCAAGTTGATCTATACTCAGGACAAAGTATCTCAAAAGATACAGGGAAATTTGTTCTAGCCTAATGTCACATTCCTGCCTAAACCCTACTTCCTTTTCCTTAACCAATGTCATATTTTTGCCAATCAGCCCATTTCCTTGTCCTTGGCCCATGTCAGATTCTTGCCAAGCAGCCCCAAAGGTTCTCTGCCTCACCTCCTTTTTTATTTCATTAACAAGACTGACAAGAATGACCTGTCTTAGGTCATTCTGACAAGAATGACTTCCTTACCCATCATAGAATATGCATTATCAAAAACAATGCACTTTTGTCTTAGGTTGATAAAGCTCTGTGCAGAATCTTACCCATCCTTCGCTTGCCTGTCTGTTAATTTAATAGCTCTGTCTGGGGGTCCATTTTCAGGTTTAAGCCATGTACTTTGGCTGCCAACATGTAATTTCAGGCAGAAATCTAAATCTTAGGCCAGAACAAAGAAGTAATTTCAGGCAAGAATCTAAATACTAGTGAGAACAAAGAAGTAATTACAGGCAGGAATGGAAATTGTAGGCTAGAACAAGGAAGTAGGCTTCAGACATGAAAATGACTTTAGCTAGGACAGGGAAGTTGGCGCAGATATTTTGGTCATCCTGACAAGCCCTTAGAAACAGTTATTATGGGAGTGTTCACAAAATTTTGTTGATTGCCTTGCTTGTTCTTTGACTATTTATGTTTATTGTCTTGCTTGTTCCTTGACTATTTGCATCTATTGTATTGCTAGTCCCTCAACCTAGAACTGACCTGAATACTTGCAAATGGTATAAAAGCAGAAAGGAGGAGGGGGGATGGGATAAGGGGTTCTAGGGAGGGGAAATGGGGAAAGAGGATGGTATCTGAAATGTAAATAAATAAAATATCCAATAAAAAAGGAAAAAAAGAACAAGAAAATTAAAATAACTCCTTCATCCTATCAAACCACCACAGATTAAAGCTGATTAACAACAACAACAACAACCACAATAGAAAACTTACAAACTCATGAAGTGGAACAATTTTCTTTTGAATGAAAAATTAGTCAAGGCAGAAATAATAACAAAAAAAATTCTTTCTTGAGTGAAAATGAATGGACGACATACTCAAACTTATGGCACCAAATGAAAACAGTTCTAAGAGGCAAGTTTATAGCACTAAATGCCTACATAAAATAACTGAAAATATCTCATACTAGCAACTATGAACATGTTTGAAAACTCTAGAACAAAGGAATACATTGCACCCAAAAGGACTAGAGGACCTGAATAATCAAATTAGTGTTGAAATCAATTAAATAGAAACAAAGAGAATAATACAAAGAATCAATGAAACCAAGAGTTGGTTTTTGAGAAAACCGAGGTCAACCATTCCTTATCCAAATTAACTAAAAGATGGAGAAAGAACATACAAATGAACAAAATCAAAAAAGCAAAGGGGAAAATAACAAACATATACCAGGAATATAGAGAATCATAAAGTCTTTAAAAATCAAGTTCTCCACCAAATCGGAAGATCTTAAAGAAATGGATCTCAAGATCAGACCAGCAATTTAGAAAGACCTATAACTCTACTGAAATAGCAGCAGTCATTAAAAGTCTCACAAAAGGGGGGATGGGACAGATGGTTTTAGTGTAGAATTTGAAAAGATATCAAAGAAGAGTTAGTTCCAATACTAATACTACTCAAATTATTCTACTAAATGGAAATAGGAGGAACATGGCCAAATTCATTTATGAGGCCATAAACATCCCCAAACCATACAAAGGAACAAAGAAAATTACAGACCAATTACCTTTATGAACATAAATGCAAAAATTATTCGATAAAATACTCGAAAACTAAATGCAAGAACACACCAAAAACCTCAGGTCTCAATCTCTAGCTCAAAAAAAAAAATAAAGACTAAGAAAATAAAAAGGTAAAAATGAGAAATTTATTTCAAATTTTAAAGACAAGGCTTCTTTTCTCACAAACCATCCATGTTTTAAAAATCTGTATTCACCCTTGCCAGACTTATTTCATTGTATTCTTCCTCTATGTCCTTCTATTCAGATCAGCAGAATGATGTGGTAAAAGGAGTTGTGATTTCTAGGGGAAGACTTGGTCTCAGCACTCACTTTCTGTTCATTTTTGATAGATCAGGTACCTTAACTGCAAGTACAATCCTTCCATCTGTGAAAAATATAGCAGAATGCAAAAATACATCCTATGGGGCAAGTTTTTTTTAAGCATATAATACATAATAAAATACGTTTGGGAAATCTAAACAGTATACAATACAAGTTATTCTGGTTACCCAAGAAAAGTAACTAGGAATAGCCCAATTATTATATATTATTAATAATACATAAAGACTCGGCTTGAGTTGTGGCTCTATTCACTGGAAAGTGAGAGAGTCTTGGTTTCAAGTTTCTGTCTGTTTGGCCTGCACTTTGCATTCTTTTTAAAATGAAAGTAAGATATTTGTAAACTGACAGATATAGCTGTTTTAGGGCCTCTAGATAGGAAGGGAACTCAATTTGAAAACCAGCGGTAGAAGAAAGTAATAAAACTATAACCCAATTTATTGTTTGAAATAACCTTATTCTGGTTTTAGTACAATGTGTAATATAAATAGCCTAAAAACCAAAGTGAATGACAGTGCAGAAGAATTTATGAAACATGTCTATGGGTATTTAATATCTTTACTGATCATAGAACCTCCCCTTTCTCTGCCTTCACATTTTTCACACGTGATTATTCACATGAAGATGCTTGTCTACTGTTCCTACATGCTGCCAGACATAGTCTGTGCTGCTCAGGCAGACAATGAGAGAGCAGTGTCCTGTGCTTTGCACTGGTCTTTGTTCGTTGTTTGTTTTCTCCTATATAAGGAGAGGGATAGCTCAAGCCACTTTCCTGTAGAGAGATGCTACATGCTGTCTAGATGCATACCATGTAGTTCTTGCTGTCTCTCTTGTCTGTGCTACATTGGACTACCTCAGCCTTTAGGCAAGATTCCCCAGGTCTTGTCAGGTGACAGCTTTAACTCCAAGGATTTACCGGCTAAGAGTAAGATCTGAACTGCTTTTTTTACAGGCATAAGATCGATAGATATTAAAACAAGCTTCAAGTTTTTGCTTTCCATGCTCATATGAAGTCTTACTCTCAAGAAGATGTATCTTCCCGATTGTTTCCTACCTCAGTCTAGCCATACATGTTTCTGCATTTTGAATAGAGGTAGGCATTTACTTGACACTTCTGAGGCTTTGTTAAATTCCATCTCTGCAAACTAAGTCTGCCTTGACCAGATTCCAGGTGGTTATCAGCATTACCATTATCACAGATGCTAATAATGAAGTAATTGGCAATTGTTAATAATACCAGACAATTTTAAAGTGCACATTGACTCCAAATAGATATGTATTAGACGCTCTCAACTCACTGCAAGATCACATGTATTGGTCACATGATATATTCTGCTTCTATTGGTTTAAAAGGATAAACTTGAAATTTGAGGGAACTGGTTGAAAGAAGCCAATTCCAAATGGTACAAATAATTTTACTTGTACGAGAGGCCAAGAGTGCTAAAAATTTAAAAAATAGAATAGAATGGTAGAATCCCCTGAGTGAGGAAGGAAACTAAAAAGTTACTTCATGTTCATAGTGTCTCACGTGTCCAAAGTAAAAGGCTATACACATGTTACAGAATAACTAGGAAAACAATTAACAGTACAGTGCTATCCATTAACAATTTTTAACAAGGTCAATTTTAAAATCAGCAACAAAATAATGGACTCGTTATGATATTCTGCATTTGTAGGGGAAGATTTGCTTAAGAATGGGAGCAATTTTATCTACAGGTGTAGCATAGATTTTAAGAAGGCAGTTTGCTGCTTTGTTCATTCAGCTAAACCTCAGTAGTGATTTTTCCTCCTAAACCTAGGCTCCCCAGACCTGATTCAGTAGCCAGGGTCACAGTGCCAGCTTGAGTTGTCCTCCCACTGCCTCCGGCATGAAGCAAGCCTTAAATCCAGAGGACAGTTGGTTAGCAGTCAAATCACTTTTGGGCATGTTGCATATCTTGGCCAGCAGGTTCAACTCTATTTCCTAGAGCTCAAAGCTGGGCAAGAACAATGGTGTCTTTTCTCTCAAAGAGCCCCTGGGGTTTGAATGCTAGCCAACATGGAGGAAGTTCCCAGCTAAGCACCAGCCTATCTTCTCTGCATCTTACAACCCATGTGTGTGATGCCTTCTGTATTATGAGCTCACCTTATAGATCCAACGGGAAGCCTATATTTCGAAAATAAGGCAAATCCCCTTGGAGTCAACTTTACATATAAATTGTAGGTTATTTACCACTACTGTGCTAATCACAGTACTCTTAAGATTTGAGAAGTAGAGGATTTCATAAACAGGAACTCATAAGAAAGTAATAAAAGCACATTCTGTCCAAAAGCACCAGGTGTTTTTCAGAGGTTCTCCCCCAGCTTGATGGATGTCTCTATATTTCCCTCTATAGTGACTTCTTCCAGGTAAGTATTTGCTGTGTGACAAAACCAAGCCCAAGTCTGTCATTATGTTCTGCAGGGCTTAGTGACTTCTGTTCAAAGACTGTTTTCTTCATTGTGTCTGAGCCTCCCATAGTAAATTAAAAATCGAAAGTAGTTAGCAACACATGGCTCAGATTTAACCTTCAGATGAGCTCTTAGGAGTCTCATTAGAAATATTCAATGGACACTTGAACTTTAAAAGAAGGCACTCATTTCTCTAAAAGGTTCAGAAATATCAATTGATAAAAACAAGCAGGACAAAACACTGTCCTTTCCAGTGTACTTCTGCTTTGAATCCAATTTCAAGGTGAAAATTAGTCACCTCTGCCACGTTAATCCTTACAGTCAAGTTATAATTAATAATGATAACTTCTTATTGGAGCAATTATAATCATTGTTCCAATGAAAGTCTTAGAAATAAAATCTTTGCAAAAAAGAGCCAACAAATGTATTTTATACAAGTGAAAAATCACACTATTGTTTCAATGTGATTAAAACCTCATATGAATAAATTTTGTGTTCTTTATTAGAGTGTGACTTATATTTTGAAATATTATCAAGTAATTTCTGGATCAGTAGAAATGATATTGTCAAAATTGTATATAAATTATATATAAACACTGTGTCATTGATTTAACCACTGAAATATAAAACTTCTTATAAAATGAGATACTCCATTAGTTTCTACCTACATTGTATCCCTTCCACTTTTATATCTAATGAGCAAAGACATAAAAGAAGGACACTCACTAAGACCTCTATTGCAAAGACATGGTTTTCTGGAAAAGATACAATTTAGGTGAAATAAAATAGAAAATAAAGCCTCAAGGCCATTTTCACATCAATGATATTTGCTTAATGCTTCTAAACTAAAACTTGATAAAATATACACAAGAGTAATTGAGAAATAAAATTAATCTCAAGAGACCCAAAATCTTACGTTTTTAGAAATTTAACTTTGTTTCCATTTCTTTGTCCTCTGAGAGAAGGATCACTATACAGAATATAACCTAAAGCTATATGCCAACCAGGAGTTATATGATTGTGCATTGATGTTCTTAATATTCTCAGATTAAGCAATGGTCAGGTCTACAGAATGGTGCATATACTATGTTTTAGAGTGACTGCTCCATTATAGTCTTTACTCAACAAAAATAGAGAAGACTCGAGTGAGACAGATGAAGTTGGTTTGATGTAATAATATGTCATTCCTTTCTATGTGTTTTGTATCTACTGCCTGGGATATTTTACTAATGCTTCTGAATTTCTATTTTTCAGATATAATTTTATAGTTTAAATACATTCATTGCCAACACTGCTAGTTCCCTGCTGTTACAAGGGCAAGTTTCACATGTAAACTCTCAAACATTTTTGTGAAGCCAGTTCTGTGGTACTAAACCAGGTCAAGACGCTATAAAACAAAAGAAAGAAAGAAAGAAAGAAGAAGAAGAAAGAAAGAAAGAAAGAAAGAAAGAAAGAAGGAAGGAAGGAAGGAAGGAAGGAAGGAAGGAAGGAAGGAGAAGGAAATAAAGAAGGAAGAAACAAAGAAGGAAGAAAGGAAGGAAGGAAGGAAATCATAGGTTAATATCCCCGATGAACAGAGATGCAAAAATCCTCAATAAAATAAATCAAAAAAATCATCCACCAAGATCATGTTAGCTTTATACTGGAAAGATAGGGATGGTTCTACACGCATAAGTTAATAGAAAGTACGAGGATCCTTATGCTCACAGAGAAGTACTAGCAGAATCAGGAATGCTAAACATAGAGGGTTGTCCCCAAAAGGGAGGGATGTATAACCTGTTTCCCATCCAGAAAGGCAGAAGAGGATGTGGGATGAGACCTTTTGTACTGTGTGGTCAAGACCAGACTGGATCCTTCCCCAACCCCTTATTGCAGACTTGTCAATCTATAAAACCTATCTTTATGGAAGGTGTCACAGGTAGTCAATCTATAAAACTATCTTTATGGAAGACATCACTGGTACTTTACAAAGAATATTGATGTGCTCATGTCTTAAGCTTTGTTGTACACATGGAATTGAGTTAATTATCACCAGGAAAGTATTCACCAAATTGTGCTGTGTTTAAATGTACCGAAATATTCTAATCCTGGTCAGACTCCTGAAGTTAGAACCAACACCAGCAACTGAATGGTGTTGAACTAAACTGCCTTATTTCCTCCCTTGAATGCTTACTCTGCTGGCCATAGTGATCGCAGAGATAATCTCCACATTAGAGTCTTAGCTAGCAGAGTAGGATTAAAGGGAACATGTGACACACAGGCGGCATCATTACAAATGGAGAAAAATTCAAACCAATTATATCGAATTCCTCTTCTTCTCTCCTCCCCTAAGCCTTTTCTCCGCCTCCCCTTCTACTGCCCAATCACTTGCTCTAGCCTTTATTTTACAAGTTTAATTGAACAGAAGGTTCACAAGAAGTCATCTGTGTACAGATTCAATCATCCTCTGCAGCCTCTCCCAGGAAAGTGGAACTAGGATCAAAATACAAGGCTGGGGCTATCCACAACACTTGTGAAACTTAGAAAAGTTGCCTGAATTCTCAATTGTCCCTGGAAAATTATTTATAAAGAGGATAAAAAAAATTAAAAGAAAAAAAATCACCCATGAACCATCTACACCATTTTGCTCCCTGTGTAACAAGTTAAAATAGGGCATAGTACATGGGCTAGTTTCTACTTTTCCTTGTTTGTGACTGAAGTCTGTATCTATTTTGTTGAACTAAATCTCCTTTTTGTGGACTGCCATCACTACAAACCTTTTTCCTGTCATGACACATGGCCAGGAAAGACAGACCAACAAAAAAGACATATGGCTTTACATGACAACAATGGGAAGGCAGACCTGCTCTCCAGCCATTTTAACCCTACTTGAACTTTACAATGAAATGGTAACTGGCAACTTTTAGAAATATTTTATTAGATTTGTTAAACAAAAAATATATGTATATAGTGCATTTTCTCTCTTCTCTTTCTCCTATGAGTACCATGATCATCCTCTCTACAGGTCTCTTTATACTTCTTTGTGTTCTGTTTTGTGACCCACGGACTTTAACCAAGGCTATCTGTGCAACCCCAGATTTGAACTGTCAGTTGAAACATGGTGTGCCTGCCCATCGGTGTACAAACAACTGAGGGTGATGTCTGTCCTTCCCTTACACTCCATTAGTAACTCTAATCCTGTAGCAGCAGAATATGACCACATTGGACTGAAATGGCACAACTTAAAATAGTTTCCATACTGGGATTCTACATCAAGATGCTCTAATTTAAGATTCTTGAGTGTAACCCAGATATACTTGAGAGCTCCCCAGTCAACTGGAAATAGACCTGTGGTTTCAATTCGCTGGCATCAGCGTAATTCTAAAATAAGAGAATTGGCCCAAGATTGGGGGAAAAAAAAAAAAAAGAGGTGAAGCCAACACAGAAGAGGGCTGTGATACAGACCCAGGGAGATGTCCTTGGATGATGAAATTAAGGTCTAGGTGAAACATGAGGTTGTTGCAGAAGTGATAAGGTGTGTTGTAAAAAGATGTTCCAAGATAAAGCTTGAGCAATATGAAAATATTCAGTCACTTTTATATTGCATATTAACGCAACTTGTGTCTAGTCACAGATCTATGCCTGTAGACTTGCCAATAACTATATAGATGTTCTTTTATAAGAGGTTTTTAAGAGGTAATACAGATGGTGAAAAAAGGAACTTGTATGGCAGGGTAGGACTTAGTTGACTTGTGTGTGTGTGTGTGTGTGTGTGTGTGTGTGTGTCCACCACGAGCATGTAGAAGAGCTAACCCTTCAGGCTCTTATTGTTTCCATTTATAGTTTTTGCTGATGGGGGTGTGCTCTGAGTAATGATGAAAGACTAGAAACCAAAATGTCTTCTCTGTTTCCACTTTGCCTTCATGGCTCCAATGAATCCCACCACAAAAACCTCAGATATCTGAAATTTTAAAATCAAATTGGCCAGTTTATTTTAATCTAAATTAAAAAAAAATCTGAGCTAACATCATCAAATTCTTTGAGAAATTATCAAAGATTTCAACTAACTTAGCTATAGGGCACATTTAAAAAAAAAAATCTGCATTAGTTGGAGTTTATTCTTTGAATTGAGAAGCCTGTTTGTTTTCTAATGAGGTATAGGCTTTTTATGAGGAAATCTACACTCCAGGTCTCTCTATGATCAGAAACATTTTTCAAGCTCACAGAGACCTGGCAGTGTTTAAAAGTGAAGACTGCTTGCTGCTCTGTTATATATAGCCAAACTCATCTTAATTTCATAGTATCTATAGCCAGCATTACATCTGTGACTTCTGTTTACTTTCATAATTCATTTGAAATACAGTTATGAAATGAAAATATGCACTTGTAATATTCTGATGCTAATTAAGTAATAGCAAGCTCCTTCTCTGAGGGATGTTTTTCAACAATTGATACATAGATCTCTGACAGTCGAACGGTTCAATCTAACACTTCATTTCCCACCCTTAGAAGTCATTCATCAAGCACCAATGAGGGCCTGCTTGCAGCTCTGGAAGTGGAACACTGGATCATGCTCATTTTGTGTACTCTCAAGCATATATAAAATTCAGTATGTAAGCCTTTTATCCATATAGCACATATAGAGAGCAGCATCTGCAGCATCCTCCCTGCGTGAAGATGCAGCCTAGACCCCCAGTAGACTGGAAAGCCCTAGTGTTACAGCAGCATCCTCTCTACTCACGGGTATGCATTCCCTGATCTTCAGTAGACATCAGAAATCCCAAGCAGTGTAGACAACTAAAATATACCATGTGATTTTTCTCTATGTAAATATAAATGAATGCCTTATTAATATTAACTAAACATTTATACTTGAGGTCATCGCTTTTGCTTTTTAAAATTTGACAATAAAACTAGCTCAAATTTGCTTTTGTCCTTAAAAAAAATTCAGAGAGACTTGTTCTTATTGTAGACTTTATCAACTTTTGTATACAATGTTTTCCTTAGTAAGTTAACTTTACCTTCTTACTTACCAAAAAAAAAAAAAAAAAAAAAATCATGTGTCAGCACTTTTGTACATCAGAATTGCTAGTATCAATACCCCTCAGCTTTGAGGCTATTACTAGTTGAGATATAATCTTCCTGAAGTAAGCACTGTGATACTGCCACACTCAGTCTGCATACTCAGGGCCTTACTGATGGTGGGCAGTATATATAGTGTGAACATCCTAGACAGTGGGGCAATTCATATCCTGAAAGAACAGAGAGAATGGGAACATTTCATCCTGCTGCTTAGAAAATTAGGCAATTAAAAAATAGTGATATCCCCACCCCCTGGAATTCCTTATTTAAAATTTCTGACCACGGCTGATATGGGTAAATAAAATATGTAAGCCTGAAAATGTATATCCTACTGTAAAGCCCAAAAAACTCCAATTCCAGGAAGAAAATCACAAAGTCCATTTGAGCAAACATCCTCTGGCAACCCTCCCCTCCCCCCACCAACAGCCAGTCAGACAGCAATAGCAGAGACAAGGTACCAAAAAATAGATAACCTTGTCAGCGGCTTTTGCCCCCATGTTTGGTTGCAAATTATCTCAAAAATGTGGATTTTAAAATATTAATTTGCTGACTAATATGAAAATTCCCAAGTTTGCTGTAAATTCAATAAATACCCTCGAACCCCTCGATGCTTGCGAGCTTGTAGTAAAGACCCTTATGTGTTTGCATCGAAATTGTTTCCTTGGTGGTCTTTGGGGTTCCTTAGACTTTAGCATAGCAAGCACTACTGCATTTCGAGCATTCTTCCATTCCCTTTCATATGACCAGTGGAGTTTCAGTAATGTTTCACCAGAATTTACAGCTTATAAAATTCAGATTCTATAGCAATCTGATTCATACCTAAAGAAAATATATTCATGAGACTTAAACTTAGAATAAGAATAAAAGATTTTTCTTTTGTTGTTTTGGAGCATCTTTTATCTTATAGATTTTTTGTTAATTTTGATTTCAAGTTTTTGTTTTGTGGGTTTTTTTTTTTAATTTTTATTGATGTTTTATGAAAGAGAGAAAGAACAAAAATGAAGTGAAGTGAAATGAAGAGAGGTGGGAGGATCTGGGATATAGTGGGAAGGGAGAAAGTATAATCAAAATATATTGTATGAAAAAAATGTTTTAAATTAAAAAAACACAACATAGGAAAGTATTATTTAGTGAAAATTTCTCTGTCCAAATTTAATAAATTTCAACTGTTAATTTGATAAACATTAAAAGAGATTTTGGGAAGTAAATTTATAAACTTTAAAAGAAAAATTTTCTAAACAAGGAAAATCAGTGGATAGTCAAGGTAGGAAATACTAATTTTGAAAATTATAATAACTAGTTCAACGATTTCTAAGTTTTTGTGTTTGCTGAGAAACATAGGAATATACATTTTTCAATACAATAGAATTGTCAGTCTGTTTTACATAAAATTGTATACAGTGGGAAGCACTGCATTTTAAGTTATTGGCAACTTTTTTCTAAATTATTCTGTTTATTTTCAAGCATCGACAACATTTATTTCCTCCTTTTTACTTTTAAAATTCTCAAACGTTGAAACACTGAGTTCATTCTATTCTGGCCTTTCCATTTTTCCTATCCATTTTTACTATTTCTTGGGTGAGTTAGTACAAAGATTAAAACCAAGTCAGCCCTAACCCTGTTCATGAAGAGCTGTCCATGTAATATAACTGAATAGACACATTCTTTGTTTTTTGTTTTTTGTTTGTTTGTTTTTTGTTTTTTTCGAGACAGGGTTTCTCTGTGTAGCCCTGGCTGTCCTGGAACTCACTCTGTAGACCAGGCTAGCCTCGAACTCAGAAATCCGCCTGCCTCTGCCTCCCAAGTGCTGGGATTAAAGGCGTGCGCCACCACCGCCCGGCGAATAGACACATTCAATGTATTGAGAATGACCAAGTCAGAAACTATGTAGCTGGATGAATTATCTTTAACAGCACTAAAGAGTCATCATGGTATACAAATTTGAAAAGGAAGCTTGTTTAGCTGAAAGAAAAAAACCACTTAAAAAATCCACACAAATACAGGAAGTTATTTTTTTTAAATCATAACTAATTAGTGTAAGAAAACAGGGTTATGTGTCTCTTTTCCTTGCTGTAGTTAACTACTAGAGCAGAAGCAACTTAAGGGAGGTTGTACTTATTTTGGCTCACAGTTTGGAGGTAAAGTACATAGCCACAGGAGGGTGTGGAACTTGAGGCAATGATAACATTGTATCTACAATCAGAAAACAGAGACAAGTGTTCTTCTCCTGCTACTTTGTCTCCTTCAATTCAGACTAGCATATGCCTTCTCCTCTCCGCTAATCTTTGAAAGTATTCTCCCAAATGCTGCTCGAGTTGTCTTTAGGTCATTCAAATGTATTCAAGCTGACAATGAAGATAAGTTGAATAACTTTTATTGGCTAACTGATTGAGAACCCTTTCTGGGACTATTGAGTACTTCACATGAAATTTAAATATTTACTATTAAAACAATAACTCACATGATGTGAAATGTAGCCATTCGTTATTTTTCATTTTTTTCAACTAAGCAAGCTCTCCTTGGTTTTTAAAGATATAGATTATATATTTTCAAATATTTATGTTTTCAAATATATGTGCCAATATATGTCTGTTCTCTAATTTGTGAAGGAAATTATAGCCTGCTGGCTGGAAAGTTTCGTCTACTTTTGTATTTCAAATCTTGCCCTTGAATGTGGAAAATGTAAAAACTCATGGCCAAGGCCTTGGAAGTAAGGGTGTAGGACTTCCTATAACCCCCAGCTCTCAGCACCTCCTCATATCCAAACACCCTGGGTCAACCTCTGTCATCAGGTACTCACTCACAACTCACAGCAGGATTAGGCCCTCAGCAGCTCATACTGGCATTCCCCTGGGAGTCAATTAGATTCACAGAGCAACTGTAGACAGAACAACATCTGGATAGGGCATTTCCCCCAGTTAGGCACCACTAACTGTGCCCTTAAATGGTTTGTGTCATGTTTTTTTTAACACTCCTGAATAAAGGCAAGGCATTCATTCGAAGAAGGAAAGACTTGTTTAGGACTGACATTAAAGGTGTTCAACATTTGAAAAGCACAGATTACTTTAAGTTTTACCACAGTTTAATTTTATGATTTTGGCTGCTTAGAGTAAATGACATAGATAAATCACTTCAAAACATAGATGAAAACTGTTGAATTGAGTTGGAGGACAAAAAAAAAAAAAAAAGCCTTGTCTATGTCAAATCACAGGAACTTAATAGCTCAACAGAGATGACCTCTTACCATAGAAACAACAGTGGGGAACTCATTCTGTTTTCCCGTTTTGTCAAAGGCGTTTTTGTCTAATCTAAAAGTTTATCAAGCACATAATTTTAAGGATTTAATGACCTGTTTCCTGGTCTCTGGATTTTCTGTGGTTCCTGGTGGTTTACTTATACAAAGTACAATGTGTCGTGACGGAAAGAACAACATTCAGTAGAAAAAGTAAGTGTCCATAATGGATGTAATTTGTTTCAGCTTTACCTGTCAATCCAGTTTTAAAGATGGTGACCGCAATCCACACACCATGTCGCTTGCTTTTCTTCATCCTTCCCAGCATCCCCTTCTCAATTACTCTCCTCACGGGTATTTTGAAAATTGGAGTACATCTTCAATAGCATGTAATACCATCTATTCCCACCTTGTTTTTCCTTATTACCCTTCATTTCCCTATTACTCATTTTCTGACATATTACCTATTTTCAGCTGTCACATTCCATATTTCCCTGCACTAGGTTTGAATGTGAACCTAAAGCACACTAGAATCTTTTTGATATTCATTCACTGACATATCGCCAGTGTTGAGAAGGGTGCCATTACACAGGATTTCTGTGCAAACCTTTTAAATAAATTAGTCAGTTTTTACACAGGGTTTGCCTAAAAGATGTGCATGATCTTGAAAATAGTGGAACAAACAATGCCAAGTAGCTCAGTCGTATTCCTTGTAAGAGGCCTTACATTCTTACTAAGTGTATCTCTGCACCTCACTCCTCCACCCACCCCCCCCCCCCACCCCCGTTTTCCTGATGCTTGAGGCTGTAACATCTGGAGGGAGAGGATGCAGCAGGTACCTGAAGACACTGAAAATAAACATCAGTATCCAAACTCCCAACAAAGCAGCATGAATTTACCTCGTTTTCTCTTCAGTATCATCCAGTTTCGCTCCCAAGGCGACAAAACCAGAGTCAGGCTGCAATATCAGCAGAGGAAACCCTTAATGGAGAATGCATGTGGTTTTCTAGTGTGCACAGATCGTCGCTGTGATAGAACAAATGTTGAGGGATCAAAAAGAGCCTCAAGCAGTATAAAAGAACTAGTGATAGGGTGGTGAGATGGCTCAGAGAATAAAGGGGCTTGCAACCAAGTCTAACAACCTGAGTTTTCAGTCCATGGCACCCACGTGGTGGAGGAAGAGAATGGTCTCCTCCGTAAACTGTTCTCTGACCTCCACATGTCAGCCCTGGCTTGTGTACTCTCCCTGACTGAATGCAAAAATGTAATTGTACAAAGAACTTGTCACATACAAACTACACTCTAGGTCATTATGGTATTAAACTTGAAATCAATAACAAGACACAGGAGAGATTTGAAAATTAAAAGTATTAAAATAACCCAATGATCAAAGTAGTGTTACGTGATATTTGAAAATGACTAAACTAAAAAATATACTGAATATTCAGCACCGCAGAATTTGTGTGGTGGAGCTGAAGCAGAGCTTAAAGGAAAATAAATATAACCAAATGCTACTTTTAGAAAAGAAAAAAAATGTCTCAAATGAGTAACTAACTTAAGTTTCAACCTCAAGAAACTAGAAAGAGAGGAAAATAAATCCAAGGCAGGCAGAAGAAAAGAAAGGAAGGAAAGGAAAAATATAAATTGTGAAGATAAATAAATTTTAAAATGGATGCAAGTATCATTCTGTTTATATGATAGTCCTTAAAAAAAAAAAAAAAGGTGATGTTGTTGAATAGATGAATGGTAGCCATGGCTACTTAGGAGCCTATGACTCCTGCATGTCTTACAGCAGCAGAGATGCCAGGGTAAACATGGGCACAGAGGGCTCTTGGGAGGAATTTCCAAAGGGGAAAGCCTCTTTTGTAGAGTGTTTATTAAGAAGAAGCAATTGGCATTGTTACACAAATTAAGATAAAACACTGGACTCTTATGTGGGATTTTGAAAGGATAAGCATTGTCCACTTCCA
The DNA here is from genome assembly GCA_021653895.1 of Mastomys natalensis. Lineage (NCBI taxonomy): Eukaryota > Metazoa > Chordata > Mammalia > Rodentia > Muridae > Mastomys > Mastomys natalensis. Next base: position 1,042,487 of record JAJTUV010000523.1, on the reverse strand, counting down.
CAGCAAAGCAGTCTCCACTTTACTCCCTGTAGTTGATGTTAAGCCAGTTTCCTTTAACTAATCAGGATCCCTTTCCCCACATAAGATACATTACACAGGATAACTTCCTATGGGCTGAGATATGAATGGAGTCAGGAGACATTAGTAACTTTAACAAAGGCAAGCTGACAATGCTTTGTGTGATTATCCTTTCTGTTGTTAAAAGAGAGAGAACAAAGGACTTCAGCCATGTTAGACACAGACTTACTTCTGGACAAATTGGAGTTAAGGTCATAAATCAGGCAGGACCTAAATTATATATGTCTCCATGCGCAGTGAGAGTATAGGTTTTATATTAAGGCCAAAAAAATAAAATGACCAGAAAAAGGAGATTAATATAAATTGACTTTCCTTTTAAGTGAAAACTTTAGGAATTGTACTTTGATGACAATGACTATCAGGTAATGATGGGCAGTGATCCCTGAGCAATATGATGCTCTAAACTCCACACACAAGGCTCTAGGTTTCTTTCCAGAGAGGTATTTCTAGCCACAGTGGGGAAAAGGAAAAGTGGGGTGAGGCAGGTAGATTTCTTTAGTTGAGATGACCCCGTGTGGTCAAGGAGATCAGCACAACTGGACTTTTCAAGACAAAGGACTCAAAAGTGAGAAGGGGAGGGGCCAGTGGGGGGAAGGATTTATAAGGGTGCGGCTGGGAAGAAGAGGACAGAGGGGGCCTGGGCCTGTGATTGAGATGTAATGTGAATTAAAAAAAATAATTTTTTCAAAAAGTAGAGAACTACACAGAAAGAACCCAAGAGATCTTCAGGGAATCTCCTGTGAGTATTCAGCCCAGTATGAATTAGTGCATGCTCATGAGGACATTATTCAAGGTTAAAGACATAGCAAGCACAAGCAAAAGCAATTAGAAGCGCCTTTAGTCACAGCACTTGGGAGGCAGAGGCAGGCAGATTTCTGAGTTTGAGGCCAGCCTTGTCTACAGAGTGACTTCCAGGACAGCCAGGGCTACACAGAGAAACCCTGTCTCGAAAAAAACAAACAAACAAACAATTAGAGGGTGTTGTGGATCAAAGACAAGATAGCTAAGGGCAGGGGCCACTGTATGGACAGGATTGGGTAATCCATGATTCAGGAGGTACTGATTAGATCGATCCAAGAGGTTTGCTGTGTGCATTGGTTTCAGTGAGCTCCAGATGGGATCTTCCTCTAACATTTCCTCCAAAAGCTTAAAAGCATGATGTAAGGAGTTAAACAGATTTCCTAGAAATACAGGAGAGTTCTACAACAAAACACAGGATGTGTTGTAAGGAATTCCCTGTAAGGAATTTTAAAAATATGTAGCATCTTAGAAACTAAATCTCGTAATTTCTGGCATGAAATCAAGTATTACAGGGTATACCAAGAGGCAAGGAAGCAGCTCACAATGAAAATAACAAATGAATTGAAACTGAGCCAGAATTGTCCTTCACGTAAGAATGAAGAGACAAGAAAATTGGGAGTTACTCTGTCTATGTTATCGTATGATTTAAAAGTTAGAGACATAGAGAATACAAACAATAACTACATCATATGTTTAGAGCTGAATACAACAAAGTCAGATAGAAAAAAATACACTAGTAAAAATAGCACTATAAAAAGGAGACAAGTCCATAAGATTGACTAACTTGAAAACAAAGCAATGGGAAACATTCAAAAAGAAGCAACCATTTTTTTTTTTGAATGTTAGATGTTTCATTTATCAAAAAGTGTGGAGCTGAGAAGACAATTTAGTTGAATAAGTGCCGGATGTGCAAGCGTGAGCTCTAATCCTGAATTCAGATTCAGAACACACTGGTGCCTTCCGTCAGCCCAGCATCAATGGCGGCGATGGAGAGGTGGAGACATGAGATTCACAGGAGTCTGAGAAACTGACCAACTTCAACTTCAGTGTAAGAGCGTGTCTCAGAAAATAAGACGGAAGGCTGGAGCCATGGCTCAGAGATTAAGAGTGTAATGTTCTTGCAGAGAGTCAGAGCTTGATTCCCAGCATGTTTATCAGTGGACTCACAATAACTTCTAAGTCCAGATCTGGCGGGGTCTGAGGCCTGACTCTGAGTGCACCTACACAGATGTACACATAACCATAAAGACATAATTTCTAAAATCTAAAATAATAAAGTGAGAGTAATCAAGGAAGACACTGCATGCCAAGTTCTAGTTTCCACAGGTACACAAACAGGCACACATATCTTTTGGGGGTTGTTTGTTTTGTTTGTTTTGGTTTTTTTCAAGACAAGGTTTCTCTGTATAGCCCTGGCTGTCCTGGAACTCACTCTGTAGACCAAGGTGGCCTCGAACTCAGAAATTCGCCTGCCTCTGCCTCCCAAGTGCTGGGATTAAAGGCGTGCGCCACCACTGCCTGGCAACAGGACATGGACCATGATCCCCACCACATTCTTCTTTCTCCTCTCCAACTTCTTGTACTTCCTTGTAATAGTCTTCTTTTGTGTCATTGTGTGTGTGTGTATGACCTATGTATTTATATACAATCTGGGATCTATAAATTGGAGGAAAATGTGATGTTTGCCTTTCTATATCTTATGTAATTTGCTTGGTATGGTCACCTTTAGTTGTACCCATTTTCCAGAAATTCATATAATTTCATTTTCTTTGTGGCTGAATAAAACTTCATTGTATAGATAGTTCCCATTTTTAAAATGCTTAAAACAACACTGGTTTCAAACATCCTAATTATATATTAACCTCTGATATAAAAGAGAAAAGTCATACAGAAAATACTCGAAGAAATTCAAATTTCACAAAAAACATAGGCCCGCAGGTACAAAAATCTAACATGAATTAAAACCACATCATACATTATAATAAAATTGTTCAAAACTAGTCACTGGGACAAAATTGCAAACATATCAAGGCAGAAAGACATGTTACACCATAGACAAAAAATAAGAATATGATGCAAATAAAACAGAGAGAGGTAACAATTTTCAGAGAAAAGAGAAATACAGTCAAATTAGAATCATAGACTGAGAAGATATGATAACTAGAAATAGCATCAAAGAATATGAAGCAAAAATTAATACAGTATTGAGAAAAAACAAATCCATAATCAAGATTGGTTGTTTTAATATTGCTCTATGTAATTAGCAGAACACAATGATAGAAAATTGGCAAGTAGGGACAAAACAATGCCAGTCACATGCCTCCAAATGACATTTATAAAATAACTGATCTTATGAGATCAAGAGCACACAAAATATTCATCAATGTAGCTTATAATCAAGGTAAAAAAGTAATGTATCAATGAATTTAATATGATTGAAATAATGCAGGTTGTGCTACCGCAGGTGAATTAAACAGATCAAAAGTGGAGACTGGAGAGATGGGGCAGTGGTTAAGAGTATTGGCTACTCTTCAAGAGGTCCTGAGTTCCATTTCCAGCAACGATGTAGCTGCTGACAACCATCTAAAGTGGCATCTGATGCCCTCTTCTGGTGGGCAGATATGCAGGCCAACAAATCACCCATAGACATAAACTATATAAACAAGCAAATCTTTTTTAAAAAGAAAGTGAGAAATAGAGCTCAAAGGAAGATTTTCTTCAAAAGAAAATACTCTAAATATTTTGCAATTAAATACTTATACATAGCCTATGACAAAAAAGAAGTCAGGAGGGCAATGAGAAAATATGCTGAGCAAAAATCAATCAATTAGTTGCTGCTGAAACAGTAGATAGGAAGAATTTAAAGAGTTAAAAACATAAAACTTAGAGACTTTATTTTCCATGCTAAAACCTTTTGAAAATATATTTTACTTTCTTTCTTTTTTCTTTTTCTTTTTTTTTAATTTATTTAAATCAAATCGTAATTTTCACTTATTCACACAAGGGTTATAAACACAAAAGGCAGGACATGGGAAGGGGAAGACACTGGAGTGTAGGTGTTCAGGGGGAGTACAGATATCTTTCAGAACAGGGTATCGGCTGGGTGAGGGTTCAGGGGACAAGTCACTATGACTCTGCCTATGATTCACTTATCCTTATCTAAGTTGGTACTATCCGCCGAGGCTGCCTATTTACAAGATCTATCACTACTCAGGCTGATAAATTTCCACAAAAGCTGCCTGTTTACAATAGCTTATAGCCATTTGTTTCAGTGTTTTTCCACAGAGACCCAAGACTTTGTGTTAGCATGTATGTCAGGCCTATTGCTGATTTTAGGCCTATGGCTGATTGTAGGCCTTCAGTATATAAACAGGGCTGCCCCTGACATCTCCTCCCTTCCCTAAGTATAGAAGGGCCTTGGTGATTCTAATCTTGTGAAGGCAGGGATAGAGGCCTGACCTCCAATAATTGAAGGGACCTTGTAATGGCTCTGGTTCTCCTGTCGTTGTCCAGTGAGGCATGAGGGCCATACCCATCCCAATGTCTTTTTCCTGGAGAGGGATACTTTTGAATCAACTCCTATGCTGTCAGGCTTGTCCCTGGGGAAGCCAGAGAGACATTTTTAACTTTTATTTATATTCCCTTGCAATGCTTAGCCTGGCAGCTTAAGAAAGAATTCAGATCGCCAGTCAGAGGGGGTTCTGGGTGGCCCCTCTCTGCTTGTTCTAGGGCAGAAGTCCCTGATACCCCCACAAAGCCAGGCCCAACTATAAATAAGATGAATAACAATTGACCTCCAGGGAAGAGAAATCTCCCTGAGAATTCTCTCCTTTTTCCTTTCCAGGTAAAAATGAAATACCCGTGATGTCTCCTGGTAGAAGTTCTAATCCTCATGCTGTCCTCCGGACTTATACTACTCAGACCTGTGATGGGTCATTGACAAGGACATCAAACAGCTAGAGATTGACATCACTAATCTGAAGATATCCCTTTTTTTGCTGTCTGAAATGATCTCCAAAAATTGCAAAGGGATTTACTAGACTTGATTTACTCTTTTACAATAGAAAGACTGTGTACAGCCCTTAAAGAAGAATGTTGCTTTTACATAGACAAGACAGGTATGATTAAAGAGAGCATGAAAAAGGTCCGAGAAGGCCCTGAGAAAAGACAGAGAGAGAAAGAGAAAGATGAGAGCTGGTACAAGAATTGGTTTTCAACTTCTCCATGGTTGTCAACCCTACTTCCATCTTGGGACCATCAATTGGGTTATTTTTGCTGATTTATTTTGGTCCCTGGGCCTTTAATAGACTGACTAGCTTTGTGATACAACAGATAAATAATTTGGTAGCAAAACCTATTCGGATACATTATCATAAGTTAGCTATGGAGGACCACGAGACTCAAGATGAGGTTGTTCCTCTATCCAGCATATTCCCAAAACCCATCTCCACCCAACTTATATTTTATTTTCTATATTTCAATTAAAATATAATTACACCACTCTGTTTCCTCCCTCCAGTCCTTCCAATGTTCCCTCCCTACAGCCTGTCCTATGTACTACTTTGTCCCATTTTCTTCTCAAATTGATCGCCTCTTTTTCATGGATTATTGTTACATAAACACACACACACAGAGTGGTGAAAATATAAAAATACAATAAGCTTAGTCCATTGTGTATGTGTATATATGTGTATATATGTATGTCTGTGCATGTAGGTGTATGTATGTGTATGTATGTGTATGTATATATGTATGTATGCATGTGTATGTGTGTGAGTATGTATGAAATATGTGGATATATTTGTGTGTATGTTTATATGTGTATGTATGAGTGTATGGATGTGTATGTGTACATGTCTGTGTATGTATGTGTGTATGAATGATTTAGGGGCTCTACAACTTTGTATTAGATAACCAATTAGGAGTCTCAAACCCCTAAGGCTCAGGGAACATCTTAAAATGAGAATGATTTTAAGAGCAGAGTCTGCTTGCATCTCCTAGAAATGGCTACCTAAATGAGACCTGAACAACATCATTATCGGGAAACACAGAAGGACAAAATCTCATGGACTCCCACACCTAAATGGAGAGCTACAGACACATTCAAACTTTCCTCAAAAGCAAGTCAAGCCAGACATGGTGATACGTGCCTTTAATCCCAGCATTTTGGAGGCAGAGTTCAAAGCTACCCTGGTCTACAAAGTGAGTGTGTTCCAAGATAGCCCATAGCTACAACAGAGAAACCCTGTCTTGAAGAAGCTGAAAGTAAAAAATAATAATAATAATAATAATTAATTAATTAATTAAAAGCAAGCAAATCAAAAAGTAGTAGGAATGGAAACAATGTGAGAAGCAATTAAACCCAACATGGAGAGAAGCCATGATAGCCATGAGAGGAGCTCACTGTTAGAACACTTGGCTAACAAATGGGAGACCCCAGCTCCAGCTCCACTCCTGCAAAAGAATAGTAGAGAAAGAAGAGAAACAAGCACGATAAAAGAAGGCAATTCTCTGAAGTCAATAATGAAATGCATAAACTTCTATTATACTCACAAAATAAAAAAGACAGAAATCATGACTTAATAGTATCTGAAATTGAGTACTTACATCTCTGTAGAGAACGATATAAACTAAAACTTTTAAGAGTTGCACTTCTATTCCTAACAATGTGATGTTTAATATCCCTGAGCTAGAAACAATTCATGTGTGTAATGGTAACAGAGGGGATAAAAACCATGATCCTAACACTGCAAGGAGAATGAGCCACCGTATATGCAAGATTTCTGCATCTCAAAATCAGTACAATGGGAAGGTGAAGGACACAAGAACTGAACTGTATTTTTAGTTGAAATATTACTGTGGAAAATACAAAGTAACCAGTGCCAGTACAAAGTAAGCAGTGGTTATACAAAGTAACCAATGATGATGCAAAGTGACTGGTGATACTGCAAAGTAACCAGTGATGATAAAAAGACCATCAGTGGTCAGCCAAGGTAGGTGAGGAATGTGATAGGGAACAGCCTGTGTTTTCAAGAGTTCAACTTTGCATCTAAGACTAGCTAAAGGTTGTTTTAAACATGTGTGATAAGTTACTCAGTATTTAAAAAAAAAAATACCAGAATTTGAAACCTGTTCATAATATTAGTGACTCTACATATTATCTTGATATATAAACAAATATGCAAAGCAGTATTTATATTAATGTATAAAACTGTCTTATAAGCTAATTTAAAAAAGCATTGAGTCAAATTCCAAATGGCCAAAAGTTATAAAGAAGCCACGATAGACAGAAGTGGACAAGAAAAACATAGAAAAAAAAAACTTCTGTTCTGTTTTAAACTTTAAATTTTCTATTTAAGATGATAATTTCAGCATGACTGAAGCAGAGATGAGAGAACTCTTGTAAGTTTGGGGCTAGCCTGGATTACAATGTGAGCCCTAGTCTCAAAAAAAGTGAAGCAAATAAACAAAGACAGCTGAATAACCCCCTTTATCTGTGATGCTTTCAGTGATGAAAAATGAATCTCCTCTAGATGCTCCTGACAGTTTAAATGATGAATCTGTAAAGAATTATTTCAATCATAACTATGTTGACAAATAAGAAAACACCAGAAAAATATTATACAGACAGTCATTGAGTACTATGCAAAGTAGCGATAAAACCTAAGTAATACATACTTTCAAAAACAGTATTTATTGAAGTGCACAAAAGTAGCCCAAATTAACAATTGATAGCATAGATTGATACAAAAATAGAGACTATGAGACACTAGATTAGCCTACTTTCAATATAGCCAGTTATCGTTGAGTAACAGATATTTCACAATCTCATTCATGCACATGTGGGTATACCTTGGAACCTTAGAACACACATCTTACATGTCTCACTGGTAGCTGCTTCTTAGGGAAGGAAAATGATTGTAAGGTCCGCTTGTTAGCATCATAAGGAGATTGGCAATTTTTACACATTTCTTTACAGAAAAGATTTTGTACTGAACAGATACGATAACAATTTTAAATATTTTCTTCTCGTTTATATTTCTTGAGCATCCAGGTCTTACTATGTATGTAGCTCTGGCTGGCCTCAGACTCAACATAAAGATCAAGCAGGCTGCCCTTGAACTCATAAAGATGGACTTGTCCCTGCCTCCTAAATCCTGGCTTTAAAGCTATGAGCTACCTTGTCTAATTAATATTTTCCATTTGAAAAAAAAATGTAATCTAGTAGTTTAATGAAAGTTCACAATAAGTTTTGAGACAGTGTATGCCATCAACCATTTTGACAACAGAACAAAAATTCTGAAACACATAGAGGATTAGAAGCTTTTGGTCAACCACATTCTAATTGTATGAACTTGAAAATGTATTTGTGTCTGTGATACTTAATCTATACATTGGAATAATGCCACTTCCATTCAAGAGTTAATGTAGGATGACATTAGTTACAAGCTACAAAGTGTTTGTGGCAGGGTTCAAGAAATGCTACATCCCTACTCTTAATGCCAAGATTATATAGCTTAATGTCCTCATTAAGTTTGCAAATAATTAAGGTGCTTCCTAGAAGTCCTAAGTACAACTAACAACCGAAACTGTCTGAGAATACCATGCTCAAGGGCTACACATGTAAATCATTTTACAAAGATGCCTTCTGATATTTCAGGTCCTATATCTAGAAAGTGGAATCCAAGAGGGATAGCCTTAATTAAATTAAATTCTATCTAGATCCACAGTCCTAACAGGAAAATAAATATTACTGAATTATCACAAACAAAAGACGAGTAGAGTTGGTGTTAAATGTAAAGTCACATAACAAAGAGTGTAGTAGTTCATCTCTTGCACTGACACATGCCCTCTCCCTGCTGCTGCCTGTAAGCAGGTTGCACATGCTGGTGCAGGTGGTCCTTTCTAATTGTGTGCACAAAGTAACTGAGTCACTTTCTGATTGGTAAATAACATGCAATGTCAGACTCTCACCACCATCTGTGTCACTCACCACCATAGTTTCTGCAGAACTGCCAGCAGCCTGAGCAAGTGGAGCACCGCATTGGAGGAGAAGTCACAGGACGAGGTTACTTGGCATCCTTGGCAAAGCTTGAATCTGTTCACAGTATTGAACCTGACATATGCCCCAAAGCAGAATGTGTATGCTACCCTAACGATCTCTCCTGCTGTTTTATAATCAGAGACATAGATGGGGGATGCTGCCATTCTTGCATTTGGCACTGACCAAACTCATGGGCTCTCTTTTGGCCAAAACAATGTATTCTCATTTAGGAGAATTAATGTGCAGGTTATTAAGCACATGCTTTTCACCATCTCCATCACAATTTCCTAAATATAAGATGGTCTTTATTACTGAATTCTAGCTTCTACACTGCTCAGTATTTTGGAATTCCTTTTCCATATCATTAGAAAGATGAGTGGCCAACTGCCAATCATTCATCCTGACAGGTTTGACAAGTTTTTTGGAATGTAGAAGAGCTTGGGTGGCAGTTGCCTTGTCAACTTCTCTTTTCATTGAATAAAAGAAGCCCTGAGTTGGAGGGCATGTCCTGGCTTCATTCTCAAGGCGTCTGGTAGTGACAGAAGCTAAGACTCGGGCTCAGTGTGCACCATGGGGAAGTTCTGGAAAAGCTTCCTCTTTCTTGTTGTTTCTTTCCGTGAGATCCACAGCAAGCCATATCCATATGGTGCAAAGACCAAATTCAAGGTTACTAGGTTTTGCCAAATCTCCTCCCCACTGAGACTTTCACACTACTCTTTAGTACTGATGTTAGCTAAAAGGTTAATATGTCTCGATTTATGAGGAGAGTGCCACGAAAATTGAATTCAACAGAGAAAAAATAAACAGCAATGTTGACCATGCCTTTGTCAACAACCCAAAGTTAGTAAAATTCTAAACTGTCACTTCCAGAAGCAAGTACAGCTGTTTTAGCCCTGTAGCAGATGCAAAAATATTAAAAAGAGGCCAAAATATGGGACTAAGACTGATGGATAACTTTGTAGCTATTTTAGAAGATTAGAAATGTTGCAACTGTTATTAGGTAGATATATATAATCTCAAATGATATGTATGTAAAGAGTACAGTTGTCTCAAAAGAGCTTTGTAAGTAGATGCTGGATATCACATTAGCTCTTTCAGACATCATGCTGATTCACATTAGGTCCAGAAACAGTCAACTCCTGGTAGTCACGGAGGAGTGCTTCCAAAATCAATGCTCAAAGCCACTGTAAAGAAAGTTAAATGACTTGCACATATACATATGCTCATCTTCTGAATGCTTACTGTCTCTAGATTACTGATCATTCCTAAGACCATGTAAATGCAATATAAGTGTCTGTATTGTCTAATAATGACAAAATGAACAATTTTCTGATTTGATCAATACCATGCAATCCTTTTTTCCAGATAGTTTTCTCTTCAGGGTGGTTAGACCTGGGTGGAGGGGCCAAGTGTAAATGAACATAGGACAGTCTTTGGAAAGAGCACCTTTGAAAGACAAATTATTAGACTCATTCTGAGTCTTATCAAACTGAAATTTTATCTTTGGAAATATATTTATGAATATAGTCTATCTTGTGTATGTAAAATTTATACTGCAAAGGAGACAATCCATTTCATTTTAAAATTATCCAACAAAAAAATAATTGTATCTGTACTTAAGAAGAAAGGCATTTTCTTCTGGTTATTATTCCCTAAACAATGTAACCACTATATACATAGACTTTATACTATACTTGATATATATGTCTTCTAGAGTTGATTTGAAGTATATTAGTGGCTATGCATGCAAACTCCTGTTCTTTGGAATCACGGCTTCTCCAGTGTCTGAGGAACGTTTTATCCTGTCATTGAACTGCTGTAATTTTGTTTGGCTTGTGTGTGTGTGTGTGTGTGTGTGTGTGTGTGTGTGTGTGTGTGTTGTGTGTTTGTAAAAGTATTGTCTCCAGTGACCTTTATTTAATGACTTTGTGCAATTCAGGCACGAAGCTGATCCCTTTTCTAAGATGAACACCTTCTAGAATTCTCTACAGCTGCCCTTCCACCAGCTCCCAATCCCCTGCTTATCCTTCAGGCAAGTCTGGTGGTGAGGGCTGTATACAGTAGGAATAAAGTACCTCGAGTGTTTCATTGCAGGTTAGAAAAGGCTTTTCCAGGGTACAGGCCTGTGACTAAAAAGATCTTGGAGAAGGCTAAGACTTAGAGGCTGCGTCTAAAACCTGTATGGTGCGGATAAGCAAGAAAGAAGCTGTGAGAAAGGATGCGGTGGCTCGGATTTCTTGTAATAGCAGGTAAGGTTGTTAGGCCCCACAGTACTTGCTTGAAACCTAAACAGGTACAGCAACTCACCCTCAGGATCAATCCATTACTGAATTAGAAATACGACTGAATTTAGCAACAAATTTGTGCCAACATTACTCCTAGCAGCAGTGGGTTTTCAGCGGCAGATTGGCACCGTGACAGAGTCCATAATTTTCACAGTATGTGTTTCATAATTTGTCATGCACACTCTGATTGCTTGGCATATTGGCAGAGTCCACGGTGCTCGCTAAAATGTCACCAGACGCGTTTGAGGATTTGTCATGCACGATCTGAGCAAGTGACACAACACAGCGGAGTGGCCAGGTTCAGAGCTGATTCTTTTTTTTTTTTTTTTTCAGCTCTCCCTTGTAAGCGGATGTTCTTGAGCTCAGCCACCAGTGACGAGGGCCTGGTGGGGGCTGCACAGCCCTTCTCTTGGAGCTGCTGATTTTTAATTCTATGTCAAGTGATCGTATGGATGCTGCCAGGGAAAACACTATTTCTACGCTGCAGGTGTGACACACTGTACATAGCATTTCCTACTCGATAACGTTCTTTTCAAATCATCCCTCCTAGTATACTTAACATTTTGTTTCATGCAAGCACAAAGAGCATCTAAGAAATTAGGGGAAAGGAATAGGGGAAGAGTACGTATGAAGAGAGGGGAAAGATAAGCTACAGGAAATTGCTCAGTAAAAAGATCAAAAGACAAGATGCTAGTACTGATTTGAACAGAAATGGAGAATGATGTTGGTTGGTATCTGAGAATCCTCACTTAATCATCCTAATACCTGATTTCTGGAGGAACAGCTCCTGAGTTTAGGCAAATCAGCCGTTCTTTCTTGGCCTCAATTAACGAGGTGGCTGGATGGGACCACCTCTAAGGGAGCTTTCAAGTCCATACATTCCATTGTTCTAAGTCAGGCACCTGAGTTTATTAATATCTTTCCATCACCTGACTCCTTTGCCTACAGTGATTGCATAAGACTTTTCAGGGTTTAGTAAAAGCGTCAAGAGCTACATCTGCTGGAAGCTTTTCATTGTCAAGGATCCTAGCCATTATCTTATCACTTTTAGTCACTGTCTTTTAGGAGAAGAAAGGAAATTAGTCTTTTTTATACACATGGGTTCCCTGAACGCACCTGTTACCATGAAATCTGTTTGATGATAAATAACTCACATATGCTCAAGAGCATTGTCTTGACATGTGCAGGAGAAACCTTCACAGACATATTTACAAAAAAAAAAAGAAAAAGAAAGAAAGAAAGAAAGAAAAAGAAAGAAAGAAGAAAGAAAGAAAGAAAGAAAGAAAAGAAAAAGAAAAAAAAAGAACCCAGATGTAACTTCAGCTAGTGGAGATCAGTAAGCTAAGAAAGTCTCAGAGCCAAAAAAGACGTTTAGCAGGAAAATTAAAATAGAAAGAACAAAGAAAAGCAAGATGTAAAAGACAAACAACACATACACATACAAACTACCCTAGCACCAGTATAATTTCTCGAGAACAAGGTGTTTTCAGTGAAAGCACGGTGCGAACTCACATTGAGACCATCCATCAACTCAAACCACCTGCCCATTTCCATCAAGATGTATAAAGCCACCTACCAACAACCCAAACAAGCACCATTTAAATATATGCTTATTAGCTAAGCTGAAATATGTAAGGAAAAATATATCCTACACGTGAGACATACAAAATTATTATATGAAAAAAAAATCCAGAAGGATAAAGTCATCGGTGTAGAATCTATAGCTTTACCAGAAAATTGGCTTCATTCTGAAATAGCTATTCATAATTAGCCCTTGTTAAACTGTTATTTATTTTAGTTTATCTGTGACTACTTTGACTGGGACAAGGAAGAAGAATAGCATCCCTGTGTGACTTTTAGGGATACTTTACTCCTACTTTATTACATACTTTAGCTCCTAACATATGTGCATGAATAATTTACACACATTGCCAACTTCCTGCTCTCACCCAGGTGATCACGTGGACTCTCACATGCTCAAATCTTACCAGAGCACACAAAATTAAGTGAAAACAGAAGTTGGTCCAAACTTCACTTTGTGATAAAAATGTAGTATGTTGGGACTTGCCACAGGGCTCAAAGGTTAAAGTTATTAACTACCAGGACCTGAGTTTTGGATACCAAATACTCACTTGAAAGTCAAGCATGATGTCACACAGATAGATCTGTTTCTCAAGTGCTGTGAGAGGGTGGGGACAGAGAGACTGACAGATTCCTGAAGCTAGGTCCCAGTCAGTTTAGCTGAATGGTACACATCAAGTTCAGTGATAGAATATGTCTCAAAAACTAAGATGAGAGACATTGATGAAGATGTTGTATATCAGCCTTCAGCCTCTGCATGAACAATCAGACTAACACACCTCTCAAACCCACACGTGAACCTACATTTAAATACCACACACACACCACACACAGCAACCACACAGACATGCACACGCAAACTTTCCTGTCTTATGTTTCAGAAAGTTTTGTATGAAGATCTATATAGGAGTCTGTAACTTTTTTTACATTTGAATATATAAAACTGATTTCTCTTGACCATCATTTAATTTTGTTATTCTAAAATATACTTCCATTCCATTTTTCCCAAATATCCTTTTCACATTATAAACCGAAATAAAAAAACCTTATACCTTTCATAGAATTACAGATGAAGATATATATGAATATATATACATATTACATATATACATATATATGAATATGATATTAATTACAGTATATACATATATATATATATATATATATACACACACACACACAACACCACACATATAGTGAACTTCTCATAAATAATACTGATCATAGGGCACTAAGGAAAACATTTTATTTCCATTTTGTATAAACTACTAAACACCCCTTCTCTGAGATATCATGTGATACTTGCAGAGACACCTATGCAGTCCATAGTTCTACATGGTTAGTAACACAGAACTGTCCAAGCTGGGAGAATTGTCTATTTGTAAGCATCTTTGTAGTTATATCATAAAGATCATTTTACCCACTAAAGAAGATACTTACCTTTAGTTGTTCTAAACACCCACACCACAGACACACACCACATACAAACAAAGGCACATGTCAAATTGCTAGGTCACTTTATTTACTTGTCCCAAAGCATTCACTTTTATTTTTCTATCATCTTCTCAATTCAAATTGCCTAGACATCTGAGTAGATAAAAAGAAAATCAAAAGATTAAAAGAAAACGAAACAAAATATTCATTATTCAGTTGTCAGCCTAATTAATTCTAAAGAGGATATGAGTGCATAGCCCTTACCAACAAATTAAACAATGTTGGAGGCTTGGGGTTTTTTGTTTTGTTTTTTGGAAAATGCTTGCAAAATCTCTGTACTGGTCTGCATTTATCTGGGTTCTTCCAATTCTGTTGTTGCAGTTTGTTTGTGTTTGTATTTGCAGTGCTGAGCATCAAACTGAAGGTCTTTCATATGCAAAGCCAGCACTCTGCCACACCCCAGCCCCCACAATTGTTTATCTATCTTCCTATAAACACCTTATTCCCACGGATTTCACCTAGCCTATTTTCCTATAAGTCCTCACTTATAGTAAAGCTGTTTGGTGAGCAGCGTTTGTTTATCTGGGGCTGGCTCCTTAAACAGGATCATACCAGGCCATCTCTCTCTCACTGGCTTTAACAATATGAAATACTGACTTTTTTCTTATTCACTCATCTCTAAAACAGAAGACCACAATGAAAAAAAATTTCAGAGGCATATTTTTAAGTATTAGTAAAGAAGTAAAAATAAATAAAGTACAATCTTCAAAGAATTAAATACTCCCTTTGTGTTAGGAAGAAAGAGGGCCCTATTATTTTGCCAAACCTCCCAGCAGCAATCAGGAAACCCCTTTTCCTCTGCTTCAGACGACTTCCTAGTAAGACAGCCTGAATTGTGAAACATGCACTTAGCCTAGCATGAGAGAATTTCTCATGTCTTCCTGTTATAATTTGTACCTAGTGGTCACATGATGCGTTTGTTGAAGTGATCAGGAAATAACAATTCTTTTCTCAATCAAATTACTTGATATGCCAAGAAAAAAAGAGAGAGAGGGAGAACAAACTGGGTTTGAGGCCAGCCTGGACTACAGCATGAGTTCTAGGACAGCTTAGGCTACACAGAGAAACCCTGTCTCAAACAAAATAAAACAAAACAAACTGAGAAAGAGAGAAGATCAAGCTAGAAACAAATTTGAAAGATTTATTTCCTTTATTTTGTCGTTCCTTTACTTTGATTACAAATAAGAACAAGGTTCATGCTTATAACCTTAAGAGGGAGACAAGAAATACACAAATAATCAACACACCTCTCCGTGAATATGAATATTCAAATGCACAAATACATATAATATATGCATATATACAGATAGATACATTACTATAAATTGCTGTCATATGCATACATATTTTGTGTATGTTTCTGTTTGTATTCACCAGATAGCAAGAAGCAATTAACAATTTTAAACAAGAAATGACGTAGAACCATACCTCTCCCCCCCCCCCCCCAAACAAAAGCACATCTTACGCAATACATTATGAGGAGAGGAGAATAAAGAGCCATGGGAAGGAAGAAACTGTCATTTGTGCCTATGTGGCCTCCTCTCCTTCCTAAAGCAGGGTGCATATTGGAGATCTGTGGACAGCTCCTGTTCCCTTAGATTTCACCTCCACAGAGTAGAATTTGCTATACTCTTCCTCACCAGTGAAGAGGCAGTGTACCTAGACTCACATATACTAACCTCTCTTTTTACTTGTAGAACAATTTCCATGGCAAACTAGGGAAGAAGAATGAGACCATTAGTCAGCCACCCCTTTAGTAAATATGCAGTGTTTCTTTTGACATCTTCAATATAGCTGTTCCATCAAGTGGGAAAGCATGACAATGCCACACTTATTTAGTATACAAGTGAGTATGTTAGTTCACGACAAAATCATTGTAGTCAAATGTTTACTGGGTCGCTGCAATCACAATAACAGCACATACACATCGCTGTCTCCCAATGTCAGAGAACAAAGGTTGGAGGGGATGGCTCCTGTCAAAGAAGAAGCCTTTACTGGCCAACTTTCTTTACCTCATATTTAACATTGGAAAGATGATCCAGTCTCAATTCAAGTCTCCCCCACTGAATACTTCCACTATCCACAATTCCCGTAGAGATGGTGAAGGACATTTGCCCAGTCACTACTACACAGTCAATGGTCCAAACAGCTGCTTTCAGAGACTGCCAAGTGCACACTGGAAATCTCCCCCTTTTGCCCATGGATATCTTGAACTGAATCCAAAATCACACTCCCTGCTCCTGAACTACTAGTGCTGTATATTCCCTTCCTAGGGACGAAGACCAGCATCTACCAAGGTTACTAAAAAGGTAATTCAGTTGCTCAACTGCTCTTTCAGTTGCTAAGTTTCTTCTGCCTCACACAGTGAACTCAGAAGTCCTATCTCACCCACAGCCATTTCAGCAGCACAATTTGATCCTAATATTTACTCTCCTCATCCTCCCCATGGATTACTTTCAATTAGAAAGCCATATGCTTTCAGGATATTCCAGCCTTTCCTAGGCACAAGAGCTTGGGTCATTATTTATCCAAACCAGCACTGTACACAGGAACCTCCTGAGATGATGGAATCCATTTCCAATATGCACTGATCAGTTGTGCAGATACTGGCTGTGCGTGACTACTGAGCCTTGATGCACAGAATTTTTAATTGTATGTAATTTTATTTCAATTTCAAGTTACAGGTGACTAAGGACAACATTATTAGATAGCAAGGTTCCAAAGGGCATTTTCTTATCACTCTCTAATAATTCATAAAGGAATGGACTTTTGACAGATATTTACCTAGTTAGATACAAGACTGTCAGACTTCTACAGAAGAGATCAATAGTGAGTTCTTTGGATGTTGTGTGAAGATGTGATACTTAGAGCCATCAATGGGCAAGCCTCAGGGCAAGCACCTGTGTACTGAAGAGGTAGGAGTGGAGGCAGGGAATGTCATGTGAGAAGTTCAAATAATAATATCTTCTAATATCATCTCAAATAAGCTCTTGGTGGAGAAGCATTATTCTCCCCTCATAAACGCATTTGTATATAAACCTCTTTGTTTTAAAATATCTCACTCTGGCATTTCTTCCATATTTTGAGTAAAACTTATCCTCAGCAATGACATCTGTGTTTTGGTCACCTTGTCATTTGCGTGTGCACAGTCACCTGTTTTCTTGTTTCAATTCTTTGGCTGTATCTCAGAATATTCTTCCTTCACAAGCCTTCCAGACCCACAGATAGATCTCCAGTGGCTTTTGATGATCTGTCCCGAGCCAGTGATTAGCCACTAAACAGCAGACATGTTTGACTTACCTTTGCTTCCTCATGGCTTAGCATTTAGGATTATCCTTTTTCCTTGACTATGTCTACTAATCAACTCCCTTATATGTGAAAAAGTATATAAATAAATGGGGCTGGAGAGATGGCTCATGTGATTAAATGCTCTTAGTGCCCTACAGTACCCCATTTATTTACTGGTTTTGTTTGTTTATTTGTTTGTTGTTTGTTTTGGGGGGGTTTATATTGTTGTTTTGGAGGTTTTTGGGTTTGTTTTTTTTTTTTTTTTTTTTTTTTTGGTTTTGTTTTAATATGGAGTCAAGGTAAAAGGATGAAAACAGAAACACAGACCGGGGAGAACTATTACAGTCTGGGAATATGCTGTCAAGGCCCGTGGAACCTAGCTGACCCTAGACAGCAGTGTCACAGATGACCAACTGCTGTCATGGAACTTGAGGAGAAAAATAATTTTATATGCCACTGCTAAATCAAAGTTCTTGAGACAGAGCCTCTGGAATAATTTATTCAGCCATAATAGCTACACCCAGAAAGAAAGAGGACAGTTATATCATTGGATAGCATCTTCTGTCTCCAGCAGTAAGATGGATTTCAAATGAAAAAATTATCCTCCCTGCCTTCTCATCTAAATCCAGGCTCCTTATTATGACAATCTAAGGAAAGAAGGCACAATTATTACATTGCATGTATATTGCTTCGACACTCAGGTGAAGTTACTCAGCTAGCACAGCTTTGGTCCAGTGTTAGCCACAAAGAGAAACAAATACAGCTCTGGACTAGAGTTTACAAGCAGAGGTGCGCCACCTAGAGAATTGATACAGAATTTCAGTTAAAGAATACATAATAAAGAATGTCTTTTTTAAAATTTTAATTTCTTTAATCTCATAGTTTGGTACTAATTCAGTATCCTTCCTTCCGCCTTTAGATACTTTTATGAATAAATTTGGGACATCTCAGAAACTTTCTTTACCACTGCTGAGATTTTGGAGACATTTGTTGATACAACAAAAGCAAACCGTTCTGTTTTAATTTGCCAAAATTGAGGTAAGCCTTATGCTTCTTTCAGATCCACTGCATCATGAGTGTTACAGCATCCTACCCTATAATTCAAAGAAGCATAAATGTGCATCAGGAAGCAGGTGTAACGTTTAGGAAGGAGAACCAGAAAGGGTGAAATTTCCTACTGACAAAGACAGAATGCACACAACACACAGACACACACACAGACATGCACATGCCCACGCCACACACACACACACACTGACTACACACAGGCATGCATACACACATATGCACACGAGTCCTCAAAGAGAGTATAAAGCTACTTGTTTTCCAAGTTTTAATTCTGTCATTTTTTTCTTTCTCTTTGTTTATAAAATTGCAATCAACAGTGAAGATATAAAACCCTAAAGGAAGCTCCGTGGCTTCAGAATGGCCATTGTAACTGCATCTCGGCTCACTGACCTGCGGAGTTGGGGGATGAGGAGAGTGTTTGGGTGGCTATGCTATCTTAGCTGCATGATGTTTTATTCGTGAATTCATTACAATTAAGTGGGTTATTTTTTCAAGATAAGGTTTCTTTGTGTAACAGCCTCTGCTGTCCACTCTCTTAGACCAGGCTAGCCTTGAACTCAGAGATCAGCCTTCCTCTGCCTGCTGAGTGCTGGGATTAAAGGTTTGGGTCACCACCTTCTGGCACAATAACATGATTTTAAAACAGTTTTTACACCTAATTTGAATTGGTACAATTCTTTGCAAACAGGTCCAATACAGACCTTTCTGCCCCTCCCCACTTTCCTGTTTTAATAGTATAGTGTCCGTGGGGATGAATTTGATTTATGGGTCTTTGTGACGATGTAAAGTTGTAGACACCTAATATCTTCCGAAATTCAACACAATTAAGACAAAATAAGTCACCATATTCTTCAGTTGTATGCATTTTACTAATTCCCTGAAAGTACCAAGCTTAGCACCTTCTAATATCCTTTAATCCTTTCCCTCAGACAGGTCTGACCCTTCAAATTGTGAGATCAGTTATCTCCCTCCAAAACCTTCTGAGGTTCTCTCTCCTTAATTATGAGATTTATCATAGGAACATTTTCTGTTTCCTTATCTTCCTTGACCCACGGAGAAAAGTAATGTCTTTTAAGGGTTGACAAAGAGTCGAAGCACTGTGGCATTTTAGTAAGGCGATAGTTCTACGAAGGAACACAAAAACTCCACAGAATTAGTTATCCAAAACAATAAATCGTCACCATGCCAGCATTTGCAGACTGCAGCTCTGACCCCCCCCCCCACACACAACACACACACCTTCACACCTCAACACTCGGTGCCCTTCTCCCCTTCTCCTCTGGTTGCCAATCAAAGGAAGCCATCTTGTCCAGAACTCAATGGCTCAGCAAACAGAGAACTGAGACCTGTTACTACTGAGCATTTCATCACAGAGACTGCCCCCCAAAATGAGAGATTAGAACGTAGCAAAAGTTAGTCTACCACTAACAGAGAGCCTCTGTACCGGATGCCCAAGCGGTCCTCTTAGACTCTAGGAAACGGATCTAAGGGCCCCCTGCTTAGAGAGCCAATGTTGTTTTTCCTCCCCCTCTGTTTCCCTCAAAGTCACTTTCATCTTCCTTTATAAAACTTTCATGGAAAGCTATTGAATGACTTGAGGAACAAGTTCCCCAGCTATAAACAAATACACACAATGTGAATGCAAATCTCCCCTACACTGGTGGGTCTTTGGGAGGCCATTACCCCTAGGCAGTTCTGTCCTGCTGGGGTGGAGCCTGCCGCGTGGAGGTTTGATTTGCTTTGAAGTCTGACATGCCACCTTGAAAATGTTTTCCAGAGACCGTTGCTGGAGTCTCAGAATTAGTCATTAATACGGTTGGGACAAACTGAAGTGCATACGAACAGCGTTAAACACACACTCCTTTGTTGTGGTTATTATGGTCATTTAAATGGAAGAATCTTAACAGCAGGGCCTGTTGGGCTGGCTATCTTAATGATTCTTTTGAGGAACTGAGATGAGATTTAAAAGAAGCTAGATCTAAAACACAATCCTGAGGGTACATTAAATTATGACCTTGACTTATTTTGCAACCTAAGGCTAGTGACAAAAACCTCTCTTGCTCTCTATGGGGGCTATAAAATTTTAATGAGATGCTAGCCCATGGAAAGTCTTAAAAATTAACTCTTGCCTAAATTTTGCCTGTTTTCTTCTCCTTGTAATCAGGAATCAATCTAATGTCTAGCTCTCGACTCCTCCCACTGAGTTAAACACACACACACACACACACACACACACACACACACACACACAACTCTCAAAAGTCCCAAACTGTTTTTCTTCATTGAAAAACTACTGCAATTATAAATGTTAGCTATGAAGCAACAGTGCACATGGAAATTAAGTGCTTCCTTCTATGCTTCGATTCTCCATCCTCCCCTCTCCTCCCCTTCTCTCTTCCTCCCTCCTCATTCCTACCATCCTTTCCTCCTTCCGGCTCTACTGTCTTTATCTCTGTCTCTCTTCCGTTCTCCCTGCTCCACCCCACCCCACCCCCACCCTTCCTCTTCCCTTTCTCTTTAGTGCTTGTGCGAACGTTCTGTTCGTACACTTGAGTGCTGGAAGGTGTGCTAGTGTATGATGAGCATATGAGGACCACGAAGTTCACCTTCTACCTTGTTTGTTTGTTTGTCTTTTGTGGTTTTTATATTTTTGTTTTTGCTTTGTTTTTGAGACAGTGTCTGAAGTCACTAATTGTCTAGACAGGGTAGTCGGCTTCTCTAAGCATTCTCTCCCCTCTTCACCACACTAACAAGCAGGGATGCCACGCCCAGTTCTCCCACAAGTGATGAGTATCTGAAATCAAGTTCACTGAGCCATCTTCCAAGCCACTTCCATGAGTCCGATGTGAGCACTGCGAGCAGTGCCTACAGATGCTGATCACTATCTGTCAAGTTCCCCTTAACCCATTGCTAACAAATGAATGACCCACTGACCTGCATCATTGACATTTCCGGGCATTTGTTATCCTGTCTTATTGCTGACCCACTGGATCAGAATGTGCACTTCAGAATGCACGCAGGAAATTTGGTGACCTATGGCTTGTTGCTTATTTCCTAATTTCCATTTCTATTTCTGCAGAGCACAATGGGACTGTTTATTAATCACACATATTATCAAACTTTGAAAATTGTCGGGAGAAAATAGACTTAAAAAACAAGCCATTTCCATAGCCCAGTCACTGCTCCTTTCTTGCATCTGTACATCTTTTCCTGAGTTTTCAAAAAGAGAAGTGGGAAGTAAGTGGAGAAGCAGCCTGCATACTACAAGGGAAAGGAGTTGCAGAACATGAAGCCTGCGATGCCAGAAGTAAATTCTACACACCTATGTAGGGCCCAGGAGGGCAGAAAGAGGTTGTCCTTGAGTGTGAATATCAGTCATTTCCAAGTCCTTTCTAAAGCAAATCATTTTACCCCTTATGCAAATCAACCTCCAGATGCTACAGAGTATTATAAATCATGCTGTTCATTTCCAAATGGCAGTTTTCTAGGACTCTAATGGTTTCACCTTTCAAACATTACATGTAACTTGTGTATTCGTTTTCAATATCCTAAGGAAAAATGTAAACACCAGACTACATGAAGAAATCACTTGAGTTAATATTCAGATATAACTGATATTTCTATGGACATGCACTTAGGTATCATGCATAAGAGCAGTTAAATAACAAAATCATACAACTTTTATATGACCTTCTTTCAGTGCCTCACCGTGGTATTTTCTTACCTATGTATAAAAACAAAATGTTAGCTTTCTATGCCTTGTCCCCCTCCAGCAGTGTTCAGCTTTGTAGCCCAAACTGGCCTCGAGTTCATGATCTTCCTGCCTTGGGCTTTCTCACATGGATTACAAATGTTTGCTACCATGTTGGGTTATGCTGCTTTCTTTATTTACAGAGCCTAAAGTAATCAAGTGAAGTATTTGAGGGAAGAAGGAAGGAAGGAAGGAGGAAGGAAGGAAGGAAGGAAGGAAGGAAGGAAGGAAGGAACCTTAGAGTGTTCATCCATTAAAAGAGAAAGTTTCAACCTTTAACATTAGAAAATACTACTCAGTATGAACGGGAGGATGGATCAAAAAAAGTAGAATTAAATCAGTCATGTTGGAGTGAACGGTACTAACTTAGGACTCAGATATCAAGACGTCATGGATTGGGTGGGTCCACATAAGCTGCTTTCATTTTCTCTCAGTTCTCTCAGCTGGAAATCCAGAATAGAGAAGCCTCAGTGTTCCTTGCTGGGTTCCCTTCCTGGTTGCACAGGGTCACCTTCATTTTGGCCTTAATTGGCCTTTCTCCTGCATTTGGATGTATCTAGCATCTCATCTTTTTCTTAAACAGACACTGACAGTCTAAGATTCTGTTCCACCCTTATGAATTTATTTATCCATAAGCGTATCCTTAAAGATGATGTCAATTGCCAGTAGTCACATGAAGCATTAGCCTTTCAAGGTAAGAATTAAGAGCTACAGAGTTTAGACCTAAAAAGTCTTCCAAAGGGTCTCATGTTGAAAGTTTGGCCCCCAGGACGACTTGAAGGTAATGCTTTGGAGCATGATTGAATTAGGAAGACTCTGAACTTATCAGTGGATCACTACTTGAGCAAGTTTGCAATTGAGTGAGACGTTAGACACTGCAGAAGCTAGAGCCTACTCTGAGGACCTGTAGGTTGTCGGAAGAAGTGAATGCAAATTGGGAACTACATTCTGTTCCCATTCTCTGTCTCTGTTGTCTCTATTTGTATGTCTCTTTGTGTGTGTGTCTCTGTCTGTGTGTATGTCTCTGTCTTCCATGAGGCAAGCAGCTTTCCTTTATCACGTTCCGCTGTTATGGAATATTTCATCATTGACCCCAAAAAAGAGCCAATTGACCAAGGATTATGTTTCTGGATCTATGAATCTTTATGTTGTTTTTCTTGGGGTTTCTTATCACACTGGATGAATTCAGAAGAATGCAATACTCTCTAATTTCTACTTTTAATAATGTGTGTGTGTGTGTGTGTGTGTTGTGTGAAGACTGCATTTCTCTGCACTGTATTATACATTTTTCCTCCCCCTGGACAAAATAGTTATAGTTGATTCATCTACCAGCAAAAGGAAATACCTGCCAAGGAAATAGTATTATAGTATTTATCTCAACAGTTTCTTGCCACAAACCCAATAGTGATACAAAGCCATATAAATTGATTGACAGGCCTTTCCTGAATAATTCATTGTCTAATCGTTAATGACTTTTCTTACAAGCTTTCAAAAGAAAAGGAAATAAGAACAAAAGGGAATAAAGGAATGAGCTTTAATTTAATGTAATTAAATAATATATTTATATTCTTAAAAGTTTTAAATCACTCTTTTTAGATATACAATTAAGAAAACCAAGACAATTTCCCTTGAAAGTCTCTTTCAGTCCCTAGGGCTAGTGATTTATCCATGGTGGCTCCCAGATCATTACAGTGGCTGCAGCATGCCAGGAATTCCACACAAATACAGCAAAGTCCAGTGAAAGGTTTTTCATGCTCCGGTAAACGCCAATCCTTTTGCAGAGAACTGAATGGCAGAGCCACCATTAGGATGGCCATTCTAATGATAGTTCACCACTGACCTGGAACTGGGGCTTCTGCCTTACTTCATCCCCAGTAGAGCACATACCTGTGCAATAACAGTGACCATTTGAAACAGATGCCGTCTTAGAAAGTAGGAAAGGTTGTGAAGGGTGGAAGAAAGATAACCAGGTGTTTCTGCTATAGCAACTGGGATTTTAAAAAAAAACTCTACATTGTGCCTCAGAGGACCAGCATCCAAAAGGAAACACCGTGGTGAGCCTTACCAACCGCAACTATCAAACTGTTAGTGTAGAACTTCAAACTAAAGCATTGTCTATAAAGTACTGCACCAACTGCACCAAGAACACAGGTCGCTCCTTTATTCATGCAACAATTGTATACTGAATAATAATACTGAAGTTTCAGGACATGCTGGGATTCCTGTGGTATGTCTCGGATCATTGTGTCTCTTGTCAGTGAACTGGAGCATGCAGCTCAAGAACTTGGTGTACATTCCAGAGGCTGTTTTATTTTTTTCATCACTAAAGACAAGTTCTCTGAAGAATTGAGTCTTTCCTTAGCTACCATGGGGTATTTGTTTTCTTCATTTGCTGGAGTGGTCTTCTCTAATACTCTGGGTGGTCTGAGGCAGACAAGTGATTTCCTTTTGAGTTGTTGGGTCCCAGAGTTAGTTGTTGTACAGCTTGAAACTATATGTGCCTAATCCCCTTTCCTTCTCTTTGCTCCTATTGAAACTGTTGTGGCTCAGTAAATTAGTATACACCACCTTGGAAAATTAGATGACCTTATTGTGAGTTGTGACCTTATACATGATGTCTTGTTGGTTGCTCAGTTGTGAGTGTGGATATTGTTTCACTAGAGCAAGGTCTCTCCCTTTCTCCCTCTTTCCCTCTCTCCCTCTCTCTCCTTTCTCTCTCTCTCTCTCTCTCTCTCTCTCTCTCTCTCTCTCTCTCTTTCTCTCTCTCTTATGAATTCAAACTGTCCAAAGAAATGTTTTGAAACACTGGCAGGGGACAAGTGTTTTAAAATAAAGCCCATTGAAAACAAACCTAAAACAAAGCTTTTAGGGGAAGGAGGGAGCTAGTGGACAGTCTTCTCTTCAAAGTCTTCCCTCTGTTTGATCACTCAGAGAGATGGCTTTTTGCTCCAAGAAAACAGCATGCATATCTGAAATTATAATGAAGCAATAAATATATGATGTTGTGGATAGGAAAGCAGAACATGAGATTTTGCAATATGCAAACTGTATGAGACCTGTAGAGGAAAGAAATCATTTATTTGTATTGATTTTTTTTTCTTTTAAAACAGGATAGCCCAGAGAGTGATATATTTGTTTCTGTAAATAATGCAACAAAATGAATTTAGTTTTCCTGGAGCTCAACAAATTGGGAAAAAATAAAGTCATTGTCCTTTTATTTTTTTAATAACTGCTAAATAATAAATATATGTAACAAATGCCTTCAAAACAGATATAGCAGTGCTTAGATTTTTTATTAGATTCTATCAATTAAATTCATATGTTACTGGAAGATGGCTTTACTTTAGTTTTACAATCTAGGCACTCTTTTATATATTATAAACACACTCATGTAAGATATATATCAGTAGCACCACAGGAGATTATTATGCATATTGGGTAGTCAATGTTTGGTCCCAAATGAGTAAAGTTAGGCAAAATCAAAAACATACTTTTTAGAGTCTCAAAACAAAGGGGATTCATGCTGCAGACATGTGTAATTGTGTGCACAATAAGACGTGAACATTTTTTTAGGTCATCAGTATTGAGCCTTCAACCAAAAATGTGTTACAGATTGTTAAGAACTATGTTCTTGGAGAGACAGCTCAGGGTAAAGCACTTGTTCCACAGATGTAAAGACCTGGATCCTATTCCCAGCACCCAAGTACAAAGTTGGGTGTGGAGACAGCTGAATTATCCCTAGCAGAATAAGTAAGTGCCAGGTCCCAGACTGCCTCAAGAAATAAGGTAAAGGGGTTCAGAAAGACCATACTAGTTGGAGGTTGACCTCTGACACACACACACATACACACACCACAAGAGAGAGAGAGACAGAGACAGAGAAAAGAGACAGAGACAGAAACAGACAGAGACAGAGAGAGACACACATAGAAAGAGACAGGGAATCCAGAAAGTCAAGAGAGTCAGAAGGAAAAGGGTTGGGGGGGGGGGAGAATTGTGTTTCCTTGGAATAAAAATTCAGTATGTGAAATAGCAAGTAAGTAGCTTCATGAAAGAAATGACATTAGTTATAGGAACTGGTAAAATATAGAAGCACAGCACAAGGAGGTACGAGAAGATACAAATCTTAACAGCAAACAAAGGTGTGTTTGCTTCCCGTTGCTGCCATAATGAATTACTACTAGCAAGGTCCTTAAAATAAAACAAACTTTGTTAAAATTAAGTGGACCAGAAGACATAAGTGGGTTTTACTGAGCTGGCAGCTACACTGCCTTTCCCATGGAGATGCTAGAGGAGAATCTCCTCATTGCCTTTGTCAGTTTAGATACCGTCCATATTCTTGCTACATTGCCTTCCATCTTCAAAGCCACCAATGGCTCAAGGGCAATAAGAGAAAAAAAGTAAGAGGTACATAATACCTCATGTTGGGAGGACTCTCAACGATCATCTGATCCTAACACAGAAATCGTATTTCTAGAGAAAGGGAAGGTGGGACTGAGCGATGTAGTTACATCTATCTTCTCCATGTGCTTATTTTCTGTTCTTCCCAGAGAAACATCATCATCCTGAAAGGCCTGGCCCATAACAGGTATGCAGTATGTGTTTAAGAATGAATGACAGTTTAAACACCAACCTCTCTCCGTGGATCATAGAAGTATAGAATGTGACTGGATCTCTCCAGCTGCTCCACTCCATCACTGGTGTGGAGGACAGTGAAGATGGGTTATCTCAGCCTGATGGGCCACTATAACAAAATAACACACAGGAGACAACTCACAACTCTAGAGGTTGAAAAAGCCCACGTTAGAAGCAAATCCCATCACAGGAGTGTGCATGGAACTTTGTTTATTGTCCTGCTTGTTCCTTGACTATTTGCATCTATTGTATTGGTGGTTCCTCAACCTAGAACTGACCTTAATATTTGCATGTAATTAAAATGGTATTAAAGCAAAAAGGAGGAGGGGTATGGGATAGGGGTTTTCTAGGGAGGGGAAATGGGGAAAGGAGAAAACATCAGAAATGTAAATAAATAAAATATCCAATGGAGAAGAAGGAGAAGAAGGGAAAGAAGGAGGAGGAGGAAGAGGAGGAGGAGGAAAAGAAGGAGGAAGAGGCAGCAAATCCCATGTCTGGTAAGGGATATTTTTTTTTCTGCTACTTAGGGCCTTCTGGCTTCTTCCATGTTTGGAAGGACTAGATAAAGAGGTCTTTGTGTACATGTATCTTAGCCCTTTCTCAGAAGGAGCTAAGTTAAACTCTACCCCCAGGATCAAACTACTTCATAAAGCCCTTGCTTCATCATGCAATTATTATACTGGAGGTTAAGATTTCAAGGTATGAAATGAGACTAATACAGCATGCAGACCATAGCCCCAAAGAACAAGAGACTGAACAAAGCGCTCACTCAAGAGGAAAATAACTTTGTTTGATCTCTTGAGGATTGTCTCTCAACGTTGTAACCTACTGAAGTGGTGGTTTTATGGTTTGAGGTGTTTGGGAGGTAGTTAAGTCATTGACTGGATTAGTTATTATCCAATTTAGGATCCACTAAAAGAAATAAATCCAACTGAATGAATATATGTCAAAAGAGCAGTTATTAGGTTGGCTTATACGATAGGGTCTGAGCAGACCAACAAAGGTTGTCTTCATACTGGACAGGCCAAGACTCTAGTAGTTGCTTAGTTCGTGAAGCTGGATGTCTCAATAGACCTAAGCAAGGAGGAGTTGTAGAGAGCCACAGCTCTTCCGACTCATTTCGAAGCTGAAGGAAGGTAGGTTCTAGTACCCATGAAGGAATGTGGAGCAGCCACAGCAGCAACAGGGTATTCTCCAACAGGTCATATGAACTTGCCAGCAGGGTGAATGAATTTGCCAATGAGGCACAAAGGCAAAGAAGCTAAGTTTTTGCCCTCAGACATATTTTCTGGTCTGCCACTGGAAGGTGCTCACCACAGGAAGAGTGAGCCTTCACACTTCAAATAAACAGCTCAAGAAAATACCTTACAAGATTACCCAGTGGCTTTTCAATTCCAAATCCAGTCCAGCTGACAGCCACGACTCATTGTCACATGACCCTTAGGAAAGAGGCCTGGGAAAGTGTCTCCACTCTTTGCCACGGAAGGTACATGGAAGATGCCTTCTGTGAGGAATGAACCTTCCCGAAATGTCAAATCTCATGGTACCTTGTTATTGTACTTGCCAGCCTCCAGAGCTGAAAAACAATAAACCCCTGATGTTTAGAAGAACAGTAGAAGGTTCACATTCTTAAGATGATGGTTTCTAAGAACAGTTTAAGGTTCAGATGCTAGAACTAAGCTTGTCTGAAGACAGCTATTTGCTCCACAACCAGATCAAATGAAGCAGTGAGTTACTTTCCATTTCTCTTTGACCTATCGCTTTTTTTTTTTTTTTACATTCCATAGCAGGAAGAGTGCTCCTAATACACGGACTCTCACTCGGCCAATTCTCTTCCCCTTTCCAAAATTTGTTCCAGTTTCATGTTTCACTGTATCAAGAATATCTACATCTTGTTACTTAGAAATAAATCCAGATTTTTCCACCTTTTTAAAACACATTGAAAATTCAGTCAATATCAAATGTAAGACAAAAGAAAGGTTAGTCATCTGTGCCATGTCCCTTTATCCTCATAGACTTAGTTAAGCGCCCTGAACATGTAGGAATGCATTCATTTGCATGGTTGCTACTGTAATATATAATGGTGATTTAAAGGGAGACAGGGAGAAACCTGGAGAGACTCCAAGTTCACATTTTAGAAAGGGGATTGCTTGGAATTAAATCCCCAAGCCTAAGTATATCTTAGACTTCAATTATGTTTCTTCATGAAATGCCCCTGAATGTCCTCAGACCTAATCAGTCTAGTTGTGGTAACACACACACAAAAAAAGCAAAAATTAAACATAGAAACCTGTGAGATGAAATGTTTTCCTTGATAAGAGTATCAAGTGGTCTACGCTTTCTAAATTCCCCTGTAAATATGTCAGCACCTCTCCTGCAAGTCTCCTTTTTTTAATCCCCAAGCACCAAGGTCGATAAAACATTTGGAAGAAATGAATATGCTGTACATATCCAAAGATATACTGTGTGCATCTGAACAAAAGACTTGTAGTGCACCATTTTATTGAACTCTTATTTCATTTCAGGAGCGGAGAGGAAAAGGGGACCACTGCAGATCCATCAACTCCGTGGGCTTTAATATTTACTTTAGTCATAAAGAGCCCGTGACATGATGAGGGCTCACTACCGAAGGAGCAACTCAGGTTGTCAGTTCTAGAAAATGAAATTTTTATTTATGGAAGTTGTAAGCTCTAGAAATGATATGTATGATTTTCTGTTCCTGCTGATTTATAGATTTAATGAATTAGTCGTCACCAAGTTGCAGCTTCGTGCTTTTTTTTTTTTTCTCTCTCTTTAGAAACCAAGATCTTTTAAATGTCTGGGTGGACAGGATTGGACAGGATTTTTTTTTTAGGAAACTAGAAAAAAAAATCTGATTTAAATTCTTAAATTTTCTTGAGAAAAAAAAATGAACAAATCACTGGATTTATAGATTTACCTGGAATTGTCACTAAGATCCTGTGGTACCCAGAAGAGGAACACTAATGAGTCCTTTTCATACATGCTACATAAATGCATCCACTTTGTAAAAGTAACGGATTTGCATCCTGTGTATGGGTTCGATGAGTTCAGAGCAGTGTTCCTAGTTGACTCTGGGCTTTAAAGAAACAATTTGGACTTTAAATTATCACACATCTTGTTTAAATAAGGACAAGAAACAACGTGCTGCTTTCTTCCTTTGAAGTTGTCCTTATGAATGAATTCTGGTTTAGTATTTTATGTGTACAAAACTAACATCTAAAGCCACTTTATTGACTAAAACACATGGAAAGAATCCTGAGAGAAGTATGCTTATCCTTTTTCAAGTTGTTAACTTAACAAAAGCAGCCTTGGGTTTCCTAACGTAGGATTGCTCAGTGATAAAATTTGTGAATAAGATATTTCTTTTTCAGTTAATTGCTCACCAAGAAAGTAGGGTAAGGAGCTCCAGTGTGCTAGATCTTGTTAGAAATATTGGGATCCAGCTCTTTGAAGGGGAAGCAGGTTTTTTTTTTTGTTTGTTTTTTTTTTTTTCAATGAATTCATTGATTAGAGAAGAGTGTAAACATTAACTGGATAAGAAAACAAAATGGCACACGTGATGATACATATCATAATGCAAATCACCCGGGAAACAGAGCAGAGAACAGCTGTTCAAGGGATGGGACAGCACCAACTTATGTGCTGATGTGGTAGTTTATTCATAAGGAATGTGTGTGATGATGGAAAGAAATACCTTACTAGAGGGAGCGTGTGCAGAGCTTCCAAAGTGGGACAAAGGTTGACAAACCATCACGCTTTAAGACTAGTTTTGAAAGTGTTCAGTAATGAAGAGAGATGTGATGAAAGAAAATTGATGGGATAAATTGCAGACGGAGAGAATTAGGCCTTGTAAGTCATGAGAGTGCGTCTGGGTTTTATTCCAAGGAAGAAAAAAAGTATAATAACCTATAAAAATATAAATGGAAGCAAAACAATAACAAAGAGAAGAATGCTACTAGCTTCGTGATTTGTAAGTCATTTTGAGAATCTCACAATAGAACACACTTAAGACTATTGAATTGTACACTTACAATGATTAAGATTTGTTCTAGTTTCCTTCTGTTATGGTACAAAACAAGATGTTCTAAAGTGACTTAGGGGAAGAAGGGGTTAATTTTGTTTTATGTTAGAGGTTAAAGTCTATCATTGAGGGAAGCTGTGGCAGGGACTCAAAAAGAAACCATGAAGGATTTCTGTTTGCTGACTTGCTTGCTCATACTTCAGTAATATCATATGCAGGACAGGACTATCTATCTGTGCAGGGATTGGTGTTGCCCTTAGTGGACATCAATTAACAAACAGGATAACCTATCATAGATATACTCATAGGCCATTCTGAGTGGTTCCTCATCTGACACTGTAGAATATTCTCAGACTGTGTCAAGTTGACAGTTAAAACTAACTGGGACAAGATTATATATAATTACACACAATTTAATTACACATAACATTAATTACACATGAATTTGCTTTTATTCAGAAGTTCTACCTAAATACAGAAAACACTGGACCGAATAGAAAATAGATGCTTCATCTTTTATAGGGCAAGACTATGGGAAGAATAGCTAGAAACAGGGTGTGGTGGTTTGAATATCCTTGGCTCCCAGGGAGTGACACTATTAGGAGGCAGGTCCTTGTTGGAATAGGTGTGGCCTTGTTGGAGTAAGTGAGTCACAATGGGGACTGGCTCTGAGACTCCTCCTGACTCCCTTCAGATCAAGATGTAGAACTCTCAGCTCCTTCTGCAGAACCATGTCTGCCTGTACACTGCCATGCTTCCTGCCATGATGATAATGTTCCTGAGCCACTGAACTTCTAAACCAGCCCCAATGAGATGTTGTCCTTTATAAGAGTTGCCTTGGTCATGGTGTCTTCTTACAGCAATGGAAACCCTAACTAAGACATAGGTTGAATCGCTATTGCAATAATGAAGATATTATATTGCTTTGGGTTGAAATAGTGACAATAGAAATGCCCAGTGGTAGATAATGTTTTGAGAAAATAATCAAAATAATAAATGAAGAATGGAGTGACAAGGAAAAAGAAGGAATCAAAGGTAAACTCCAAAACATCATTGTCACAAAAGATAAAAAAAATGATGCAGGATGTGGGTACCATCATAGATCAAAAAAAGGAGTAAAGAAACTTGACAAGAAGAAGCAAGCTTAATTGGATCCTAGATCAAAAGGAAAGAAGTGGGATTTCCAGCCATGCCAAGTAGTTGGCAGACCCTTTGCACACAAAGCTTTATATAAAACTTGTTTCACTTGTCATAACAACTATTTCAGAGATCTGAGAATGAGCCCAAAACAAACAATTAATTCAGACAATCAGTTTCTGAAAAATTCTCTCTTCAAGAAAGAAATGTGCTAGACTGTGACTTTCCTGCCTAGTGTGCTACTGTTCCCCAAGCCCTGGTAATGCTCTGGTACTACCAGAGTTAGACTGTTTCTCAAAACTAGACAGGACTGAATTCATTTGAATTAGAGAGAAATTTTCACAACATAGTCTTTGACTGTAAAAGGAAAATGTTCCAGAAAAAATATGGGTCAAAACAAAACAGCCACACAAACTGGAGGTTTGGAACTTGGTTAGGGTCAGTAGGATATTAGTACTCAGAAATGTAAAGAGACAGTCCAAAATATGAAAGCATTTGTCTTAGTTAGAGTTTTACTGCTGTGAACAGACACCATAACCAAGGAAACTCTAATACGGACAACATTAAATTGGGGCTGGCTTATAGATTCAGAGGTTCAGTCCATTATCATCATCAAGGCAGGAGCATGACAACATTCAGGCAGGCATGATGCAGGAGGAGCTGAGATTTCTACATCTTCATCTGAAGGCTGCTTGGAGAAGACTGGCTTCCGGACAGCTAGGACTTGTGTATTAAGGCCCACGCCCACATTGACACACCTACTCCAACAAGGCCACACCTCCTAATAGTGCCACTCCTTGGGCCAAGCATATATAAACCATCACAGCATTGTAAAAAGGCTATATGGAATTTTTGACTAACAGTACTGTTGTATATGGATAAAGGAGACCTGTAAGGCTTGGCTCTTCACACAATGCTAGCTGACTCAGAGTCCACTTGGGTATATATGAAAGGTATAAAGAGGCAGAGAAATAACCTCTGCTTCAAATTCAAGGCTTCTTTCTCAGACGGTGTCTGTTCACTGTTTGA
Source organism: Mastomys natalensis (assembly GCA_021653895.1). NCBI lineage: Eukaryota > Metazoa > Chordata > Mammalia > Rodentia > Muridae > Mastomys > Mastomys natalensis. The sequence goes on along the minus strand of JAJTUV010000523.1, from coordinate 1,009,254 downwards.
GCTGCATCTATGATGAGGCATCTGTTAAGATATACTTATACTGCACTGTTCCTCTAAGAGTCCAGGCTAAAATCTAAAATGAAGGATATGGCTATAACTAAGCAGATATATTGGTATGTGCCAACAGGAGGAGGGTGTGATCTGTAGGTTCACGCCTGGCAACTTTGTACAACAGTAAGAGAAAAACAATTTGACTGACATCCTGAAAAACAGTAGACCCAGAATCTAGAGTCATCAGGATATACTCAGTAAAACGTCACGTTTAAGCCAGGTTTGGTAGAACACACTGGTAGTTTCAGTATTGGGACACTAACGTGGTGGATTATATTTCAAGGGTAGTATGACCTACATAATAATTTCCAGGCCAGCTGGCCTAAATAGCAGGCCCCTATAAACAAAATCCACTTTTCCAACAAAATTCACAAAATATGCAAAAAAAAAATAAGGGAGCACAAGCAATACTAGGGGGATTATTTTTTTAAATCAGTAAAACTACTGAATAGGCCAAAATATTAAATTTAGTGGGCAGAGGCTTCCAAGAAATAAGTAAACATGAATAATGAAAGGAAACTGCAATTAAGAATTAAGAGAAAACATAATAAATATGATTTAGCAGGTATAGGATCCCAACTGAAAGAAAACAAATAAAAGCAGCAAAATCAAAAATTCTAGAATCAGCCAGTTTAGTCTACATAGAGACATGCAGATAGCCATGACTATACAGACCTTGCCTCAAAACAAACAAACAAACAAACAAACAAAAAACAAAAACAAGAAAAGAAAATGTATTAAGGAATATAAAGAGAAATGAAAAATATTAACACTCTGACTTTATGATATTATTCCATGAACATTCTTGTAGATTTGAAATTTTCCAAACTTAAAAATCAGAAGACATGGGCCAATTGGATGGTTCATGGGAAAAGGTCCTTGCTACACAAGCTTAGAAACCCGAGTTCAATCCCAGAACTCACAAATGGTGAAAGGAAAGAACATATTTCAAAAAATTCCCTGGCCTCACAGAAGCACAGCACTATGTATGCTCATATACACACATCATACACAAACACACACACACTAATAATTATAAATAATTTTTAAAAGCCTGAAAGACAGAGGAATCCTTTCCAAAGTTGGTTGGCTGATACATATTATAAAGAAGTTGACTGGTAGACCTGGCTGTGGAATCCTGTCAAAAGCTTAGGGACAAGCCAAACAGGAAGGATCTCAAATTCTTCAAGGTAAAGCTTTAATTCTTTGGAGAATGCTTAACCAGGGGATACTGTTAAAACAGAGTGGGCACAGCAAACTGTGCCAAGAGCCACTGACTGCATGAGACAAAGACAGACGAGTGTCTGCTGTCTTTGACAACCTGAAAATTGTTACTGACATTAATTAGAACCATTTCTGAGAAATGATGACAGGGGGCAGAAAAGGGGACATTTAAGTGAGTGAGCAGAAGGGAGACTGGGCTTACACAACCTACCAGAACACAAGCACTCTGCAAGAGAACCTACAAAGTAGGCGATAGCAGAAGGAAGATTTGAGGAAAAGAGACACCCAAAACAATGTGTGTATGTGTGTTGGCTTTTAATATGGCATACTAAAAGGTGGAGGATTGTGGGAAAATAAACAAAGGGATCAAGAAAGTAGACCGGGGAAAAGAGAAAGAAAAGCCAAGAGAGATGGCTACACAGCAAGAGGAGGAGATGACTTGAATCCAACAGGAACCAATCCCCCTGGGTCTTCTAGGGAGGAGTCCTTCTTGTACAACCTACAGTTTAAATAATTGCTAAAGAAAGTCTCCAGGAGAATGAATGGAAATATGCAGCTGCGAGTGGTGGGGGTTGGGGAGTGGGTAGGAAGGAGGGACCTCTAGAAAGTTCCAGAGACCTAGCATGTGAGAGGCTCCCAGAACTCAATTGGGAGGGCCTTAGGCAAAATGCCCAACAGTGAGGAGATAGAATCTGAAGAAATCACCTCCAGTAGATAGACATGGACCCCCAGTGGAGGGATGGGGCCATCCACCCCATCTTCAAAAATTTTAACCCAGAATTGTTCCTGATTAAAGGAAATGAAGGGACAAAAATGGAGCAAAGATTGAAGGAAAGGCCATCCAGTGACCAGCCCAACTTGGAATCCATACCATAGGTGGGCACCAAACCCTGACACTACTATTGATGCCATGTTGTGCTTGCAGACAGGAACCTGGCATGGCTATCCTCTTCGAGGCTTTACCAGCAGCTAAGACAGATGCAGATACTTACAGCCAACATCCTAAACTGGCCCAGCTCATTATAAATGCTCAACTCCATACCCCTTCCCTCTGCTTTCTTCAGCAGCATCCTTAAGAGCAATAGAAGTATTTTCAGGAGGGAAAGGTTCATTTGGTCATTTACCAGCCAATGTTCATAGGTATTCATGTTCTGCTTCTAACTGATTTGTTTTGGTGTTAAACTGTGTAAAAAACACTTTCTTCTATAATCAAGTTCTAAAATTCCTTGTAAAGGTAATTCAGCAGCCCTCTACAGAATTGGCATTCTTCTTTCTGTCAATAACTGGCATATAGTCCCTCTCTCATGCGGTATGATTAATGCCAAGTGTATTTGTTCCTGGTAAACCTTGACAGTTTTCTCTGGAAGAACAACTTTTGTCGAGTAGCCAAAATCTTCTGTCTGTGTAAAAACACAGGTGTGTGTTAACAGCTATTATTATAAATTGGAACACCTGTGAAGAAGTCTGCTTTCCAGCTTTTGCTTCAAATCCAGATGCAATTCACTGTCTTCACCCACCCACTAACTAGGGCCAGTAAACACTGCTTGAAAGGGTAAGCCAATATTCTCAGCTGCTTTGAAGATTCCTCCAATTTAGCTTTTAGAGAAGAACTTTCTGAACCAGAGAAAATATTTTTTTGAAGATTTGATCAGGAAAGCATATGGTAGTCTTAACAGCACAAGGGGATTTTCCTTCTCCCTTCTTGGTGTCATAGCTCATGCCTTACATTGTTCTTGTTTGATTCTTATTCTGTTTTAAAGTACAGCAATGTATGTATTTATATCTATAGAATCACAAGATAATAGGAGATTGAGTTACATAATTCCATGAAGTATATAACACATTAAATTTGATTTTTTCCCTAAAAAGTTTAAATGTCAACAAAAGAAAAATTCTTTTTTAGATAACTAGTTTTATTTTATGAGGATCTATTAGTTTTGCCTGCACGTATGTCTGTGTGAAGCCTTCAGATCCCCTGGAACTGGAGTTACAGACAGTTGTGAGCTGTCATGTGGATGCTGGGAACTGAACTTGGGTCCTCTGGAAAAGCAGCCAATGTTCTTAACCCCTGAGCCATCTTTCCATCCCTGAAAGAGATATTCTTAAGTGAAAATATTCTTAGTAGAAAATAAAAGTAATCAGTATTTTTATATAAATATTATTAGGTATTGGCCTCCATGTCTACTTACTAGAAACACTTAAAAATACTAAGGTATCTGATTAGAAATGTATTATTTTGTTGGTGGGTTTTTAAATTAATTATTTATTTGCATTTATGTGGGGAAGCATGCACGTAGAGATCAGAGGACACCTTGGTCCATTCTCTCCTTCAGTCTCCTAGGGTTTTGGAAATCAGATTTGATTCAGACCAGCAGGCATGGTGACGCGTAAAGTTGGTATGAAATTTTTTCTAGTTTTATAGGTAAAAATCCCAGCACTTTTAAATATTTCTGAGCAATCCCTTATGTTCTCACTATACTCATTTTGTTTTGATGACAAATATGAAGAGCTTTGTGAGCTAAAATTTGAAATGAATTCCAAAGAGTATCTAAAAGAGAAGTCAGATTCAGGGCAATAGGAGTTGAAAAGCTCAGCTAAAGACTAATGAAACCAATGACCTCCAATACAAGGATGATCTGCCAGCCAATGGAGAAAGGCATAGGTCCTCAGAGATAGCTAAGACAAGCTGAGATATGCCAAGGGTGATGGCGCACCGACGGACATCATCCCTCATCTTGCAAAGCTATTGAGAAACACAGTCCAGAAGAGCTTATTAGGCCAAGACACAGCATGTAATGATAACTGAAACCTTGCAGTAGCCTGGAGGATAGCAGACTGCTGACCACAGAAAACATTCCCTGGGTATTCAGGCCGTGGCCAGAGAAGAAAACGGTCTGGTTGTGTTTGCCCCCTTTTCCCTATGAAGAGTAACAACGGAGCATCCTTCGTGTATAAAGCAGAGATCCAATGTTTTCAACTTAGCCAACAGCTTGACATCTCCATCTGACACCTCCCAGCCTGTAGAATTGCGAGCAATAAATCACTCCTGTTTACAAATTATCCAGCCTGAGGTGTTTTCTCACAGCAGCCTAAATGGATGAAAGCCGTTGGATGGTAGGAGCCTGTGGATTTGCTTCCGTCATGATTATTGGCTGAAGTGTGCCGTAAGCCTTCGGAAGCTAGGACCCAAAGGGATAGCTTGCTTTTGAGAGCCCACCAGCTATGCGGAAAAGCCCAGATCACAAAGCAGGGACAAATGTATCTGTATCCACTAGTGTTCTGACAAATTACCACAAATCTGGAGCTCAGAACAACCACCTCTTTATTGTCTAACAGTTTGAAAGATACAAAATCTGAAATACAATTCATTGCTCAGAAGATGAAGACTCAGAAAGCCTGTGTCCTTAATCTGTTTCATTGTTTATTTTTCCTGCTTTTAGAGGTTCCTTAAAATTACCCTTTAGTTTCCTTCTCTTGTTCTCCAAACCATAACAGTGGTCACATCATTTTCTTATCGTTTCTCTCTAAATATGTCTCTTCTTTCACTTTAAAAATTAAAAAGGGGTGGGGAGGGGTGAAATAGGAAGTCGGCTGTGAGCTTTCATCTCCTAGAAATGTTGGAGGAGCTACACCTGTAAAGGCTCGCGTACACAGCTGCCTCAACATGGCCTCAACAAGCACAAGACCCATAAGACAAGCTAACATGACAGAGAAACCTCATGAGACCTTCCATACTAAACAAAGGACTACAGATGACTAAGGAATGCTGAGAGGGAGAAATAGTCTTCCTCAATTTAGAGCCCTCAAGTTAAATTATATAATCACATGCATACAGGGTAACAAATGGACTAAGCATTTTGTAAATGCTTATATATATATATATATATATATGTGTAAATATATATATGTGTGTGTGTGTGTGTGTGTATACTTTATAACTATATTTATGATTCCAATATATAATAATTATATTTCATTATATGCATTTTATTATATATATATAATATGTATATAAACAAATACATGTATGTAAAATTAAAGAAATAGAGGTCATAAATTTGAGAGAGAGCAAATGAGGAAAGGAAAGTGGGAAATGGTATAATTAATTTTTAACTTCAAAAAATTTAAAAATATATTTGTGAGAAAAAAAATGGGAGAACCAGGCAGTGGTGGCACAGGTCTTTAATGGCAGCACATAAGAGGCAGAGATAGGTGGATCTCTGAGCTTGAGTCCAGCCTGGTCTACAGAGCAAGTTCCATGACAGCTAGGACTACATAGAGAAACCTTTTTTTGTGTGGGGAAAAAAAAGGATTGGGAATTGGCTGATAAGACTAATCTTGCCATCTTAATGTCAACCAATTACAATAATGGCATGCATAAACTTCAGTCACGTGGTCCGTATCTCCCTTGGAACATTTTATGAGTCATCCTAGGTACTCTAACACAAATTCCCAGCCATGAGCATAGCTAGCAGACAGGATTAACCTTCAGTTGTAGGAGTGAACCAGCCCTCTGATGCAAGCCTATAAGCCAAGCTTATGTCACTATCAATGCCTTTCTAAACTGCAGACCAGAGGTGTTTGCACAAGCCAAGTAGAAAAGGGTGTCTGGGATAACTGAGCCACGTTCAAGGGATTGAGACCAACAGTAAGAGAGGTGATAAAGAAAATGTATAAGGGCTGCTGGAATGAGTTAACCCTCTGCTTGTCCCCTTGGCTCTCCCCTCAGCTGCAAAGAGGAGCATGCCTCCTGAAGATAGATCTTGGTGCACACACTGGATTTTTCTTCACATCATTTACTTAAAATGGCAAGATTTTAGGCATCAGATCCTTGATACAAGTGAAAGAATTAGACTGGGGAGCCTTCAGACTGCAGAGTAGAGGAGACTTTTTATTTGACTTCTCCAATTAAAAATATAGATTACTCAGATTTTGGAAGTCAGTCAGTTCATGGGTGTGGGTAACAGGTTTGGCTGAGTGGAGTTTAATCCACGGAAACATATGCTGTTAGAACTCTGCTATGCTTTCCTGAAAGCCGTTGCCGTAATATTTAGAAAAGTGCAATTTTGAAGAAGTGCTTATGCCAGTAATTCTTACCATCTTGAGACAAATAGAAGCTTAACTCTTTTTTTACAGGTAGGTCATGATCCATCCTTTTTAGGCTATGACCTTAAAATCCAGTGTAGAAATATGAGAACGATAAAACGTTAGGCATGTTTCAACATCTAAAGCAATCGTTGTTTTTTCATACAGTTTGTGACTGAGGCTGATGTTGGGAAATTATTAGAAAGGCAACCTACAAAAAAGTATCAGAAGGATGAGAAGCGGACTAGGGGGTGGAAGTGCTTGCCACAAAATTAAGACTACCCGAATTCAATGCTTAAATGCTACGTGGGTATAGTGAGTGGCTTGCCTATGATTGCAACCCTAGTAGGGGGACATGGGAGATCCTTAGAGCAAGAAGAAAACTGGCTCAAGGGAAAACGAGCTATGTTGGCAAGTTCTAGTGTTAACAGGAGACCTTACCTCAAAAAATTAAAATGGAAGGTCAACTGAAGACATTTTCCAATATTCATTCTGGGCTCTAACAGACACATGCATTCACCCATCGACATAAAAAGGAAAGAGAAAGTATTGGAAAATGGGTTGTGTTTTGTCGTTTCCTAAATAAACCAAAAATATGTTGTGTATGTGGTGAAATAATACAGCTGATGAGGAAACTCCTACTTCTGTCTCCTACTACTTTTGTCCTCTGTAGAATACACAATGTCCTGCCAACTGGGAAATCTGAACAGAGGATACGAGATGAAAATTAAAAAAAAAAATGTATTTCTGAAATTTGATTTTAGCATAATTAAGAGACCTGGAAAAACCCTTCCCAGAAGTGTAACTGATTGCTGTCAGATAGAACTTTCTTAACTTAAAAAGATATTGACTTTGTACTGCTTGGCTATTTTTCTGAGAGTAATCACTTCAGAAAGTACCAAACTTTCCTAGCACCAGAGTTGACTTCTTCTACTGCTCTACTCGTGAGACCGTAAATTCAGCCCATTATAGAATATTCAAGAGGCTATGGCATGTGTACCTTCTTTTCCTGATGATTGGAGGTTTCCCTTTTATGACCCTAGATTAGAGACACTGATCCACTCTGTTTGAATTTTATCCATCAAACCAAACTTGGAAGATCAGAACAAGACAACGCAATCATGAAACCCTGGGAAGCCAAAGCACAAGAGTCTGGCCTGTGGACCAATTTTATCACCAATTTTTGCTTTTGTTGTCTTCAAACCAGTAATAATTGCTAACATATTTTTTTACCCAGTAGAAACAAAAACCCAGTATTTAATAATACACAAAAATGATGTAATATTGGGCATCCACTCAAGATTTTTTGTACCACAGACATGCACATTTTTGTGTACATGCACTCTGCAACATAATGGGGAGATGAGTACTTACATATGACAGGGACCCTGAGGTCTCCTGGCCTAAAATGATTATCATCTGGCCTATTCTGGACTGAATTATGTCACTCCTAAATTTATATGTTGAACCTCTGACCTCTAATGTGACTGTATTCTAGGGCAGGGTCTTTAAAGAGGCAATTAAGTATATGAGGTCATAAGGGCAGGGCTGTGTCTGCATAAGAGGAAGTGACTCCTTAAGTGTGGTTGTGCAGAAAGAACACCAAACAAGGACACAAACAAGGACTCACTGGAGACCAAGGAGGTCCAGAGAAATGAAACTTGGCCGGTTTGATGGAGGATGGCTACCATCCACAACTGTGTGAAAGTAAGTTTCTGCTGTTTAACTTGTCAATTTATGGCAAATTTATCACCTCAGCCTTAGCAGACTAAAGCATAGCCGTCTAGAAAGTGTTTGGCAACTCCTGACCAAGGGGAGACAACAAACCACCAACTTTAAAAATTACAAGGGAACCCTAAGTATCACACTGCTTTTATTTGGAATTATCCAACCCAAATTGGGAGATCGATCTATTCTACACACAAAGGGGGCCAACAGAAAGGAAATTGCTTGTTTCTTGAACTCCAATATGGAAAGAACAATCTTGGCCTGACTTTGGCACATGCCTCTAATTCCAGCACTCTTGAACCAGGCAGGAAGCTTACCACAAACTCAAGGCCAGCCCAGACTATGTAGTAAGTCTTTGTCAACATAGAAAGAAAAACTAAAACAAAACAAATCAAATAAACTTTAGGGTAGAAAGAGGCACCTCTGTGCCTGACACCTGTGGTTGACTCAGCTCTGTGTTGTCCCCTGTGCCTGTGTGCACACTGTTATGGTTCAGTGGATATGAGCATTGTGGGCATGGGTGTAAGGGGACTCATGTGCCAGAATCCCTGCTTCTGTCCAGTCTAGCTACTAAGTCAGGATTTGTTTTGTGGATTTGTTTTGTTATGTTTCTTAGAAGATAATAATGTCTTCTGAATAGATGTTGATTGTTTTCTTAATTTTCTTCTGTTCATTATCTAAATAAAAAATTGTTTCTTAATATTTTAGAATCCTTTGAATTTGTCAATTTATGATTTTTTAATCAAACTTGAATCTCAGATGATTGCACTGTATTGTACATCTGCATGCTATATTATACATTCCCCCTTTTGACAGGATACATTCATCAGTGCCAAAGAGATATGGAAGTGCAGCCCAGAACTGGCTGACAAACAAATCAAGCCAAATCTCAGCATCTGGCTATTCAGACAAAGTGTTCTCCAGAAGTGGGAACCTCAGGCTGTTTCTGAGTAACAAAGAAAACCAGAAAGACTGCCTGTGGTCAACTCTAAGTAAAACCACAGCAAAAGCAGAGTATTAGCTTCCATCAGCAGACTTAGCTACACAAAATGGAGCAGCGCCAGAGGATCGATTGAACCCACAAGTTTTGAGGCCAACCTCAGCAACAGGGCCTAAGGACTCTATCTCTAAAACCAGCAACAGTAAAGCAAACTTTATATGAATTTGACTACAATGAGTGGTCAGTTATAATTATATATATATATATATATATATATATATATATATATATATATATATATATATATATGTTGTTGGTATCGGGCCTGAAACCAGTGACATCACATCCAGGCAACAGAGGTGACCCTACATCGTTGTCAAGGCAACCGCCATACACTCCCAGAATCCACCTGGCTACCTCACCTTTACCTGGGAAAAGGCTACATCTCCGCCCATATAAATAGGCACAACTCCCTGACCTTGCTCTCTCCTCTTCCCACCATCTCCTCCCATTTCTCTCCTCACCTATGCCCTCCGCCCTGAATAACCCCCCCCCTCCCCTGTGGAACCGTTTGGTCTGGTGTTGTCTGTTCTAAGTTACACTCCAAAGTCTAACACTGGTGCATTTGGGCTGAGACTGAATACTCAGGTACTGCGGCAGCTCCTGCCAGCCGCCGGCAAGACCGAAGCCACATGGTTTCACCTCCGCTGCTACCTCTGCTGCTACCTGCCGTCATCGACCACGTGAATTTCTACCACTGCTGCAGGCAAGACTTCCACCACACGAGCTGTGCCACTGTGGCCCCCACATGGTGCTCTGCCATGTGGGCTGGGTAGCCAGATAGGGACACAGACCTCACGGTTCCACTTTTCCTGATACCAGAATGCACAAGCCTGCAAACACACACCAGCTTATTAATTGGTAAGGAGCTTCCAATTGGTGGAAGGGACCCTGGACGCCCAGTTAGGGCCTGGCCAGCCTTCCCTGGGCTAAGGGGTTGGCTTTTTATTGCCCAGTCCATATCACTGGCCTCTGACTGAACCATGACTTAGAACATTGGCCTTTGGGCCCCTCCTCAAAAGTAGTTCCCAGCTCCCCACAAGCTCTCACAGCTGCCGGAAATCCTGGTACCATGTGGGCTACTTTCTGGCAAACACCTGGAATTCCACTGAGGCCCCTAGATATTCTCATGACGACCTGATATCTAAGCTGTTTGACTGATTTTTTGTTGCCAGCTTTTCTTTTGGGATGCCAACAGATAGCTCGGTAAGAGCCCCCATCACCCAATGGGCACCACATTGTCTTCGACTGTACCCACAGATACCCCACTGGGTTGTCTACTGAAAAACCTCAAATCTCTAAAATTAAAGCCTGATTTGGGGCCTTCCAAATTGATACACCTTTGCCATAAGGTCTGGACTTGATACCCTCTAGATAATGGACTAAGGTGGTCACTTAATGGCTCCCTAGACTCAATTATTTTAAAGGGTCTTAACACATACTGCCAGCAGTCTGGTAAATGGAAAGAAGTCCCCTATGTTTGAGCATTTCTCTACCTTCATTTTACGCCTTCCATATGTTCTGCCTGTTCCCCACACCCAAGGTTCTCTTAGCCATAAAACCTGCTCATCCCCCGGAGTTCTAGTACATCACTCAATCCTATAGCTTGACTTTCCATGATGTTCATAAGATTCTTACTAACAATTTGCTTTCTGATGAACACAGGTGAGTTTGGGAAGAGGCAAAAATGCATGCAGATCAGATTCATCAAACAGACAGAACATATCCAATCAGATCTGAGGCAATTCCTGGCCAGGATCCTCGATTCCACAGGTGGTATCTTAGCCAGAGATAGATTTATAACATGTCTTTTGGCAGGCCTAAGAAAGGCGATGTTAAAGCCAGTAAAATTCGAGAAACTCCAAGAAGTTGTCCAGGACAAACAGGAAAACCCATCTCAGTTTTTAGAACACCTTACAAAGGCTTTATTGCAATATACAAATTTGGACCCTGAAAACCCAGAAGGTAAGCAACGTCTGATGACCTACTTTTTTTTCCCAGAGCTACTCCGACATAAAAGCTAAACTTAGGTGATTGGAGACGGGGTCCCTAACTCCACAGGCAGAAGTCTTGACGCTAGCCTTCAAGGTGTACCATGAGAGAGATGAGAAAGCTTGAAAACAGAAATACCACATGTTGGCAAAGGTTATCTGACCAGCCTCAGCCACTACCCCAGACTCCTGTTCTTTGAAGACTCAGAGACCACATGGCTCCTGCTATAAATGTGGTCAACATGGTCATTGGGCAAAGGCTTGCCCCAACCCCAGCAAGCCAAGGGGACCATGTCCCAGGTGCAATCATAGGGGACATTGGGCTGTCGATTTCCCTCATGTTGCTCAGAACAGAAGGACATTGCTCCCAGAAAACCCTTCAGCTGACCTTCTAGGCTTGGCTATGGAGGACTGACAGGGCCCGAGCTCTCTTGACCCAACCACGTCTATCACTAGCAGGGAGCCCGGGGTAGATATTATGGTATGTGGAAGACCCATCTCCTTCCTCTTGGACACTGGGGCCACTTACTCGGTCCTGACAGAATTTTGGGAACCCACCTCACCTTCGTGTTTTCCTATTGTCGGGTAGGAGGACAACCTTACCTTCCTCACCAGACCCCCCCACTTAGTTGCATTTTTAGGGGTGTACCTCTCACCCATTCCTTTTTGGTAGTACCTACATGTCCTGTCCCCTTATTGGGAAGGGATATTTTAGCTAAGTTGGGAGCTTCTATTTCCTTTGCTCCACCGATTCACTTAAGCCCAAGCTTGCCCCAAGTTCCTCTGTTCCTCCTTTTAGCCAGCCAACCTACTATCACTAACATGTTATTTCCCTTACCAGCTTCTCAGGTGGAACCCCGAGTTTGGGATGTCCAGAACCCCTCTGTTGCTGAATATCATTCTCCTATTGTCATCCAGTTACTGGACTCTACCAGGTACATCTCCTGACTTGACTCGTCCTTTTTCCCTCTATATAACTAAAAAGGAGGGATTTGCCCTTGGAGTCTTATACTTGTCAAAAAGACTAGATCTAACCATCCAGGATGGGCACCTTGTATTCGTACCTTAGCAGCTGCTGAACTCCTTATTTGAGAATCAAAGAAACTAACCCTGGATCGCCTATAACTGTCTTCTCTTCTCACAACCTGTCACAGCTCCTAACTTATAAAGGCTTACAGACTCTACTTCCCTCCAGGGTTCTTTCTCTTCAGATAGCTATAATAGAAGACTCCAACATCACCTTTCAATCATGCCTACCTCTTAATATTTCCAATCTTCTTCCTCGACCTAATATTGACTACTCCCTATCTCACTCCTGCATTGAAACCTTAAAGGAACTATTACCTCATTCTTCACACATATAGGAGGGCACATTGCCTCAAGCCATCTTTACCTGGTATACAGATGGAAGCTCCTTTCTACATGAAGAGACCAGGAAAGCTGGTTATGCATAGTATCAGACACCAAGGTGGTAGAGACACAGGCCCTTCCTGCTCACACTACCAACCAACAGGCTGAATTAATAGCCATTACCCATGCCTACCAGCTGGCACAGGGACAATCTCTCAACATCTACACAGATTCCAAATATGCTTTCCATATCCTCCTGTCCCATGCTGCTATCTGGAAGGAGTGCAGGTTACTTACCACAAAAGGAGGATCAGTAACTAATGCAAACCAAATTATGGCCATGCTAAAGGCCTCCCATCTACCCACAGTTATTGGGATTGTCCACTGCAGATCCCACCGGATGGATGACTCTATTGTCTCCAAGGGAAACAACTGAGCTGATGAGGCAGCTAGAGCTGCAGCCCTTAGGGGCCTAGACTCATCTTACCCTCCCCAGGACATTCTTACACTGCAACCCACATCCCCACCTGCACCCCCTGACACTCGTCAAACTCTGTCCTACCTTCACCAACTCTTTCATCCCAACAGCCAAGCGTTGTCTTATTTTGTTAAGACCCACCTACAGCCTACTCCTGAGGATTTAAGTTTCTTAAAATCTATCACTGCTTCTTGCAAAATCTGTCAGATGTCAGATCCCAACTCAAGGTATCGTAGCACCCCTTTTCCTACCCATCAGGCTAGAGATTACCTTCCTGGAACTGACTGGCAACTTGACTTTACCCATATGCCCACTGTCAAGCATGCCAAGTACCTCCTGGTCTTGGACACCTTGTCAGGTTGGGTAGAGGTTTTTCCTACAACTAACAAAAGGGCTCAGACAGTCTCTGATCTCCTCCTCAGAGAGATCATCCCCCAATTTTGTGTCCCAGCCTTCCTTCAGTCAGACAATGGTCCTGAATTTACTTCCCAAGTTTCTCAGATTCTATCTAAGGCCCTAGACATCCCCTGGCATTTTCATATTCCCTACCACTTCAGATAAGGTAGAGAGAACTAACCACTCTTTAAAAACCACTCTTGTCAAGCTGTCACAGGAACTTCACTTTGACTGGGTAAAACTCCTACCTCTGGCTCTTTTCAGGCTATGAGCTCTCCCCAAGTGGCCTCTCCTCTTCTCACCATTTGAACTCATGTATGGACTTCAGTTCTAACCCTGGTCTTTCACCTAAATGCTCTCCCCTCCCAGACCATCTGCTCACCCCATTACTTTACCACTTCTGTTCTCTCTTGCGCAACTTTGCTGACCACCATCTACCTTGACCACACACTGTCTCCTGTCCACTGCCTGTCAACATTGGAGACCAAGTCCTTCTCTCCCCTCCAGATCATTGGCCCTCACCTCTCTCTCCCAAATGGCAAGGCCCTTTTAAGGTAATTCTTATGACTCCTACAGCTGCTAAACTTGAAGGACTCCCTCATTGGGTCCACTTGTCTCACCTCAAGCCTTTCGTTCCTCCACCTAAAATTGACTCTTCTTCATACACATCAACCCTAACAGGACCATGCTCTATTAGGCTCCAGAGGACATTGAAATCACCCACTTTGTCCTCAATCCTAGAAAATGAGACTCCACTCCAGAAGCAGAGCTCGACTTGACTGGGCTAGACATGGGTTTCTCTTCCTCCCCTGCTGTTTGTTTCTATCCAGGTCAGCCCTTACATCTGGAGGTTTGAGGTTCAAGAGACACCCTCAGATAACAGTCTTTCCAAACAGGTCAGGAAACTGCTCCATAGCCGGATGCCAAGAACCAATCCAATTCCTATCATTCCCATATCTGTTATCCCATCTAAATATTATGTTCTCTATACTTGCTTTCTCTTTGCCCAGATAGAAGATTATTGTAGAAACTGACCAGACAGTTATGGGGGCTGCCGATATTGGTCTTGTCAGATACATATGCTAGGTTCACGGAGCAACCATTTCTTCTACCAACACTGCAAGACACTCATTTCCACATACAATACCCGCAAGATTCCAGCTGTGGCGCTTCAGAACTGATGGGTGCCAGATGTCCTGATAGCTAAAGAAGATGGTCTTTGCCAGTTCTTCCAGAAGAATGCCATTTTTGGGGAACGTGAGACCTCCAGTTCTGAGATTTTGAAAAACCTATATAAAAGCAGATACTCTCTTTTGTAACACCCTTTTTAGTCATCCTCTTGGTGTTATTTCTAACCAATTTATTCATCAGTTCCTGTTACAGGATTACCAGCTGCTGTCCAAGAGGAACCTGATACACACATCTACCGAGTGGACCCCGATGGTGAAAGTCAGCTGCTCTCCACAACAGACTACGACCCTACACAGTAGGAAGTAGTTTAAGAGATATGGCGTCCCGACTCCACTTTCACCATTGGCCTTCCCCTCCCCCTTTTTTCTTCTCTTTATACTAAGAAAAAGAGAGGTAGGTTGGTATCAGGCCCGAAACCAGTGACATCACATCCAGGTGACAGAGGCGACCCTACATCATTGTCAAGGCAACCGCCATACACTCCCAGAATCCACCTGGCTACCTCACCTTTATCTGGGAAAAGGCTATGTCACCGCCCATATAAATAGGCAGAACTCCCTGACCTTGCTCTCTCTTCTCCCCGCCATCTCCTCCCATTTTTCTCCCCATCTTTGCCCTCCACCCTGAATAAACCCCCCACCCCACCCGTGGAACCGTTTGGTCTGGTGTCATCTGTTCTAAGCTGCACGTCAAAGTCTAGCATATGTTATGTACATATAACATATATAATCTTTATATTAAAGTACATATAAAATGATCTACTTTTCTTGTTCTCAAACTTACAGAGTTGGTGAGTCTAGCTCATCTTAGGATTACTATTGCTTTAATAAAACACCATAACCAAAGCAATTTGGGGAGTAAAGGGTGTATTTCAATGTACCCTTCCAGGTAACAGTCTATGACTGAAGGGAATCAGGACAAGAACTCAAACAGGACAGGAATCTAGAGGCAGGAGCTGATGCAGAGCCTATAGAGGATGCTATTTACTGGCTTGCTTCTCATAAGTTGTTCAACTTGCTTTCTGATAGAACCCAGAGCCATGTGCCCAGGAATGGTACTATCCACAATGGACTGAGCTCTCCCCCATCAATCAGTAATTAAGAAAATGATTTACAGGAATTATGAAGGAATTTCTCTCAACTGAGGTTCCCTCCTGTAATAATAATCCTGATATAATTGTTATCTCCCAGGCTTACTGCCCCAGTCTGATAATCTTGGCCCAGTCCTGGAAACTTGTAGCCTCCATACAGTCTAATCTAGCCCAATAATGTTTTCAGCCTCTGAGACTTACTAATGAATAAGCTCACCCTTTCTAGTTCTTTCTGAACTCTGGCTGGCTGGTTCACTCAACTGTTCTGGCTCCAACCCCTCTCTAAGATAAATGATTCAATGAGGCGTCTCTCCCAGTCCCTGACAAAATTGCTCTGCTTGGCCTCATACTAATTTTGTCAATCTGTTCTAATCTTCGGGCTCCATCTGTCTTCACCTATATCTAGCTTGTTCTCTCTCTGCAACCTCTCTCTATAAAACTTATCTGGTAAAACTACCTCCTCCTCTCCCTCTGTGCTGCTCCCTCTCACATTGTCTCTTTCCTCTCTCTTCTTGTGAGAGAGTTGAGCGGATCCTATTCTGTCATATCTTTCTCTGATTCTTCACTTTGTCTGTCTCTCAATTAGATATCATTTTCAAACATGGTTGCTACCTTGTACGAACTAACCTTACCTTCATTGTTTGGGATTAAAGGTGTGTACTAAGAGCATAAATGTATTCCAGCCAGAGAGATTAAAGGTGTGTGTGTGTGTGTGTGTGTGTGTGTGTGTGTGTGTACACAAAGGGCTGAACCACCCCACAACTAGAAACATGCTTTTCCAGTAGATAACACATTCTCAGAGTTCACAGTGTGATCAAATTCCTGCCACTCCCTCCTTTCAGATATCTCTAGTTTTTGTCAAGATGATATAAAACTAGCCAGCACAATTGACTCCTTGTCTACTTGACATACAAACACATCACTGTTAAACCTTTCCTTTCTTGTTCTTCAAGATTGTATTTTAATATCAATATTACTATCTAAACATTCTAAATTTTACAGTCTCACATCTTTAAGAATTCAAACATTTAAAAAAATTCTGTCTTTTAAAAATAGCCAGTCTGTTTTTAAATCTAGTCTTTGAAAATGCAAAGTCTCTCAACTGTGGGGTCCTTACAAATAAAAACATAATTAAATTACTTTCTTACTTCAAAAGGAAAGAACAAGTGGGTAATCACAATCTGAACAAAGTGAAACCAAACTCCAAAAGTATAAATAACTCATTATCTAGTTACTGACCACCTTCTGGCCTCCTACAAGGGACTTGGGCCACTTCTCCAGCTCCTATGTAGCACACACAGCTTGTCTTCTAAGCTCAGGTAGGCTTCACTCTATGACTGTTGTTGCTCTTGGTGGTCATACCATGGTCCTGGCATCTTCAAAATGCCGGGACCTTTTGCTGCAACTGGGCTGCACTTCTGCCAATAGCCTGTCCTAGGATCTCTTCATAATGCCAAGCCTCAGCTTCGCTTCATGACTCCTTCAGTCTTAGGCTGTCAACAGGTACTGAGGCTGCACCTTCACCAATGGTCTCTCCTGACCTCTCACAGTGGCAAGCCTCAGCTGCTTACCATGACCTCTTTATGACTTCAAAACCAGTCACCTGGGTAACTCTTATACTACCAAGTTCAGCTCTGACAGCTCAGAGTACGACCTAGGCTGTTTCTGGAACACAGCTTCTGAGTGCTGGCTCTCAGGAAACACTTCCCAGAAGATTCACCTCTGTGATGGTAGTCTTTTCTTAATTACTGCTAATTTCTAGGCTCTAACTAACCAGCATCAATTGTCCCATTAAAACAAAGATTTTACAATTAACCTGGGCCCACAGGGGCTCATGGAGACTGAGCTGCCAACCAGAGGGATGGATCTAGGCCCTTGGCACATATGTAACTTTTGTGGAGTTGGATCTTCGTGTGGGACTCCTAAGTGAGAGCAGGGGCTTTCTATGACTCTGCTGCCTGCCTTTGGATCCCTTTTCCCAAACTGTGCTACCTTGTCTAGGCTCAACAGCAGAAGATGCACTAGTCCTGTGTTAACTTGATATGTCGAAGCTGGTTGATATCCATGGGAGGCATCCCCTTTTCTGAGAAAGGGATGAGGTATGGATGGGGTCAGGGGAGAGGTAAGAGAGAAGGACTGGGAGGAGAAGAAGGAGAGGAAGGTTTGATCCGGATGTAAAGTAAATAAAAAATAACAAACAATCAAAACGAAACAAAAGCAAAGGTTTTACTTTTGTGGTAAAAGTAAAATAGCCAATTCTTCAGCCCCAGGTAATCAGAATCACAAATTCTTAACTCAAATCTCTCAGTAGAATCTTTACTTTCCTCTTAAACTTCACAAGCTAAGCCTCTATTGTCTGTACTTTTCTCAATATTCTTCCAAATTTGTATAGGACATCTCACTGAGCGCTCAACACACAATGGCTTTTCTAGCCCAAAGTTCCCAAGTCCTTCCACAATCTTTCCCAAAACACCGTGGACAGGACTGTCACAACAATACCCTCACTATCTTAACACCAACATGTCTAGTAGCTTGTACTACAACCTGAATGGTGGCTTCCAAGACCACTGAATTACTTCTGCTCTTAGTAGCAAAAGCAAGTCGCAAGTTGTTAAAAAACATTGAGGTGAACATTGAAGATCCATTACTCTGCTTCATAGATTGACTCCTCAAAGCATTTGGAGGAGATGAAAGGGAGAAAGAACTAGTTCAAACAGAGCAAGTGAGCATGTAGCTATCTGGTTCTGAGTTCCAGTTCTTTTTAGTCTAGAAAGTTACTGATACAAAGAGAAGATGGGAGTAAGCTATTTACCAAAACCAGATAATATGAATCAGCATCTGATGACTATGACCTAGGTAAAGAAATTTTGGTGATTCCTAACAACATGAGCTAGCTTCATCTACCTCAGGATACAATAAAATGGGATTTCAAGTCGATAGTTACGTGGAGAGTGAACAAGTGTGAAATCTCTCCTCTAAGAAGTTGACTTCTACAAAGTTTCACTATTTGCAGATGACATGTTAGTATACTTAAGTGACCCCAAAACTTCCACCAGAGAGCTCCTAAACCTGATAAACAACTTTAGCAAAGTGGCTGGGTATAAAATTAACTCAAACAAATCAGTAGCATTCCTCTACACAAAGGATAAACTGGCTGAGAAAGAAATTATGGAAACTACACCATTCACAATAGTCACAAATAGTATAAAATATCTTGGGGTGAATCTAACCAAGCAAGTAAAAGACCTGTATGACAAGAACTTCAACACCCTGAAGAAAGAAATCGAAGGAGATCTCAGAAGATGGAAAGATCTCCCATGCTCATGGATTGGAAGGATTAATATAGTAAAAATGGCTATCTTGCTGAAAGCAATCTACAGATTTAATGCAATCCCTATCAAAATTCCCACTCAATTCTTTACAGAGATAGAAAGAGCAATCTTAAAATTCATTTGGAATAACAAAAAACCCAGGATAGGGAAAACCACACTCAACAATAAAAGAACTTCTGGGGGAATCTCCATCCCCGATTTCAAGCTGTACTACAAAGCAATAGTGATAAAAACGGCATGGTATTGGAACAGAGACAGTCAGGAGGATCAATGGAATAGAATAGAAGACCCAGAAATGAACCCCCATACCTATGGTCACTTGATCTTCGACAAAGGAGCTCAAACTATCCAGTGGAAAAAAGACAGCATTTTCAACAAATGGTGCTGGTCCAACTGGAGGTCAACTTGTAGAAGAATGCAAATTGATCCATACTTATCTCCTTGTACAAAGCTCAATTCCAAGTGGATCAAGGACCTCCACATAAAACCAGCTACACTGAAACTAATAGAAGAGAAAATAGGGAAAAGCCTTGATCATATGGGCACAGGGGAAAAGTTCCTGAACAGAACACCAATGGCGTATGCTCTAAGATCAAGAATTGACAAATGGGATCTCATAAAACTGCAAAGCTTCTGTAAAGCAAAGGATACGGTCAACAGGACAAAGCGGAACCAACAGACTGGGAAAAGATCTTCACCAACCTTACGTCTGATAGAGGGCTAATATCCAAGGTATACAAAGAACTGAAGAAACTAGATACCAGATCATCAAATAACCCTATTAAAAAATGGGGTAGAGAGTTGAACAAAGAACTCTCAACTGAGGAAACTCGAATGATTGAGAAACATCTAAAGAAGTGCTCAACATCCCTAGTCATCAGGGAAATGCAAATGAAAACAACACTGAGATTCCACCTCACACCAGTCAGATTGGCTAAGATCCAAAACACAGGTGACAGCAGATGTTGGCGAGGATGTGGAGAAAGAGGAACACTCCTCCATTGTTGGTGGGATTGCAAGCTGGTGCAACCACTATGGAAAGCAGTCTGGCGATACCTCAGAAAATTGAACATGGTGTTACCTGAGGACCCAGCTATACCCCTCCTGGGTATATACCCAGAAGATATTTCAACATGCAACAGGGCCACATGCTCCACTATGTTTATAGCGGCCTTATTCATAATAGCCAGAAGCTGGAAAGAACCCAGATGTCCTTCAACAGAAGAATGGATACAGAAAATGTGGTACATTTACACAATGGAGTACTACTCAGCCATTAAAAATAATGAGCTCATGAAATTCTTAGACAAATGGATGGAGCTAGAAAATATCATCCTGAGTGAGATGACCCAATCACAAAGGAACACACATGGTATGCACTCACTGATAAGCGGATATTAGCCCCAAAAACACACAATACCTAAGATGCAACGCAGAAACCTCATGAAACTCAAGAAGAAGGAGGAAGACCAAAGTGAGGGTGCTTTTGTCCTTTTTAGAACGAGTATCAAAAGATTCAACCAGAGCTCCCAGGATCTAAACCTCCAGCCTGAGAACAGACAGGGGCAAGCTGTCCTCTGAGAGGCTCTAACCAGCAGCTGACTCAGACAGATACAGACATCCAGAGCCAAACAGTGGATGGAGCTTGAGGACTCTTAAAGAAGAATAGGTGGAAGGATTGTGGGCCCTAAGGAGATAAGAACTGCACAGGAAGATCAACAGAGTAAACCAACCTGAACCCTTGGAGCTCTGAGAGACTGAATCACCAACCTGTGGAGCATACCTAGTCTACACAGATCTACCTCCATGGGCTGGACCTAGGCCTCCCTGCACATATGTTGTAAATGTGCAGCTTGGTTTTCATGTAGGTCTCAAACATCTGGAGTGGGGGCTATCCCAAAACATGCAGCCTGTATATGGAGTATGGTCTTCTAAAAAAAAACAGTTGTTCAGTTATTCATGGAATATTATTTTTTATATATCTCTTGTATTCAGTTTGCAACTACTTCATTGAGAATTTTTGTATGTATATTCATGAGAGATACTGGACTATAACTTATATATTTTTGTTGGGTTTATACTTGATTTCACTATTTCAATATTATTTGCTTTGTGAAGGAGCTTATTGTGGTTCTGAATTTTTTTTAAACATAACTCAAAAAGTATTGCTTGTTTGAAGGCTCTATAGAATTCTTGTATAAGTATATCTGACACTTGGTATTTTGCTTGTTTGTTTCTTTTCATTTTATTCTGTTTGAATGCTTTTTAAATTTTTTTGATTTGCTGAAAATAAAAATAAAAAAAAATTAAAAAAAAAAAAAAAAAGAAGTTGACTTCTAGAAGTCAGCATGTAGAAGAATTCGAATCAATTCATTCTTATCTCCTTGTACAAAGCTCAAGTCCAAGTGGATAAATGACCTTCATATAAAACCAGATACACTGAAACTAATAGAAGAGAAGGTGGGGAAAGAGCCTCGAATACTCTTGGACACAGCGGAAAAGTTCCTGAACAGAACACCAATGGCTTATGCTCTAAGATCAAGAATTGACAAATGGGACCTAATAAAATTGCAAAGCTTCTGTAAAGCAAAGGACACTGTCAATAGGACAAAATGGCAACCAGCAGATTAGGAAAAAATCTTTACCAATCCTACATCCGATAGAGGGTTAATATCCTACATATTCAAAGAATTCAAGAAATTAGACTTCAGACAACCAAATAACCCTATTAAAAAATGGGGTACAGACCTAAACAAAGAATTCTCACCTGAGGAAACTTGAATGGCCGAGAAGCACCTAAAGAAATGTTCAACATCCTTAGCCATCAGAGAAATGCAAATCAAAACCACCCTGGCTTCAGCACCAAGAACTCTTTAGGCTACATGGGATCAAGGCCCAGATGGTCCGGAGGCTGGCAGAACTGACACACTGGAGG
The DNA here is from genome assembly GCA_021653895.1 of Mastomys natalensis. NCBI lineage: Eukaryota > Metazoa > Chordata > Mammalia > Rodentia > Muridae > Mastomys > Mastomys natalensis. The sequence continues at coordinate 987,403 of JAJTUV010000523.1, read as the reverse complement.
GAGCAGCAGAGCATATGGCGACTGGTAGAGGATGAAAAGCCCTGAAGGCTGGGACAACTCAAGTACCAGGACCCTGACATTGATCTGCAGCTCAACTCTGAGCTGTCTGGCTCACTCAGGACACTGAAGTCAGAAGGTAATTCTCCGAGACAGGGTCAAAAGCCTCCAGAAGAGAAATATGATTGAGCCCTGGGACCGAGCCAAGTTCACGCGCAAATACAAAATGAAGCTGGTGGAGAAGCGGGCCTTCCATGAAATTCAGTTGTAGCTGTGCATATGTCCGAGACCTGCTCCTCGACAAAGTGCTGTGACCAACCCTAAAGAAAAAAAAGTTAACTTCTACTAATTTGATGAAACTATAATTAGAATTTACAGCAAAGTTGAATCGCTCTTTTCACAGGAGTATATATGGGTTATGAGCAAGATTTTAAATTCTTTAAATGGTCCATTTAAGAGCCATTTCATCTTACACAAGCCTTGGTTGACCAGATATGCAGTGGGAATAATAATATGAGGAAAATATTAACAAGAATAATGCTAATGATGAAAATACATTTATGAGAGTTTTTTAAACACATAAATAAGATGTCCTATGGAGAAAATTCAGGTTATATTTATAAAAATGCTGAATAAGTTCTTATCATCATTAAGATCATGAACCATATCTAGTAAAATACTTGAAAAAATATACTTCACAAATCATGAAGCTAAGCACAACCAGAACCCCAACCATTTAAGTTTGTACCTAGTAATACATTAATTACCTTCTGTTATTGACACATTTGGAGTTTAATGCATAATCTTACAATTTTCTATTGTATTTTATAATAATTAAGTGTGTAATATGTACATGCTGGAAAGGGGTATTGAGAAAATACCAGAAAAACATTTTTCACCACACATTTTCAGTGACTCCATCTCAACTGTAATGTTATTCAATACCAACCCAATGTACAAACAGGTTGATTATATCTGAAAGCCTTTAATTCAACAGGACTTGAGGAGGGAGAAGCCCTTCAGGAAGAAACCATAAATCAGTAAAGTCAAATGCAATAAGCCTGTACCACGATGAAACGAGACGAATAATTGTAAACACATTTAATAAGCGGATTAAACACTAGGAGGAAATTACTAAGGAATTCTTAATGATTCATGTTGATGGATGCCTGAATAACCAAGAAGACGATTAATCAAAGACAAGTGGAAATTAATGTTTGTGATTTGTGGCCCGGAGGTGGAGGTCTAGTAGGAAAGAAAGGTGGAATAAAGGGCCCCCAAGTAGAGAGAATGATAGAAAGAAAAAAAAAGATACAGAATAAACATTTTTCCCCTTAAAACAAAAGCTAGAGAGCTGCAGAAAACTCTGGGCCAAAATACCTAACTACTGGTTATGAAAACAATCAAGTGGTTAAGAGTTATAAGGATGCTAACGCAGCTTATCTGATAGTCAGATAGGAGAAACCTAAAACAAGGTTAGCAGTTATACCCCAACATTCCAGGCCTCCATCTTGTCTTCCCTTTTGGGCTGTGGCTTAAGGGGTGTCAAGCTCGGCTCTATCCTGGGACAGGACAGTAATGCTCTTCTTGGAAGACTTTTGCTTTGATTTCATTAAAAAACAAAACAACAACAAAAAAAAAAAAAAAAAAAAAAAAGCAAAGAAAAACCTCCTAAATTTCCTCTATGAAAATGATGCATTTTATGCACAAGTATCTCAAATACAAGTGTTTATGTTCTATTGAAATACACTTGAATTGAAAAAATGATTTTTATATTTTTGGTTATGAGTCTAGCCTTTAATGGCTGAGCCAAGCTATTGTAAACAGACAGCTTCTGTGGAAATTTACCAGACCTAGTAGTCATAGGTCTTATAAATAGGCAGCCTCGGTGGACAGTACCAACTTAGATAAGGACAAGTGACTCATAGGCAGAGCCATAGTTACCTGTCCCCTGAACCTTCACCCAGCTGATACCCTGTTCTGAAAGGTATCTGTACTCCCCCTGAACACCTATGCTCTGGTGCCATTCCCTTCCCCACATCCTGCCTTTTTGTGTTTATAACCTCTGTGTAAATAAGTAAATTACGATGTAATTTAAATAACTAAATAAATAAAATTAAAAAGAAAAGAAAAAATGATTCTTTACAAGTAATAAAATACTAACATTTTATGGTTTCTATTTAAAAAATCAAAGGAAGTCAATTCTTTATTTTTATTTTTGTTTTTTGTTTGTTTGTTTTCTCAAGACAGGTTTCTCTGTGTAGTCCTGGCACTTGTTCTGTAAGACCAGACTGAGCTCAAACTCCACTTACTTCTGCCTCCTGAGTGCTGGGATTAAAGGTGTGCTCTACCACCAGGCCAAAGGAAGTCTTTCCAATGCTGAGTCATTTTCCAGCTCCTTCAGTAAACCTTATCACTTATCTCACACAGATCTCTGACTTAAAAACAATAGGCTGGGGGTTCAACTAGGTGCCAGGGCACCTGCCTAATATGTGCTCCTGGCTCACCGTTCAGCATAGGAAAAATAAGTCCATGGCGTTACATTTATATAAGGAATTATAGCTAAAAACAACATGTAATACATACTAGCATGTAACACACACACCCCAGATAGATAGATAGATAGATAGATAGATAGATAGATAGATAGATAGATAGATGCAATTTAACGTTTTATTTTGCATATATTTACATTCAATGTACAAAAAGATTCTGAGAATGATGCTAAGAATAAGTCCCCAGGTTTGGACAGTAGGCATTTCTTTTTCCCTCTTCTCTCCTGAACTACGTTCCCTTAATGAGCTTCGAGCACTTGCTGATGCAGCTGTTCACTCAGTCCTCCTGCATTCATTTCTATAATGAGTTACCTGGGTGATCTGAACCCTTTTCCATCTGGGGCACACTATTTGCCGGGAATGGGCTGTGGCTGAGGTAGACTATCAATCATCCCAGCCCTCGAGGTATGCTTTAGTTAAGACATTTCTAGAAGTTGGGAGAGTCTCCCGGTGTAGTTTACTTATAGTTCGAGTAACAACTGGAAGTTCACGCTCGTGGTCCGCAGGTGTTTTTGATCGGGAGATATGATTTTTCCACCAAGATCCTTCTCAAGAGTGTAACACCAACTTTTTCACTTTTTCCCATTCCTACGTGACACATTTTGTTTCTATTTGTATATCCTAGATAAGGACTAGTCTCACAGAGCCCTCATAGATGTAAAGAAAGCTGATCAAGCTTTATCCAGAAATAATTGTTATATGGAAGAGAAAAATGAGTATTTGAGGCTAGCCAGTGTTGTCACAGACCTAGAGTCATTGACCTATTATTTCTAGCCAGGTGCAAACACATCCACATTTACACAGCTTCATCATGTAAATGTACTCTCTTGTGTGCTGTGAGATGAAGATTAGAAATCTTTGATCTAAGGTGATATTCATTATTAGCATGGTTGTAAAAGTGTTTTGCTTGGCTGGGCTCAATTGATTTCATTCTTTAAGCATGTATTGTCTGTACCTGATGGTCTGAGGTCACAGGTGTGACCACACATGGCTGAAATGTATTTAATATGATTTTTTTTTCCACTCAGGAGCCTTCATAAGAAAATAAAGAACCCCTGTCCTGGTTCTCAAAATCGGAAGAGGTGCCTTTTAAAAACTGTGGTAGACCTGTATTCAAGTTCTCAAGACACATAAGCAAGACAAATCAGAAAGTGGTAATTGTCTATAGGACAGAAAGGATTGATAACTAATGCATAATTCCTCAAGTCTAGTTAGAGTCCAAGCAGACACCCAACCCTCACTGAATATGAAAAAGGAAGAACAAGATTTTATCATCTTCCCCCCTCCACTTATGAAACAGGCAGATTCAAGAAGAGGGCGGGCCCTGTTGAGAATTCTTACTGCTTACCAACTTCCTGTCTGCTGTTGTGGAGTCTCCTCTACAAGCCCAGGAGTGAGGCAAGGATGTTAGTTATCCCTCACTGGATACCTAAAACTAGCAAGGAAAAAAAATCTTTTTCTTTATAATTTAGGTTAAAGAGTGAAATCATTTTAAGAAATGAGTTACAAGAGAGAAAGCACAAAATATCATTTTAAAAAGTAAGTTCGACATTACTCGAGAGCCTTCAGAAGTGAAGGTCCAGTGAATCTGATTTTATCTGTGCATTTTTGCTGTTAGGTTTGAGAGAGTCATGAATAGTTTTAAAAAATTCTGATTGTGTAGACAGTTCTGGACTACTGCTAAGGATCTGGGTAGAGGGTCGGTGAAAAGCCTTTCTGCTTTCCTCCACATGCCTAGTCTTCAGAATTAAGCTGGTCCCTCTGTTCAGGGTCTCTGCTGGGTACCTTTCCAGTGGGGTTTTAAGGTTTGCTGACCTGCTTCAAGAATAGAAGGTTCAGCCGGGCAGTGGTGGCGCACGCCTTTAATCCCAGCACTTGGGAGGCAGAGGCAGGAGGATTTCTGAGTTCGAGGCCAGCCTGGTCTACAGAGTGAGTTCCAGGACAACCAGAGCTATACAGAGAAACCCTGTCTCAAAAAAAAAAAAAAAAAAAAAAAAAAAAACCCAAAAAACCAATAAACAAAAGACAAAAACAACAATGAAAGAATAGAAGGTTCAGAAAGATAAGAAATCATACTGCTCTATTGCGTTCTCCAATGCCCAGGTGTCATATTTTGGAATCCAAGTTCAAAGCCACATACAGCTTCAGTCCTGCATAGCTACCCTCTGTAGGAGCTTCTTTTTTGCTTACCCATTTCCTTTTATCACTCAGTATTCTGTGCGTGCTCAAAACTCACTGGGATTTATGCAATCATCTGACCTTAAAATCAAGACCCACCTCCCTCACTGTGCCGACTGCTAGAATTTACACATATGCACTATCCCTACCAGATAAAAATCTACTCACCTTTTAGCTCCTAAGTAGTTCCATGAGAAAGGACACCTGAAGATGTATAAACACAATGATTGAATTATTTTCTATGATGAAATTAAATACAGTAACATTTTCAATCCTTCTCTCAACTTGTCGGTTAAGCCTTATCCCTAAAAGTTTTCTTTGGGGAAAGAAGTACAAAGAGCGATGAATTATGAAGAGTGCCCTGGCATAATTAAAGTCACCTAAATGCAAAAGTGCTACAGGATACAGACTTTCATACATATCCAATCCTAAGTCTACAGGGCCATCCATTCTTTAGTAGAGAGTTTCTCAGGAGTTTGTGAGTCTTCATTTCTGTAGGCTCTTGTTGACTGTTACAGTTCACAGGCGGGAGAGGAGAGGCAGTGTGAGAGAGATGTTGAGACAGACTGGACTTTTCAGGCCAAAGGTCATTCATAAGCTGACCACAGTGGATGGTTGGAGCCTGATAGCAGAGTTTGAGGCCCAGACAACGGAGACTTTTATGCTTAAAATGGGCATCTATAGCACAAAGAAGCAGGCTTAGTTAACATTGTCCTGTTCTACAGCCATACTGACTACATGACTGGAGACATAGGTGCGGCAGCACAGTGTCCTGAACTTCAGGTGATAGGGAAGTTGAGTTGTTTGTTCCTTGCCTGGCTCGCAGCCTTCTCTGCTCAGAACCTGAAGGGCTGGGGCACTCTAACACTGTTGGCCACGACCCTATGCTGGCTGAATAAGTATCACAGCTTTTCTCCTCTAAACAGCCTCATCCACATGTTGACTCCCAGAATGCATCACTGCTCTCAAAGCAACCTAGTGATTGCAATTCCCCTTGGATTTTCTTTATGGAAAAGAAAGATAGGGCAAAGGGTTCAGAAACTATTGCTAGTGATACGTTGACAAATCTTAATTCTGACATATAAATCCTTCTCTTGGGGGACTAATCAGTGAAGCTCTGTCCTAGAGAGTAAAAAAAAAAAAAAAAAAATTGTATTTACAGAACTTTGGAAATGTTTTGATGCATTAAGACTTTTCAATTACTATTTAATCCCCTATGTCATGAACAAGTTGTGTCAGAAACAAAGGCAAGCATGCTTGTGTTTTTTATAAGTATCAGAATTTAGCACACATTGATTTCTTCTTTCTCTGTCTTTCCTTCCTTCTTTCTTTCTTTTCTTTCTTTCTTTCTTTCTTTCTTTCTTTCTTTCTTTCTTTTTTTAGCTTTAATTTACCAACTACCACTGATTTCACTTGGTAAACAGAGCCATTGGCAATCTCAAGAGCATTCCGTCAAGAGAGGTGACAATCTAATAAGACACTTGGTTTCTTTCCCTTTGGCTATTTGATTAATAAAATAATGAACCAGGGAGAGTTAAAATCTCCTGAGGAATCCTGTGCTGGGAAGGAGGGGAGACTGAGCAGTGATCCCAGTCAGAGGATGACATTACCTCCCGTGAGGAGATTCCACACAGTTCAGACAAACTATCACATCATCTTGTGGAACATACTCGAGCCAAGACAAGGATGGTTGTAAGCAACAACCCTGGACCGGGACCACTTACTTTACATTCCTCTTGCCCTCTATGTAAACTAAATCTCATGGCGAAGTACTTTGTGGATAGGATTAGGGTCACTGGACTTGTTTGTGTGCTCCTCTTTACAATATGGTCATTAAATAAATATCGTGTGTGTTGTTGTGTGTGTTGTGTGGTGTGTGTATGTATGTGTGTGTGTGTATGTTGCTTGTGTGTGTGTGTATGTATGTGTGTGTGTGTATGTATGTGTGTGTGTGTATGTGTGTGTATGTATGTGTGTGTGTGTGTGTGTGTGTTTGATGCCCAGTAAATGAAAAGGATCAAAAACATGACATTGATATACAGACTTCAGGCAGTATCTTTACTTGCTTGATGTGCTAACAACAGAATAGGGATGTCCTTACAAAGAACATCCTCCCTGTGATGCCATTTTTAAGCTAAATTCTTTGCTAATCCTTGAAGAGATTTGGGGTAGCTTGATCATGTACAGGTAACCACAGTTGCTGTGAGATTGTGGGTGCCAGTTCCCTCCTCAGGCTAGTACAGTCTCTGCTTCCTCTCCCTTGATGTTCTCTGAGCTCTGGGATAGGGTGAGGGGTAGCTGTTTTCTCACTGAGGGCTATAGGACTCACCATCACGTCTCAGCACTTTGACATCTACAACCTGGTCAACTACACAGAGAAGCTTTTCCAACTGACCGAGGTTCAGAGCAGCTTATCTTTCCTCTTTTCAAACCATAGTAAGCTCTTATTTGCACTTCTCTGGATAAGAGGCCAAGAATGTAGAAACACCCAGCCCAGACCCTAAGCAAAGGTAACAATGGAACTGGCATTCTGAACGTCACCCAGATTCTCAGGTGTGGAGTTCTGCTCCCCTTTGTCTTCCCTGATTTCTATCCTGCTTCATACCCACTACTTAGAAGTAGACCTGAACCATCTTGGGTTCTGGAAAAACTTTAATTTGTTTTTCTTAAAACCATTTGTTGATTTTTTTGGAAAGATTTATTGCTTGTATACTTCTCCTTTAGTGCACTTGAGGATCGAACTTCTGTGTCATGTCAGATCTCTTCTACTCTCTCATTTGTCCTCACATACTCCTCATGTCCCAGGGTTACAGAGGTGGAAATCCATTCCTTTCCCACTCTAGAGAAAAGAGGATCAGAAAATCTCCCTGCTTGTAAAACAGGAGCAGGAAAGTCAGGTGGAGCAGCTCACTCAGATCACACTCTCAGATGATAGTGCTCAGGAGGCGAGGGAGAAGAATTTCGAGGAGTTCAAGGCTAGCTTGGGTTGAATAGTTAGTTCTAGGTCTGCCAGAGCTACACAGTAAGATCCTGTTTCAAACGCAAACAAACACCCTAAAAATGAAAGGCTCGGGAATCCGTTCCCTGTCTCTGTTCCTGTTTTTCTCTGTCATTCTGTGTCTCTGTCTCTCTGTGTCTCTGTTTCTATGTCTCTCTGTCTCTTTTTGTTTCTCTCTGTTGTCTCTGTCTCTCCCTTCATCTCGTTTTCCTCCTTTTTTCTTTCAGTAGACTTCTCTTTCTCTCCCCAAGTTAGAACTCCCAGTCTCCTTACAACAAGGTGAATAAATGTTCGGGGTTTTGTTGCATAGCTTTTCAAATTATGTTAACCTCCAAGCAAGAATCTTAATTAAAAGTTAGAAAAGGTAAATAAAAATTATGAGTACCATCCCCTGAAGGATAAGAAATAGCAAATTCACCTAAAAGTTGAAAGATACATCTTTCCAACATAGAGCATTTGTCTTTGATCCATTGCTCCCTTATAGTTACCTTTATCAAGATGATCTGGAAGAAAGAGTTTTTGAAATTTTTGTTAACAACTGTCACTCATTGATTTACTAGAAAAGGGAAATTTTGGCTGGTTTTGATATTCTAGTGTTTCACTATAAAGGCGAACAAGACCATAGATGACTGTTTAGACATGTTCAGATGTAGAACCAGGGTAACCTTCCTCAGCCTTAATGATTAGAAAAGAAAATCTAAATATAATTTCTAAGGGAAGTTTGTGATTTGATACAAATGTCAATAATCTCGTGGGTTTGAGCATACTTCATGCCCCTTGCATTCAACACTTCAACAGACAACTTGTCATGACCTGAAGAAGGTCTAACCTTCCAAAGCCTAACCCAAAAGCTCAGGGGGAGGGAACATCAGAGCACCAATGAGAGAAATAGAGTAGGTGATGTGTTTATAAAAAGATAAAGAGATAAAGAGAGTATGTTCTGTGGGTGTGGAGAGAGGTATGGGGAAGGGATGTCTCAGCAGACCCATGCAGAGGCATCTCTTCCCCTGAGGGACCAGTCACACACTGGTATAGTACAGAATAGCGTTTATTCAAGGCATGGGAGGGGGGCCAGGAGGGTAGTAGAGGCAGAGACAGAGACAAAGAGAGAGACAGAGAGACAGAGAGAGAAAGAAGCGAGAAGAGAGGAGAGAGGGAGAGAGAAGGAGGAGAGAGAGGGAAAGAGAGAGAAAGAGAGAAAGACAGAGAGAGAAAGAAAGAGAGAGGGAGAGAAGGAGAGAGAGGGAGAGGGGAGAGAGAGAGAGAGAGAGAGAGAGAGAGAGAGAAAGAGAGAAAGACAGAGAGAGAAAGAAAGTGAGAGAGAGGAGAGAAAAGGGAGAGAGGAGAGGGAAAGAGAAAGAGAGAAGAGAGAGAGAAGAGAGAGAGAGAGAGAGAGAGAGAGAGAAGAGAAGTAGTAGAGGCCAGCCATGACCACTTGGAGAGAGGGGGAAGTGAAGGGGGGAGGGGGAAGGGGACAGAGAGAAGCTAGAGGCAAGAGATCAAGAGAGAGGGAGGGGCAAGCAGCCCCTTTTATAGTGGGCCAGGCCTACCTGGCTGTCACCAGGTAACTGTGGAGGTAACATGCTTCAAATCTTCAGATTGCAACACAGAACACAGCAGACACACAGAAACATGCACGTTCCTTTATTTCAAGTAGTTTTTCAATTTCAGTTCAGGAGCTTTGTTATACATATTTTGAGTGTAAAGTAAATTTTCTTTTTTAACTAAAGTGTCTGGAAATGGGCCTAGCTGGCATTAAAGCCCATATTGGTCAAAGCAAACAGACTTTCTATACAACAAACGAAGAAATAAACAAAAACAAAACACTCAGGAGGGGCTGGAAAGATGGCCCAGCAGTCAAGAGCACTGGCTGATCTTCCAGAGGACCCACGTTCAATTCTCAGCACCCGCATGACAACTCACAGCTGCCTGTGGCTGCAGTTCCGGGGGATCTGGCACAGACCAGCCGTATATGCATGCGAAACATCAATGCACATAAGATAAAAGACAGTACATCTTTTTAAAAGATGTGAAGATGTTGATTTTGGCAAGGTGGGAAGTATGCAGTACTCACCGACCAGCCTGGGAGTTCTCTAACATTTGGCGCCTGGATCTTAGATTCCAAGCCAGGACTCCCCAGTCTTTGATAAGCTTTCTTTTTTAGCCCTTGCTCTTTAGTTTCACAAATTATTCACACTTGCTACTTTTGTTCCTTCCTTTCATCTTTCTAGCCCATTGTTCCTTCTATCTACTAGCTAGTATTTACTGAATTATCCATTCACATGGGCGACTCCCTAAGGCACAATGCTCTCCCAGTTCTAGTTTCTTTAACTGAAAGCCACAGAGATAACACACAAGTTTGCCATAGGTCACCTGGTCCTGAGCTGTTTGGAGATCTCCAGCAGTCTACACAAAATAGTAAGACTTTGAGGAATCCATGGTTACTATTTGAAGTGTTTCTAGGCATATGAAAATGATTTTAAAAATTATTATAAAAATATTGAATGTCCCAGGTAGTGGTCATAAAGAAAAACAGCTACAAAACTTGGAGAAATAATTTGGAATATTGAAGCCACGTGGCTTAATGGGAAGCAGTATTAATGATCTTCAAGAAGTTAATTCTAGGAAGAGACTAAAAACTTGAATCATAGGCCCAGCCAATCCGTGACTTTCTCAAATAGGCATCTTATATATTGAAAACATGGGACAATAGAGTAAACACCATGCCAGATGTTTTAGCTATTGCATCATTGCTTTCCTACAACTGCGTGCGGTAGGTAGATGCTACCCGTTCCTGCTTTACACTGAGGCAGGGTGACCTATTGCTGAAAAACCAGCACCATGGATTGCACACGTCATACACATCCACCCTGTCACATTGTCTCATCTAGATATAACTACAGCCACAGTAAATTCTTTTTCTATCTTAAAATTATTTTTATAACTGAGTCTGGTGCTGTGTCTGTGATTTCAACACACAGGGCTTAAAGCATGAAGACTGTCAGAGTCTAGCATGGACTGCAAAGTAAGTTCCACACAAGGCCAGTCTGGGCAATCTAATGATCCCTTGTCTAAAACAAGAAAAAGAAAAGAAAGAACAAATATTGAACACAATTGTACAGATTCTTTCTAGGTCATTATATCTTCTCCCTAGTTCTTTCTTTAATCAAGTTAAAACACATACCATGTCCTAATACTTGTGTAGGGGAGGAAAGAATACATTTTCCTTACTCATCCATGTTGGTTGATCTTTGTCAAGCTGACTGAATTTATAATCACCTACAAGACACACACCTTGGGTCATGTGGGAGACTGTAAGGAAGTTTAACTCCTTAAGAAGAGAAGCATCCTATGGGTGTAGAAAGGAGACAGAGAAAGCAAGTTGAGCACCAGCATTCAGCTCTCCCTGTTACCAAGAACACAATGTAACCGGGAGCTTCCTGTTCCATCCACCATCCCCAGCCCTTCCCTTTTCTTGAAACAAGGAGCCTCAAAGTTGCTTTTGTCAGTTTTTTTTTTTTTCCCCATAGCGATGAGAAACAGCACTACTGTAACATCCTAGGTTCGTGGCTAAGTTCCCTATGAGAAGAGATGGAGAAAGATCAAAAGGGAAAGCAAATTACAATTGTCCATGACTCCGTGAGAATAAGTGTTTAACTCAGGGCTACTATTGCTGCAATTAAACACCATCACCAAAATTAACTTGTGGTGAAGTAGCTTACTTTTCTCACAGTCCATCATCAAACACAGTGAGGCCAGGAACTCAAGTAGGGCAGGAACCTGGAGATAGGGGCTGATGCAGAGCCCATGGAGGGGCACTGCTCGCTGACTTGCTCCTTCTGGCTTCCGCAGCCTGCTTTCTGATGCAACTCAGGACCATCAGTCCAGGGATGGCACCACTCACAATGGACTGGGTCCTCCCCCATCAATCACTAATTAAGAAAATGCCTTACAGCTGGATCTTACCATTTTTTGAGGTATTCTCCTTTCAGATAACTCCAGCTAACGTCAAGCTGACAAAAACAAAAACAAAAAGAAAAACAAGCCAGGACAATAAAGAAAATGTGATGCAGTTTAACAGTAGATAGGAGAAATGTATAGTAATAGACATATTTGATAGGATCAAGGAGTATGATGTAAGGATTTAAAATGAAATCTGGGAGAAACTTAGAAAGATCTGCCTACTATGTTTCTAACATTCCTGGCTTCAGAAATAGGCAATTCTTTTCTCTGGGTTCATGGAGTATACCTCTCATATGAAGGTCATATGACTCTCTTTGATAACTTCCAGGAAGGAGAGTGGGGGTAAGTGAGTGTGACCTTTGTCAAGTCAATACAGTATGGTGCTGGTGCTGTATTTGGTGGCAGTATCTCCTAGAACCCATGCCTTGATAGCTATCTTGCTCAGTTCTCCCTACCAAAGTTATAAAGGTAAACGTATACTCAGGAGCTTTATAGAACATAAAGTTGAACACGTTTCCTGATGGTTGAGGGTTAAGTATTATCTTCATATGATTATATGATTCTTATTAAGACATGTATGGGACTCAAGGAAGAGAGAATTGCCTGGGTCGAAGGCTTTCTGCACTATGGGTATGGTGTTTGAAGATTAGTATTCCCTATGTGATGTGAGTTTAACCTTCCTAGATTGATGAAATGTTAGTAAGCAAATAATTGAGTTTCTAATTGCAGAAGCCTTTAATTAGATATATGAACTTCATAGAAAAACTAGAGAGGGAGAAACAGTTTTAAAAAGGTAAAAACAAAGAGACAGAAGAGGGAAAATGCTGAGACAGTGAGGCTGTGTCTTCAGCTCAGTCTATCAAAGCACCATACTGTGAGGCATCTCGTCCAGAGTCTCCATGTTAACAAGACAGAAAATAACAAATCAATTTAACCAACTGTGTGTATGCCGAGTGTGAGTGTGTGTGTGTGTGTGTATAAGTGTGTGTATGACTCTGTGTGTGTATATATATGTGTGTGTGTGAGAGTGTGTGTATGCAGAGTGTGGTGTGTGAGTGTGTGTGTGTGTGTGTGTGTGTGTGTGTGTGTGTGTCACCAGAGCCTTCAGAAATAAAGACCTGAAGAAAGATATCTATCTTTCATGAATAAATTCAATGAGACATGGACAACATAGAGCCCTGATAGAGGACATGACACCTTTGTTACTTCTGTCACCACAATAACTAAAAATCCAACAAGAGGCTTCAGAGTTTAAGGGAGAAAGGATTTATTTTGCTTCCTGTTGAAGAAAATTCACTTGTATGTCTACATCTTATGAGCCTTTGATGATGGGGGGGGGCGTGTGGGAGGGATAAGGAGAGGGGCTGTCCCCAAGGTGTCATTCCTACTGCCCCACTGCAGACTAATTCTCTTTAATTAGCTAATTTCTTTAACAATTCAGCTTTGTCTGCATCTCTTTGTCCACAACTTTAAATTCATTCTTATTTTCCTCGATAGAATGCACAGCATTGCAGCATTCTGCTGCATTTTTCTGTTCAGATTTCTTACTGTAAAAATGGCAGAATTCTTGATATATATGTGTTCTCTGATGGAGTGAGTATTTTACTCTTTCTCAGACTTCTGACTACATCAACAGCTAAGCTTTCACAATGTAATCTGTTACCTCATTACCCAAACTCAGTTTCCATTGATTAAATGCTTCATATTTCCTCTTCTTGCTATGCCACTGTCCTAACATTAACTCTAATAAAACATCCCACTATATGATCCAACAAAGGCTCATCTTAACGACTGATCATGTTGTTCTCTCATTTTTAAACTTATAAGCTACAGGAAACCCACTCAGATCTACCTTTCATGGACCAAATAGGCTCCATCCAGATAAGTACATCTGCCTAAAGTTCTCACTACCTATTCCAAAGGGTAGGAATCCTCTGAGTTTCAAATGTACATCTTTTTTTTTTTTTTTTTTGGACCTTTTATTTACATTTCAGGTGTTTTCCCCTTACCCCCTTTTCCCCTCTCCCTCCCAGGAACTCCTATCCCTTCCCCCCTCCTCCTGCTCTATGATGGTGTACCCACACCCACCCTCCCCAGAACCTCACCTCCCCACCCTCGAATACCACCCCCCACGATGTCCAGCCTTGATGGGACCAAGAATCTCTTTCCCACTTATATATAGCTCCTTGCATTATAAGCTGGAGCCATGGGTCCCTCCCTAAGCGCTCCCAGGCTGGTGTTTAGACCCTGGGGGCTCTGGTTGGTTGGTATTGTTCTCTCCTCTGGTCCCGTACCCTTTCTACTCCTTCAGTCTTCACTCTATCTTCTCTCAAATGTACATCTTAAGAAAAAAATTTTCTTAAACAAACTTAATCTAATAATGTGTTTCAATATCTTGCCAAATCCAGACACTTACTACATCTAGGACAGCTTCAAAGATACAACCCCAAATCATCTGTCACAGACACAAATGCATCTACTGGACCTGTTCTTCTGACCTATCCTTAGATGGCTCCACAAACCCTGGACAGCAGGAAACAGCCAACTTTCCTAAGACTGGAAAAGTTAGAAAATTCAGGCACATTTCATCCTGGCATCAAAGTCCCATTCTTACAAATCAGACATGAATTAATGATAATAAATGATAAATACATAAAAGAGAGAACTTAAATGAACTTAAACTTAAAAGGAAACATTTGACATTCAAGTATAGAATAAGGAACATGTCTGTGTTTGAGTCCCAGTCAATTGTATGGACTGATAGAGGCACCATCCCTCCTTGAGCATCTTTATCCTTAAGTTACTATGTTGAAAGTATGGTGAATGTTATATTTTAAATGATATCGGAAGATGGTTTGTAAGCTGCTAAGTTCCATGTATCATGTGAAAAAGGGACGAATGTACTGTAACTTTCTAATTTTATATTTCCTGTCTTAAGCCTTTTGCCTTACAAAGGGAAATAGGAACTAGTACATATTTTAATCCTATTTTCTTGTCATTTTTATTTCTTTGAGAAAATTTTAAATAAGTGATACACAGAAAGGATAGAGGCAGGAGGAGACAAGAGTAACAGGAATTATCTGGCCCAGGCTGTTAGTAGAGGAGTTGTTACCTGAACTTGTGAATTTCCATTGACAACCCTGCCCCACTGCTATACAACCAAGGAGAAGGGATACCACATTTCTGGCACATAAAGTAAAACCTGAGAACCAGTGACTTGAGTGTGTACTTCACAGTTGGAGAATGTACCACTTTGGTCTTTGATACTAAACATATAGTCCAGTGGTTTTGCTTACCATCCTCCCAAGTCAAATCTCTATCTCTCTCTCTCTCTCTCTCTCTCTCTCTCTCTCTCTCTCTCTCTCTCTCTCACTCTCTCTCTCACCACACACACACACACAGAGTTAGAACATATGCTATTGCTGAAGCCTCTGTTAAATCCACATATTTTCAAATCTTCTTTCTCCCCATTTCCATGTTTATGGGTTTTCTATTCACCAGAGGTATTTAAGTAATTCTGGTTATTGCTGTGTAACAAATGGTCCCAACATTGGTGGCTTAAAGCATCCTTGATTTTTAATTTACAAGCTCATGGATTCTGTTGGTCAGAAAAGCACAGCTGGGATGGCTTGTCTTGTGATATCTTAATGGCTCCTTCATTAAGTTCAAGCCCTTGTGGAAAATTGTAAATGACTGGGATGCCTCAAAGAGCTGAGACTTGATTCTTGTAATAAGCATAAAGCTGAGCTGTGCTGAACTGACCCGTACCAGACCTTTTAAGGTGGTTAGGCTTCTTACAGTTCAGCAGCTTGGTTCAAATGGCAAGCTTCTGCACAATGAACGTGCAACAAAATATAAGAGGAAGCTGCACTGATTTTAAAGCTCCTCAAATTAATAACATCTCTGTATTAGTCCAGCCGTCATATCCTTATCAGCAAGCAAAGGAATGGGCTACTGACCTTGCTTCTGATGAAGAAAATGCCCAAATCTTTATAGTCATTATAGAATTGCTATTATAAACCATATACTGAGGTTAAATGTAGTATGAAGACAAATACTAAAAGTATGTATAGGAATTTGTGTGTATCTTATTGCTTGCTTGGTACTTTCTCATCATCCACTCTCTTCAACAACCAGTACATATACTTTAAGATTTACAGACCAGTACTTTAGTAGAGGATCCCATATGACTTACAGAAAAACTTTAAGCCAACAGTGTATTATATTTCTCTAGAGAGAATTAGTCTGGTAAGAACATGGAGGACATTTAGATCATAGACTTACGAGAACTTCTCTTTCTTTTGACTCTTGACTTCTGAATGCTAGAGTCTTGATGCTCTGCCATTGCCATTGGACTTACTTGAGAAAACAATATCAGGAGTGAACTGGAGTAGAGATTTATATCCAAGGGGCATCACAGCCTTGATGACACCATGTCTGCTTAGAGCCCTGTTAGGATATTTTGCTTTTGTTGCTTCATGACTCCAAATATTTCTGTTTTTAAAGGGATTTATTTTATTTTTAATGAATAATACATGAATGTGTCTGTGTGGGGATCTGTGCACATGTGAGTGCAGGTGCTCACACAGAGTCCAGTAGAAAGGTCTGATCCCCTGGAGTTGAAGTCACAGGTCGTTGTGAACCACTTGATAGAGGTGTTGGGAACTGAACTTCGGTCCTCTGCAAGAGTAGTATGCAGTCTTAACCCTTTTACCCTCTGAGCCATCTCTCCAGCCCCCTTCATACACTTATTTATTGTCAAGAAACATTGAGCATAAAATTGGGTGTTTTGTGTTTAAAACTTGTCCTTTGATGTATCACTATGATGGCTACTCTTGATTGCCAACTTGACTACATCTATAATAAACTAAAACATAAATGGCTGGATATGCCCTTGAGGGATTTTTCTTAATTAAACCATTTGAAGTGGGAAGACCTAATTTTAACCCGGATCTTTTGAGGTGGGAAGATCCACCTTAAATCTGGCCCACACCTTCTGCTGACATCCTATATAAAGGACAAGGATGAAGGAAGCTCTTTGCCTGCTTGCCCTTGCTCTTGATTGTAAGTTCATTGTTTCACCAGCGTTAGAACTTAGTTCTTCCAGATTATGGCATATGATGGAAACAGGACAAGGCATCCAGCTTTGTGGACTGAATTCTTGGGTTTTCCATTGGTAGACAGTCATTGCTCAAGTAGCTGGACCACAGCCTGTAAGCCAGCCTAATACAATCCCTTGTGGCTGTTCTGTTCAACTCTGTTCCTTTAGAGGTGGCTGACTAATAAGAACTGAGATCCATCATCTAAATAAAAGAAATTAAATATAAAACACTTTAATTCAAACTCAGATGAACAAGATTTCAATTTTTTTTTTTTTTTTTAGTTTAACTATGATGAAGTCTGATCAATAAGAACAAGGACTAACCCAAGTCACACTTATCAAATGTTCTTTTTTTTTTATTGGGTATTTTATTTATTTACATTTCAAATGTCATCCCCTTTCCTGGTTTCCTGTCTTCAAACTCCCTATCTCATCCCTTCTCCCCCTGCTTCTATGAGGGTGCTCCCCAACCCTCCATCTCACCACCCTAGCATTCCTCTGCACTGGGGCATTCCTCTACAATGGGGCTCAAATTCATTTACATGTACTTTAATTTTTAAGTGCAACATAGCTTTTTTTTTTTTAAGTTTTTGGAAAGGGGACCAAATTTATAACAATCGCAAACATCCTGTGTTATAAATGAATTGATGACTTCCTTTTCTGCCTTCATGATTCAGGCAAAACAAATCCTAGGTCGCTAATCAGTTTACAAATGCCCACTTTTGCTGTGTGAGTACCTCTATCTCTCCATTGTGCCTGTGCCTCCAATACACAGTGAGCACCTTTTGAGATGTTCTTCCCCAATCCACAGACCATTCCCTGGAGTGCTGAATCACTGAATGGATGCCCAGATGGAAATCAGAGTAAAGAGAATGAGGAAAAGTTAATGAGTAATTTAATCAAGCTCTCCTGATTGTGTAGTATTTGTTAGGATGGTCTGGTAAACATATTTTTGGCATCATATTATATAGGAGAATAAGAAATAGAGTTTATTCAAAATGGTTGTTTAATTATGCATGCTTGAAACAGGTGAGACCTAATTAACAACTGTTGATATTAAATCATCCAGATAAAATACATAACGGTGAATGTATGCTAATCATATGGGGAGTCTAACACTATTAGTTTAAGCAATGTATTATTTTTACTTGTGATTTATTTCCTCCCTCAAAGATTTCGAGGACTCAGTTGGTAAAATTTAATAATAAAGATCTTACCTTATTTTTTAAAAGACAGGTATTTTAAAAAGGTTAGCTGGTCTTTAAAATATTTTTCTTCACCATGAAAGAGGCACTCCTAGGACCAACAGCCTTGCTGGAGAAAGAAGAGCAATTGTACTGTGCGGGGCCGTGGTCAGTTTTAAGATCATTCAGCAAGTTCTTGGCAGTGGTGCTGGAACAGACCATTTGGTCTAGTACTCATAGACTCGGGGATCTCAACCTGATCTACATTTGAAGTTTCAAAGCCAGCCAGTCTCTGTTTCAAACAAACAAACAAGCGAATGAATGAATAAGAAAATAAAGATTAAATGACAGCTGGTCTATGGGAGTGAAATTAATTTTAAGTCAACACTGTAGATGTAGTATGTGGATAAATATGCAGCTGTGATATGTAAGAATTGGCATTCATAATTTCTTATTTGGGAAAGGAGTCTTTTGATGTTAAGCAGCATTTTAGAAGTTTAGGTTTATGTAAAATTGAGATATGGCATACTTTTAAGTGGTTGCCCACAGCACCGTTAGAATTGCCTTTTCTCCCGCTCTGAACAGAAAGCCTCCTCTCTTTCACAATTTGATTTCAACTAATTGAAGAATGGAAGTTGGGCCTTGTTTTAATGTTTATTAACTTGCTTCTTATCCCCAAGGGGCAGCTTTAATTTCAACAAAGAGCACTCCATTTGAATTAGGATTCACATTTGTACTCCATTTAAATCTCTCCACTGCTAATTTCAGCAAATTTCAAATATGGTTCCCCTATTTGTCAAGAGCGATTGAGACTATACAGTCCTTCCCAATTTTGGCCCAAATTCAATATGATTATATATGCAATCGCATTAGGTTCATAACGAATGACTCATTTTTTTTTTCAGTAATTTATTTATTCACAATTCAATTCTTGTGGTGTTCCCCCAAGGTAGCTATTCCAAAACAGCCTTTCCCCTCCTTGTCTGTACTGAACTCTTACATCATTTTGTATTATTGCCTTGAAAAGAAAAACTTACACAAAACATCCATTAAGTTCATTAACTCTTTTATTGCCTTCCTACCAAAACCTCACACACAATCTCCTACAGACAAGAGGGGAATTTTTAAGAGATTTTAAAGATGATTTATGAATAACTGCCATGCTATGATCAACAAGCTCAAGATAAGATGATAAAAATATTTACCAGACAAAAATTTATATAGAAATTTTAATAAAAATACACACTATAGGAAGAATTACAGTGGGTGAGTTTCAGAGAGAGAATATATGAACTGAATGGATAACATTAAGGAATATATTCATAAATATATAATATAAATATTCATACACATATATGCATTCAGTAACGATTCATTTTTAAAAAGGCTATGAATTTGAAGGAGAGTGGGAGGGGCCAATCGGAGGGTTTGGAGGGAAGAAAGAAAATGGAGAAATGTAATTAAATTATAATCTCAAATATTAAAATAAAAAAGAGATGTTAATTACTTGCACTGTCTCCAGCAGTCATTTGCAGGAGGGTTCTATTTAAATAGATAAGATGTGAGCAGGTCATTTTCTTGTTTAGGTAGCAAACTTTCTAAGAGCATTCTTCCTCATTAAGACAGGCCATTTGGTGTGAGACTTTAGAGTTAGGCTTTATTTTTTTGCTACAGGGCATTGCAAGTCATTGGGCTTGGCTCCAAACCAACTGAGTCTCGTTGTTAGACAATGGGAGTGGGGTTCTATTTCTTTCTGGCTTCAAACTTCTGGCCCTTTTGTCTCTCTCATAACCTCTCTAAAGAATAGGTAGGGAACATGGTGGATATATATTACCTAAATCAGTAGTTAAGATACATGTATTTAGTAGCAATGAAAATAATTTTATGGTTGGAATCACCACAACATTAGGAACCATATTAACGAGTTGTAGCTTTGGAAAGGTTGAGAACCACTGACTGAATCTATCCAAATTAGGACAGGGCTGTCAACACCATTCAGGAAGCACAAATCAGTTATTTGGTACGAAATGTCACTCAATATGGTCCCCTAGCAAAGCTACTTTTTTGGAACCAGGAGCCAATTACATGGCCCCAGCAAGGTTTCACATTCCTTCATTTCTTCTGCCACCCCTGCTTTCTCTTTCTCTTTCTCTTCCAGGGCTGAAGACAGAAACCAGGAACTTGTGCATTCTAGGCATTCATTTTAACTTTGGGGTACATCCCATGTGTTGGCCTTTGAGATAGTCATGCCCTTATCCCTCAGGACGGCCTTACTTACTATGTGGCCTGTGCTGGCTTCAAACTGTCTTTCTGTCTGTGTCTCTTAGATGCTGAGATTATAGTGTGCACCATCATGCCAGATCTCAAGCAGCCCTTAGTTATGAATTCTGAAGTTCCCAGCTTCAGGTTTATGAGCTGACACTGGCCTCTAACTAGACTTGAATTCAGTTCTGCTGTCACTGTCCCCTTGGTCTAGTATCAGGCACCAGGGCAGGTTTGCATTGTAAGGAAGGTCCTCTAAACTGTTGGAAGCCCTGCAATGAAGGACAGAGAAAACAGTTACAGAAGTCAAGCTGGGAAAGACATTGTTCCTTCAGCTATTTCCAAAGAGTTCTGTTTTTCCAAAGTTGTGAAGCTTATAGTTTTATTTGATGAGGAAATTTCTGAATGTTCCAAGATTATTAACCTATACCTGGAGCTCCAGAACTCTCAAAAACTAAACTTATTATTTGCTATAAAAACTTGCCACAGGGCCTTGTAAGAAAGCTCAGTGGCTAAGAGCACATTCTACTTTTATAGAAGAGATAGGTTCAGGTCCACTCACCCAAAATGGGCAACTCTCAACTGCCTGTAACTCCAGCTCAAGGGGAGCTGATGCTGTCTACTGTACTCTACAACAACTGTATATAGATTTCGTGTGTGCACACACACACACACACATATACACACTTTAAAATAGTTATCTTTTAAAATGTGTCATATATAGAGAGTAACTTAGTAAACAACAAAAATGGACTTCTCATAGGTTAGAAGTTTAACATTAAGATGCCAACGTGGTTGGGATTTTGTAAAATCTCCCTTAGTGGGTCACAAACCACTGACATCTCATTGTATCATGTAAGGACAATGAAGAGAGAACTTTTTGTTGTTGTTGTTTTCATATTCTGAAGGTTCCACATGTGTGAGCTTATCACTCTAAGACCATATCCCCTAATGCCACCACAATGTAGGCTAATATTTTAATGTGAAATTGAAAGGAGAAACTTTCCATCCATGACAGTAGACAAATCTAAGTATTGGGAGACCAATAAGGCAAGAAATTTGTATATTTCACTAAAGTTAAGATTTATGTTAGAGCTTTAATTTACATGACACTGTGATAATGCTTCAGGGGTAGACTTGTAGAACAAATGATTTGTTTTTGCCAGTCTCAATTTAAATTGAGTTTTGTACTGTTCTGAGGGCTTTAATAACTTGACATGCCTAATATGTAGTGTGTGAAGGTTTTAAAAAGAACTTTCCTATAGATAATTCTGTTTTAGGCATACATAGTACACCTTGTAGCTCTGTTATAAAGTGCCCAATTACAGTGATTCTAAGATTAACCTTCCTTGCTGTTCCTATACCTTTCTGATTTATGTCAATGATGATCTTCTAAAAATGTTCAGAATATTAAGATAATTAAAACTCAAGACATATACTGTGGAAAATAACTTGTAAGAGCTAGGCCAGTGTGAAAATAAATTAAGTATGTAAGACTAATTTCAGAGTGGGTGTTCCTAAATTTTAGTCTACAAAGAAAAGGGTAAATTGATGATTGTTTGATTTTTTTCTTTTTAATACTATGTTCACATACTTTTAATAATCCTGCTGACAGTAGGTAGGGGCAGTTTGGGGCTCACTGTGACAGTCATATCTTTTAAAGACCTATCTCCTTTTGGTACCTTCTTCCATGTGTTCTGATCACCAGCACTCAGGAGTTGAATACTTGGCTGTGAAAGTCACCTGTGTCAACGAGGCATGAGAACAGTGTTCACACTCATCTTCAGAAGATTCTGCAAGCTTCAAGGAAGAGCAAGGGAGCCTCCTTAGGGGAACATGTTTGCCCACTTCCAAGGACTTACATTGACCTTTCTCCTACTCTCCGGATTACATCCCAAATAAACCCTTGTGTCCAACTCTGTCTCAGGTGCTGTGGGGGAAACACCAACCCAAACCAGTCACCTTTTGATCCTTCCCTGATTCTCTTGGGTATGTGTAAATTCTCCAAGTAATCTCTCTGTGAAACAATTTACAAATAATGAAGGTGTAAGGCTTGTGCACTTCTAAAGTTAGTGATCACTTAGCCAAAGGAAAACCACAGGGTTAGGATTCCCCGACTTAGTACAGACATTAATGTCACACTTGTACCATTTCCTAGAAAGGCAACTACTAACTTGGCAATCACAATTAATTTCCTTATGCAGGTGCTCTTTAACTGCTCCATATTCCTGAAGCTTCTTTTATCAACGAGGCAAGTGACAGTTTGCTCACTATCTCCTTTATGAGGCATTTTGAACTGTAAGCAGGGAAAACTGCCACATAATGGTTACTGAAAGTGATGGCTACACACTGAGGACTGTAAAATTCATCCCAGCCTCAGATACATTACAACAAAACTGACACTTATTTCGTGGAGTAGGAGTTCTCAAACTCTTTTTAGATTATTAGTCTTCCTTCTTTGAAGTGCAAGAGTCGTCCATCCACTTCTACCAACACCCATCTCTCATAGGGCAACTGGTTCAGGGCCACAAACATCTAAATCTCAGATTTCTCCAGATCCCAAACATGGCATGGAAGAGCAAATGAACTCTGACTCTCATCTTCTCACACCTCTCTACATCAGTGTAATCTCATACATCAGGGAGGTTCAATGGGGATGGGCGCAGCATGGACAGAGATTAAGAGTTACGAATACAGGTGGTGGTGGCGACACATGCCTTTAATCCCAGTACTTGAGAGGCAGAGGCAGGCAGATCTTTGTGAGTTGGAGGCTAGCTTGGTCTACAGAGTGAGTTCCAGGATAGCTAGGGCTATACAGAGAAACCCAGTTTCAAAAACAAAACAAAACAAATAAAACCCCAAGAGTTAACAAATGCAGACCACTGATAATTTGACAACAGTGATGTTCAAGGCCTCTACATCTTGATACCCCAAGTTTTCCTCACATAGAGCCAGCCTCTGGCATTTAGATGCTACCCTGTGGAGAACAAAGAAAAAAAAGTCCACAGCACATTTGAAATTTTCAAGAAAGTCAGAGATGACCCAACTCACCTGGGTCAATCACTCAGAGAGAAATATCCTTTTTGGAAGGAAGAGAGGCTCACAGTTAAGCTTGTGATGATTCCAAGATTCACAGGGTTTTTCTCTCAGGATGTATGTATACACAGAAAACAATTGCTGGGGATAAGACACTGGGGCAGACTAATGATGTATACCCAATTCAAGGGATTCAGCTTTCCTGAGTCATCACCCATGGTGGGGGGACTCTTTGGTAATTTAGCTGGATTTGAGTCACCCAAACTTCTATAAGTAACTTCCTCCCTCCCCCAAAATGCATAGGTTCACTAAACTGGACTTGTATGGTGTCACTTCATTCATCTGTTGTGGTGCTGTCTGCGGTAGATGGGTGAACAAATGTTTGGTCACATCTGTCCAGGAAAAGTCCCATACAGGTCAAGATTTATTTTTTTTTTTTTTTTTTTTTTTTTTTGCTACAACGTACAACAGCAGCCCCCAATAAACACTAAAGCCATTTATTGAGAACTCAAATGACATGTCTGTATTACCGTCTGTATGAAGAAAATACCAGAAACACAACGCCAGCGATTCATTTACTGCCCTTTCATCCAAAAAGCAAAGAAATGAACAAGAACACCAAGCATTTATTCCACAATGGGATAATTTCACAGTGAATTTTACTTACCAGAGATGGAAGGACCCTGGTCCTTACACCACACTTATGCTTTTACTTTCATGCAAATGTTTAGGAACAAATTGGGATGAAAAATGGAGACTGCATGTGTAGTGAATTTCAGTCCATAAATAGAACAATAGCTTATGTCGTTGTGGAGTTTACAGAGTCCAAGTAGATACATCAACTCACTGAATCATGACAAGAGCTCCATGAGGTAGGTATTATTGACTTTACAGGTGAAGTACCTGAGACTTAGAGGTTAAGTAACATGTCCAAGGAAATACAGCCATGACAAAACTAGAATCCCATTTTGTCCAGGCCCTCTGACGTACAGATTTTGTGGTGTGAACTGCAGCATGTAATATAAAAGAGAGACAGTAGCTTATTAGTAGTTCACCCACCTAGAAAAAGAAAAGTCAGTCCATTACATATGTCCCCCCAGTGATTTGTGTTTTTAAAAAATAGCTTAGAAGCTAGATCTGTTTATGTATCAAGTGGATGTTGATAATTACATCATTTTTATAAAATTAAATTTCAAATTAAGCCCTTCATTGTTCCATTTCTTTTCTTCAGCTTTTCAAATTATGGTAAACACAAAAATTTAGGTAAGAGAAAAAAATATATATCATAGGGTGGGTGTCGGGGGTCTAAACTTCAGGATATTCTGTTGACCTTGACATTTCCAAGACATGGTACCCATCTCATCCATCCAAGTGAAATTCTGCAGTATGGTGATTTAATTGACCATAATGTCCAACCTGGTATATAAGTGCTAGTCCAAATTTTCTGACAAGCAATAGGATTTATAAACTTTCTTACTGACAGAACATAGGTGGTTCAAACTTGACAAATGAGATTTATTGTAGTTGCATCCTGATTATTTTAGAAATAGGCTAACTGAAATTCAGATACACATACAGAAACAAACACAGCACACCTTTCAGAGTTAGTCTCTGACCACACAGCTAAGTTCAACTCGAGAATCAACTCCCACTTATTTCACACAATTGAAACCGAGAATTTTTGCTTAGTAGTAGAACCTGGATGCTCATTAAGAAAACTGAGAACTTCTTCTTTTTCATAATGTAGTGGTGAAATGTTAAGACAAAACAACTTTGTGATTTAATGGAATAAATCTGATAATCATACAATGAAAAAAATCAACACAAGGAAGGATGATATATTTGAGAACATTTTTAATAAATAATATGACAAAATTACTTTTTTGATTATTGAATTTTCAGTATGCAAAAGTATGGCTAAAAATAAGAGGTTTCTTACATGAACATAATGAAAACATTAATCACGTGGATTGTTCCCTTAGAACTGCACATCCTTTCTATGGGACATGGGGCTTCTTCAAATCATCTAAATGAATACACTTAGTTTTTGGTGAATACCAGCCTTTTGTTTTTATTTATTTATTTATTTATTTATTTATTTATTTATTTATTTTGTGGTTCAATTTTGTTTGGCTTTGTGGGGTCAGGCCTGATACCTATGCATGACTAAAGGTTCATTTTGTTTTCTTCAAATAGCACCAATTATAAAGTCAATGAAATTCGTAAAATGTCAAAAAAAATCACAGAAATCTACAGTTACGGAGCATCACTGGGGAATTCCAAGTTGGAATGCCTCTCATGAGCATCTAAGGAAATCTTGTAAGATTCAACATTGGCCACAACAAACTTAAAACAACTTTTTCTTTCTTTAAGTCCAGGAAAAATTGGAACCATTTGGGTTCACAGCGCACGATAAAGTCGGTACATGACCTCGTCAGCTGTCACCATTCAAATATTGCAAATACAAACACAGAGCATTAACAAAACAGGCTAAAAACACTTCTCAACAGTTTCTTCAATAAGTCAAAAAAGGTTAATAGTTACAATGGTTTACAAATAAAGTTTAGTGATTGTGCTTTTAAAACCAAAAAAAAAAAAAAAAAAAAAAGATTAAAAACAGTGCATTACAAAAACAAACAAACAAAAAAAATCAAACAAACCTCCTTAAGTGGCACTTCTGAAAGTTGAACTGACACTACCAGAAGAAATTTATGCCAGTTAAGATAGAGATGTCCTTACTCAATTGGTCATTAAAAACATCCATTTGCTTGTAATATGCATTTGTAGTTGCTTTTTGATTGAAAAATAGAACAAGATTTTTGCTAGGTTTACTTCTCACAATGACTAGATAACCAGAGGTCCAACTGGCTTAGCCCTACTTATCCAAAAGTACATTTCCAAGAATATATTTCAATGATTGAAATAAAGACAAAATAAAGTACCACCAGGAGTTGCAAATATTTACAATGCGTCTAGCCCATTCAGATTAACTGTAGTTCTGTATGTGATAGATTTTTAGTTTATCCAGCAAAGGGTGGTATGAAAGATTGATTCTAAAATCATGTAAAATGAAGTATGCTTTACTTGGCATTAGCAGTTGGTCAAGAACAATTATGCTTTCAGAGCCTTGGCATGAGGTTGAGTCATCACCTTGTATCTTTGATCAATATTTTGCTATCAATTAGCTTGATATATAAGCAGGCAATGCCATATCTCAGGGGCAAATTGCAAAAGAATTGGTCTGTTCTTTCTCGCTGGCTGATGGCTGAAGCAAGCATCAAGACACTTCCAATGTTGGAAGTCAAGTATAATGGCTGCAACAGCGATGCGGCACGGGGAGGTTCATTAAGGGTTTAGGCAATCAATCAGCAACACTAAAAACCAAGAAACTTTTAAAAACTGTTATCCCAATAGGAGGAATAAAAACGACAATTTGTCCATTCTGATTGCACTGAACATTTCATCCGGTACTGTGTGTCATCAGACGTGAGGCCTCTTGAGTGATGGTTTTTTCACATTAGCATCATAAGCTTCTCTGGTTGTCTTCAACTTTCAGTTTCCTATAAGAGATGAAAGCAAATCCAACGATAAATGTCTTATGTTTACTTATAGTCATTGACTATGAGTGTTTTCTTCTTTCATTGGTTGGCATTAGTATTCATTGCAACTAATTCATTTCTCAACTTCAGTTGGTCTTTATAGCAACTCAAGCATCCTCAAACAAGGACCAAATGCTTCTGGACCAGATCTGGATGTCACAGGTTGGACACACAGGGCCCTGGGTGAGGAGAAATGCTCTAACTTCCCCCAGGTGCCATTTCATCATTTAAATTTTGCATCTACTTTATAAATACTGGATTTAATGGCAAGAATCTTTCAGTCATCCCTCTGCCCCAAGCCATTCTATTTAAAAGTTCAAAAATAAACTTGAGAAAGAAATCGTCTGACAGCATTTGTGGGAGAAACGTTTCCTTACTCCAAACCACAAAGTCTAAACACAAGATACATATGATACTTAATTACTTGTGATTTCTTAACATTTTCATCTTATGTTTTGGAGTAAGACTCTCAAACTCATTCAGCATATACTTGAGATGAAATATCTTTGTAAAGAAACAAATTTGTCTGTGAGTTACTTTTTATTAAAGAGAAAAAAAACATACTAATTGTTAAAGGGAAGGAACTTTTAAATTTGACTTTCAACTATATCTTGTATATTATTCCTATATTACAAGAAGGGAAGAGGCATTTATTTGACTTAGAAAGAGCTCTTCTTTGGGCTAGGCTCCTTTCCAAAACAGTGAAAGTGATGACAGACAGTAAAGGCTACACACATATCATAATGACTTACTTCATTGAGGATTCATATAATACTATGAACTGTAACATGCCAGACCAAGTTATTTCCAAACTTATGTTTCTAGAACTCATTCATAATTGTAAATGTTAACAAAGATGTTTTTGAAGACTTAAAATTTATATTCTTTCGTATGTTTTCAGGCAGAAAACATGTATGACATTAGGATGCTGAAAGTTTGTGAGGAAATGGCTACATGTCTATATGCTGACAGATTTTCAGAATGTCAAAAGCTGACAGCATGGCTACAGACAGACTAATGTTTTAAAACTTTGGGAAAATGATGCATACCTCTAATTCTTCATTATTCTCATCTCCTCTTTCAAATCCCCCAAGTACTTGCATTTCTGCCATATTCCTTCGGCCCATATTTGCTTGCTCTCTTTGTCGGCTTCCTGACCCTCTTGATGACATTGAGCTTGAGGAACTGGGATCTCTAGGGTTGTTTGATGTTGGGAAAGTAGGTCTACAGTACGGAAGAATATCCTCTGTGTAAAGAAATACAATGAGAGCATGTGAACAAGACAGAACACTATCATTTTATATCTAGTCACTCCTGTCTATCTGTAATCCCGGATAGGCAAGCATGAGTGACTCTGAGGCATAAATACCAAAACTACAAACATAATGAACAATTTTAGAAATGACAATATCACCTCTTGTTGTTTTTCACTCAGGGGTTAGGAATTTGGATTGACTACACTCATAAGGTAGTGTCCATCCAAACACACAAGAGACCAAAGCCATTACAGGAGACAAGTCAAGTGTGGACTCAATTGACTTCCATTCTTTTATTTACCATGTGATCTTAAGTAATTTAGTTTCTAATCTCCACAAACATGATAGAAGAACATGTGCTTATAGGAACTTTTATTGTTGACATGAACAAAATAAGAGAGTGAAATCACTATATGTAAACAAGGCGTTCTTATAAGGAGTTAGTAGGAAGGAGTCAGTTTCCAATCAAGATTTAAGCTCAGGGTCAGACTCCCCTTCTTGAGATGCCAACTTCAATGTATTTGCACCATTAAGCTCTAAATCGCAGACGCTGGCTTCAAATAATAAGGCCTTTGTAGTGATCTGAATGAGAATGGTTCCTATAGTCTCATATATTTGAATGCTTAGTCCCCTGTTGGTGGAACTATTTGAGAAGGATTAGGAGGTGTAGTCTTGTTAGAGGAGGTATGCTATCACGGAGATGGAGTTTTGACATTTCAAAAGGCAAGCCATACTGAGTTAGCTCTTTCTTTGCCTTGTACTTACATATTTGATGTAAGTTCTCAGCTACTGCTCCAGCATTTGCCTGCCTGCCTGCCTGCTGCCATGTTCTCTATCATGATGGTTCTGAACTCACCCTCTGAAATGAGTCCCCTTGTAAACTCTTTCTCCTATTAGTTGCCTTGGTTGTGGTGTTTCTTCACAGCAACAGAAAATAAGTAAGACGGCATACTAGTAAATTATTTCTTGAATTACTATCTTCTTACAACTTTAAGTTTACTAATACTGAATCATTTTGACTGCTTGCTCACTTTTCTTCCATAGTCTGTCTACATTCTGAACATAAATTCATAAAAAATAAACTCTTCTATGTGTTCTCTGTAAATGTAAATGTCACTTTTATTTCCTCAGATGAAGGGTTGAGATGAGAGTCATACTCCACACTTTATCAATGCATAGGTGGGGCTGAGCCAGAGGGTTTCTGTCCAAGTATCCCTAGGCCTAAGCATGGAAGCTTCTTGCCTCTACACAGTCTAATCTTTAGTCTGCAAGCACAGACCTTGAAGGCTTTAGCTTCCAACCTTGTCTGCTAACCTAGTCCTAGAATATTTCAGACTCCAAGATTGATTACTGAAAAAACTCATGCTTTCTAGCTCTTTCTGAACTCTGGCTTGTTGGTTCAACTCAGCTGTTCTTGATCAAATTCCTCTCTAAGTTGACTGATTCAAACTGGCTTCTTTCTGCTTCTGACTGATTTCTCTGCTAGGAAAGACTGCCTCTGAACTCTAAGAACTGAACTGCTCCAAACTCAACAGCTTTTCTCTGAACTGAGCTCAACTGCACTCACCTAGACTGCACTGAATGTATCTCTGAACTGACTGGCTCTCTCTCCCTCACTACTCTTTAAATAGCCTCTCTTTCCTGTCTGTTATCACGAGAGACAGGAATATCCTATCTCTGACTTATTCAGTCAAATCTTCCTCTGATTCTCCACTTTCTCTTACCTTCATTTAGATGGCATTCTTTGGGATTAAAGGTGTGTGGTAAAAGCCTGTGTGTCTTCCAGTCAGAGGGATTAAAGGTGTGTGGCATGTCTCCATTCCAGTCAGATCATATTTTTGGATATGATCCTTTGCTAGAGTAACCATGTTTCTGGGTTAAGATTCTTTTAAAGTTCTTCATGCCCTGCCATTCCCCTCACTGCTTCTTTTATTCCTTTACTCTGCATACTGCCTGAATAAAGCTTGGTTTCTCCTGAATCCACTGATATTCTCTGCAGTAGAAGGTAAGGATTGAGATTCCTTTCTAGCTCTCTGGTACCAGTACTGAATGACTGTTCCCCCTGTCCTTTCAAGAAAAGTCTCCTCCTGTGAGCCATGAGCCACTTAGGAAGCCAGTCACAATCCTCAATGGCCCCTTGCCTCAACCCACAATTCTGATTCTGGGGAGGTTTCTCTCCCTGTGCAGTCTCTCTTCATTTGTATCTTCTTAATTAAACCTGTTTCTTGCTGTTTACATACAGTTTGTCAACTACAAAATGTTCAAGTTCTTCTGGTTGAGAACTTTGCCTCATGTCTATTCTCCTCAGGAGTCAATACGCTCCTTCCTTCCTTGTTCTACAACTGTATTCTTAAAAGGCAAACTGGGCTGGGCAGTGGTGGCACACACCTTTAATTCCAGCACTCAGAAAGCAGATGCAAACACATCTTTGTCCATTCAAGAGCAGTCTGGTTTACAGACAGAGCTATACATGGAGAATGTCTGTGTTGAAAAAACTAAAACCAAACAAAAGGGAAACTGGCTCAAATTTGGTAGTTTTAGGTCCTGTTTCACTCTGTTTCCTGATGAAATCTAATCATGAAATCTACATTGTCACTATAAAACTGAGGTAGGTGATGGGACTGGCCACATTTCAGTCCTTGTATCTCGGACTCCTGTCTGTTCTTACTGAATTGTAACATTACTATTCTCTCAGCTTTCAGCAACCATTCCTTCCTTAACAATCTTCTCAGGATATGTTTTACATGCAAGCATGAAGAAATCATGTCAGTGCCCTAACATTTTCTCCTTTCTTTCCAAAGCTGCACACACACACCACAGGCACAGATATTTGTATTTTTTCTTTCCAACTTTTCTGAAGCAATTTCATCCATTCTTTTGGATATAACATTTGGAGAATATAAGTGTGTTTATCTTATGTGTTGTTATAGTCCCAGACTGTCATATAATAGAGCATCAATAAATAGTTTTGAGCAAAAAGAGAAATGATTGCAACTACAATTTCCATAAACTGTGTCCAGAATCTACAGCTCTGACAACCAGCTCAGTTATACTTCTTTATACTCAATATGCTAAACACTGATTGCAAGATGCCTCTCCTTTGAGATTGGAGACAATACAGTGATGAACTTGTCGAGGTAAACGACCCTTCAGGTACCTCTAGTCCTTCATCTCTGTGTCTTTTTTTTCTTTTTTGTGGGGGAGGGGTAGGGGCAAGGATGAGGGTGGGCTTTCTCTGTGTAGATCTGCCTGTCCTGGAATTCACTTTGTAGTACAGACTGGCTTCGAACTCACAGGGATCCAACTGCCTCTTCTTCCAGAGTGCTGAGATTCAAGGTGTGCATCACCAACGACTGGTTGCCTTAAACGCTCAGTTTATATGTCATCTCTATGGGAAAGACTTCTGGATCTTTCTTGCCATTGTATTACCCAGAATTCTATCTGTCCTTATTTGGAACTCCCAGGGATCACATCGTGATGGAAATAATGCTGAATGTAAGAATATTTGTATTTGGCCAGTCTTCAAGGCATGCATGGATAGTGTTAGTGTTCTCAGGGAGGACATGGATACCTAAAATCTTAAGATATCTATGAATCATAATATGCAAATTTTCTTCTTCCTCTCTTCTCTGTATGTATGAGCACATGCTTACAGACATCTGAAGACTTAGTACTATAAATATAATACAATGAGTATTTGATATGTGTAGGAATAAATCAAACAGAGGTAAATGTCAGCACAAAGGATCAGACCTTCACGTCTAGAAAAGCACTTTCTTTAATTAAAAAAATATCCATTCATTATATATGTAAATCAGGGTGCCTCTGTTATTAAATAAATAATGTAAATTGAATCAAGAAGGTGAAAATTACAGCAATGCTTAGCCATGATAATTTAATGATAGACACACTTGGGGTTACGGTTTGAATCAAAATCTGGAAAAATCAAACTTTAATGGCAACTGGATCTGCTACATGCATTTCACGGAGCAGGTTTCTTTGTTTCTAGCTAACTAGTTTCCAACTTAGTACTACAGAGAGAAATAATTTTATGATGTAATATCTACTTATTACATTTCTGAAGTTTGCTTTCAACTCTTCTCCCTCTGTGCTCGCATTCTGTCACACCCAGATCTTTCTAGCCCTGTCGTTTTCTCCTAAAGCATCCCTCATACTTTGGAATTTGCTCATCATCACAAGAGTGGCCATACTTTCTGACCAGACATGAAGTCTATAACTGACATCATTATGTTTATTACATAAATCACTACTCAGAACACAGGCCCGGGAGTCAAAAGTTTAGTGCCAGAACAGCTCCAGCTTAATGGCCAGAGATAAACTATTCGAAGTTGGTATTACCAAGGACTCTGTGGTCACACCATGGGAGTGTCTGAAAGGCATAGCCTCTGAGCTACGCTTGACATCTCAGTCTGTGTTTGTGGAGTCCCACTTTGGTCCAGGAACAAAGGGGACCATCCTTCTTGTTACAGGGAAGTTTCTGAGTACACAGAGCAACTGAGTGATTACAAATCTTGCCCGAGTAGGTTTCCCATGTTAATTCCTTCATTAATCCTCCTGTCTCCTCCATCAATACTTTGTTTGTTTGTTTTGTTTAATTCTTTGTTTTTCAAGACAGCATTTCTCTGTGTAGCCCTGGCTGTCCTGGAACTAGCTCTGCAGACCAGGCTGGCCTCAAACTCAAGATCCACCTGCCTCTCCCCTAATTCCTGGGCCCCCTCACCCAGTGCTAGGATTAAAGGCATGTGCCAGCACCACCAACCTCTCTCTCTCTCTTTCTCTCTTCTTCTTCTTCTTTCTTTCTTTCTTTCTTTCTTTCTTTCTTTCTTTCTTTCTTTCTTTCTTTCCTTCCTTCCTTCCTTCTCTCTCTTTTTTTTTTACATCTTTTTTATTTTAATCTCTCTCACTTGGCTTTGTTGCTATAGTATATAATGATGTCAATTCCTGTCCTAAAACATTTCCACTAATTGGCTCTCTTGACAAACTCCATATCAGCCTTCTCATCCAAACCTTCTGAGAATTTCTGCTCATCACCTTTTTCTTGAATGTGAAATGTCTCATAATGTTTGAAAGCTTCCTCACAGGTGGTGCTCTTTTGGGAAGCTGTGGAACCCATAAGAGGGGGGCCGAGTAGGTAGAATTACTTCAATGATGTGGTGGCGCGGTATCTTTGAATATTCTATGTGCTCTTGGTTCCTGCTTGCTCTTGCTCCAGATTATACTCCTCCCACTCTATTCTCTCTGCCCTGCACTCCCCTGTAAATGGTAACCAAAATAAATCTTTCCTGCTATAAGTTGTTTATATAATACACTCTGTCACAAAAACATAGAAATGACTAATACATGTCCCTTTCAAAATGTCCACTCCCTCTTCAGTCTTCCAAAGTCTGGCTTCTATTCTGACTATTGCAGTCAACATTTCTTGTAAATAGTAATCATGGATGACACATTTCAAAAATTGCCTTTTCTCATAAAATTACTTCAACTTTCACCTTATTATATTTCTTTAATTTTTATTTTTTTGGGGGAGGGGGCTGGTCATAGGCAGGACATACATGTAACCATATCTAGCACTGTTTTCCCCCTTTTGCTACTTTATACGCATATGTGAATGGTATATATACACATTGACATATGTGTGGGTGTATTATATGTGTGTCTGTGTGTGTGTGCATTCACATTGTTGCCCTAGATGGATGTCTGGAATCATCCTACCTCACTCTTCCATCTTATGTGTTGGGGCAGGATTGCTCAGTCAAACCCAGAGCTCACTGATGGCTAATAGCCAGCTTTCTCTGAAGATTTCCTGCTTCTGCCTTCCACAGCAGGAATTATGGGTGGACAGCCATGTGTACCCAGAATTAACCATGGGTTCTGGAGATCAGAACTGAGGCCCTTATGCTTTGAAAATAAGTGCTTTAATTGTTGTGTCATTTTCTTGGCTCTCTTATATTTCTTACCTCTATTCTTTCTAGGGATGTATGTGTGTGTGTGTGTGTGTGTGTGTGTGTGTGTGTGTGTGAATGATGTTAACACTGAACTCAGGGCCTCTGCTGGTAATTATGCTACCATCCACCAACTCCTAACCAAAGGATATGATTTCTTTAAAAAAAAAATCTATTTTCAGAATATCATATACAAGTGTGACATATTTATATCACCAATCCAACTCCTCTCATGCCCAGTTCCCTAATTTATGAGTTCTTTTTAAAAATTATTGTTACACACACACTGTAGGGGATATCCTCCCACTACATTTGTATGAAGCTCAGCGATTGGGCTGTGTGAGGGTGGGAGGAGTGAGGAGTTGGGATGAGGGAAGAAGGAGCAATGAAGAGGAGGAGCTAGGAGGAAAGAGGAGAGAAGTAACAGCCATGGAGACCTACGGATGCATCAAGAACAGTCCTGGTTAACAGTTTATATCAAAAGTTAGGTATTGGGTAACTATTCTAATTTTGTGGGCCTCTTGTTAATTGAGTATTTTCAAATATATAAATATTGGATAGCCATTAACTATTAAGAATTTTCATTCTACTGGGTACCGTGGGATGGCAGGTATTATCTGGGCTCAGTCAGACATTGTGGACAGCATGGTGGATTGGCTGATCTAGCTACCACGATGGTGTCTCATGGGTGCCAGGGCCGGTGCTTTAAGCTGGCTGGAGCCACGGTCTGAGCCGAGCAGCAGCCAGAGCATGCTGCCAACCTTGGCCTCTGGCCACTTCTAGTTGGGATCATGGCAGCAGCTTAAGAACAAGCCAGACACCACCTTTTTAAATATTACCTTCAACAACACACATATATACAATCTACTGAGTCCATTTACTGTTGCTTACATGTACATGTGTTAACAGCCCATTTGGGATTGGACAATTTATGTGGAGACTCAGCTTGGGAGGCAATTGATTCCCTCTCTGTAGCCTCTGGCCACACACAACTCTTTGTTTGGGGGTAGAAGCTTATGGAATTTAGGCTCTCCATGTTGCCATGTCAACTGCTGGTGTCTTTATGCTGGTCCTTTACCTGCGTGACATTGAAAGGTCATGGGTGTACTTTTCTCTTTTATGTCTGGGGGATATTACCTAGCAGTAGGCATCCTGCTCATTTGGATCTTATCATCATTCACATACATACACACATACACAAACACGCGCGCTTGAGCACATACACACAGACACACACACACACTCTTCTTGGTGTTTCCTCAGCTTTGTATAGGGCTTTCATTGAAGACATATCAACTAAGGTAGTTCTACCCAGATGTAATGGTTACAAATCACATCAACTGGCCTAGCAAGATATCCCCAATTGTTCAAGAGCGAGACTAGTATCCTTTGGTGTAACCAACAACGATTTAATTGGACTTAAAGCCCAACTGATAGAATTCATACCATAAACCTAGTTAAGCATCTGTAGCTGGTGAGGTCACAGACCCTAGAAGAGACCTTATTACTGCCCTTTTCTCTGGAGCTAATGTAATTTCTAACCATATTCAAATACTTTCCCTTATAATCACAGATAAGTATAGCTCTCATCTCTCATCAAAGATGTCTATTTTTGCTAGAGATGGAGACTATTACAAAGACACACAACTGGTTAAATGCAGAGAATGGGACACTATTTTTCACCTCTTAGCTGTCACAATTGCTATGTCTTTAGGGTGACACCTTGACATTTATGAATTCAGTTCATGTGGCATCACTTCAAAGAAGCTTGTGTGGTGTCACGTATTAGAATGAATTTTATTAAGTAAGCTAGGCACATTCCCATTCCACTGTTAGAAAGGCCTCCATCACATTTCTTTACATATGGCTACAGAACGCCTTCCCATGGATCTTGAGAGCTTATGGAAGTCTGTGGTTGTCTGCTGTTTGGAAAATCAGTACCTTGGACAAGGTGCGTCTTTGCTGGTGGTAGGTCTCGCTTTGCTGCCTTTGTTCCTCGTGCTTTCCCATCATTTGGCTGTTCCTGTGCTTCTCTGGGGTCACTTGGATTTGTTCTCAGGTCAGTGACTTGTCTTCCATCCAGAGCTTCTCTCCCCTTGTAACTGCCTCCTTTTCTGTCTGATGATCTGTCTGTTCTTGCTTCTATAGAAGTGAGTTTTGGCACCATTACAGGTCGTACCTCCAGCTGTGCCTTGGACTGGACAGTGGGCGATTTTATAGCAGGCGGTGGCACTGGAGGAGGAGGAAGATCTAAAAAGAATAATTTAAATGCTGTGAGATCTAACGTGTAGATTCATCAAAACTAGGTTTACCATTGCAGTCTCATTCAATTTTGAAATATTATTATCTTACTTGATCTAGAGCAATGGAAGGTAACAAAAATTAAGACTGATGATTTTAATCCTTTTTATCATCATCCAGCATGGAAAAACTGAATCATAGGATCAGGACTCAGAGACTATCTACTGTGGAGCTCGCTGCTACTGTGCATGTGCACCATAATTTCCCCACCCCCTACCCCCGACCCACGCCAACCCAGCAGAGCTTCCTGTTTGATTTCAGCATGCTCTCATAGGTCTTAGATGAATATTCTCTTACATCTTTAGGCAACCTCTTCAAATTGATTAAGGCTGGCACTTAAGTTTTAATTGCCATCTCTAATCTGGCCCAAATCCCTTCTTAATGTGTAGGTAAAAAGCTCCACATAGATTTCTAACTCATTTTCTGATATCAAAGCTGTCTACCAGCAGACCAAAGAAAGAGTAATGCCTTTAGATTCTTTTTTTTTTTTTTTTTTTTTTTTTTGAGACATGGTTTCTCTGTGTTCCTTTAGATTCTTAATCTCTACTTCACTGTTCTTCACAGTGTTTTATCACACACATCTACGGTTCAGATAAGGCTCTCTTCACCGTCGACTCAGACATTTTAAAGTAGATAATTACTGGTAGAAATGTAGGTTAATTGCTTGTTTTATATGTACACCTATATCTAGTAGCTACATTTTAAGCAATATCTTTTATATAACATGTTGACTTAAATTTTTCACACCATGAAGGTCTCTCACATTGAAATTATTCATACAATTTAATATTCAGAAAATGCATTCTTCTCAAGCAGTACTGAAATTCATAAAAATGATTCTCAGATATAGACCATGAATAAAGAGAAGTATACTTTCATAGTATTTGGTAAGTTAACTTAATATGAACAAGTTTCCAGGGGCAGATTGACTTGACTGTGCTGGGAAAGATGGATAACAAACAGTAAAAGAGACTTTATTCCAGGAGGCTAAGAGTCATGGTAATAGTCCACATATTTGATAGTAGATGAAATATTATAATGGGGTGTGTAAAAGAGGGCAGAAAGTACATTTGAGAGATAAAGGAAGCAAATTAGTGCTACTTAATGATCAATGGACTACAGTACTGGAGAGGGGAAGCTGGCAGAGATGACACCTAGGCTTTGGGCTGTAGTTTTCTAAGTAGGTATTAAAGAATCCCCTCAGGTGTGGAGTGCAGGAGTGAGCAAGAGGTGTTTGTAAAGATGCATGAGTTCAATTTTAGAAAAGTGAACAGGAGGGGCTTTCGGAGTACACAGGCAGAAATACAAAATAGCTAAATTTGGGCTTAGTGCTCATTTCAAGAGTAGTCAAAACCAGACAAAGAGGAATCAGCATCGCTATGGACCCAGGCACATAGGTAGGGAGAGCAATGTTTTCACATTTTACAGGCAATAGAAAATATCAAAAAGGATTCATCAAATATTTAAAAAACATATTTAGCATAATTTTATCCTTGGGATTTCAAATATAAAGTATTCATGGTAAAAAAAAAATACATGGTAAAAATATCAAAGTCATATATGAATTGAGGCATGACAGTACGTCTCCTGTTGCCTCGTCTCTATTTCAGTCCCCAGCATTGATTAGGAAGAGTGACTAGTTTTGAGAGTTTCCTATAGTTCACTCTCCAAATTATATTTATACAACACAACTTCAATGCTAAATCACATGATTCAAGAGACCACCATCCACAGCTATGTACTATAAGCAATGGACACGTGGAGCTATGTATAATATCCACCCATCTGTAGGTAGTAACCTGATTAAAAAGCATCCTATACAGATAAACAGCCTTAAATTTCTATTAACATGAGCTGCAGTGTTTTCCCTAGTCATGTAATTGTAGGTATCTCCAAGTGAATAATTTCTTTTTTTTTTGTATGTTTTGTTCAATAAACACACCACTAGCTAGGCATTCCCCACAGAGGAATACATAGGTTGTTTATAAATGTTCCACTGACTTTGACAGTGCCCATTAATTATCATTTTTATGTGCCTGCATAAGAAATTCTTAAATATTGAAACTATGCCTTGAAGGGGTTGGAGATTTGTCACAGTAAGAATGCTTGCTCAGCATGCACAGTTCCCTGGGTTTGATCCCCACCCCCAACTAAACTGGGCGTGGAGGCATATGCCTGTGATCTCCGTATTCAGGATGCAGATTCAGGAGACACAAACATTCAAGGTCCTCTTCAGCTACACAACCAGGTCCAAGCTAGCTTGGGCTATGTGAGACCTTTTCTCAAAATACCACCACCACCAAAATGTTCCTCCTAGATCTTACTATGATACTAAATGGAAGCGCTGAACAACATTGGTTTAATGTAGGATCTTGCATGCTTTTATATGTTTATGTATGCACCTTATATACATAGTTATAAAAGGAACTACCTC
This sequence comes from Mastomys natalensis, assembly GCA_021653895.1. Taxonomy (NCBI): domain Eukaryota; kingdom Metazoa; phylum Chordata; class Mammalia; order Rodentia; family Muridae; genus Mastomys; species Mastomys natalensis. The sequence continues at coordinate 948,576 of JAJTUV010000523.1, read as the reverse complement.
TCTCTCCTTGTTTTTTTTTTTTTTTTTTTGGTTTTTTGAGACAGGGTTTCTCTGTGTAGCCCGGGCTGTCCTGGAACTCACTCTGTAGACCAGGCTGGCCTCGAACTCAGAAATCCGCCTGCCTCTGCCTCCCAAGTGCTGGGATTAAAGGCGTGCGCCACCACCACCCGGTTCTCTCTTTGTTTTAACAACAACAACAACAACAATAATAACAACAGGTCTTTCTAAACTGAATTTTCTTTGACACTACAGGTTGAAGCCAAGATACCAGAATAAATTGTACTTCACTGTAAAAGAAGAAAGTCTAAACATTTTACAGCTTGCTGGTTTCTTGAGGGAATCTCTCATTTAAAAAAAGTTTATTATTGTATGTCATGGCTTACTGTGCTACGGTATACTATTAATAGTCTCAACACATCTGTGGCAAAAGTCTAGTCAATAGAACAGTTTTCTTCTAATTCCTGGATCCCTAGTACCTTATTCTGACATAAATACGGCCAGTCATCACAACACAGATTTTCCCCTTTGTTGACAACTTCAATGGAGTTTTTGCAATACAGTTTGTGTTTTCATTTGTTTCTGGTTTAGTTTTCTTGTTTTTTGTTTTTTGAGATAGATTCTCACTGTGTAGGCTGGGCCTGACCACCTAAATGCTGAGATTATAGGCTGCCATTCCTTACCCAGCCCCAAGGCAATACTTAGAGAAAAGTATTTAGGATTCAAGTCCTCCATCTCCTGCTACTTGTTGGTTGATGCTAAATGGAAAGATGTCTTGTTGATCTATCTCAGTAGGCACTGTCTGGCACATCACATATACACAATTGAAACTGAAGAAGGCAAGAGAGAGTTAAGAAATAGACTGTAATCAATGGTGTAAACCATGAGATGCAAGGCAGAATGGCTGGAAGCAGGTGCTAAGAGTAAAATGAGAAGCTAATCCAGAGCCTACCTGCAGGCAAAGGGCAGGAGGATCTGTGTACTCCTAATCTGTGGTTTGCTATAAACACAAACCAACTGTAAATACATTATCAGGCGGCCAGAGACTGTCACTTTTATTAAATAACTAAATATCTGGGCTCTTCAGGGTATCGGAGACTATAATTATTGCTATCATAAGATCAAGCAAAGTCCTGGGAATCCGAAGTTCAAAAAGAAATCTATTACTAGACATTCTGGAGACATGTCTGTAACTCCAGTTAAAAGAGAGAACCCAGTGACTATGCTAAGAATCCTAACTTCCTGTACCTAATTGACAGAAATACTAGCAGGTTTCATATATCTTATAAACAGATTGTTAAATAAATTTTTCTTCCTCGGGTATTATGAAATAATTATGAAACTAAACTGAGGTTACTTTTACAAAAACTGAGGTTACAAATTATTTTAAGTTGCCATGTGGGTGATGAGAACTGAACCTGGGTCTCCTACAAGGTCAGCAAGTACTCCTAATGTCTCAGCCATCTTTCAGTCTCTCCTTGTGTAATCTTACTAACATTTTCTTCCTTTCCAAGTATCCCCAGCTAACAAACTATCCCTCACATAATATACATAGGAACACATACGTAGGTAAATCTCCCAGCACAGCATTAACTTGCTAGACAGATCCAACACTATTTATGTAACTGCTTAAAGTCCCAAGACCTTGTAATTAAAGATAAATCAAGTCAAGATAACATCATTCTAAAGAGGATGGTGAATTTATAATTTATGAGGAGGAGGACTAGAGAAACATTATAGATTTGGTTTTAAAATGAAGTATGTAAATGTATTGGGAGGGAAGAAAGGGGGGAGGAAAGAGTCTATTAGAAGGTCCTAGAAATGTACTTCAACTCCACAGAATTCAACTGATACATATTCATATATTTTAATCCTGTCCTCCATCTGGGTTAAGCCTGAAAGTGGCGAACATGAAATAAATAAATAATCAATGCTGTAAGTAGGAATGGAGGATCTGGTACTCTGCTTTGCAGGCAAATATTTTCTGGGTGTTCACCATGCCTTGTATTTACCAGCAGGGCAAGGCATGGCCACAAGGTTGGAGGGGCTGGAGGGCTCTTGTGCTGTGTATCATGTCCCCACCAAATACCACACTCAGAGCCACAACCTCCACTATCCAAGAATGTGACTGTATTTGGAATCCTTTGAGAAGCCATAAAATTAAAATGAGCTTACTAAATGGAGTCCAATCCAGTAAGACTAACGCTCTGATAAAAAGAATTTAGAGAACAATTGTAGGCAGAGAAAAGGTACTGGAGGAAGGTCTCCAACCAATCACTCCTGCTTACAACTCCATCTCGCACTTTCCCCTCCAGAGCTCTGAGGGCATGCAGTATGTTGCTCTAATTGTAAAGTCTGTGGCACTATTTCAGGACAGATCAAGCAACAGATAAGACGAGCTGATAGGAATCCTCAAAAATTACACTTTATTGACTCAGAATAAGGTCTTGTTTATTCTTTTAGATGCTTTAGAAAATAACTTATTGGGAAAATTGAAATCTGGGTGATATTTATAAAGCAAAGATGCTATAAGATCAAGAATGGTATCCACTCTGAACATAGTTCTCGAAACTGATACTCAAGAAAGAAACTTATCCAACACAGTCAATACACTGTACTTAAAAAAAAAAAAAAAAAAAAAAAAAAGGAAACAAACAAAAAAATCCTACAAACTACTCCATATTTTACCAATACATTTAATTGTGATTTTTAATAAAAGACATCTCAACCTCTTTCTTCTACCCATTAATCTTTTACAATATTTAAACTATTAAAAATACCCTGTATCTGCTGCTGGGATGCTTCCTTATATGAACTGTAGATATATTCTTGTTTTAAAAATATTTATTTTTATTTTATGTGCATTAGTGTTTTTCCTACATGTATATTTGTATGAGGGTGTCAGATACCCTGGAAGTGGAGGTACAGACATTTGGGAGCTGGCAATTGAACCCCGATCCTCTGGAAAGGCAGCCAGTGCTCTTAACCATTGAGCCATCTCTCCAGCTCCTCAGATATATTTTCTAAATTTAGTATAGTAATCTGATGACATTGCTTTCTGAGAAAATCACTTTTGCCCCTATTTCAGAGCTTCTATCAAGAGTACACACATATTAGCTTTGAGCATAGATAATGGGGGAGGGAACAAGAAGCCCTGAATTTGCATACCAGAATTATAAAGTTTGAGTGTGAGTGGTAGTGGTAGATTGTATTTCTTTTGATTGGTACATTAAGAAAGATCTAAATTTTGTGGTTTTAAATAATTAATATCCATTGTAGGACGTATAAATAATATGCAGCATTTTCAGAGAAATAGTCAGAAATGAGTTGATGAAACAGTCTAGTAACCATAATTTAAGGATAGATAGTTCGCTCTGTTGAAGGGAAGATAAAGCTATAATTTAAAGCCAGCTTTATTTGTTTCTCCATTATTTATTTTCATTACAGAAAACTATTATTATCTTTTGCACTGGAGTAAGCACCGATAATTTGCATAACTACTTTTGTGAAATGAGCTATTCGAAATCCAAGTAATATTTCACATTAACTTTTTAGCTTTAAACGTGTTTTAATATGGTTCTTTGGCATTCCTGAAATTAAATAAAAAATAACTTCAGTGCTTTCTCATTCAATTTAATTTTTTTTTTAATTTGAGGATTAGTTGCTATTCATATTTAGTTTTTAAATATGTCAAAATAAATCCTGTAGGATGCAGGACACAAATACAGCTCATAATTTTTAAGAGTAGCATGATATGTAACTGTGATGCTATGCTCATTAACCTAGCAAGCCTTCGCTATTTAAAGCATTTTTGAAAGCATGGCCAGACTCCCCTCCAAATACATATAAATAAGAGGTAGAAATGTCTACACAAAGTTGTAGGCCAGATTTTTCCATACGAGTTCAATTTAGTTGTGTTTACATCCAGGCTTGACGTTTGAGCAGCCTTCCAGTGAAGACTCCTGTCTTCTAGATAATAAACACTGATAAAACAGTAATAAAACTTGTAAAATGCCATTACAGGGGTCCCATAAATGTAAGATTGCCTGTATAGTTTGAGGATTTACACCTAGCGTTTGTCCCATCACAGAGGCAAACATACCCAGAGTCACTGTAATAACCCTTCAAAATCAGATAATATTCTGACAGCTCAGTTTCACTGACAAAAGAGTCCTGGGCAGAAGCCAGGAGGCCCAGGTGTGCTGTGTCATGCCAGTATTTAATGTAGGCTAATATCAGATAGATGCTCGTGAGGGAAAAAAAACTCAGAATAAACTTCAGATAATAGCGATCCTCGAAAAATGACTTGTGCTCACCAATGCCGTGAGTTTGTATTAAATTTTTCTGTCAAGTGGCAAGACTCACGGGGAAAAGTGCCTCCCTGAACCCCCTTCCCCATAACCTTGGATAAGGATCTATAATATTAAGCTTTCAGATGATAATATCAAATGATAGCCTTTATGAAAAACTGCTGCTTTGGTAAGGAAAGTCCTAATCGGATTGTGGCTGCAGACACCCCGGATGTGCAGAAACTGCTTGGGATACCATCCCTTCCCCCTCCCCTTTAGCAAATTCGGAAAACTTGACAAGATGGGTGAGTCTGAGAGAATTTATCTTACATGAATTTCCAATAAAGCCCGAAGGGTTGTTTTATAAAATGAGAAGGTGGTGGCGCTTTAATAAAGTCTGGGCCACCTGAGGCACTTTCATTAAAGGCCTTCTCTAGACAACATCACAATGTTTGTCTTATCTCCCTCTGCCCCCTTGAGAATACAAGTGTTCCCTCTCCACGTGGGTCCATATTGCACTTGAAAGCACCAAGAAGCAGGTTTGAGGTGACTTTTGGCATACAGACTACCTGTAAAACCACTGTGGTTTCGAAAAAAAAAAAAAAAAAATCCCAGGACCTTTATTGCCCTTTGTTTCAGAGCAGAATTATTTTTAAAAGACAGAATGAAGGAAATAGAGATATCCTGGAGGCTTGATCAGTGCAGCTGGCAAAAGTTAAATCCAACGCTATGACGTCAGTGAGAGTCATGGGCATTGTGTGACGCTACAACATGTACTTAAAAAAAAATACTTATTTAATTTCTTAAATAACCCAGCTGTTTAGAAGACTGTAAAGGCTAAAGATGGTGCCAAGCTGGTGGAAGAATTCTGCTCCTGTAAGTAATATCAGGCTACTTCTTTGTGAGTGTTAATGTGATTTCTAATGTCAGCGAACACATTCGCTAGCCACAGAGACATCGTGGAAACAGGCGAGCCTCAGAGATGTTTCCATGGGTTTCAATGGACTTACCATCTGGGTAGGCTTCTCTGCGCAGATGTCCTGGCTGGTGTTTTTGTTTCTTGGTGGGTCTGGCTTTCTGGATTACAGCAGCACTCATGTTGCTGTCTGTAGACACAGGACTCGTGGGCCTAGGGCACTGAGAGGCATGGAAGTGTCTGCGGCCTGAGGAGGAGAGCCAGAGGCAGACTCATGAGTGAATTTTAATGTCACAGGATCAGGCAGAGCAAAACACTCAAGCTAGACACAATTTCTAATTTTAAAACATACATAGCACCACCAAATAAACAGCTCCCCTTTCCTTCTATTTATGCTAACTGGAGAAAACACCCCGAAAGCATCCTTAGTCTTTTTCTTTGGGTAAAAACCACAGGACTTGTATTTGGCTGAAGTTCATGATCCTCTTTATTTAAGGAGATCAGTATAATTATGTGTTCCAGCTATCATCACTAAAATGTTTTTAAAATCAGACTGCTGTTATTTTCTTGTATCATACACTCAGTGCTTGCTGCTTCAGGATGAAGAAGAATCAGACGCCTTAACAAATTCATGTTGTAAAAATGACCTGGATTAGTTACACCCTTATTTCAAGTAAGCCTGTTTATGGTATTCTTCGAAGGTAGAACCCTAATAAGTGAATAATGTTGTTGGGCATTCTCTTTAGAAGTGCTCTGAAATTGACCTACGTCGTCTCACCTAACTATGCTTCTATGTCCTTTCTGCCGCAGGAGATTTGTCAATCCTCAATATTCAGTGGCCCCATGACTCCAGCATGTTAAAGACAGTTATGTTTGAAGAGACAACATTGCCGGGTGATAGTAAAAATTTAATTTACTGAGGAGACGTGGCACATTTCAGTGTCATCCAATTCCCTGTCCCTTATGGAGATGTTATATTGGAACATCAAGGTATAAGTTGTGTCATCGAGAATGGGACTGGAAGGCTTTCAGTGTTATGCTGACCTACAGTATTCTGGTTCCTAGAAATTCCATCCCCAAATCCACTGTTTTCACTGAACCCAAGAAACTTGAGACAGACTTGGGAATCAGACATGTCCTCTGGCTATAAACAGGAGAAGCCACATACATTGAAATTGACACATTTAAAAGTGCTAACGGAGGCACATTAAATAATGGACATTAATGCAGTCAAGTGAGAAGCAATGGCATTGGGTTATCCATTCATATTAACTCCAAGTTCCATGAGAAGCACCGCCATTTCTTGAAAAGAAAACTGTAATAGGCAGAGGCCAGCGCATGTTTAGTTCATTATAATTATGAGCCAAATGAAACCAGAAGTGCCACGAAATTACAATACAATAAAATATTAAACCCAACTCTCTTTAGCTAGGATGGAGATTATTACAATTAAAGTTACATATCCATGAAAACAGAGAATTAGGGCCGAGATGGAAACCATTATTCATTCTATTGTATAAGGCTATCTACCACTCATAGACCCCGAGGCATAAGGTCGATTACAGATGAATTTTCAATGTTACTCCTATGTTTCGTTGACTTAATGAGCTGACACACACCATTAATGCAACCTGGAAATACTGGTTTGAGCTGCTTAATCTCATATATTTATTTTTTTATAGAGGATTACAAACTAAAGTGCATATATATATGTGTGTGTGTGTGTATATATATATTATATATATTTATATATATGTAATATTTATTCATTTATTAATAAAGATAATTAGGTTTGCATGTATGACTACATTTAGCTGCTACTGGTTGAATTTTATGAAACATAGGCCTGGAGTAAATACATGTTTTGTGCTAATGTGTTGATAAATATTAGATATCTTTTTCCACACAATGAATAATGTAGAGAGATGGCCTTGTGCTGTAACTGAACTATCTGATTATATTCTACACTGATAGATTGTAATGAGCAGTAAAGTCTCTTATGGAAGCCAGGGAAGCTACCAATGTGACAGTTCTTAAACTACAAGAATTAAAACAGGCAGCAGGTTTTGACTTGTGGTGATCTTTTTGTTTCCTGGAATATGTTTCTTTTCTCTTTGACCATATTGTTTTCCTTAACTATTGGTATTTTCTTGGCAACTAGAAATATAGACAGGCACAAGTAAACACACACACACTCTCTCACGCACACGAACATAATATATACAGACATGCATACTATATACACACACGTATACATATTCATTCCACAAAAATAGACTATATAACGTTTGTTGAAAATTCAATTATTTTCTTTCTTATTCTATTTCCTAAGTAAGAGTGGAGTCGAGGAATTAAGTAAAATGATTTAGAAATAAGTACATTCATTATACTAGGCTCCAGCAATGAAAAGGGGGAATGAGGAAACGTAATATGCATTTATATTAACTCGCTCTTTCAACTTTTAGATTAAAAATATGAAACATTTATGCTCGAAGATGTATGCATATTTCAAACATCTTGTCAGTTAAACGGATACGAAGCATAAAGAGGCGCTTCAGTTTCACTGTTCCTCCCCAGACTTTCATATCCAGTGTTTGTTCCCTGGTTGGTAGTTCTGCTCTGGAGACCATGGAACCTTTATAAAGTAGGGTCTGGCTGGCAGACGTGGGTCAAAAGAACCAGGCCCTGGGAGGGAGGTTAAACCCTTGCTCGTCCTAGAGGGATTCTCAGCCTCATCTGTCCTGCAATGTGAGTAGCCACAGACATAAGCACCTACCAGAAACTGAGCTTGTCTGCCCTGCCTTCTTCACTGGGTCAAAGCACATCCTTTCTTTCTGATAGAGTTTTCATCAGGGATTGTGACCCCAGTGACTAATAAGAGGTTAAGGAGCTATTTCCCAATGGTTTGAGTGTTCCAATTGGGTATTTTCTTATTTATCTTGCAGAAATGTTAATTAAACTATCAAAATGAAGTTCACTTTAGTGACTTTCTGCATTAAAACCTATTCAAAATACGTACATAGTAGCACAAAGTTCATTTTGCTGAATATAATTAAACCCTAAAGAAAAAACATAGTGTACATATGGAGAAATATATGTAAACACATATGTAAATATAGGTACACATTTGCTATGATCATCATCAAAAGCAGTATGGTCAGCTTCTCAGCCGTCACATTATATAGAGTTTATAAAAGTGAAATCATTTTAAACATCTTGGTTAACAAATAATCAAACCAAGTCATATTCTTGAAATTTTTCCAGAGGCAATAAAAAAAGAGAAAAGCTGGGGGATTATTTCACCCAAGAAACATGACAAGGACAAGGTTAGTGAGTGACGCGAGCATTTCTTGGTGAAGGGTGTGCAGGACTCACCAGCAGCATCTTGCATTTGGCGGCGAGCCACTTTCAGGCCTGCATATTCTGCAGCTGCAGCAACTGCCTGGGCAAAATCAGCATCAGTGAAAAAGGAGCCATCCGATGAACTGACGCTGGAGCGCCCACTGGAAATGTTGTCCTCTTCTGAGGCTGAGCCCCAGCCATTGATCATGGACCCAGTGACCGAGCTCTCAAGGTCCCCAACACTGGATGCTGGGGTCTGCTCAAGCCCACGTAACAACAGCCTTCGGGTCTGCATTTTGGCAACTTCCATGTCAGCTTCGTCCTCCTCCTCTTCTGGGGCATCGGTATCCATATCTGAGACAAGGGGTCCTGAAATGTAGCCGTAAGTATGAGGTGGGGAAATTGGCCGTGGTGGTGGAGGAGGACTCACGGGCTGCCGCCTGCAGGAATACAAGGAAAGAGGAAAGCTCAGCCCACCACTTAAGACACAAAACAATGAATAATTAACCGGCAAGTTGAAGCTGTAAGCTGTTCCCTAGCACCTTACTTTCTCTTCTTGTCCCTGGAATAAAATACTCTGACATAAATGACAGAAGGGAGACAGGGTTTCCTCTGTCTGACTCACCGTTCAAAGCTACAGTCCGCCTGACAAGGAAGTCAGGTAGTAGGAGCTTGTAGTTACTGGCAGCACAGTATCCACAATTAGAAAGCAGAGAACAAAAGGTGAGCTGCAGCCCACCAGCTCTTCCTAGTCCAAGGTCATAGCCAAGGAATGACTCTGCCCAGAGTGGGCGAGGCTTTCCACATTAATTAACGCAATCAAGATAAAACCCCACAGGCCTATCTCCCAGGTGATTCTAGTTTCTGTTTGTTGATAACACTAACAGGGATATTTGGTGACTACTTTTTTTTTTTTTTTTCAAGTCAAAATATTCAGTTATCTAATTCTCATGTTTGTTCATTTGATTATGTTCACTTAAAATGCAGGGATAACCCTTATTTGGGGGGGGCACATTATATTTTTCCTGAAGAGACTAATTTTTTCAGTTGCTTCTTATTATTGTTGTTGTTATTGTTGGCAAGAGACATTAATCTTGAAACAGTTTGTTCCACACACATTTTCCCTTCCCTTTTCTTCATCGCTCCTCCTGCTATTCATGGCAAATGGAGTCATTCATCTTGACAACATTCAGCAAAATTTCATACGATTAAAAAAAATACATATTCAGCATATGCCATAATTGCTTTTAGACTTTATTAAGAAAAGCTATGAGATCCAAGAACAATTTTCTCTGATTTAATCACTTCCCAGTTCCACTAAAGGTTATGAACTCTTTTTAAACTCCAGTGCTTTTTACTGTTACATTACCTATCTGATCATCATGCTTAACTGTATTGCTAGCCTTCAGAACGGGTGCTGAACTGGCCTGGGCAGCCTTGTGTGGCTCTATCTACTTGACTTTTCAGTAAGGTTAATGAACCTTACTGAAACCCTAACCTGAACCCTAACCTGAACCCTAACCCTAACCCTAACCCTAACCCTAACCCTAACCTAACCCTAACCCTAACCCTAACCCTAACCTTTATTCTAATGTCCAACAGTTTGCTATGAATCAAACCATAAAGAAAATACTAAGAACACCACACTCAGAAACCATAAAGCCACTTGTCCGGATTCTTGAAGAACTCCATTTAAACGTAAGTATAAAATGGTTGAGATCCTTTGTACTTTAATGGGACTTTAAAGTGTTCTAGTTGAAGAAGCATGTAAGGGAATGGCTCTTTAATTAGAGCCCTCCCACACAAAAGACACAGGTTTCTCCACGGAGTAGTCCTGGTCAGTGACTCCTCCCAAACCAGGCAGAAGAGATGCTGCAATGAAGGATGTCAGGTGAAATGATCCAGCAGAGCAGTTCATCAAGTTTTACACTCTTCAGAAGGAAAGACCATTAATTCTGCCCAGCTGAGTTAGAAGGTAGCTGCCATTAGGATCCCGCAGATCACCTGATAACCCCACAATGTGGGAGTCGAGGAGAGAGAACACATGAGTGGAATCCACATGAAGATGTAGCTAAACTGGTTAAAGACTACAGATGTCTTTAGAGATGCTAAGAGCAAAGTCCTCATTGGTGAGGTGAGTTAGTTGCCAATGCACCTGCTTCTTCATTTTGACGCTACTCACGGAATAAGATGAGTCAGAGTAGCGTCTAGTGCTACGCCTTGAGGAGACCAGTTTACGTTTGCTGATGATGTTTGTTCTCTTATCTGTCCCTTAGGACCAGAAAAGGCAGGACAAAAGAGGAGAGTAGTGTCAGAGACTCAGTCCTCTGCAAAGGATGTCTGAGGAATGCATAGTTGAGGTTTTAAATAAATAGTACAGTGTCAGAAAAGAAACGTAAGCAGACCGGGGCTACACAGGAGGTAGTCACAACCTAGCTATGGTCAAAACCATCCAGGTCTACTATAAGAGGGAAAAGTAAGTTCACATAGTAGTTTATAGGGTGGTCTGGCGGTTCTCTGAAGTAAGCTATTTTTTTGCTTTTGATTCCAATAAATGGAGACACTTCAAATAAACTTCTTTTACTACTAAAAATGGAAAACTATGAAAGAAATGATTTGAAGCACCACAATCAACTTATTGAGACACTGGCTAGCCATCCTTTACTGTGTTAATCAATTCTTGTAACTTGCTGGTTGCTTTTTTAAGTCGTCATTTTACACAGAAGTATACAGAAATTCAAAGACTGCAGAGTTCTTACAGTTCTTATATGTACATTCAGAATTTAAACCAAATCACATTTCCGAGGCTACCACTTTCCTTCTGGAATGGTAACAGGTCCTCTCCCTACTTCCCATTTTTTTCTATAGGCCAAGAAGAGACATTTTATAAATGAATGTGTGTAAAAAAAATATTAAGAAATGAAAATTAATTACATCAAAGAGTTACATGCACATAAGTACAAGATACTACATACAGTAAGCATGTTTTGCATATTTGTATAACTGCGTATGTGGATATATGTATACATATACAAACACACACACACACACAGAGTCGTATAATATAGTGGACTAGTTCTCATTTCTGGGTGGGTTTAATTTATCTTTGTGTGTGGCATTAGAAGAAATATGAAAACTGTGCCAAAGCTGAAGTTACTTAAAAGATTAAAATGGATAATTGCTTCAATGCGGAATATGCTATACACATAGGAGAAGGAAAACCACTCTTTAATCCAGAGCGCAATAAAATAGTAAACTTAAATGTTAATTTACAGCCTTTGTCAGCATGCATAGCCACCAGAGCAGGCGACTTTTGTCTCTTTTTAAAGACATGTTTGGATTTTTAGCACAAATGGGACTATTTTGACCATCAATAAATGGCTGTGGAACACTTAACTCCAGTTCAGAAGCATGCCAATATTGTTGTGTTTGGAGAACTCACATTCTGAAGAATGGAAATACCCTTCCTGTTAAACAGGGGCTGTTTGTTAACTACAAACCATGCAAAATTCTGAGAAAAGGCAGAAAAAAATAATTCAAACCATCTGTAAATAAGGCCAGCCCAGGGAATGTGTGATAAACATGTACAGTTTGAAATATGTAATATATTCTACTGGAAAACAAAAAGCTATTTCGGGACGCTGCACTCGAGTTGGGCCTGTCATAAATGAACCTCAACTCTCTAGATTCTCCCCCATAGGGGTTTCAATGTCTCGTGAAATAATATACAAGTATATGTGTAACTCACAGCACTCTAGGCTGTTGCAAAAATGATGTCTCCATAAATATGTTCAAGGGAAGGGGAGGGATTCCACTAATTTATGTAAGTGATGTACCTATAGCACTTATCAACCAAGACACAAAATGGAGAACCTTTGAGATTTTTTTCCAAATGCTATAATAGCTTAAATGTTCTGTGTAATTAATTATCTCCTCCTATTTGCAAAGAGAACATTTAATTTTGCTTTGTCATTTGAATTTCCTTTCCTCCCAATAATATCAAATTCAAGCTGTGTATATTAAATATACACGTAAATTTCCTAGCTCACATGGGACCCTTATTTCCACCATTTGGGATATTTTTGCTTAACACTAACTCTAGCAAGGCAACACCATCCGATGTTTTGAAACAACAGATGTGAACAAAGTTTAAACGTATTAATTTTATTGTAACTGACTAAAAAAAAATGGAGATTCCTAGTACACAAATCAGCTACTTTACTTAGTTTTAGATATAAATGAAATATCTTGGTAATTCACTGGAGAAATTGAAATATTTACAATTCAAGGTACACATGTAGGCGCTCATGAGTGCCCAAGTGTGTGTGTGTGTGTGTGTGTGTGTGTGTGTGTGTGTGTAACTCTATGTGTGTGTCTGTGTGCACCCACCCACATATTTATGGAGGCCAGATGACAGTCTTGGGTACTCAGGCTTCATCTACCTTGGTTTACAAGAGTTTCTTACTGGTCTGTAGTTCATCAAAAAAGGCTATACTGGTTGGCCAGGAATCAGCTTCGGTCTGCTTTTACAGAAATGGTTCTCAACCTTCCTCATTTCGGTGACCCTTTCATACAGTTCTTCATGTCCTGATGACCCCTAACCATAAAGCTATTTTTGTGTCTACCTCAAAACTATGACTTTGCTACTGTTCTGAATCATTGTATAAACATCTGAGTTTTTAAGATAATCTTAGGTGGCCCCTGTGACATAGTAAGTCCACTCTCCAAAGGGGTTGTGACCAACGGGTTGAGAACCAGCGCTCTACAGGGCTAAGATAACAAAAGAAGTCACTATGCCTAGCTTATTTTTACATAGATTCTGCAGAGCAGATAAAAGTCAGATCCTCAAGTTTGCAAGGTAAGAACTATCTCCCCAGCCCAACAATGTGAGCCTTTATATTCTTACTAAATGTCACAATGTTATAATGGTTTGACTTCTAAACTCTTAAATATATTTCATAGTATTTACATGTGCCCCTAATTAATAGACATAAAATCAATCAATATATGTATTTTAACATTTACTATACCTATTATAATAAATATGCTAAATATTTAAATCAATGAGAACATTATCAGTAAAAGAAATTAGAGGGAACATTTTATATTTTAGACATAATGATTTTAAATCACAGACAACAAATATAAATTAAGTATGTGTATATTTTAGATGGTATTTTTTCAATGTGTCATAATAATTCCCCCTATTCCAAATGATGTTCTAAAATGAAATTTGGTTATTCTCTCATCATGAATAGGATTTTAATCTTTAGTCTTTTAATCTTTTGGATAGACCATGTGAGTTCTTCAAACAATACAATATAGCAGAGTGTTTTAGTTAGGGTTTTACTGCTATGAAGAGACACCATGACTAAGGCAAGTCTTATAAAGGACATTTCATTGGGGCTGGCTTACAGGTTCAGAGGTTCACTACATTATCATCAAGGTAGGAGCATGGCAGCATCTAGACAGGCATGGTGCAGACAGAGCTGAGAGTTCTACATCTTCATCTGAAGGCTGTTTGCAGAATACTGACTATGAGGCAGCTAGGAAGAGGGTCTTAAGCCCACTGGCACAGTGACACACCTATTCCAACAAGGCCACACCTTCTAATAGTGCCACTCCCTGGGCCAAGCATATACAAACCATGACACAGAGGTTAAGGATATGCCTCAGTTCTGAATAGGGTTCTTGCTTGATCTGACCACTTTCTTGCCCTGACTTGAAGCCAGTTACACCTAAGAAGTGCTGGTTTCCTGAGGCTCTATGCTATGAGAAACCTGGTATGTGGGGTGAGAAGTGTGTGGGAAGCTGAGAGTTAGTGGCAAGACAGAGGGGCCACCAAGGCCTGGAACATCATGGATGTGAGTTGAGAACCAAGTCACTTGACAAAAGAGCTTTCAGCTCCAACAGCTGAGCTGAGATGGAGTAGCCATACGAATATTTTCAGAATCCCTGACTTGTGTACACTTTAAAATAGTTTTGTCAGGTTACTAAATTTTACAAGTGGCTTTTAGATAGTAAAATAAGTATGAACTTTAGTGTTATATTGTGAATTGTAGTGAATAGAATAGTCCAAACAAGCTTGGAAGACACAATCAATTGATCACTCATATGCTCAGAGATAGTGCAGTTCTTGAGGCCCCAGGACAGAGAGTGTATGGAACTCAGAGTGTCTAAATCCATACTGACAAAGCATGGAAAGAGGATCTGACATTCATTGTGGAATCTAAAGGACACATACGTATTAGGTCAAAAAAGGGGGACTTAGGGACGTTCTAAGAGGATGGTTATAGCATGCAAAGATCTTGGGGTGAGCAAGAACAGGGTTCATGTCTAACATGAAAGAAACTTTCTGATGACAGAGAAGGCAGTGGCAGTGGGAAGGATGAAGTTACTGAAGGACAGGTAACAGGGTGTTCCGACGGCTTTTTGTAGGGAAATTTGCCTCTATTTCTAGGAAGAAGGAAAGCCACCAAAGGTCTTTAAGCAGTCTGAACTTCATGAACATGCGAACATGCCTTGGCAGAGTCAGAAGCAACTGATCACGAAGCAACTATAGCAAGAGAATATTTAGTGGACCATGACGCCAACACAGTCAAGGGAGAATGACTGCCAGAAAAAATTAAGACGGGTGTTTTGTGTATGACTTGTAGTAACATGCAAGAGCGATGCTGAGGTAGTAAAACCTTTGAAGAAAACAAGTACTTGGATATATGGGTCTCCTTGGTTATAAAATGAGAGTTGTAGAGAAATAACCATCTCTAATGAGTGCTACAACAACAGAGTGGCATGGTGATGGGAAACAGAACACATCTGTTTGACAGACACAGATCTGAACAGGCAGAGGAAAGAGAAGAGACTGCATTCAGGATTTAACTTCAGATGAGACTCCAACATCGTTCACTCCCTGCAAAGGCAGAAGGCATCCAAATACCAACATTAGAGGACAGGCTAAATAAATCTGTAAGATACATTTAACACATGTATCTGTGTTGAAGATGACCAGGGTAAAAAGCACACTGCAGTGGACACAGCAGCTTGTAAAATAACTCGAACAGATGGAGCTTTCGGAGAAAAGGGAATATGTGCAGAGATAAGGGCTTATGGGACTCTTTTCTGTGTACTTATCTTTTATTCTATTTTTTGAGATTATAAAATATTTCTACCATTTCCTCTTTGCTTTCCTTCCTCCAACCACCCCTTCCCCACTGAACTTCTGAATATGATTATCTACATATTTCTCAATATGATTACTACATAGATTATTGGCACTTTTATATTTTCTACATTGCCAAAAAGTGGATCTGGATTTTGAAAACATTCTATAATAAACATAAAAGCTATGTTGTTACAAAAAGCAATAAGAGACCTTCATTTTTTTTAAAGTCTGTTTTCTTTGACTTTCTTCATGTCTAGGAAGTCTCGTTCATATCCCTTCATGGACTGAACGTAAGAGCTCACAAGTCATTGAGTATAATGAAGCTGACTAAGTTCAGGTATTTGAATGCATTTCCCCGACAGTAACGGTTCTTCATCAAGTCCTGGAAAGAGCACTGAGATATCCAAAGGCTTGGGAGTTCTTTCTCAGAGTGTTTAATTCAAATAGGGGAACAGTTACAGATGCCAAAGCAATTAGCCACGGGCTCAGTATGAGAGCTGAGGTCTGAACAGATTGGTGTTCCCTCAT
The DNA here is from genome assembly GCA_021653895.1 of Mastomys natalensis. NCBI lineage: Eukaryota > Metazoa > Chordata > Mammalia > Rodentia > Muridae > Mastomys > Mastomys natalensis. The sequence goes on along the minus strand of JAJTUV010000523.1, from coordinate 932,342 downwards.
CTAAGGCTTTCAGAACAGGAAGAAAGAATGCAGGAACCAGAGGAGCAGGGAGTTTCCTGTGAGTTTGTTTCCTAGGAATGCCAGAAGCTACACCCATGTCGCACCACCATTACTGTCAAAACAGCAGCTGAAGGAGGAGGACACTAATCACATTCTAACATGAACTGGGAAAGCTGAAGACGCCTCAGCCCAACGGAAAGAAATACGGGAAGCCAAGGAATACTGAGAGCAGGAGAAGAGCATGGCGACAATTTATCCAGTACCAAATGTCAGCCCTGAAAACATACATACAAGTAACGTTTTATGTAGACTAAGCAAGGCATATTTATGTTTTCAGGAATATAGGTATATTCATAACAATAAAAAAAGAGGGCATGAATTTGCAAGAGAGCAAGGAGGGGTCTATGGGAGGATTTCAAGGGAGGAAGGGAAGGAGAAATGATGTAATTATAATTTCAAACAAGTAAATAATAACATAATTAAAGAACAAAAAAACGTTGTGTGGTTTTTCCCAGGCAGCAGAGGACAGCTTTGGAGGGGGAGCAGCCAGACTTATAAGAAGGAGAAACTCTTGCCATGTTGTAAAATAACAGGAGGTATCAGACCTGTGCTGTGACCTTAAGACAAATCCAGGGAATTTGAAGCAGGCATAAGTAGAAAAGAGGGTGTGTTCATGGACTGAGGAAAAGGTGTGCAAAGGGAGGAGACCTAAGAGCCTTAAATGCGGTGCTAGGCTGGAATGACTGACTCAATGGGAGGAACATCTAGAAAGATAAAGAGGAAGGAGGGGGATGGAGGAGGGATGGAAGAGACAGAGATGAGAGAGCATTTTAAGGGTGTAAGGGGATTTTTAAATGTTTGGTTTGTTCATCTTGTTTTTGTTTGGCATTGGGCTGAAGTCTTGTACAGACAGCTGCAGAAATAGAAACCACAAACAATGTCAAGCGCTACTTTGGAGTTCCACTAAAGGAAACTAGTCGTTAAAGTTATGGGACAATATGAAAACAACAGAAGGGTGCTGGAGAGATGGCTCTGAGGTTAAGAGCACTGACTGCTCTTTCAGGTCTGAAGTTCAATTCCCAGCAACCACATGGTGGCTCACAACCATCTGTAATGGAATCTGCTACTGGTGTGTCTGAAGACAACTATAGTGTACTCATATACATAAAATAAATAATTCTTAAAAAAAAGAGAGAGAAAACAACAGAAGATAAATAGGATAACTGATATAAAAAGGACAGAATGGTTTGTTTTATTTTTGTATATGCCTTTATATATTATATTTTTCATGAGCTGAATGAAATAATATACTTGATAATTCTACATTAGATAGTCACAGATCACAAGAAACAAAAGAAAATACTGTAACACCCAGGAAGAAATTTATTTAGCGGATGATGGCTAAATAGATTTAACAGTTCTCAGAATATATGTAGTGGGTGAATCAATTAATAGGGTGAGGATAGAATTTGCTTGAAAACGGCCTGTCCCAGACACTTAACATACATTGTCTATTTGATTCTGAGAACAGCTCATAATATGCTATCCTGGCAGGAACCTCCACAGGGATATGAAGCTCGAGAGGCAGGTGAGTGGAGCAACCTAGTACAAGCCCAGATGCAGGGGGCTATGGTGAGAATAGGAATCCGGAATCGGTGAGTTAAATCACATTAAACAGCCAGGCGGTGGTGGCGCACGCCTTTAATCCCAGCACTTGGGAGGCAGAGGCAGGCGGATTTCTGAGTTCGAGGACAGCCTGGTCTACAGAGTGAGTTCCAGGACAGCCAGGGCTACACAGAGAAACCCTGTCTCGAAAAAACCAAAAAAAAAAAAAAAAAAAAAAAAAATCACATTAAACAGCAGGGCGGAGGGTGGGGCTGGGGGCAGGGGGAGGGGAATGGAGTAGGCAGAATGAGAAAAGAGGGTTAAAGAGAGGAAATTTTCAAAGCAGGAAAGTTAACAGTGAAGTCTGGGATTGGAAGAGGACAGGGATGTGAGGTTATAGCAGAGAAAACTAAATGCACTTTTACTTCAAAGGAATGAGGAAAGGATTATGTAGGCAAGACATAGGCTACAGAAGTGTGGCAGCTCACATCCTGTACTACGGAAGTCGAGGCTGGGAGGATGGAGAATCATCACAGGCTCAGGGCCAGCCTGAGATACACACAGATCTGGTCTCATCAGAACAAAGTATAACCAAGTAACTGAGTGAACAAATAAGCTAACACCACCACCAGAAAGGCTGCAGGCTCCTCTGGACCACAGCACCCCCACTGACAACCCAGAGGGGTGTAGCTAGGCAACAGGAAATTTAGGTAATTTTAGAGAATGAAAGAATGCTGAGGTATTTCAGAGCTTAATAGTGTCTATTAGCGCCTCATTGGATTTTAATAAGAATAGCCGAGATGCTTTGTGACCTTAATAGGGAAAAGAGATGCCTTATTTGTTCTCAATCTTCATACAGTTGCAAGGATTAATACTATTCCTTTTAAATATACAGCAACCCAATTCTACACACACACACACAGAGACCTCCATCACACATAAGAAGGTTAGAAAATTCCCTTCTTTAGAGAGAGCACATGATTTAAATTTAGTAATAACTTCTTAAGATACTTAGTAAGCATAGCAAATTGTGTTTTAATCTATGGGGTAAAATTCAAGCAGCACATGCTAGAATTTTTTATTCAAGAATATTGAAGGAAAATCTTCTGAGGCAAATACTGTGTTCAGTTTTAAAGGATATTAGGAAATCAGAAAAGCGATAGATATGTAATATGTCAAGGGCAATAAAATGCTACAAACAAAATCAACACGAAAAGCTAACATGACTCAGTTTGTATGTGGTAGGAACAGCATGCACATTCACTGCATGTAATAAAATAGATTGTTGATGTTTAATAGATTTAAAAAGCCCATATATCTGCATGTGTACATGTGCACACACATGTACTGTGTGTAGCCTGGACAGAGGCATTCCAGCTGGATATTTAAACCAAAATTAAGATATCTGAAGTTACTATAAAATAAACATACCAACCTTTTATAAATGATATTTTATTGGGTTTAAAATAACAGGAGTAAAGTCTTTTTTCCCCCACAGACTAAATAAGCATCTGGCCATACATAGGAAAAACTACAGCATGAAACATTTACCATCAAGAACACAGGACTTACATGAGACAGGTGCTCATGAACATAACTATAAAGCGTGGTTGAGTATTTGTGTCCACATTATTTTCTGGTTACTAGTTTATGGGGTTTAATTCAGCTAATGTGAGAGTCAACAGTATCAGTTAGTAATATCCATTATCTGTATGGGCTGGTAGCCCAAGAAAACGCTCATGTGACTCAAAAATTATTTTATGACACTATATCCAACAACTACCTCTGAGGAGCAGAAATCGTGTTTGGCCACCAAGGCAGCCAATGAGAACGTACCTCCTGTCTGGTGGGTGGGGCATGTGGCCTATGTCTTCCGGACAATCCTGTAACATGGGCTGGAGCTCCTCCTGGGGAGAAGGGGTGAGAGTGGCCGTGGATTGATGGCTGTAGGACACAGCAGCCGGAGAAGAAGCTGCCCCCCGGATAGGGGGGGTGGGCCCTCTTTCATCTTCCTCTTCTTCTAATTCATCCTGTTGCAAATACATCCGCGCAGGTGGCACAGGACAGGGCATTTCTTGATCATAGCTACAACAAATTACAAGAATGTGCAGTAAACTATTTGTATTAGAGAGTGGGAGGGTTGACACTGAATTGCTAGGTCTAACTAAAGAATTATCGTTAGAAAACAGTTCATTGTTAGAAGTTATCAGCGCACACAATAGCATCGTATAGAGGCTGAGGGGTCTGGTTGTGGGAGATAGCTTTGCGGATTTGTTTTAGTTCATTTTCAATGCACTTGGGAGATTCTAGCTCCGTCACTCCATAGGACCTTAGGAAAAGGATGGAAAATGCACTGCAAACGGTCCGAGGTCATGTCCTGAGCTAGGAGAAATCCTTTCAAAGGGACATAAACTGGAACTCAGCTGATTTAGTCCCGCTCCACCCAAGTTTCCTCTGACCCTGAAAGAAGTATTGTTGCTTTTGTTGAACTTGAGACTGACTGGTTTTCTTCCAGATAGAAAGCTGCTGTGGGTATCAAGATGCAGTCAGGGATAGCAAGCTATTTCTCCTCTTACACTAGGGCATCTTCATTCATTACAAGGACAGATAGATTTAGACTGTATATTTTATGTACTTCCTTTTCTTACTCTCCCTTTATCTTTCCTTTTTCTATTTCAGAGAGACAACAGGTTTTGCTTTATAGACCAGGCTAGCCTCAGTCTTACAATTTGGCCTCAGCCTTCTGACTGCCGGGGTTACAGGCACGTACCACCAGAGCTGCCTGTAGCAGCCCTTCCTTTACTTGTATTCTACCAACTGCTTTGATTCCCTCGATTAGAGGAGCTGATGTTCAAATACTGTGGTTGTTTGTGTATTCTTTTATTTTTTATTTCTAACAGGTTATCCTTTGTTCCTCTTGTCTATGTTTCCTTCATTCTCAAGAAGCACAATATTTTGTTCTCATATCTAAACTAGGAGTCTTAGACAGTATTCTTAGTATTTTCTTTCTTCTGCTTCAAACCACTCCCGGGCTCATCTCTATCTGTGTAAAAACTCTGGAGTCAAGTCCCTTGCTTGTGTCTGCTGTATGGGCCATTACATTAGCCTTTTGATTCACCTCTCTGCTTCCGAGAGCTCCTTTTTTCTGTGCCTTCAAGTTGCTCCAAATTTGCAAAACTAATCGTACACCACTCACAGATCATCCATTTACTCCAAAGCAATAAGTGATTCTTTAATTGCTTGAACAATAAAATATAAAAATGTCAAGGCAAGTCACTGGAGTATCTGCACGATCTGGTTTACATCTGCTTCCCAGCTTCCTCTCAGTCCCACCCATGTGTTTCCTGTTAAGCTCTCCAGGAGTCCGCATCTCTGTGTGGTCCCAGTGTCCACAAACCCAGTCTTTATTCAGAACCTTCTCATGTGTCAAGGTTAAGAACAACTGCCACTTGATCAGGAAGCCTTCGTTCTCCCCATTCAGAATCATCCTCTTTGGGATATAGTCTCTTGCCACTGCGGTGCCTGAAGGTTTTGCTTTGTTTTTCCTTTGTTCATATTAACTTCACTGTGTGTGTGTGTGTGTGTGTGTGTGTGTATGTGTGTGTACTAAGCAGTAACTACTGTATCAAAATAACTGGAACAACAAACTTTTAAAAACAACAGCTGTACGGATTTTTGTTACTTGCACATTCTGTGCCTGTAAATTTACTGACTCAGTAAAATTTATACGCAACCACAAAATCGGTGTTGGTGACATTTTCATGGTCATTCCCCGTCTGCAAAGGCCAAAATCTAGCCATCTGCCATGTATGTTGCCAGCTGAGGTTAAAAATAAATAAAATAAATAAAAATAAAAGTCCTCCTTTTAGGAGTTCCTGTTTATGCCTTCAGCAATCATCTTTCTATTACCATTCATAGTTCTAAGCTTCTTTCTTAATTCTTTTCTTTTGATTTTTTTTTTTTGCATAATATTGGTGATTTTCCTGTTTAATTATGACACTCACAGGAAATGCTGAAGTACCACTAAAATAAGGAAGGTATCGATGGGCCTTATGCCCCTTCGAGGTGAATGTGCTCAGACATGATCAATGTACTGTTGGCTGTGAGTCCCTCACCACAGAAGAAGAACAGATGTTAACTAAGGTATTTTGAACAAAACACCCATTAAATGGGAGAATGTACTGACTGAAAAGTCACTGAGGTGGGGGCTCTTTGGAACTCCCTCTAGGCATACATAGTTAGTAACTGAACATTGTCAGCCTTACAGCTACAGATCATGAGAATTGCCTATAAACATTTTCTGTATAACAACTTTACTTAAAAACACATTTTGAATATTATTAGAAAATGCAAAGATGGGGACTTATTTAGGGGCAGACTTGAAACTGTTAAAGCTGTCAAATTGTTAAAATGTTGGTGGATAATAAATTAATCAAGCCTTCTTTCTTTTTTCTAGTTACTGAAAAGGCTGTTTGCAGGTAGATAGCCTTTCTGGCTGGGTATCCTCTCTTGGAGGAGATCTCGTTTGATGATACTGGCGAGGAGGCTGTTTATTTCGTGGGTGGACCATGTCCAGTGACCGACGTTGGGAAAAGGAAATAGCACACACACTTCCTACATTTTACCATGTGGCTTGCTTATATTATTAAATGCTTTGAGAATCAGGCCTGCAGAGTTTAAATTTCTAAAGAAACTGGTGTTTTTTGTTTTTTTTTTAGCACAAGGTAATGATATTTAAGAAAGGGTGCTTTCTGGTATACCATGAGGTGCATAGACTGATGCAATTCTTTTAGAAAAATTTAACATGTGACAAGGACATTCGAACACTCCCAGTCATGGCCTAGGGATGTGTTCTGGAACTGTAACTTTGACATTTCATGGACATCCCAGAGAACTCTTCACAAACCTAGATGGCATTGTCCACTCTCTCCGCAGTAGTGGTAGCTATTTACTTGAACTTGCAGAGAAAAGAAACACAGTGCAAAAACATTTGTGTTTCCGGAGGCACTGAAGATATGAAAGGCACAAGGAAAACACTATTGGATAGGGCTTTTCCAATTTCATGTTAACTTATAGAATTCCCATCATATAACACGTTACAACACTGACACTAGTGGATCTAGGAATGTATTTAAAATATCATGAAATCATGTGTATATGATTCTGTGCTTGAGTTTACATGTATATAACACTTTTTTTGTTGTTAATCGCAAGTGCTGGGATTAAAGACATGCACCACCATCACCCAGCTATTATACACACTATTTTTAATATGTGTATACATGTGTACACATTCTTGAATAATTAGGTACATCAGTGCACATATGCATGTATAATGTGTGCATTAAAGAAGCATTCTAAGGCATAATTCATATTTGAGTCAGCCCTAGGGAGAGCTCATATAAGGGTGCATAAAAAATGTGTGTATATATACTCTGTGTCCCTAATCTTCAGGTTCTAAAGAAGTGTCCTTAACCTTAATTCTTATTTCAGAGTTCCCTGAGGAGGGCTGTTAAGTCCTGCTGTTTGATTTAGGGACTAGTGTTTGTGAACCCAAGGAATCAATCTCCTTTGGGCAATTGAGTGAACCCTGACTTGTCTGCTCCAAAGCACACATACTGCTCCTCTTACTGCGGCAATGCCCTTACCTTTCATCTACGGACATGCTGTATTCTTCGCTGTTGCTATGTGGGGGAGGATGCGCCGGGGGAGGGGGCAGCAAGTCTGCCCAGTTCATGCCACCCTGCTTGGGTGCCTTTGGTGTTCGTGCCCCTTTTTTGTGGCCTTGACTCCCTAGAAAAGAAATAAAATACAATGTCTTTTGTTTCTGACCTTTACATTTTATTTTCCATTATTAAAGAGTTTAATATATTCTGCTCCTATCCGACAATTCATATGCACATATGTGTCTGTGCACTTTTCTTCATTAGACAGGACTTGATACAAGTGAAAAGGCCAAATACTACCAAGTCCAATGCCAAGTGCATAGCCCAGGATGAAACATAAGCTTAAATGAATTTTACAAGTCATATCATTAATAGTGATCTTCCTACAGCAATTAATTGCATTATGGATTATCATCTGAAACAAATGAGCTGTGGACATATTTTCTGGAGTGCCTTTCTATTATTTAATTGCTGAATCCTAAAATACAATGCAATACAGATACGATCTATTAGTGTTCTACTGTTGCATTAAATCACTGAATATATATAATTTGTACTTGTCCATTGGAATGTTTCAGGCACAATGAAATTTCTCATTTTCTTGGGGAAGAGAAGTAGGAGTAAGGAAATTGCCAGAAGAACTAATATATTTAATGACAAAGGAAGGAGAAAAGTGCGTTAAAAATAATGGACAGAAATATTTTAACCAGTTTATATAAAATTATGGTTTATAATAATAAAAAAGATTACGTTCCTGAACACTTTCAGTGATACGAAGTATCCCAATGATTCAATTACTATGGTGTTTTTGATTTTAGAACTGACTCTGCCTTTAAACATTAGTAGCTGATATGCACACGAATTTCTGAAGAGTTTTAAGTCAAAAGATTGCGTGTAATTAAACACTCCCACTTAACATATTTCAGGTCCATATGTACATTATGAACACAGAGTCTGTAATTGTTTTTTTTTTCACATGAGCCCCCAATATCCCAGAATTGCTTTAATGTTTCTTTATGACTCTGAAACAAGTCCCATGGGAGATGAAGCAGGCTTTAGCTTATTCAATGAGCCTTTAAAATGTTTTTAAGTCACTTGGGACTTTCCTGTCTCGGGAACTGTTTGTCATGCCAGTTGTTCTTGGGCTGCTCTGTTATTGCATCAAAATGTGGGCTGAAGGGCAAGCCAACTGTTAACAATAAACGCTGACTGTCAGTCCCAGCCTGTTCATCTCCATGTTCTCTCACACCCTCCGTGGCTTGTACTAGGAGGACTATGGAGCATGTGTCATGAAGGTAACATTGACCCATGCCTTCCTCTTCGTTTCTTCATACACATCTTCCCTAAGAATAACATCTGCCCTAAGATGCTGAACACGGCAGCCCTCTCCTGAATTTCATTCATGTGCTTTGTTTTCTGCCACTGGTCGTCATCAGATGTCACGTCTCTAGCATCCTTTTATCATCCATGGAATGACCAGTGATAGCAGAAGTATTAAGATCGGACATCTAGAGTGAGGGATGTAGATGCAAAGGGAGAATCAATCACCTAGCTTTTTCTCTACAAGTAGCTAAGAGTTCAAAGACAAAATGACTTATCATAACCAAATACTTAAAATACTGGTGGTGATTTTCCCAAAAAATACACACATGAAAGTTTGTTCAAAACATGGAATTTCATTACTTTGAAGAAGACAAAGGAAAATCATTTAAGACTTAGCGAGTATTTAGTACAACTCCTCTCCTGCCCCCCAAAAACCCCCAAAAATCTAAAATGGTAAAGAATCATCTCTAAGTTTCTGTAATTCACATAGAACCTGTGAGGTACAGGCTAGGGATTGCCACACCATCGTGCGTCTGTTAAGGAGAGACAGGAAACTGCAGATGTGAGCATCATTAGAGAAGAGGGCAGAGCCGATCAGCACAAAGACCCTAGCAACACCTCGTGCAGTTGCCAGGAGGTTCTGTTCTTCCCTGTCCTGGAGAAAACATGCTCCACTTAAGATCAATCGCTCTGTTCTCATTGTGGTGTGACTTGCCACATGTTAGTTCTAATAATGAACTGCCTTTAATTACGAAAACAGGACTTAACTACCAGCAAACTTCCCATCTGCAGTGCCTATCAGGAAAACAGCTGGCAGACAGCTGCAGCCGCACGCCGACCCACAGGGAAGCCTCACCGTGGCTTCTGAGGCAGGACAGATGATACTGGAAGGAAACATTATGAGCTTTCCAGCAAGAACTGGGAGACCTCGGAGAGAACATGAACTAGGATAGGTTTCTGCCATTCCTCAACCCCAGATTACTGTTCCTCGGGCTTTCGTCTCCTTGAGCGTACCAAGTGGTAACAGCAAAGTCATCACACATGTACTGTTTGTGAGTGCGCTTTGACTAAGGGAAGGAAAAGAAGTTTAACTGCCTTGGAAATTAGTTTGTATTTTTGACTTTGCTAAATCTCAGTATCAAAGAAGGAAACAGAACGCTTGATATTTGATGCTAAGTAGGATATGAAGTAGTTTATTGGGTGGATGGTGCTCTAGACCAGACCTGTGTCTGGGACTCTTATGATACAAGGTGATGATCCCCATCACTTCGTTACACAGCTGATCACTGTCTTGTATGTCACGTTACACGTGACACTGTCTTGTATGTTTCTTACTTACCAGATGTACTACTGCCCCGATCCGAGCTGTTGTAAGATCCTCCTGTGTTCTGGTCATAGGATTGGTTGTACGGGATGGTTGGAGGGATTGTGTCATTTGCCCGATAATCTAGACATTCCAGATAGGAAAACAAAAAGTTTCTTTCATCATAGTTATTTCACATTTGTTTGGTTTCTATTTCTGAGTAGTAGAAGAAAGCAGCTGGATTATCTACTTGCCTGGTGTCTTGTTTTTCACTTCAGATTAACATGATATTGAAAAGCTTCTAGTTGAAGTGCACAATACATAGATGCATGTATGTATTTTTTAAATATAATAACTGGGACTGTGGGCACAGCTTCATACTAGTGCTTCTTTGACATGCAATAGGACTTGGATTCAGTTGAATGTTCAGTATAGTATTCTTGTAAACTTCCTCTCTCTCTCCCTCTTTCTGTCTCTCTCTCTCTCTCTCTCTTTCCCCTCTCTCTCCCCCCACCCCTGTCCAGAGTAGAGGTATTATAAACCAAGACAGATGCCAACTGCACCTAGCCTAGATTCAAATGGTAACAGACTTAGTAGATTAGCTACCTATGCAACTCTACCTGTATACTGAGAGAACTAAAACTTGTCAACAACATTGAATCTATTAAAAGTATAAGAAAACACAGTATCTTGATCTGCCCCAGAGATGTTTCTGCTAACTTGGGCAGAGGTGAAAATGCAAAAGATAAGACTGCCAGGGGCACACCAACAGCACTAATCTGTCAGTCGATTTGCATTCCAGAGTCCTTATTATTTATATTTTCACATACTCAATGTGCTTCCAAGCAGTAAAAAGGAGCAGAAGTTCTAAACTCTTTGTACATCGGACTTCCAGACCTTTCCACGGCTCAGAGTAAAAGCACGCAAAGTGGCCGAAGAAGGTGACAGGAGTTTGACCACCCATGATTGAAGATGATTACAGAAACTCCCTTTTCTTCTGTGTCAGTCTTTGTCATGAACTTATGCAAGAGTCTTAATGAATTTCATTAAATTGGGTTATTATATCAATCAAGTGCTTCCTTAAACTTGGGAAAGGTTAGATGACTTTATTATGAAATTAAAACATATAGCATGGATTTAATCAAATGAAATGCTTAAATTACCCTTTGGTAATCGCGAGTTGTACGTTCTCCGGGAAATAAATCCTTGTCTCTAATTACTTACAGTAAAATATGTCTTTTACCTGTGTACGTGCACAACATTGCCCTATCTATTCAAATTAGAGCAATCTTGCTTTTCCTAGAGGTATAACTTTGCAAATCGTGTTACTGCAGTAGCCTGGAGAACTGCAAAGGAATCAAATACCGATCTCTTTCAACCCACGCATTACAATACAGAGACATTCCCCTTAGGCTATACAATACCATTCTGCTGCTTCAAGTTAATATTAAACTCAATTTATTTTAGGTTCTATACTGACAGACTTCAATCAGGTCAACCACAGAAATTTAGGTCCCAGAATTATACATTATAGCAGTCATAGGAACCACGCGAGGTGATACAAGAAATTGAACCACTTCTCCAGTTCAAGTTTAATTTAATTATTTTTCTTCAGTTTGATATAAAAATGCCATTCGTTTATATGACCATGTAGAAGCAATTATCTTCCATCCTCAAGTGGAAAGGATGGAATAGTCTATTTATTGAGAATATGAGGTATTGTGATGGCTGTACATCTGCCTTATGAATAAAAGATTGCATGTCCTAGGCAATCCTTCACCTACTATTAAATTTAAATTAATCTCAAAACCATTTGAAAATACTTATATATTACTTATAAAATCAATTTTCCGTGGTCATTGTTGTGCTAATTAACTCTTTTGACACTGGAAATTCTGAAGCCAAAGAAACAAGAATAATTTCAGTAATCAAAAGAAGGATTTGACTTGGTAGTCACAGACCAGTTTTCATAGTTAGCGCCTGGGGGGTCAGGGTCACTACAGGAAGGGGCGGGGACAAATGCAAAACCCTTCACCTTTGTTCAGCTTGTTTTGCTCCATGATGTTATACTGAATTGGTGCCACTTCCTGTTTCTGCTGCCCCGGAGGCTTCCAGTGCTTCTCGCTGGAGTCCCCGCTGCCGTTATTCATATTGTTGCTGAGGTTGGCCTGGATGAGCTGCGTGGTGGCATAGGGAGTAGGCTGCCCTGATGGATTGACAAAACGCCCGTCCTTCAGATTTGGGCTATTGAAGGTTTTCATCTCATTGATTTTGTTACTAAGGTCCACATCACCATAAACAGTTGACTCTGGGAGCATCAGATTTGTTTGTTTGTTATCCAGTTGGTTGTTATAATTTGCTATACAATCAGCTATGTGCAACGAAGAGGAAAAGGAAAAAGTCATTCTGCATGGTTATTCGTCTTAAATTGTTTTCTAAGCTTTCTGAGTTATAATGAAATTGACCTATAAAGGACAAGTGTGCTTAAGATTTACAGAACAGGTGAACTATTCACACGGGCTATCAAAGGAAACCAAAATTTAAGGAGGTAAAAATATTCATACATTTTTATGTAGGAACCAAAAATATTTTCAGACTCCGTCGGTGTTATTTACGATCCTGTTTAAAGTAGTTTTTCTTACTCTATCAAAAGGAATTCCAGTACAACAATATACATGCAGATCTGTATGTATTTCATACACATATTTCAAACAAATGGGAGACCTTTACATTTCCTGGTCTCAGGTTACAGACCCAACTGAAGCTACTAGTTGGAGATATTGAAACAATAGAACTAAGCTGGTAAGGTGAGGAATCGGACCAGGGGTGAATACAGCTTCTAACTACATATCAACGACCTGAGAGTTCAATATTTTACAAAATGCTTCTATTCAGAGCTAAGAGAATAGGGAAAAGCAATAGTAAGTACTACTCCGGAGGATTTTACTGGTTCATTACTTGGTCGTACAGTATAACCATTATCAGAGAAAGATGCTACATAGCCATCCTTCACGCTTTCATAATGACACCCCACGGAGTCTAAAAGGATAATGATGGTGACAAAATGAATCATGGTGACCTGGGCCATTTAATCAAATAAGGACAGAAATAATATCTGATATTTCTCATATCTCATTGCATGCTAATTCTACGTTCGTTGAGATAATTAGGAACCGAATAATACACACATCGATGCATTTAAAGTTCAAAGTATTAAACAGCAGGAAGAGCTAAAGTTGTATGTTAAGTTAAGGATTTTAAACTGAAAAGTTACTAGAGGAATAACATTTTATTCATGTTGCTCAAAAGTAGCACCAACATTAACAGATTTCTTAAAGAATTAGCTTTCAGACATCTTTAAAAATATAAATTAACATGCTACTTATGAGACAACCAGGAACATAACCTTAAGAACTTCCAATTTCCCTATCCTAGTGAATTCAACCACTTAGCCCTTGGTTATACACTACGGACCACAGATTCAGTTCAGATGGTCTGTAATAACTCCATCTTTAATTTCTAGGCATTAGGTTCTCTTCAATAGTAAGAAAGACAACAAAAACAATGTCGTTTTAGAAACCTTATCTTGCTTTGGCATCTTTCTATATGAGTTTTATGAAATAGGTTGTTTCTCATCTTGGCCCCCTTCTACCTAAATTGGCAATATGGCAGCCAGTGGTCATATCTGGCTCTAAAGAACTTCAGATGTGGCTAGGAGGACATGAGGAAACATTCAATCAGTTGAATTTTAAAAGCCAACTGTGGCTCTCCTATTGGACAGTGTAGCTGTGAATGTCACTTCACAGGGCTGTCAGCTTTTGTGCTTTCCTGTGGATGTCAACACTGCCTTTTATTCAGGTTGTGGGGCTCTCTGTCCAGACCGAGCATGGCGCTCTCAGAACAGACCTGTCATATGGAGAAGTAACATTTACCACCAGTGAATGAGACCTAGGATTGTTTTTAAGGGTAGACAGAGATGCTTTTGATTTCTTTTCACATTAAACGTATTTATCTACAGCCCACCTTTTCTGACTCCTTTTCTTAGACCCATGCAAGTTTCTATTTCCATCCTCACATTTTCTGCTTTTTTTTTTTTTTTAAAGCTATTATTTTAGTTTCTAAACTTGTTTTGTTTCCTTAGGAAGATTTTCCAACTTTCCTTCTTTAGCCTGAGATTCCACATTCTACTCTGACATTTTAGGTTTAGTTTAATTAATAGCCATAAATATAATGCAGCTGTGTGCTTATATATGCTGATACCATGAGTTCTCTGTAGCCTTGGGATTTGTTTTCCTATTGTGAATTCTGATCTAAAAATTTAGTTCACTCTCATCAAAAAGTTTTGTTGGTACTGTAAGTGATTATCACTGTTGTTTCCACTGAAATTTTGCTTTTTTTTTTAAATCGATTCTTTGGGCCTCAAATAGTCATAATAAAAATTAGAATTATAAATACTATGACTTTTTCATAATTTTATTTTCTAGAATTTGTATATTCCGTTCAGGGATGGAGAAGATACTTGAGCAGGCTAGTTAGTGACGTATTTATGATTTCCTAAGATTGTGGACCGGTTTCCTCCTCATTCAGGAAGGGACACATGACTTTTTCTGGCTAACTCCTGGTAAGGCTGATGTGGTTTTGGCTTTAGCCGTGCCCCTAACCTGGGCGACTGTAGGTTGTCAGGTTGCTGTCGCTGTTGCCGTTGCTGGCTGTGCAGCAGTTGATGGAGCAGTCGTTGTGATTGTTGCCTGTGTTGGGCCAGGTGTCTGCCAGCCATGGCTGCGTGGCAGGTTCACTAATGTTGAGGAGTCCCGGCCTAAGGAAAACAATACAGAAAAGGAATGGAAAACAATTCTTAGTCGGAATTCCAGCAAGCTTTTCATTTGATTAACCTGCCCATAATTTGGTAAGCTATACAGAATGATACTATGGTGTGTTTTACTCTACAGACGGGCAATTGTAATCTAATGTTCTAGGAAGTATTTCTGTGGACAGATCCATTAATCTGTAGAGCTGTGTTTCAGTTTTTGGTTTTTTTTTTTTTTTTTTTTGTCACGGTGTTTAGAAAACAAACACGGAATCTGAAATTATCAGAGCATAATTTTGAGACTTGTAAGGTAGGACTACCTGCCTGACTTCACTTTTGATCCATTAAAATTGCTTCATTATAAAAAGAACGTGTGTATTTACTACACATACAGATCTTCTCATAAAGCATACTTGCACATTTTTCTCCAAAGCCATATTGCCTTCATGGGGCTCTACGGCATCTTGTACAGCGCCACATCAGTGTATTAGTATGCTGATCTGTAAGCTTGTCAGTCATGGGGATAATGTAAAAATGTCCTGAGCCCTGCGTAGTGGAAAGCTAATGAATAAAATTTGATGAAACAAAGATGTTGACTGCAGTGAGTTTGGCCTAATGCATTTGAGGTATAGAACAGTAAACTCTTTAAGTAAGGATAGATGATAGAGTAATTTATCTAAATTGACAAAATTGATGGACTGGATCTTATAAGTGTATATCATACCTTACAATTTGCATAATTGTTATAATTGTGTTCAATTTATATCTGAGAGGAAAGAGCCTTTTTAATTGGACAAAAGGGGGGAAATATAGTGGGTTTGGTTTAATGCTGCTTGTATTATAATGTTAATTTTGGTCCCCCAAAACTGCCTACATGAGTGTCTGCATGTAAGGCATTGAGGGTCCTTGCCCCCAGTTGGTTCTGATTGGTAAATTAAGATACCAGTAGCTAATGGCTGGACAAGATAGACATAGGCAGGACTTTTAGGATTCCTGGGCTTGGGACAGACAGGAAGAAGGAGATCTGTCATGCCAGGAGAGCCAGCCCTGTTGGTCATCCCTCTGGGTCCAGGGCAGCCAAGGTGGAACTTTAGGAAATAATAACTCAGGATTATTGGCGGCACAAGCTGGACTAATCAGGTGGAGGTTAGGAAGTGGCCCAGCTGATTAAGGCATATCAAAATATAAAGGTTGTGTGTGTGTGTGTCTTTCATTCGGGAATGTAAAGGATTGGGATGGGTAGCAAAACCGCACGCTACCAGAATTAATGGATAAATAATTTTTATACCAGTTGACTGAAAGAAATATTAGTGTCCTCCCCCTGCCCGTCCACAACTAATGCTAATCCACTTTCTCTTTGTGGAGGCGGAGTACACGTGCAGTAATGAATGGGTGCCCTAGACCACTGGTGCCAGGGAATCAAACTGTGGTGCGCATGCTCTTTCAACTCTACTTAGTAATGTAGCACAGAGAGGAAGGGCCTGAGATGTACTGTGCTGTGCTGTACCCACAGTAGAACAGACTGGCACCACAGACTATATTCCACGATTGTGTTTTCATCGCTAAAGCACAACAAGCATACTTCTCACTTAGCTGGGGAGTGTATATTTACTCAGTTAAAACGAGTATTTACTCCCTGCTTATAACGTGTGAGGCATTGTACTGAGTTCTTTAAATGTAGGCACGCAGTTTAATCATCACAATTTTACGGGTCCAGGCTGCTAGCATCCACATCTTACAGGAGAGGGAACTGGGACGTGGGAGGGAGGTTAGGGTACTTGTCTGCACCGTGAGCGGCAGAGCTGAGATTCACACGTAAGCAATGTCTCCAGTGTCCACATGCTGATGTGACGTGTTACAAACACACACAGAATCCTGTGGGGATTCCTTGATGTTTCCAAACACTCCGTAACTGGAACAATGAAGAAAATGTCCCATAGTCTGAATAAAGTTTTAAAGATTGGGCTATTCAATTATTAAAGGTGTTGATAAAAGCATGCTTTGAAGAGCGATGTTGCTGCACCGTTGAAATGTTCAACATTTTATACATAAGCTGTGGCGTGGACGTTTGGGGTCTAAAATAGATGTAAGCGACAGGAAATCTGCATTGAGACATCTTTACATTTCTTATTTTCTTTCCCCTGAATGTAAACCTGGAGGGCTGTCACCGCTGAAGTTCTGCATTTAGTGTGAGACACGATGGTATGCACAAAGTATAAGTCAAGTGGAAAATTCCCAGATTGGCTTGAGTGTTTCAAAAGGAAGAGACAGTGTTTTTATGCTACCGATTCCCTCTGTAAACACTGTAAACACGTTTACAGTGAGTGCTCTGATATTATCAGAAGCTTAAGGCTTCTTATATAGATGGGTGATTTCCAGCAGGAAGGAAGATGGGCAATCACACCTCGGGCTTCTGTTTGGACTTGAGTTTGGAATGAAAAGTATTCTCGGGGAGAAGGTAAAACATGACTCTGGTCTCATAACGAAGCTTAAGGTGCCAGGTGTGTATGGCAGAGGTCTTGGTAGAAGGAAAGGATAAGCACAGATACTGTTAAGGGTGTCAACTGACTCCTGCAACTAACAATTCTGAGGGCTATGTTTATCCATTTAAATCTATGGAACTAATGTGTAAGTTTAGCTGCTCAACGGAAGCAAAGCATATAGCAGCTACTGGCTTAAGCAGGTTAAAAATGACTTTATATGATTGCATATATTAAGAGGATTCATTTGAGTCACGACAAACAAAACAACAAAGGACCCGAACGTGTTCCAAAGATTACATGCCAATTGCCTTCACTTCTGCGTTTTCCGTTACTTCAGATATTCCTATCTCTCACTCCAAGAACACTTATTTGAATTGATAAACCACAACATAAATACCATACCACAGAACCTAAGAGCTGTGGAAAAATTATGCAGAATCCCAGCAGTGGAGGCTGCCAGCCTATCGGCTGTGTCCTCTCTCTACGAGACTGGGTGAATGAGTTTCAAAGCCTGAGGTTCCATCTAAGAGTTGCCAAGGTTTTTAAGAGAAGCAAGATGTGGGTTTTATCCACTGCTGTCTGTTCGCCCCTGACAGGAAATGTGGTATTGGCACATTGAACAGACAAAGCTGACCTTCACACACCCTCCCTCAGGTTTCCCTCGGTTTTTTTTTTTTTCCTGGTTCATGTTGTGGTTTGGAATTTAAGTAGGTTTTCTTGGAAGAGGCAACTGGAATGTTTGAGGCATGAGAAACAAATGGGTAAGAACAGCTATTTAATATTACTGTGCTCCGTCTGGATTACCACACACTTTGTCCTTTGCATGTTGGGAGCAGATCTCTTGGTATGACCACAACACTCATTCTTCTTTAAGGGATAAATAAATCCACTGTGTGAGGAATTCTAACACTTTTTTTTTAAAAAACATAGCCTCTTCTTTTATAAAATGGGAAAAAAAAAAAACCCACTTCCAAACAACAAACCTTTAAAACAATCAACGACAAAACGGGGCCTTGGGCATTGGGCATTCATTTATCTATCAAGTCATTCATCCTTCTCGAAAGAGTATCAGTGACAGCGTTGAAGTACAGTCACTGAATTTTCTGGTGTCATCCAATAAATCAGCTTGATGACGTAAGAAAACTGCATTTATTGGTCTGGGATGAGAAACCAGTCAGTAAGGTGTTGTGCAGGCGTGGGGAACCAGGTTCAAACGCCCAGAATCCATGTAAACAGCTGGGTGTGAATACTCCAGCTCTGGGGAGGTGGAGACAAGGCAGCTCCCTGGGACCCTGCAGCTAGCTTAGCCTAAATGGACCAGGCACTAGCTTAGCCTAAATGCGAGCTTCAGGCATGCGTTAGTTGTGTACCACCTGATGTGAATGCCAAGAGCACAACTTAGATCCTCTAAAGCTACAGTTTAGTGACACTTGATCTTTCCTTCTTCTTCCTTCCTTCCTTCCTTCCTTCCTTCCTTCCTTCCTTCCTTCCTTCCTTCCTTCCTTTCTTTCTTTCATTTTATAAGTAGGCCAATTTATTTCATGCTTAATTGAGGTAGCTCCATGGCCATGTATTTCATTGGGAGCAACTTGGCAATTCTTCATTTACAACAGAACCATTGAATGCTACTCAACGCATTTCTGCCCTTGTTTCCCACACGGTGATTTTGTTTCCATAGGTGGCAAATGCTTTAGCAAAGAGATGGCGTTTATATTTTATTTTTATGCATGCACATGCGAACTTGTCCACACGGTTCCTGCACAGGGGCTACTGCCAAGAAAACTGAAGTCTACCGCTTAAGTATATCCACAAAAGGTGGTGGCTAAATAATCAGGCATTCCAGATTTACCTAAGAGGAAATGTTTCTATGCCAGAGGCTCATGCGAGAATGCCTGGGCTGTCTGGGATTTACATGGAATTCCCCAGGGCACAGAAATATGCTGTGGTTTAATTGGTGAATCTAGTGGATTTTTTTTTTTTTTATTTTTTTTTACCGCTTCTTTCGGATCGATTTGGAGGCTGGCTTTGTTTCATAGGTATGAAAACAAGAAGTTAATAGTATCCTGGAATGAAGGGATTAGTGGCCATTGCAAAGCCTTGGCCAGAGTTAGGAAACCTTCTTCTTTCAAATCTCTCTTTGTTATACAGCAAGTTCAGTAATGTTCCTATCAGCTGCTCCTTAGATTCAGGAATAACAGCATATTCTGGTCTTTAAACACATTATTCATCTCTACACTCAAAGGCACTCAGCAAGTTAAACAAATTTGAATTATAAAATAGTTTCTGTTGGACAGGTTTTTAAATTTTTTTCTTTTCTTTCTTCTTTTTTTTTTTATCACCTTAATGTTACTGGATTTTTGGGGGTGGGGTGGGAGATGGGGGTTGGTGAAAAAATCACCTTGTTGTGGAAAATCCTTAAGCCTGTGATTTATCCCCTGCTTCAGCCCCTTTAAGCTTTCTGCCACCTCGATTTGTGATTTCTCTGTGAATACATTACAACTCACTGAATAATAATCACTAAAAAAAACATAAATGTGGGATTGAGGTTCATTTTAATTAGAGGTAAAAACATCTCTTTGTTAACAAGCTACCTAGACTTCTCCCTTCAAATGTATTTCCCCTCCATATGTAGATGTGAATTATGCTAAATTCCTGCTGAGAACAAACATTACCCACAACTTCCTAGCAACTGCCCCCGTTCGTTCTGCAGGTTTTCAAGGGAACACTCTTCTTTGATAGTGTCTGTTAACCAGCTATATTTCTTAATCTTCCTAAGTGCCAAGGCTTAGTCACTTAACTCCTTTTAATCATCTGCTAAATCAGCAAGTCTGTTTTTCCTGGGTAGATTGCTCCCTCTCGTGGTCAAGAACTGAAATGCAACCCATTTATACAATAACTGCAAAAATTCCTTGGTCAACAGCTGGAGGGAGAGAGAGATCACTTCAAAGTGAACAAATTCAACACGAAGTTTAACCTTTTAACAAAGGAAGCAATGTCAACGACAAAAGAAAAGTAATTGGAATACCCCTTTGGATTTAAAAAGTAAGTGGGATAATTACCTTCCTCCACTGCTGACTGCTTCGCCTCCTCTTTGATAAGTTACTAGAATATTATTTAAAAAGAGAGAGAGAGAGAGAGAAAAAAAGAACAATTAATAGACATATTTATATAGCAGGAGCCATTAAATTCATGAACATCTTTCTAAATGTCATTCAATCTCTCTTCCTACCTAGAAGCTTTATAAAAACCACTGTGAGATGTCGCAGATTTTTGCTCCATCTAGGAATATTTCAGAAGATAATTTTTAGACAAACTACATATCATTTTTAATTTCTTAGTGTCTCAATATGATTGCAAGGAGCAAAATTAAAAACTGCAGGACACTGTTATTAAGTTCCACTCATTCTGATATGTACACCACCATCCATATGGATTTGTTCAGAGTTTTTCACAAGATTAGATAGGTCTATGATTTCTGTATGTATAATTTTAAATTGGGGCGGGGGAGAGACATGGCTAGATTGTCTTCCCAGAAGAAAACACAGAAGTAAAGCAAAGACACACGCTCAAAAAACCCTCTTTCCACACACAAAGACTTATGCCAACTTGTGACAACTAATGTGACCTGTTTTATACGTGGCTTATGATTTTATATGTGGCTTTTGATTTTATATGTGGCTTATGAAAACCCTTGGATGTTATGTTTCTATCAGATGTTATATCTTCATCACACATGAATGAAAAAAAATCTTAGTTTTTATTTTGGCCAGAACAAAAACCGATTTATAAATAGTTAGGCAAGGAGTTAAGAAGATTAGCTTTCCTGTAAATACAGACACATTTTCTAAGAAGAAATGTGTTTTTAAAGCTGCCAAGTTTCTGCTACTTAGAAAAACTCTAAACTGAAAGTCTGCTAGGGAGAGATAAGTGTGCCCAGGGATCCCAATAACTGGATTAAAACTGAGGACACATAACTACAGGGACATCTTTGACTGTAGGTGATGGGAAAGGAACATCCATTCTGAAAGACACGGAATGGAAACAAGATGAAGACTCTGACTTGTTGAAAATGAGGTTTCATCTCTCACGGGGGAATGGTGATTTGGGGGTACCTCCAGGAATACTAATTCTACAGACAGAGAGTTCCAAAGGAGAGAAACTGTTCTGCTGCTGCTGCTGGAAAACTTGGAGGTTTAAGGCAAGGGGAGACTGATGCTCTGCCCGGTGTGATCTAATCAGTCAGATGATTAGCGCATTCATGCTGGGGTGAGGGGGTAGAAAAGGTGCGCTTGCTTAACAGAGACCCATGCACACTGGACTAAGATGCGATGTGGCATGCAGAATATGGACCTGCATTTAGTAGGCGAAAAAGCAGCACCAACTATGTCTACTCCAAATGCATGCCTGGCAGGAGTGAAGGAAGTTGTGTATTCTACGATGTGAGTGAGTCCTTTCCCCAAGTTCCAGCTCAGAATGAACAGGAACCAGAAACACAACAGCACCACACATGCCAAGCTAACGAACAGAAGGAAGAGGTTAAGTGCATATAGATACCTGTTGGTGTGAAGGTAAAGGACGGGACTGAAAAATCAAAACAAAATATAAACTAGTTATTAAGCTGAAGAGAGAAGGGGAACATATCACATTAGTATAAATCAAGCAGACAGCTGAACATAAAACAAATGTAAATAACCAGGCCGGTAGGTCTGACACTCTGATATATGAACAACACCAATCTGAAGTCTAAAAAAAAAATGAAGCTTGTCTCTACAGGTACCACTCTGAAGTGTCTGACATTCTCGCACTCTCAGGAGGGGGACTGTCTGGGTTAGCCCGTGAATGACCTTGCATTTAGTAACACAGAGTCTGCCCACGGCTTTAGTACAAACAGAGATCCTCTGCTATTAATCATTTCTAAACACTGGGTGATGGATTCTTAAACAAGTATTATCAGGGCTGTGCTGGGACCTTATCTAGACATCTAAAAGTAAATGCTTATTAAGAGGAATAATAGAGGCCTCGAAGTGTTCGTTACTGGAAAGGAGAGAGGGAGGGGAAAAAGGGGGAGAGAGAGAGAAAGAGAGGGGGAGTACACAGAGACAGAGAAAGAGAGAGACAGAGAGAATATGAATATCGTAAACCATACTGCTTTACTAATGAGAAATGCTCAGCACCACAGAAACAGATTAACATATTTCCTTGTTTTTGTTATCATCACAAAATTTGTGAATGGATAGGAAAAGTGGTGGAGCTAAAACTCTAATTTCTTTGCCAAATTTTGCATGCAGAAGCTTTTTCTAGGAGCACAGAGAACATTTTTCTCTTTTTCTTTTTTAAACGCCATCCTAGAAGCTGAACAAAAGAACAATAACACCCTTCTGAGAACCTTCACTCCCTCTGCAGTTATAAATCTTAATCTAATCAATAATGCCTGAAATTGAACTGCAGACCTCAAAAGTAGCTGTCTGGCCTCCCTTCCTCTCCCCCTCCCCCGTCACCTTGCCTTGCTGGGTGTGGGACAGCAACACAACAATTTCCATGTCATTTCATAGAGGGAGGAGACTGAATGATTTTCCAGTCTCTTCCCTTCAATTTGAAGGTAATGCTGTCCTAATAAAGAAAGCAGCAAAATTCCATTCCTTCTTTTCAGATTAAAGCTTGCCTTCAACAAATCTTTAGGGCAAAGTAAACTGGAAAGCTGATTATTTATCATGTATCAAAACCACTGAAGTGTAGTTTTCACCCATGCATCAATAGGTTATTGATGGTGGGATTGGAGCTTTAGTGGGAATATGTAGGGAGCATCTTTGCTTCTTTCCAAACCACTGCATACTTCATACAGCAACAGACACCTCAGTGCATACTCAGTTTATCCACTGGCCTTCACATACATGCAGGGCTACCTTAAGAATTCTATTGTGTTTTCTTTTTCCCTCAGATTTTTTAAAAATTAATATAATTTAGCCACATGAAAACAAAACAAAGCAAACCAAAAACCCCTCTCATAGTAACAAGTCCTCCTAAAACACAAAAAAAGAGGTGCATTTGAAACTAAATCTATTCAAGTAAGAATGGAATGTGTGAATATTAATTTGTGATTACAAGGACATGGGAAAATAGAAAACAGGTCCTCCTGCTCACCCTAATTTGTGAAGATAAAGGATAAATGAAGAAAGGCCAGTACTAAAGGAATTTTATCCACTGAAACCTAACTTCATCCTTAAACCCTCTAAGAACAAGGTTAACACTCTGTATGCTCACTGATAAAGATCTATGCAGGAGGATACAGACAGGTACTCAAGATTCCTGCACATCGCAGCTATGGTGAGATGCAGTGAGACCACATCAAAAAATCCGCACGGGCAGCCAAAGTCACACTCTGGCTGGACGTTGTATAGGCAAATGCGCATTTTGTGCCGATCTCTTTAAAATATGCCATATCTTCTCTTATTAAAACCTCTGGCATTATTTTTTGGGGGCATAGGCAATTTACGATAACACAACATACTTTTAAAAAAATGCACAGAGAAAGAATTACAAAGGAGAAAAAAACGCCAAAGCGAGGACAGCAGAATCAAGGGCTCATTAAATTACATTTGTCGTTATGTTTCACGATTTCTGCCTCAACAGAAGCTAATTGAAAAGACAATGGTATTAGTTGGATAGCTCTGGGAAGGGCACATAGGTGTTTCACTGGCATGCTCAAAGGACATTAGTGAAGGAAAAGAATGCTTTAAGAACTAGGAGAGTTTTGTGTCTTTAGATCTCAAGACAACAGAGAGTGGTTAACCTGCTACAATGATATAGCGAAGACACTTGGCTGTAATAGGAAATGCTGCAGTTCAGCAGCTGGATGCTCACCCAGTCAAGGTGTTGATGGAGGTCCTTCGAACAGAAAATACAAGGAACTCCAAATTTAAGTATTACTCATGTTTCTAAACTCAAATCATATTTTAAAGACAGAGACCAAGAGTACCTCCTCCTTCCCCAACCGCCCACCCCCTCCAAACTTCTCTACATTGATCTGAACTCAGAGGTTCATATGGTCAACATGTGGCTGTCATTATTCCACTTTGTATACACAATGTGCCACACTGTCTTTGCGGTGGTGGCCCTAAGCCCTTTGTTGTTTCACAGGCAGGGACACTGACAGAATACATGTCTGGAAAACAAAAAGTACTGGTGACAACGCCTAGGGACATTTACATATGGAGAGGAGGCTGCAGAGCCCATCAGGGATTCATTTTCACAGGACTGATGACAATCTGGCTCAATTCTTTTGTCAAGCTCTTTTGTAAGCAAGAGCACAGTTTAGCTTGCTGACCTGGAATCCTGTCTAACTGTGGAAGAGGTATTTGAGTTCCACTTTGCACTGATAGTACTGACTTAGACACACAATTACTCAGTGACAGCACTTTGCCAGGACATGTAGAAAGTGTTTGCCTAGGAAACATGGCGAGATTAGAAAGGAGGTAATGATTGGTCAAGGGACATCCTTATTCAATCTTCACGAACTGCTTTGCAGCAATATAAACCTCTTATATCAGGGTGATGTATGGCCCCTATAACTAGAGTAAATCCTAATGTTACCACCAATATCGTGATTTTTGTTTTTTGAGAACAAAAAAAGTGTTATTATGAATAAGGATAGAAAAGGGGGGTTATCCACTAAACACCGACTTGTAGCTCATCTATAATGGCCCAAAGTTAATGGATATATATATGGGAGTGGAGCAGCGGCAAGAACCAACTCAGAGAATAAAACTTAAACATCAGCAGTCTCCAAGATCTGAGGGCCTGCTGCAAAGGGGTCTTTGAGCCTCTCAGCCTATGTAGCCCATCCTCACAGCTTTGGATTATAGCAAACAGTGAATTCTAAACCTGTGTAGACATTTTAACAAAAATCATTAGTTAGGCGTATATAAATATTCAACTCCACAATGTTAAATCTATGAATGATAGCTAAACCTCCTCAATCTCCCACCTAAAGCACCCCGAACAGCCATCATTTCTACGCACTAAGGGCAATTATCATAAGTAAGTGGCAGTGACTGCTCGCTCATCCATAAGAACCAAACTAAAGCAAACTAAAACCCCCAAGCAACAACACCAAAAAAAAAAAAAAAAAAAAAAAAACTGATCCTGGATTTAAAGCCTGGATTTCTAATTCCTATGATGGGTGATTTCAAATTTCCGGCAAGAACATAAAGTAAAATATCTGCCTGAAAGTATAGGGCAAAGTCTACACCTTTAAAAAAAAACCTAGGCAGTGGGTTTTGAGAGGCTGACATTTCTATTTGCTGTCCTGCAACCCAGGCAAGTTCCTATATGGACAGTGGAGCAATAACAGCATGACTGAGAATCTTCATTTACTAAAGCCATTTAAAGAAGGCTGTATGACATAAATAGCATATTATTAGTTTGAGATAAAAGGTCTTATGGCCGGCACACCTTTCCTGATACCCGCGTATGTGCTGGTGAGCCCGTTTCTCTTCTTGCGGTGTCTGTAGAGCCAGATGCTGAAGACCATGAGGATAATCCAACAGGCTGCCCCGATGCCCGCAATGAACGCTGGCTGCTTCACCACATCTGAGATCTGCTGGGCAAGGCTTACTTGGTCCTCAGGAGACACGGGGTTTCCATGAGAATCTGAAAGGCCATCTCCTAATTAATAAGGGTCAAAAAAACTCAACATGACAAGCCTACCCGTGCATTCAGTATAAATGGCTCTCGTTTTATCTTCTTACTATTTGGACAATCCTTTCTCTTTTGCCTCAGCCACCACAAGGAAATTTGTGAAATTTTTCAAGAAAAAAAAAATTATATTTTTCCCTACATTTTCATTCTAAATAAGTACGTCATACTTTCAGACACATACTTAAAGACAAATGCGTGGTGTCCATTTATTATAGAAAACTCTGTGTGGGTGTTTCGAGTGGGTTTCATAGGACAAAACTAACTAGAGATACCAACGTACCCGCTAAAACTGGAGTAATTTAATGTATTTATATAAACAAGGGGTGTAGAATGAGTAAACATAGGGAAAAAAAAACTTTGCTGATACTTCTATAGGGAACTCTCAAATATTTACTCCAAAAATCATAAACATGGGTCAGGCATAGTGACATGTACCTTTAGTCCTAGTACTCACAAGACCGAGGCAGGTGGATTTCTGTGAGGCTGAGACCAGCCCAGCCAGTTTATACAGTGAACCTCTCTCTTAAAAATGATGTTTGTGGTGTGCGGCAAGGAGTGGAGTGGTGGGGGCTAGAACTGAACTTATACTTTTTCTGTAAGTAGCCATTGAAAAAGAGCGCACTTATTCCCTTCCCGCAACTATTTTGCAAGATCCTTAACTGTCTTACTAGCACAGTATTTGAACGATACTCAGAAAGAATTGTAAGACTGGAGGCCACTGAAACACTGTCCAAAATTAGCATCGCAAGAACTGTGACTAATCTTTCTCTTAAAATAATAAAGATGGTCAGCATTAGATATAAGAGAATATTAAATATGTAAAAGGATCATCAAGTGTTATGAACAGCCAAAAGGGACTCATATTTTCTGTTAAGACATTTCGATTCAAAAATTAAAAATTGATAAAATAGATGAGCAATAAAATTTACTTACCTCACATTTATTTTAAGCCTATGGCAATGTCTCTGAAGCCTGCGGTTCTTAGTTCAGGTCCCACAGAGCAAGACTCTTGCAGGAAAACGAGGCTGCTCCTCTACCCTCAAGGCGGCCCATTCTGTTGGCCATGACTGATGCCCAATGTGACCCTGCCCGATTAGCCTACTTCCCACTAGTGGCCGTGGGTTTAACGTTCCTCCCCCACAGCATCCAGTGAAACTAGAATGCTTAGCCATTTTATTATGGTTGGTGCATTCTTGGTTATTATTAAATCATTTGGAAGAAAAAAAATTGCTATCCTGAACTCTTGTAGTTTTATGTTGGTTTGGATCTATCCCCCCCCTTTTATTGATTAATTTTGTTATTTGATACACAGTATATTGTGATGATTCTCTCCCAACCCTAGTTTATCTCCTTCCCATTCCCTCATTGCTACCATTTCCTTTCTCAGATTCACATCTTTCGGTTTTGCTTTGTGACCCACTGAAATGCACCAGGGCCATCTGTATGACCACTGGACTGGAACTATCCCATGGAGTCTGGCCCCAGCCATCAGTGAGCACACAATAAAGGGACTGGTTCCCTCTTGTCCTAACCCGTTAGCAGCAAACCGAATCGCAGTGAGCAGTAGAGCACACTGACTCCTTTTTCCTTTTGTGAGAAAGTCAGACCCACCTTCTAGGAACCGCTCAGCTTTTATAAGAATGTTTGTGCGTCTATGTGCATACATTTGTGAGCAAATGTAAATATGTGTGCACACGTAGGTGTGTATGTCTGCATACACATATGGAGGCCGGCATTCGGCACTGTATGTTTTCTTCAACTGCTTTCCACCTTAGTTTTTGAGAGAGGGTCCTTCACTGAATATAGAGCTCATTATTTCAGCTAATCTGGCTGTCAATGAATGACAGGCATCTGCTTTTCCCTGTCCCTCCAGTGCTGGGATTTGGGGAGTAAACCACCATACTGGGCACTAGGGATTTACATGGGTACTTCGGGATTCCAGTTTGGAGCCCCACACTTGGCACTGCAAGCACAGATCCATCTCTGTGGTTCTGTCCTTCTGTTATCTCCCAGTCTTTAGGATGGACAACCCAGAAGTATATCTCATATACTTTAGTCCTAGTCACCAGCTTCATATGGGACGTAGAAGTTCAACCTACTTCACTGACTCTACTTGCCCTCTACAGATTGTGCACATGTATGTTAGTGACAGCTTCTTAGTGAGAGAGCCACACTACGGAATCCATCACGGGTTCCTCTCAGATCTATTAAAGGCCCTGCGGGAAACCTCTGAGTACTAACAAAGATGCCACCCCACAGGCCCTCTCTCTAAAGTCACACCTTCAGGATGAATGAGTTTCTCCTATTGCCCATTGACACTTGTCTGGACCCTCTTCCTTGCAGACCTGTGTGTAATAAACTGCTTTTGTTACATCACATCTTTGGTCCCACTGCCTCCTTTGTGTCTCCTTGGAGACACACATGCCCCACCCTGATTCATCCTGGTCAAAGGTATCCGAGAGAGGGGCCATGTAGTCAGACTGAATAAAAATTTCAGAGTATATGACAAACTAAGTTCTCAGTGACCCGGACATCAGGGCATGAGGTTTAGGCATATACATATCCACAACTAGATGGTTGGAGCTCTGCAAGGGAGGGCTGGTTTAGAGTCACTCCATAGAGAGAGTACTCAAACCCAAATCAGAGACTCACAGAATTTCTCCTAATACAATCTGCTTGCAAGAACAGAATTTGACAGTTCCTAAGCATATTATTTTTCCTGGAAAAATAGTTGACACAACCACTTCTACATATACCACATTTCTTAACTTAAATATTGCTTTTGGTTTATCAAATGATACTGCCTCTCAACAAGACAACTGGTAGGAAAAATGAATATCTTTCATAAGTCTCAGTGTACTGAGACTAAGGAATACAGCACTTCTCTCCATGTGAAATGTCTAAATACCTCTTCATGCTCTGTGTGCGCACATGTGTGTGAGTATGTGTGTGCATGTGTGTGCATGTGTTCATGTGCATATGTGAGTGCATATGTGTGCATGTAGGTGTGAGTGTGTGCATGTGCTTGTGTATGTACGCGCATGTGCATGTGTGCATGTGTTCCTATGTGTGCACTAACACATGTGTGTTATCTTTTCCTTGACCAAAACTCCTAATTTTATCCTACAGAGGGTCAAGGCTGAAAAACCCCATCTTCACAGGCAGTCACCGGCTTTCAACTGATTGTTGACTGAAAGTATTATTTCCTGTCCCAGACCCTTTTATCTCTGGTTGGCCTAAGAGCATTTCATCCTCTCAACGTTCACCAGGCGGACCTATTCTTTTCGTTCTTAATTCATCCTTTGTATCAGCTAGGTTTATAGATTTCATGGCTGTTTGTGCAAGGGTAAATTGGGTAGTTTTAGATTTTATAGAAACGGGCATGGGAGGTTCTAACGAAAGTCACCAGACGGGCTTAACAGAATAAAGTGTAGTGTGACTAATGAATTAAAATGGCCGCTCAGTATTCCAGGCTTTCTCTCATTGCAGCTGAGACTATCTGAAAATATGGGAAACTGGAACCCATTTATAATTAAAAAAAAAAAAACCCAGTTTGACTCAAATATATTTTGATAAAAATCTTAATAAAATTATTCACAGTCTCTTTTGCCAATTCAACTTTCAAAATGACAGGACGAAAAGGCAGTGTGCTATAAAAGCCAACAGTGCCAACGGGATCATGGCAACGTAACTTACAATGCTAAAAAATAGTTATTGTCATTGCCCAAAAGTGGATAAATGTGTATGTGTGTCAACTTATATTTGTTCTTGCATGTGTTATAAAATTTTAACAGCTGCATTTGGCAATTTCTTTTCAGTTCCCTGTACTGCTTGAAATAATTCAAGAAGCTATTTTGTCTAAAAGGATATGCATGCAATAATTACTTTCAAAGTTGCTATGAGGAAAAGATAACTTAATTATTATTACAGTGTAGTCCATGGTGGTGAGTGAATCAGCAAGCTTTAAATGGTAATCTCCTAAGTCCCATTTTGATTTCCATTAGTTGGAAGATGACTTCAGACCCAGTGACCTCCTTCTGTCGTGGCCCCCATTATCCTATGCGTAATCACACTGGCGAGAGTAATGTGCACCTCTCCAATCCTGAAGCATTAAGCTCTACCACAGAGGTAGATAACTGGAGATACCTGGGGATAACCCTGGAAACTTCATTGTAGACACTCAGTCTCATCAGCCTGTGGCCCACAGTGCCTGGGACTTGTAGTACTTATATGGACCTGAGTCTTCACCAACCACTCCGTGTTTCTGATACTTTACTGTGTTACTTCACAGAAGTTTAGTAACTGTTCATCTTATAGGAGCTAGCCTGGTCTTTGCAATGGGATACGAACAATATTCCAGGCTGAGTGTTTCTTAATTTTATTTTGACTTAATTCTAGGATGACAATATTGTTAGTACTTTAAGATGATATGTATTTGTGGAGCATATAGACTTGTATTATTGGATCCTTTGTTCACAACTTAACTTGTAACATAAAGAATTATAAAGTTAATTTCTGATTGTTAATATAAAGTTGACTGTGTACTTCTTATTACTGTGTACTGCTTAATGATAAAACTATTTTCTCTTGTCTTTTTGGAAACAGTAGCATTTATGTTCTAATGTTTTACTATTAATCACCTGTAAATTTGTATATTCTGCATATAAAATACATTCTGTAGTGAAATGGCAGTCACGAAGGCTTCTGTGCCACATTTTCTTTCTCATTAAACTAATTCAGAAATTGTATTTAACTTTCTAAGTAATAAATATTTCAAGTTAAGATCTTAATTTACCTTTTGTAAGAAAAACCATTTCTAATTTTAAATAGAGATTAAATGTAAATATTGATTTCACAATATGAATTTCCATACCTGGCTTAGGTGCTGCAAAGAAGGGCTTTACTTCTCTTCTCAACAGGTTCTAAAATTCACTAGTAAAAAGACTGTGTCTTTCTTTTTCACTGAGGTTTTCTTGATGCTCAATTAATAGCACTTATTAATTAGATAAACACTCCATAAGACAGAGTTAGGAGGAGAGTAAATATTGACAGCAGGGTATTTGAAGGGGCAATGATGTACACTTTGATGTTTAAGTTGTGAGACATCTACAGTCATTAACCATACGCCATTAACCAACACCTTGGTCAAGGATGAACCGTATGGAGAACCACGTTCCCGTAAGACTGCACTGTCTAGTGATGTCCCAGATGTGTCAGTTTAAGTAACTGCATGCCGTGCTGTCTACACAATGACCAAAATCACCTATCAATCTATTTCTCAGAACGTATTGCCCTTGGGAAATGTTTCATGGCTATGTCCCTATAGTTATCTGTGTTTTAAAGAAAGATAGCCCCATTGCATACATCATACTGCAGCTTCTACTTGACCTATAACAATAGCTGAGCATTACAGAAGAAAAGCATGCAAAATAAAAACAGTAAAGCAGACCAAGTGGGATAATGATTGATCACGTGACTCTTACCTAACTGGATGAACTGAGGCTCACTCTTCACCCCAGGACCAGCCCCAGTGCTTGCTGCCACCTCCACACTGTACCGGATCCCAGGAACCAGAGAGGGGATGATCACAGAGAAGGTAGAGCCATCTACTGTCTTGTTTATGTGATACTTCGTTTCATTACCGAGACACCAAACCTATAAGAATTATAAAAGCAAAGCTGACGATGTATCTAAGTTAATGCAAACCTCAACATAAATCACAGATGAGTTTCAGACTTACACAGAATTCAGATCTATCAAGAATTCAATATAGGAAACTTTAAAAGTCATTTGCCTTCACCTAATTCTGAGGTTATTATTATTAAAGTCACATTGAATATTAGCAGTAGCTCTTAAGTTCCCTCATGTTTCTATAGGTACTTTTTTTTTTTATTGGTTATTTTGTTTATTTACATTTCAAATGTTATCCCCCTTCCCAGTTTTCCCTCTGCAAACCCCCATCCCATCCTCCCTCCTCCTGCTTCTATGAAGGTGCTCCCCCACCACATTAGATATAATCATTTAAGAATTTATAACATAGGGCCTGGAAGAGATGGCACAACAATTAAGAAGGCTTACAACATAATTATAGGAGTCATGAGAACCAGAGTCATTTGAATCCCAAAACCCATCTAATTTAGCCCATAAACATCTGTAACACCAGTTCTAGGGGATTTGATGTCCTTCTAATGGCCTCAGTGTGCACCTGCACACATATGAATCAATACATAAAACAAGTAAATTACTTTGAAAATATTTTATCATATAAACTGGTCAGCTCGCTAGAACATGGTTGTGTCTCTCAAGCCTCTCATTAGCCCAGTTCACTGGACTACTGTTTATTTTTTAACCTTGAGAAATTTTCATGAAGAAATTAAAAATTTATTCTGCAGAAAGAATAATAATATATTCACAAAGCATAATAATATATCTGCCACCACTTGAGAATTATATTACAAGGGCAACTCCATGTGACCATGTTTCACAAAATAAAGGTACTGAGCCTGATACTCTGGGACAAAACTAATCCAAAGAGTCACAAACACATCACATGAGCATCAAAACCAAGAAATAATGTCTGACAAGATAGAAGAGCTCACAAATAATCTAAAATACTCCATATAAATATGGTTGATACTGAAAATATAATACTACAAAGGGGTAAGGGTCACCCTAGGGTTTATTTAGAGTATGGTATGCTGAACTGTGATCAATAAGCAATATTAGCAATTCAAGCTTCCATCTAAATTAAAGTAACAATTCCTGCTTCAGAATGCATTAGGGATTAAAAAGGATAATAAT
Source organism: Mastomys natalensis (assembly GCA_021653895.1). Classification (NCBI taxonomy): domain Eukaryota; kingdom Metazoa; phylum Chordata; class Mammalia; order Rodentia; family Muridae; genus Mastomys; species Mastomys natalensis. The sequence goes on along the minus strand of JAJTUV010000523.1, from coordinate 899,657 downwards.
ATATACACTTGGTATGTGAAATTTCTTGTAATAAAAAAGGTAACTGTGTAGTTCTGACCTTGGATAGTGATATCCAATAGGAAACTATCTGCTTAGGAAGTTGGAAGTTTGGACTACCACTCTAAGCCTTGCCTTTAAGTTTCACGAAAAGATTAATCATAGCGTGATAATTCTGAATCAACTGGACATGGGGGATGAGGATATTTTTATTGTTCCCACTAAGAAATTGTATCTAGAATAGTGACTAATACTCTAGGTTCTAGGAAACACCATCCTCCCCAGCAGAAGGAAGGATGATCTAGGCTGAGCTGTTACCTAAACTATCCTGAGAACACAGACTCACAGGCAGTCTGAAACACCAGAGTCCTCCATCACTTGCCCAATAACATTCAACGTTTCTCTTTGAAAGTTTTTATTACCTCAATAGAGTTTCAATGCATAATGCCCACAAATGGTGAGACATTCTATCTGGACCTGACCATTGGAAATGGACTCCTTTGTGAATGTTTTTCCCACCAATTACATTACACAGCTGAACCAAAGCCACAAACTGATTTTGTACCAGTCAATCAGGTTCTGAAAGGCATTTTATTATTTTAAATTGACCATAAAGTTAAGTGAAATCCATCCTTTCAAATTTCTCGAGGAGAGAAACGAGTTCTGACTCTTGGGGGAAAATGTCTATGTTACACAATTTTGCCTGGGAGTCAAGACAACAGCAAGTTTTAGTCTCTTTCACAAACTCTTCTACAACAGTCTGTTTCCTGGGGCTGAAACACAGCGTCCGTCCTGTAATACACTAGAGCTGAAATAAACTTAGAGCGCATAAGAAAGCATTTACAATGACGGCCATTTTTATCTTTTAATGACCCAGTTACAATAAAAATTTTATTTGAAATGCTTTAAGACAACTATAATGTATTTAAAGCGATCTTTAAAAATACTTGCTTGCTTGTGTGCATGGCATGTGTGTGTGTGTTGGTGTGTGTGTGTGTGGGCCTGAGTTTGACATCGGTGTCTTTTCTGTCACTTGCCATCCTACTTTGTGATACAGTGATACTGACCCTGGAGCTCACCAAATAGGCTTGACACCCTTGGGTCAGCAAGCCGGGGACTTCTCTAGTGTTGGGCTTCCAGGCATGAGACACTATTCCTTTTTTCCAGTGGCTTCTGGGGGATCAAACTCAGGTCCTTCTTTCACGTAGTAAGCACTTTACTGACGGAGCCATCCCTCCAGCTCCATTAAATCTTGTGTGTGTCTGATATTTTTGTCCCTAACTTATAAGAGCTGGCATTACAGGTATCACCAGTTTCAGCTTTACGAATTTGTTATTCAAAAAAGTTATGTTCCATGCCAGTAAGATGAAGGGGAAAAATGGAGTCTTGGGGATTGTCCTCCAACTTGTCCTCATTCACCACAGTGTGCGCATGCACACACACACACACACACACACACACACACACAGTAACTAACGAAATAAATGTATAACAAAATTATCTTTCTTAGTTCAGCTTTACCTTGATGTCTATGAAATCACCCAAGTATTTACCAAAATGCACAAATAATGGGCCTGGTAGACTACTCAAGTGCTTCTGATGTCAGTCTGTAGTGCAAAGTGTTTGACATACACTGGAGACAGCAAATGTGTCCGCCTTCCTAAGCACAGGTTCATATTCACAGACGCATATCCAGATGTGCCCACCTTAGCGATGGATATGAACCTATGCCACAATGATAGCTAATGAGCAGAAAATTATGCAGGGCATCATAGAAATGCTAAGTAATAAGTAATAATGGTGATAGTAAGTAATACTATGTAATTTACATACAATTATGTATAAATTAAATTATCATGAATTTAATTATATAAATTAAAATTATATTAAAAATATATTTATATATGAACTATATATTTATATGCTATATTTGTATATATATATATATATATATATATATATATATATATACATAGTTTTATATATATGTTATGTAACTATAACTTAAAGTTTGTTTGTAGAAATGGTCAAAAGCACACACTTATATTCAATCCATTAGTTCATCACTGTGCTATAACATAGATTCATTTCTAGGGTAAGTTTACACTCTTTTAGTAAATCTGAAGTTTCTAATTTTTATTTTTAATGAATGTATTTACTTAGAATGAGTCCTAGTGAAAATTGTCCATATTAATGGGCAGTGCTATTAATACTTCACAGGAAAAAAATTATCCAGAATCACTAAATAAAATCACTTGAAAAACGTTCGCATATCTCAAACATGTACAACAAACAAAATTTATAGATAAATCTCTGAGACTGGAAATTTGGTTTAGAGTCTAAAAATGCATCTGGGAAGAAAGGATTCCATGTATAGGAAAATGAATTTCCCAACCTAATTGTAAGGTCCTACATTGTACAGATGACAAAAGAGAAAGAAAACCTTTAATTTTTTTCAGTGTTAAACAGCACATGACTCTGTTTAGAGCCAGTTCCCTAGAATAACTCAATTCTGTGTAATATATTTAAGCCATGTTTTGGGGAGAGAAAAAGTCATGAGCATTTAAAAATCTCTATTTCTATGAGATTATACCACCACATATTAACAGAGCACTTACAGCTTTTATTTTAACTTTAGGGTTTTTTTCCAAATAGCTTTTCCAGTATATACAATTACTCCAAAATCACTATGCATAGAATTTAGGAAATAAATCTACATGTCGTCAGTTCAGCCAGCAGATGGCGACAAAGGCCCATAGACAATGTATCCAGGCTACTCTGTGAGAGGTGAGGGCTGCCTGTTAGTGAATTCACTGAGTGTATTTATTACCTTATATTCTTGGACCATCCCATTCTGTGTGTCTTCAGGAGGCGGTTGCCAAGTGACCAGAATTGCAGTCCCATTTCCATCATTCTTGGATACAGTTACACTTCGGGGAGGGGCACTTGGTGCTATTTAAATTGTCATAAAAATTAGACTGTAAGAGTGTAGTACATAAACCCAAAGCACACAGAATTTAAAAACACACAGTAAATATACAGATGCTGCCTATTTTAAATATAGGTATCACTCAATGCTAAAGGGCTCCAAACTACAAGTTTTTTCCAAGTCAATACTAAGTCATTCATACTGTGAATTTCTCATAATCAGTTACAATCACAGCACACAACAGCTCAGCACAGGGCAGTGAGGTGGATCTGCAAGCAAATGTGTTGCCCGAGCAAGCCAGACCATCTGAGTTATGTCCCTGGATCCTAAGGTGGAAGGAAAATAATATTCTCTTTGTGCCTTCACTATGACAACATATACCTACACACATGCACACATATGCACACCAGTAATTAAAAAGTAAAAACACCCTTAGGAAAATATCTGTTCTGTTTAGCCTGTCACCTGAATTTCATATTTTTCTCCATAAAAATCTACAAAGTTAAGGAAAAAGAATGGTAATCTTTTTTTTTACACTTAATTATAGCCTATCATGTATAGAGTAAGTTACAATTAGGGAAAATTCTGCTTTTTTGTTGTTTGTTGTGGTTGGTTTGTTTTAAAGTATACTATGACATGTAACTCTCTATACTTACATGAATACTGTTTTTTAGTTTTCAGTTATAGGGTGGAAATACTAGTTCGCCAAGAACTAAGGGATTTCCTAGCATGAGGCATTAGGAGAAAATGCAGGCTCTGGAAAGTCCGGGCAAACCCAGATCTTACATTATCTACACTCTATTAACATAAGCCTCAGTGAATAAAAAGCAAGCGAATCCGGAACAATTTTATCTCTGAATATGAATTTTAGTAATAAAGTTAACATTTGCACACGTGTGGTGCAGGCCAATACTGAAGCAAGTCACTTACACTTACCAGATCATTTTGTTCTTATACTTGGTGTAAGTAAACACATTCCCATAGCAAAACATTTTAATACTACACAGGTTAGTGATGACTGCCACCATTAACTTTCAAACAACTTCCACTAATTCAAAAGCCCAGGAAACATCTTTCATGTGTGCAGGAAGCCACTTCATCGTACTTGCCTTCTTCTAAGGTTTTGGCAAATTTGATTTCACTGTCTGCTCCTTGAAACTCATTAAAGAATGGGCGAGCCTTAATCTCGTAGTTGACGCCTTTTCTGAGATCGGGGATCACCACGCTGTTTTTAGTTGGGGTCCTCACTTCAAAAACTAACCACTCTGATTCACCATGGCTTGCTCCAGATGGCCGGTAGAGAATTTTATATCCTTGAATATATTGAGATTGTTGGTCCACCTATTACAATGACAAATAAAAACGGAGTTAGTCCCACTGTTGGACTGTCTTACTGCAAAGGAATAGAAAGAAACACAGTGCAACAAGTATCACAAAACCCCATGGGTCTCCACGGTGTGGATTTCTAGTACATAGCTGTAAGGTGACATTAATGTCTATGGTGTTGTCATACTATGTGGCAGCAGAAACATGAGGCTTCATTATGGATGGCACATTATATAAGCGACATGTGGGCATCTTATAGAAGGTGTTCTTTTTCCATTTTGGTTTTGAAAACCTAAGAATATGAAGTTGGGAATGGATGGGAGTGGATCTGGGAAGTGTTAGCAGAAGGGGTAGGCGGTAAACGTGACCAAAATACATTGTAGAGATGTATAAAAATTCTCAAAGAATTAATAAAAATTTATTTTTAAAAATCTGCTTAATACTACTTGGAAGTATTTCTATGTTTTAAAAAAGTACATGTGGCAATGTGCATGTCACATGTCATTGTATTCAAACACTTTGTATTCAAACCAAATATATATGTATGCTATATACATATATATACATACACACACACATATGGCTTGTTTAGCTTGTTTAATAATGAATCATACCTACAGAAATAAACAAGGTTTGCACAATAAAATTAATGTTGGTGTGGAAGTGAACAACAGCTATATAAATTTCCTATGTAGGATAATCTCACAGAGATCCCCTGCTTATTAAAGACGATACAAACGTTAGCGCAACTCACCGTCCAGTGCACTTCAACTGAGGAGGAAGAAAGGATGGTAGGGTTGTGGAGATGCAAGACGACATTCCCTAGTTCTCTCTGGACCTGCTTGTGGTCCACCCCTTGGCTGGTTGGTGGGACATCTGTAAAAATTCAAGAACATACAACTCCAGTCTGGCCCCATTCAATGCTACTGCACGGACGGACAGCAACTCTCAGAAAAGAAGAACCAGTAGAACGGTGAAGGTGGCCCGAATACAGAAAAAAAATATATATAAACACACAGTTGTATGTGTATAAGAAAGGGAGAGCGAATTGCAGCTGAGCCCATGGGGAATGAAAAGCATTTGCATGTGCATGTGTGCTTAGGTGTGTGTGTGTGTACATGTATATTTGCAGGGCCAGGGAAGGGCATCGGGTGTTCTGCTTTAACATTCTCTGCCTTATTCCCTTGACATGGGGGTCTCAGCCTGGAGCTAGGCTGACAGTCAGAAAATTCATCAGTGATCCTCATGTCTCTGATGATTCCCTATAACCACAGGACTATGTGGTGGTCAGGGTTGGTCTTTTTATGTGGACGCTGGGATTCAAACGTACATCCTCATACTTAAGAGCAAGGGCTCTTAGCTGTCTCTCTACACATAACAGCTTAACCTTTTCATCAGGATCAGATGAAGAGAAACAGAAGGGGGGAGGGGAGAAATGGAACACGCAGGAAACCTGAGAATGCCGAGAAGGGCAAGAGGCAAAGATAACAGTGGCAAACAGTAATTTTTAAGAGAGCCTCATACCATGTAATGATCATTATACTGCTGAGCCTTAGGGCACTGGGCTGACTCCAAGTTTGATTCAGCCCTCTGCACGGATCCTAACTATACAAGGAAGAAAGGGACAGAGAATTGCAGCTGAGCCCATGGGGAATGAAAAGCTTGCAAACACTGAGGGGAAACTGAGCATGGAAAGCAGCTGAGCCGCACATCTCCTAGGAGAAACCTGGGTATCTTCGCAACTAAGGTGGATGGCAAGGTATCGCTACACAGGGAAAGTCACGGACGCTATGGTGGAGGTCTGATATAGCGAGTCTGGTTAGATTCGAGATAAGCACACTACCGTCATTTTCATTGACAATGAATAGTTTACTATATTGTATGTGAGATTTAATAGTGTGTTTGCAGTCTCATGAATACTAAAATGTTCCAGAGGAGACAGGCGACACAGTAAGAAGTGAACAGCCAATAGGGTCCTTTATGTTGTACTATTTTGGGGGGAATGGAACTGTTTTATTAAATTTATTAAACTCTATGCTCAGCAAAACCTGCCTACTGTTAAAGAGGCCTTCTTATGTATGAATGTGTTTTTGTTTCAAGTAGTAAAAGAGAATGCAGTGTAAAGAACAAAAAAGAATTAAGATTTGAAAGGGATTATGGAACAACTAATAGACTATTATATTTATTAGATATGTTACAACCTAAAAAAATCCAATAACAACAAAAACAAAAAAAAACAAATGTGAAAATTTGCTAAAGGATCAAATACCCCTGTCTCAGGATAAGAAGGAAGCAAAACCACGAATATTTAAATGAAAATTTGTCGAGTCCAGAGAACCAAGATGAATGAAAGAGAGGACAAACGTGTCAACCACTATTAAACATTTGTGCCACCTGGCTGTCTACATGCCCCACCTAAAAAATTAAGTTTATAAATAAGGGAAATGGCCAGGCATGGTGGCACATGCCTTTAATCCCAGCACTTGGAAGGCAGAGATAGGTGGATCTCTGTGAATCTGAGGCCAGCCTGGTGTACAGAGTGAGTTCAGGATAGCCAAAGCTTCACAATGAGTCCCTTTCGTGAATAAACAAAACAAACAGAACAAAACCAAAAATAAATAAATGAGCAAGATGATAAAAATAAGTACACAGGGATAGCTCCTGAGCCTGCCCTTTTCCGATTACCCCATACTGACATCCTAAGGTTGACTTACAGCCTGCAGACAATGCTAGAGAGAAAACACTTGGCTGTGACTGGGCCATCTCAGGCACGTCATCTTTTCTCTCTGTTCTCTCCATTGCTGCTAAGCTATAGACTCGAAAGAGAGAGGGAAGCAGATGGAACAGGAAAAGAGAAACAAAACCTTGGATCTGTATAAGCACCTTCCCCCAGGGAGACCAAAGCTCACGTGACTTGGGGAATCCTCCCTTTACCAACCTAGGACCTTATTCATATTAGGCAAGAACTCTACTACTTGTCTCAGTTTTCACATGAGTGCCAAGGATTGGACTCAGGTCCTTAAGCTTGAGTGGCACACTCTGATTGCTCTTTCTCCTCAGGCCCATACTTGCATTTTCGGTTGAATCCTATGTGCATACTGTAGTATTCTATATATGTGTCAATTTCCATTAAAAGTTAAGGCTCAAGAATTGCTCAAGGACAGGGCCTCTGCAGTCAGAATGGCATTTCATTCTGACAAAACCCACACAAACCCTATCTGACAGCCACACAGCTGACATTCCTCACAGAACCAAATGTTCCCAGGGTCATTGCCAGCTCCGTGCCATTATCCTGATGTACGCCATACTGTGTCTTAATGGCAGACCAAGATTTAACAATAAACTGTGCCTTAGTTACTTCTCCTGATTGGTCCTTTTCTGTTGTCTGAAGTGAGGGAGGCCTGTCTTCTATATCACAGTCAGGTAAGATGGTAAGGGAGGGATTGATCACATACTCTTCATGTGGTTTTGGTTGTTTTGGCTTAGGCATCAAGATTCTTGAATTTCTTTTATTAAGATTGATTTTTTCAGCCATCCATTCACCAAGTATTGTCACTAGTTTCCTTTTAGAAGACTAAGGAGTCAAGGCTGGGGGTTAAGGTATAATCTTGTGAATATGAGACCCTGGGTTTGATCCACAGTCCAGTTCCAACCAAAATAAAATGAAAAATTTTAAGAGTCAACCTGCATATGTAGTACTCACATCCAGTGTATTACATAATTCATGATCTGACCAGTTCAAAATACAAGGGAACGATGACTTGATTCTGACATATGTCTGAAAATCCCAGTAAGGATGAACTCTGTACATTTGACAAGTACATCATTCAGTGACCTCAGATAGATCTTAGAGTTGGTTTGAACTGGAGTCTGCACACTTCATTGAACCCCGATGAACACCCCCCCCTTAAGTCAGTCCACCCATTCCAGCCTTTTATAGCTAATTTCTCAAACCATAATTCAAGTACCAGATTTTTTAATTTGCTCTATTAATTTTAATCTTGTTAGTGCTGGCTCATCATTCCAAGCTGTCAAGATATATTTAATTGATCCTCTCATTTGGCTTCACTTGCTACTTTTTATAATGTTATGATAGCTGAATTTTCTATGAACCTTCTTTATTCTTAGTTTAGACATTAAAAGAAACGCATGTTTACTATGACTTAGAAAAAAATCTTGCATGCATTATTAATAATTAGTAATAATCCTTGTTAAGTCTAGGGAAGGGAGTTTAGTTATCTTCATTTTATACTGAAGGAGATATGACATTTAGGACTGATCTACTTGCTAAGTACCACACAGCTAGACTGAGGAGATGACAGGAAACTATCCTTTATTTCAAACTGGTATGTACATTTCTCTAGATAGTCAGTCTCCTGGTTGACACAGATTTATTTTCTTATACTGTTTTACCAACTATGCATCTGAAGGAGGCTGTTTTAGCCCAAATGAATGGGAAAATGATTGGTCATAAAACATATGACCAATATTGTCATTGACAAATGAGGATGCCCCCAAACCATTCCCATGAGTATGGAGCAAGAGCATTAAGTCAGCTATCAACACTTGCATTTAGATCCCACTGGAAGAGACCAAGCATTGATAGGTAGAAACTTCTACTTGAGGAGGAAGTTTAAATTCAGTTAGAAGCTGCTATAGTTTCTACACTCTTTACAAATGCATATCTGATATGGCAAACCTCACATTGCCTCAAGGCAGGCTTCAAATCTATTAAGGCTCCTGAGCAGGTGACTCACACTAGCAAATAAAGGCATCTGGGTGTGTTGAATTCAATAGACAAGGAACAGACATGGGTGTGTTCTGTAACTCCGCTTTACTTTCTCGGTGATTTCAAAAGCAAAATGTTCTCCCCAAACGACTGTTTAGATGACCTCTAGGAGCTTATGAAGCACTGTGCCGTCTGCTCTCCCATACCAACAAGAAAACTTTTTAAACTCTTTAAACAAGTCTTTTAGGTGCTTTGTGTGTAACTTGTTCCTCTCATGATAACTAGTTCTTTTTTTTTCTTTGGAAACGTTAACTGGAAGTTCCTGCTTTTATGTGTGGGGAAACAACTGTACATTTCTAATCACCTCTAGAATCCCTTTTGCTAAGGTAACAACAAGCATATTTTAATTATAATGATATTAGGTTTAAAGAAAAGTTAAAGATGGATTCCAATAAGTATAACTTGTCTGTCAATGAGAATACTAAAATAATATTTTCCTTCTAAGAGAATATTGAAGTAATAGAAAGAGTAAGAGGGTAGACAGGAAATATGATCTGTCAGAAGATGAAAATAATTTCAATCTACAAAAGATGCAAAGGAACTTATATTGAAAGGGACATCCCAATGAGTAACATTTCTGATTTCCATGTGGTCGTGAGCTTTAAATAGTTTTGGTTTTGAGCTCTCATTTCCACCCAACTTCCATCAAAATAGACATTATTTTCCATTTAAAAGTTTCATTTCATGCCTCACACAGTAAACATGAGAGATGAAAACAACTAAAAGCCCAAAGTATTTCTTCCATGGTTTCTAGGATTGTTGATTACGCAGAGGCACGAAGACAAACTTTCGAATGGTTGCCTACCTCTGGGTGACTTTTCACATGACATGAGTTAACTCGGGTGGGAATTCTGAAAAATTATCTTGGAGGTTATGTGAACTGAATGTTGGTGCCCAACAAGGTTACTCAGTTTTGAATATAATTGTGATAGGTTTAAGATACTGGGACTTAAAAATTCATAGAATTGAAAAGAATATCCAAATAGAATCACAGGGTATTTTTAGTGGATTTGCAATCCAAGGAGGAGCAATTCTGTGTGTTATCAATCTTGATCTTCTTAATTCAGAAAACTATAGTTTGAGTTGTGCAGTAAAATAAAAAAAAAAAATAATAAGTTTTCAAGTGTGCTACCTTAGCATGCAACACACACATAGCTCCACTCTAATATATCTAAGGATGAGTAGGAGTCTCAGGCTTCAGTCAAGCGATATTTACCTTGTGTTTTCACTGGATCGGATATTTGGCTTGGATCACTAATCCCATACGCATTAGCGCCCTCACCAGGAAGAGGTAAATGGCGTTTGGTTTGAGTCCTTTGATGGCAAATGTTTCTGTTTTCACATTTTCTGCCACTGTCTGCCAGCTGCTGCCAGATGCATGGCTAAGGATAGATACATTTGTTAGAACAAGAACACTGGATTGAAAAAAAAAAAAAAAAAAAGGGAAGCTTGCAAGAACCCCTCTCACACTACCTGAAGGCTTCTATAATATAAGATGTTGGGGTTGCTCCTGAGTTCAAGTTTGGCTGCCACGATAAAGTTACCGTGTTTTTGCTGACATCTGTCACTTCGGGCTTGAGGGGGCACTGGGGATTAAATTGGGGTCGGTGGGTCTTGGAGGTTGAACTGGAACTCCAAATTCTAACAATAGTGGAAAGAGGAAAATCATTTATACATACACAAATTGGCAGATGAATGCAGGCAATACATTAACTTGCTTTCCTGTGGCCCAGGGAATTGGCTTTGTTTGTCAAAAAAAGCTTTAAGACAAATGTACACATTTACCCTGGACTTCGATGTAAGCACTCCACGTGGCCTCACCACTCGGGGTTGACTGCGGTGCAGGTATACCGGCCTGTGTCACCCAGCTGTGAAAGCATATGGAAAAGAAAGATTTGGAATCATCAAGACATTTCTGGGCTGGAAAAACAATTACCGGTTTGTCTATAACCCAGGAATACAGATAACTTCATTAAAATCTGAGACCTAGAAATGTCCCTGTAATTGAATGTATTTTTTCCTTGAAACATAAAGGAAAATACTGCATGAAGATAGAAATAAAGCGCCTTTATACAGTTATCTTGTGGTGTGTGTGTGGTTTAGCATCAAAGGTTAGGAAAAACCAAATTAACACTATCTTCTTAAATTGTCCACTCTACACTCCTCTCCCCTTATTATAGCACTTAAGTCAGTCTCAGATGTAAAAACAAAACACTTCGATGGAATAAACACTCTCCTTCTGAAAACTGAAGCCAAAAGGAAACTCTGGCTCAACCTGAAACTGGGAACAGCATGCTAAAGCCATATCCTTCTGATTAATTTAACAACTCTTATCTTCAGATAACATTGTCATCTGGCTCTGGCGAGAGCAAGAACAAGGTTGCAAGGGTTGCCATAAAGAAGTACAATACCACAACTCTTGTGGCACACAAAACCAACTGTGATGTTGACTCAAAACTCCCAAGAAGCCACCCACGACAATGATCCAGGCAATGGAAATGACTGCTGATTGCAGCCCAGTACTCTTGTTTCATGTGCCTCAAACACTTGTCTGAACACGAACACAAAAGAAAATCAAAATCAAAACAATGTAAAAGAGTCCTGAAGGAACAGATATGAGATGACCGGGATGGTAAACCCCTACATTTGTTTCCACCAATCTGTGGTCTGTTTTTATCACGTAGCATTCTGATTTGAAATGTGCACTGAGTGAGTGCATGGCTTTTATAAGCGTTTTCCATGTGTATGATATGGTGTAATTGCAAAATGCTGGGCCAAATAGTTACAATGGAAACACTGTTCAAGTCCACTGTGCATAAAACAATACTAGAAAATTTACCTTGCTAGTTACTTACAAAATGCCTGCATTATGACACACACACACACACAACACACACACACAACATATACATATACACAGACACACACACACATGCACACTTCCACACACATAGACACACACACACACACACACACACACACACACACACACGAGTGAGCACACATGCACACACACAAAACACACTCCCTCTCTCAGGTCCCCAACCACTTTCCTCATTATGTCTTCCAACGCATTTTCTTCTCTCTCCACAAGACCTTAAATTACTTGCCATAAGCTAAGTTATGAGTCAAATCACCCTAAGCAGGCACAGTGGCATGTCTGAACAAACGATGCATCCCATTAAAATGTATTAGTACCTTTATTTAGTATTTCATCTAGGTGACGACAACGGTATTTCAATGCTAGTTGCTACCTATAAAATTAAAGTGGAACCAAGCAGGCAGTCCACGGTGTCTTTGCGAGTTACCTTAGCATAGCGGATCTGTAGCATGCCACTCTCCAGCTGTTTGATCCGAGAATCTTGGGTTGAAACAAGGACTCCATCCTTCCTCCACAGAATTGTGGGCACTGGACTGCCTGTAGCCACACAGCTGAGGATTAAAGTACCATCCACTGCTACAGTCTGATTCACAGGACCTTGTCGGATGACTGGGGGAGGCCGGTCTGCAATCACTGCCAAAAGAAACAACAGGAAATAGATTTCTGCAACTGGAAGCAATTTTCTAATCATCTGAGCAACAGCCATTGCTGTAGGCTTTGAAAAAAAAAAAAAAACCCTAAAGATAATTAAACAAGTAATTAAAGTGGAGACATGCATTATTCAGAATGCATTTACATGATGCACTGATTAGGAATATTAAAATGAGATACAATGTACGACTTTCAAATGACCAACTAGGTCTGAGCGTGCTGCATTATCTAGGGACTGATCTAAATGTTCAGAAATTGAATAAGGGCTGTGGCTGGTGAAGAAGGCTTATAATGACGAGAACGGAATACTGTAAACATCAAGAAGCACAAGAAACGGAACCGTGTAACACATTTATCCCATAGAAATGTATGAGACAGATTTTAATGAGTGAACAAGGTCAACTTGATTTCATAATTGTTTTGCCACTAACAACCACCACCATCACCACGAAATGAAGCTGCATGCCGAATGGTTGACAGTTTTGAATTTTAAAAGGTGCACTGGACTTAGATTTATAAACAAATAGAATTGAATTTGCTGACTTTTTATCTCAGAATTGTCTGCTACCTTCCTTCCTTCCTTCCTCCTTCCTTCCTTCCTTCCTTCTTCCTTCCTTCCTTCTTTCCTGTCCTCCCTTGTTCCTTCCTTCCTTTTCTTTTTTCTTTTGGAAATGGTGTGTGTTGTATGTGTGTGTGTGTGCTGCGCGCGTGCGCACACATGTGTTTGGCATATTTGTATTTTTGTGCATATGTATCAACACGTGTGTGGGATGGTTATGAGAACACATACACGTGGTGTGAGCGTGCACACATGGCCGTGCATGTGAGTACAGAATCCTAGGTTGACGTTGGGTGCCTTATATTGCTCTCTGCTTTATTTATGAAGCAGCCTCTTCCTGAAGCATGGTTTTTAGGTTTTGGGCCACTCCAGACAGCCGGCTTTGCAGGAAATCCCTTCCTATCTCCTGAATGCTTGGATTATGGGCTCAACACCTCACCCACTCAGCTTTTACATGGTTTGTAGGCACACAAACTCCATTCTCCACACTTGGGAGGAAAGCCCTTTATCCCCTGAGTAATGTCTAGGATGGCGGAATAATTAATTTTTGTATTGAAATATTGCACAGGTTAAAAAAATAACATCACCAAACTATAATGGATTCAGAGTCAGTGGAAAGTTACTCAATATTGTATTGCTGGTGGCTAATCCAGAGAGATAAGTAATGTTGACATCCAAGCTTGGCACACATGCTTAGAATAAACACACATGGCAAATGCATTCAGTCAATACTGTTATTTTCTTTCTTTCTTTCTTTCTTTTTTCTTTTTCTTTCTTCTTCTTTCTTTCTTTCTTTCTTTCTTTCTTTTTTTTTTTTTTTTTTGTTTTTTTTTTTCGAGACAGGGTTTCTCTGTGTAGCTCTGGCTGTCCTGGAACTCACTCTGTAGACCAGGCTGGCCTCGAACTCAGAAATCCGCCTGCCTCTGTTTGTTTTCTTTTACTTGAAAATATACTTTTTCCCCATACAATATACTTAGTTTACAATTTACCTTTCTTCTCCTCCTAGATGCACCCCACATCCCCATCCATACAACTCCATGCCTTCTTTCTTTTTTGAGTTATAAAATGGGCAAATAAAAAAGATGAGCCACAGCAGAACAAAATAAATGTTAGAGAAAAGAAAAAGCACAAAAAAAGCACATGCGCACACAGAGATATATCACAGAAAACCCTCATTGTTTTAATTTTTAATTTTATCTATGTCCGTCTATCTATCTATCTATCTATCTATCTATCTATCTATCTATCTATTCTATCTATCTATCAAGATATAGTTTCTCTGTGTTGCCCTGGCTGTCTTGGCACTCACTATGTTGACCAGGCTGCCCTCAAACCTGGAGATCCATTTCTCTTTGCCTCCCAAGTGCTAGGATTAAAGGCACCACCACATAGCAAGGCTGTTTTTAATACTAACTATTGAAAAAGGACCAAAAAAGAAAAATTTTATTTTAATTAAATAAAATTATTATACAATGTAAAACACCTGAAAATTGTTATGTCTTAAAGTCCTTATTTTAGTGAGACTCTAACACAAATATAGAGGATGAAGAACAAAATTAGAAAAACGTTTCAATCTCCTGATTGAGACAGCTTAGCATACTTAGCATACTTAGATTTCTTTAAAATGAATTCAAGTTGTTTGTTTAATTCAAGGAAATTGTTTTCAATTATTAAGCTTTATAATTCTGGATCTCAGAGTTTAAAAAAGAAGAAGATGCAAATATATGAGAGAGGATTCTAACAAGTTGTCTGATTGAAGGAGTCTGACTGCCAAAGGAACTAAATTTTGGATGCAGTAATTTGCGAATCTGGATTTGTCATGTTCAAAGTTTTATGCACCAAAGATTTTCACAAGCTGGAGTCACACTTCAATTTGTTCCTCGTTTATCATGCAATAATTATTAGTTTTATGCATTCCCATAAAAAGAAAGCAATTAAGTGAAATCAGCAGCTATGTGTTTGCACCCCACGCTTCCAGTTCCCTTCCTCGCCATCTTTACTGGTGTGAATTTTGCCAGTAGAATGAGGAAATGAGAAGGCTGAATTTTTAAGCTTGGCAGAAGTGTTTTAGATACTGCACTGAAGGGAAAAGGAAGCCAATGATTCCTTTACTCTGGTTTCTAAACATCCTCTCCATATTATATGCGGAGGCTTGCTAAAATGGAATTGCAGATCCTTCCTGGTAAATCTACTGGGCATTTATAAGACCACCGGTGTTCCACTGATTATCAGTGTGAATGCATATTTCCAGACATTAATTGAATTAGTAACAGAGGGCTTTGCTCCAACTGATTATCATTATGTCTAGTGCTAAGATGGCTGACATTTGGCAGTCTTGCTATATTTATAAGCCATCAAATGTCAGGGGTCTATTATAACTTAGATCTGATTGCCCAAAGTTGCTTTATAAGGGATCAGGCATACCTCCCCAATTCTACTCTAACCTAGTTTACTGATGGGTTGGTTCTCTTGCTGTCAGTTATGTCTGCTCTATTTCTACTGGGTAGGTAACAGAACCAAAGTAATAAAAAGACACTTCCATCACCTGCCATGGTCTTTTGGTTAGTTCTTTATATTCTTTAATCCTCACTTTTTGTGTATGTGTTGTTTGCTTGTGTATATGTGTGGTGCATGTCCATGTCACCATGAATGAGCATATACATGCATGCGAGACCAAACAAAGGTTGAGTCTGGCCCCTTCCCTCATTGCTCTCCATTTTATTTACTGGGTCAAAGTATCTTGCTAAATCAGGAGCATCACAATACAGGCTAGTTTAGGTACCAAGCTTCCCCAGGGATCCCATGTTACTGCCTCCTAAGTGCTGGGATTGCAGGGGCTTTTACACGGGCTCTGAGGATCCAAATGCTGGCCCTCGCATTTGCAGGGATGCTTTATTCACTAAGCCATCTCTCCCAATTTTGCCACATTTTAAAATCTATAAAACTAGGGCACCGATCGATACTTGTTCAGATCAGCTCAGGAGTACTCAGTGGGTATGGAGATGAAATAGTGGTCATGAGTGTGCTTAGGGAACTGCAAAAGGCAGACATTCACATGTGCTATACAAAAGCTAATATGTACATCAGAGCTGGAAATACAGGACTTCATTAAAGCACTTCCACACTTCTATGCACAGAAAACAAAACCACAGTGTATTCGTCAAGGGGTAATAAGATCTAATGAAATGCTTTAGTTTATATCAACAAATATGGCCCACTGAGAGATAAAGTCTAAATTTACAGACTATGAGACAAATTTCAAATCAGTGTCTAATACCTTACACTGGAATTATGCAAAAGAAATATCAGACAATAGGACAGAGAGTACAAGACATGGAAATGTTTAATGAAATGTAATACAATATATAGGGTTTTCAATAAGAGCTAGAGTTACTGAGTGATTCATGTATGAAAAATGTACATGTGTACATCAACAAACATCAAAGTAAATATTTCAATTGCCATCTATTTTCAGGTGCTTTAAAAAGCTGTCTGTTGAAAATGGAAGATTTTGGGTATAAGTATTATAAATATTTTTGTGGCACCAACACTTTTAGCAATCAGAGACTTAAACTTTAAAGGCAAGTGACTTGTCTGAATAAAAAAGGAGATGGAGAACAGTCCTTTTTTACTTCACGCCAGGCTTGTCAGAGATGAATCCAAGTGGTTTTAAATATTGTTGTTGTTTAATAAGCTTTATTTTCTTGTAATCTAGTAGTCAGCAGACATAAATGTAGACACTCTTTAGGCAATGTCAGTAAGGCTCAACCTCAGTACGGGCATCATACTACAGACAGCTGCTACTCCCCTCCTGCCTTATGTTTTTGATACATCATGATTATCAATTTATGGTGATTTGCCATACAACAAAGGTCAAGAAGATAAATCAAATTAATTATGAGAATCCTATATTGTCTAACATAAGCCAACAGGTCTCACAACTTGCGTCTCATTATCAAATATTGACTTACCCAGGTTTCGCTTTATTTATGTCCTCATCTATCCACTGAACAGTCTCTTGTGTGTGTGTGTGTGCTGTGTGTGGTGGGGCTTACTGTGTAGGCCAGAACTCTACTTTGAGTATCTTCTGTCATTGCTCTTCACATTTTTTGAGGCAGGGTCTCTTGTGACCTGTAACTTCCTTATTGGCAAGACTGGAAATTGGCTTGCCTAGTTTTGAGCTTAAGACCTCTGTCCCTGATGGACTTTTTATGGGGTTTGGGGGATCCAAACTCAGACTATAGGCTTATACAGCAGACAGTTTATGGAGTGAGCCATTTCCATGCCTACAAATCTTTGCTTTTAATTATGAGAATAGAGATATTTGGAAAAAGTTCAGCAGTTTTGTTTATCTTATTATGGCCATATGAAGCTGCAATTATGAGTATATGAGCAATTTTTAGAACTCTACTTTTTATTAGGTGGTCCTCATGATTATGATATAATGGCTATAATGTACAGCATGTACCAAACATTTTCAGTGTAATGTATAGGATATGTCATAGGCAAGGATAAGATAATGAAATTTTTTGACACGACAATCCTGGTTTTGAATTCTCCCTAGGAGGTATCTGTTTCTTGTGTTTTGTTTTGATTTTTTGTTGTTTTTGTTTTTCTTCCTGATACTCAACAATATCTAGTAAGCATCTATCAATTAAATCATGGGGTGAATACTAGACAAATATTGACTTGACTAAACAGAAAATGCTCAAATTTCATGAAACTTGGATTGTAATGAATAACAGAGGAACACAAGATATAGGATGAAACATATGGAATTATAGAATAAATCTGTGTACAGATAGGCAGGGATAGGAGCACAGGACTCATATTTGGTGGGTTAGGGCAAACTCCCTGTAGAAAGTGAAACTCAAGATAGTATAATATGCAACAGGGAAGATACAGAAGCAGCACGGCATAGAGAAGCATTCAAGCAGTGTGGTATTCAGAATGGAGTCTTCAGAGTGTCAAGTGTGTCCTGTACAGCACACTGAAGGACACTAAACATCCTTAGACCTCCAGGCTACTCTTCTAAAAAGAAACATCACAGAGAAAGCTGTCAGATTCAGTCTTAGCTACAAAAATCCAACTCAACTTGGAAAACTGAATGTTTTTCTTCAAATGTAGAATAAAGAAGAATATGTCCACAGTTACAAGTCTACTCATTACACAACAAGGATAAGAAAGGAAGACAAGGGGTATATAATATATATAATTTTTTCATTTATAAATAAATCATGTATATTATATTATTTATATATATTCTCTGTATAAAGCAGTAAGACCTTTTATTTTCAGTAGTAGATTTTGTATATGAAAATTTCAGAATAATTTACATAAAAACATTATAAAAAATGAAGGAGTTTATCAAAGTTGCTTGATGAAAAGTTAATACACAAAATTTTAACTGCATAAATAAGCACTTTCTTCAAACCACTCAAAAATGAAAAATTTAAATTTACATATAGACACATCAAAAAAATCAGGTGGAACTAGAAAGTATATGCAAATTTATATTCTGAAAACAATGACACTACTGAGAGACATTAAAGAAAAGACTGAATAAATTGAGAGATATATGTGGGATATACATAATTTCTGAGTGGATAATTTCAGATTATGTACAATCAAAATAAAAAACCTTACAACTTTGAGTAGAATATATAATGGTTTTTTTTTTTTTAAGATTCATTTATTCATTTTATGCATATGAGTGCTCTATCTACATCTATCACTGAATGCCAGAAGAGGGCATCAGATCCCATTATTAGATGGTTGTATGCCACCATGTGGTTGCTGGGGTATTGAACTCAGGACCTTTGGAAGAACAGACAATGCTCTTAACTGTTGAGCCATGAATCCAGCCCTTAAGTAGGGTATATACTTTTATGGGAATTTTTTTTTTTTTTGCCAGTTTAGCAAAACTAAAATAAGAAATTCCAAGTTGAAGACTTTAACACTTACTCTAAGCTACTATAATCAAATATGAAATAGAGTAAGCAGACCTGTTGAACAGAAGAGAGACTATGCATCGGCCAGTTATTTATGCCCATCTGAAGTTAAATAAAAAGGCAATGTAGTTAAATGTTGGAAGTAGGGTCTATTCTAGAAAAGAGATGAAACAACTATGTTGAATGCATTTTAATCCTAAAACTGAGGAGGCAAGAGACAGAAGGATCTTGGGAGCTCCCTAGCCAGCCAGCCTAGTCATTCTGACCAGTTCCCAGACAATGAGAGAATCTATCTCAATAATGGAAGGCACCTACAGTTTCCTGTGGCCTTCACCTGCATCACACACACAAAAGATACACAAACAACACAATCAACTAGAAAGAAACAATAGCTGGCATCTCTTTATTCTGGAACCTTCTTTTTCCTTGAAAGACAATGAAGCTTGATTTTTAGGACTGTTAATCTGATGCTTGGAATTAAAAAATGTAAAATAATTTTAAGTTTTCAAATAAATTCATATTGAAAACAAAAAGCATGTCATTGTATTTTCAAGTGTTTACAGTCATGCTTTTTTGATTATACACACATATACTCAGAAACATACACAAATATACTGCCTAAGTATGTATATTACACACATGTTATATACATGCAAATATATTTTTATATATCTAAAATATATTTATTTAATATATGTATCAGTATGTTAGCATGTATGGTAAATACATGCACATATATTTATAAATATCTATTCCATGTATTTATAGACATTTTCTTTGATGAAATATATATGTATATTTTATAAACTAAAATCTTGTACCACAAATGTACATATATATGTGCACATGTGTAAATATATTTATAGGCAATTTATATCTTTCTTCCATCTTTTCAGAAGATGTACCTGTATTTGGTAGGTTGGAAATTTTTCTCAACTAC
This sequence comes from Mastomys natalensis, assembly GCA_021653895.1. Classification (NCBI taxonomy): domain Eukaryota; kingdom Metazoa; phylum Chordata; class Mammalia; order Rodentia; family Muridae; genus Mastomys; species Mastomys natalensis. The sequence goes on along the minus strand of JAJTUV010000523.1, from coordinate 879,634 downwards.
CATGTCTTTATAATATATTTGGCAATAGCTGACCATGTTTAGGGAATTGATAAATAGAATGAATCAAGACTATGAAGAAAACCTATCATATTGTTATCTGTCAGCTTTTGAATTCATGATCAATTCTTATTCTTCTTCATTTAGAGAAAATAGAAATGTTGGGTTCTGTCCCAAATGAGAGTCTGTCCAAGATTTTGTCTTATCAAATTCCACAAGGCTCTTTCAGACCCCAAAACAATCTGGATTATTTTGAAAGAAAATGTTTTACTTTACCATCAGTAACTTCCAAATACGCCTTTGTGATGATACTTCCAGCAACATTTAAAGTCTGACAGATGTAGTAACCAACATCAGACCGTTGGACGTTCGTAACAGTGAGGTCCCCTGTCTGTGAAACTGAAAACCGGCTAGAGGACTGTGGAGGCTGGTATGAGAAAAGCAGATTCTAAAACCAGAATTGGGGAGGAAAGAATAGAAACAGGTTAACCACTAAGTCCAAATAGTGTGGCAAAGTTAACGTGTACATTTGTAAATATATATATATATATATATATTAAATTACTAAATATTCTTCCCCCACAAACCATATATATTGATGTGCACATGTATAAATATATATTATTAAACACAAAGAGTTTAATAATACAAAGCTAAATGGAATTATTTGAAAAACGTTAAAATTCTCAATACTCACATGCATTTTTATAAACATCAGTTGGGGAATAATATTGGACATACAAGAAGACTAAATTTTGATAGACTAAAATATATTTATGCAAACTACAACAAAAATTTGCATGCATTGATGGTTAATAGCATAATACATAGACAAATTGAAAATTTAAATTCATTCTGATAAACTACACTCAAGGATGCCATTTTGGCCCCATAACAAGCACTTCTTCCTGCGGTCAATCACTACTGTTCTGGACCACTTATTCATCACTTAGCAGTGGTATATAGTGTTCTCCTGTTAGAAGATAAGAATGCATGTTATGGGGGTTTTCAAGTTCATTAGAACTGAACAAAACGATGTCATTCCTTAGAAGTTTGTACTTCACGTCTAGTTTTTCAGAAAACCAAGTATATTGATCTTTTCCTAACTGAGGATATTGCTTTACTTTTAAAGTTTTAGTGCTATTTAGCAAGAATCATTTTGTAAAGGATTAGGTAATACTCCGTGGAACAAGTTTTAATGACTCTTTTTATGCAAAATGATTTGCACTGTTGAACCAAAGTAATTAAAAACTTTGGAAATTAATTCAGTTGAAGTGTCACACTACTAAAAAGGACGTCTTGTGGATTACAATCTTTGCCATAAAGATATTCTTGCATAATCCAATCTCAATTCTTCTTGCTCTATTAATTCTTGTCTTTAACTTGTTCTCAGCAAACTTAATTTTGTGCGGCTAAATGTGTATCTTAGAACCCACCAAGATACTAGAATTCAAATGATAACCTACATGCTATAATCAAACTGATGTTTGTTAACCAGAGTAAAATAAAAAAAAAAAAAAAATGAAGTTGGTGGAACTGGCCTTGAAAGATCCTGGAGCTCAGTCAGTAAGCTATGTGTTTGCTCTTTATAAAAACCTTTAGAAGCAGGACCGTAGAATCCCCAACACTGGGTCAAGCAACAATAAGATTGACCAAGGAATGACCATACTGAAGATGAGTGAAATTAAGTTTTACAAGTATTTCACTTCATTGAAGAAGGAAAAAAAAAATCACAGAGATAAGAAGAGATTTCCAACTCTGCAGTTGCTTTACATATTATGCTGGAACCTGACAATACAGAATTAATATTCTAGATTTCAAAATGTTTAGAAAACACGATCTACTACCAGGTGATAAGTACACTATGAAAGTTTTAAAGATTAGAAAGTATTGAACTCTAGGGGACATGGTATTGATGCTAAAGGGAATTTTACATCATTTGGAGCTTAGAGAAGATATATATATATTATATATATTATGTTCCTGAGCTTCTTGAGAACTCATATGGAATAATCCTCATCTCTGTTTCATTTCAAATATACTTTAATCTGTTCGTGTGTGATTCTCGATAGCTGCATAATGGGAGTGGCAATTGAATTATATATAGAGAGGATAGACTAGGCTTTCTTTAGCGCGGACAGTTTCAAAACAAAAGGAACATTCATATGACAAAACAGTGGCGTATACACACCACTCTGTATATTAAAATAAGGCATGGGAAATAGCTCTGAGACTTCAAACGGGAACCTCCTTTCTATTTCCTCTTAATTCTAAACATTTCTGGAGTTTTTTGACTAATTCATTTCTTGCTAATGTGATCGATCTATAAATTCGCGATCCTTGGATTTTTCTTCACAGATAACTAGTCCACGTATTTTCTTTAAATAAATAGATAAGTAAAAAGCTAGAAAATAATGATACCTGACTCCCCTCTCTCCTCCAAAAGATAGCTGGTTGGGGATTTCCAGTTGCTTCACACTGAAAAGTCACAGTGCGTCCCAAGGCAACCACCTGGTCACGAGGCTTGACAACAAAATGTGGTGGCTCTAAAGAAACAAAACGCACTGAATCAGATCATGGTACCACAGTCCCTACACGGTCCTGCCTTCATTTTCTACAACACGCTGTAATAAGCGACCACCTCCCACCCTTCATTTAAGGTAAAATTGCTAAGTGCATATTTATAGAATGAAATACAGTTGTATTGTGCAGAGCTTATTACCTAACCTAGACCTGGAATTAATCCTCATAGTTAGAAGGATTCTTGAGCTACGAGCTGACCCTTTCCATTCAAATCACACCCGAAAATTATTGTATGAATAAATATTATCTTTTCTCACTGAGAGCTGCTTCAAGGTAGATGTGTCTAATCACACACATGCGAGATCTCCCGATACGGGCAGGGGCTGAAATTACTTTAATTTACCTCAAAAGCGCCTGAAATGCTACCATGCAAATTAGGCCATTTAAAATCTTCAGTCCAATTATTCGAATAGAAATGGATTTAAAGCACTAGTGGAGTCACATGCCCCCTTCATTTACATGGGCAAGGGCATGTTCAAACAGAATATATATGGAAATGAGGGCAAATTCAGAACATCTGCTCATCCTGACATTATAAATACTGCCAGCTTTGTCCAAACTGTTTGATTTAGACAGACATGAATGGCCACTTCATGCACCAGTCAATAGTGTGTCAGAAAATTGCATCAGTTACGTTGAGGGCAATGGCAGCTGAAAGGTAGGTATGCTGACAGAGCATGCCTGGGTGAGGAGTTGGAGCCTGCATTAAGGCTGGGCATTGCACAGGAAAAACAATCAAACAATATGTACTGGTATGACCTTCTACTTAATGTGTAGACTTTCCAAATCCACTTCTTATTAGCTGTCTGATAAAGCTAATCATTCCCTCTTGTCTCAGTTAGTGCTAGGCTTCTAACAGATTACACGGGCTAGGATCCTCTCACCCACTCTGCATGGTCTGTCCCCTCGTGGCCTTTGTACCCTTAAAAGTATTTTCAGTTGCTTACATCAGTCACTTTAGGTCACTCCGTAAAAGAAATCTGAATTGAAATCATGTTCAGATAATACCTAAGAATGTCGCCACACTGCTTACAAGAGTAAGGTTCCTTTCTTTTTCAAAGCTTTCTTATTAGCATATATGAATTAGACAAATAACGGGGTTTATTCTCACCCTTTCATACATGTGTATGACATGTCTGATGGTGTGTGCTTCCATTACTCATTTCTTTCTATGATTCCCTTTCCATTCTTGGTGACTTCCCTCTTCTTCCCAGCTAAAACTGATCCTACATTTATGACTTGATTTTCTTATATATTTGTTTGTTTTATTTATTTGTGAACCAAAGAGAATGGTTCTGATTTTCAAAAAAATATTTGGAAAGGGAATTTTCTTTTTTGTTATATTTTCATGTCAATTGTATCTGATATATATATATATATACTATATATGTGATAATTATAAAAGTATATCATAAAAGCATATTAAAACCTGTTTAATAGATGCATCATGCTATATATTAATATATATATATATATATTATATGTAATCATAAATATATCAATATAAACATTCTTTAGAAAACAAATATAATGTCATTTGTTCACAGTTAATAATGTAATAAAAACTGAAGAAAGTAATTAGATCTCTTAACTTCTAGATAAATGTACTTTCTTCTCTCTTTTCTTTCTTTCCTTTTTTTTTTTGATTGAAGGTTAGTAGAAAATCTAACAGTTGACTAGGAAATTATAGGGTATTTGCAAAATAATGTCAAATGTTTTCAAATGTTCTTTAACTTACAGAAGAAAAATACAAAGCCGGGAGACACAGTTGGAGTTCAATTTGGTCAAACTGAAGTTCCAGCTTATAATTTTTTTTTGTAGAAAACCTGTGATTGTGATGGAGTGGTTTACTCATGAATTTAGCTAACACTGTCATTACCCAGGTATAATAATAGGCATGTTCCTGGTTGCCTGAGGATGTACCCTCCTGTACCAAGTCAAACAGGAGAAGTTTCCTCCTTAGGTAAGGGTTAGAATAACCGATGTAGAACAGACTTAGAAACTCCGAGCTGACTGGTTAATAAACGAAATCTAGACTAGAGTTTGGTTTCTTTCAATGAAGGAAAACCAAATGATTAATTAGATGCGTGGGAGCAGATGACTTTCCAATACGAAGGGAATCCAAGTAGAAAAATATAAATGTTCAAACCACTCAGTCAAGCGAAGCCTTGGGGTGGTCTCCATTGCAAATCTCAGGAGCTCGCCTAGGAATCTGTGCCAGAAACTGTTTCTTTTATAAAATGCCAGCTCTCCTCAAACCTCAAAGACTTATTTGGGAAAAAGGAATACAAACCCTTATGCTAACTACATTTATCCTGAAGCAATCCTTCCACACAGGATATTTGCTTGGAAATGATTTAGTATATTCTGTAGGCACAGTTTCTAGCCAACATCAACAGTGACGTCAGCCACAAGAGACTTCTTAGAAACAAAATTTAAAAATCCTCCTCAGACTAGTGCAGTGGCATAAGCCTATATAGTACCAGCTACCCAGAAGGCCTACAAAGAGAACTGCTTGTATCTAAGAGTTTGAAGCCTAGTAATATCATGCTTTAAAAAATAAACTCAGGAAAAAAATCTTTTCTCTACATGTGTCAGATATCAGATATAGTTTTATCTCTAAGGGTAAAGGGGCCAAATAAATTTCTATTTTTTTATATATATATATATAACCGAAGGGATTCACCACACACACAGATTTGATGTTCTATGACTATATAATGGTTTTTGAATTTTAAAATATTTAAGTTAGCTGTGTACAAAGGACATAATGGTGGAATGAATATAGTAATATAGTAGGTACTGTGAATGTGAAGAAATTGGACAAAGAAGAAAAAAACTACCAAAAATTCTACCATGTAAACTAGATAATACTCCTTAACAAGAGCCTATTAAAACACCATTTTAATAATTATTGAATAACTGATGTACTATCATAAATAATGTAATCAATCTCTATTGTTTTACATTTTGATTTTTCTTTCCTCTTTATAATAGCTCAGTAGAATCAGCACCTAGCATACTCTATTATTAAAAAGTCCATCCTACATGTGTGACTATGAAATAATAATGACCATGTATCCTTAAACAACAGTGAGAGAGGTTTAAGGTGAAAATGCTGCGCTGGCCTCTCCTTTGACATCACAATTTCTCTCAACGTGGAGTTCTGTCAACACCACTGAATGAATGGATCTTCTAAACTAAATGCAAAGGACCTTGATGGCTCTTCTTTAAAACACAAAAAAACAAATTTTATATATTCCATTTGGTTAATTTGTATATGAGATGAAATAAACCGTATACCTGCCCCCAAAATGGAAATGAACAGTAAAAAGCTCAAGGCACAAGGTAAGTCAGGCACTGAACTTGAAGGACTACTGAATTATAACTATAAAGCAATGCATCTGAAACAAAGAAAATTGAACTGTTATCCTGGCATGTGTTTTTGTTCGTTTAACGCTATAGAGGCATTAAATGAAACTGTCCTTTATTTATCAAGACACAATCTTATGACTCATCACATACTTCAGGAAGGAAATAACTGAAGGGCTCAGATCACACATGACTTAATAAGATAGAAAGTTAGCAAACCCATTACCTTTAACTCTTTGTCACAGTTACCCATACTTCCTGCAGATTTATTCTGTGCAGTCTGTCTTTGTGGCCAAGACAAGTGAAACATGGAGGCTGATTGGTTGAAGGACATGGAAGGGTATGGATGGAAAGGGGAAGAGAAGTTCCAGTCACAGTGACACGGTGGTGATTAGGAGATGGCCAAGAAAATGTCAACTTACCAGACCCAACTAAAACAAAACAAAAAAGAAAACATGGAATAAATAAAAATAAGGAAATGAGCAAACAAAATGAAACAGACAAAGTAGTAAGATTTGACTTAACTGTGGTTCTGCTTTCACATCAACTAAAGAACACATTGATATTTAGATACCCTGAGCACACTCTCCATGGGTGACTATTTGTTAGCACTTTGAACACAGTCATGAATAACTTAGGAAAATAGAAATGAGTCTTTGAAACAGATAACTATGAAAAAATGGTAGAGGTAAATGGGCTGATGGTAATAATATTACAAAGTCTCTTTCAAGAATTTTATGCTTAGCTATCAGGTAACAGGTACCTTTTATGGAATGGATTTTAAAAGTAGTATAAATATTAGCTGCAAACATTACACAAAATAAACATATAAAAATTTTAAGATAAAGAATGTGAAATCCCATGTAGACCCACTGATAGGTTGATTTTTATATGTTTCACACTGGCAAGGGTATTCCACTCAACTCACGCTACTTGTTCTCAGCCCTATGTACAGATGAGTCCCATACAGATGGATAATGACTCTAAAGATCAGGGCAGGGTCTGAGAATCTGCCTTTTTGATGAGCACCAGGTGGATCATACTAGTCCATGACCATGAGTTTAGACGAAAGGCTTCATACTGAGCTTATATATGTGCATATTTTTAATTGAATATATATATATATATATATATATATATATATATATATATATATGAAAACAGAAAAAACACAAAATATTTAAAAATCACAGTCACGACAGTCACATTATTCATTTTCATGTTGAAACATGATGTTAATACAGTGATGTTTATTTAAATAAACATTTAAACATTTTTTGTAAAAGCAATTACTCTGTTTCTTTATGTCAGAAGTAAAGGTCACTGCTATCAAATGGAGAAGATCTTCATGTACCACAGTAGGAACCTATAATCCATTTCATTCAAATAAAAAGTTCCCAAAGAGAAATTCATTTGACATGATATACGTTCCTGTAGGTTACATCCAAGACAAGGACTGGGCCTTTGAGAGAGTTCAGTCACAAAACAGAAAAAGGTTCTCCTGTATACTGCAATCTTTTAAAGGGAGTCAAATATTTTACAGGTGTAAAATTTTAATTTTGATTTTAGTGAGAAAATATGCATTATTTTAGAAGAGTTTGAAAATTGCAGATCAAAGCAGGTGGAATGGTCATTTTTATAATTCTTAATATCTTAAAGAGATTGGCTTAAATGGCAGGAGGATACCCTAGGAGCTATAAAAGAAGAGATCTGAGAAAGTGTCAATCAAATTTTCTTTGAATAACAATAGTTGTAGAATTATCTCAAAGATTAACATTTGAAAACAAACTTGATCTTACCAGACTAATACAGTTAAGTTAGGAGACTAGACAAATGATTCCTGAATGTTCTTAAATATTTCACATATTTTAAAATTCTTTATATCTCAAAAATGGAATAAAAGCAATACAGTTACTGGAAGCTGCTCCTATAAGATTTAAAGTGCCCTTTCTTCGTTACAGTTTTATCAACAATCCACAGGCCCAGAATGAATCACATGCCAGAACTTCAAGCTAAAAGTTTTACATATTGTACCAATGACAAATGATAATTCTTACAGTCTACTAAGGACCTGAAATGTTATCTAAGAATATCTACAGTCATTAAAATTAAAAGCATCAGAAATCCTTGAGAAATCTCTCTGAACGATACAACACTTAAGCTTTTAACAACCATGATCATCAGGAAACGATTCCAAATACCTTAATAAAAACCATTCACAGTTCATCACACCTTCTATTTGTTCCCATGTCAACAAATAAGTAAGTGAACAAACAAACAAGCGTGGCAAATCCTACATATTCTTCCACTAGTTCTTTTTAAGGAAATCATTATTCTTTCATTTTTCTTCTAAAAATATTAGTTATACAAATTTCTTTAATTCTTCATACATTTCTTCTTTCTCTTACTTTCCCTTGAGGGTCAAGTCAAACAATTTTTTTTTTTTGTTACTCACAGAGCATAGATCTGTCTATAAAATGGGCATTGATTCTTTTTATTAATATAGTATGTCAAAAGAAATCTTCAGACATCAGAGTGACTTGCAACTTGCCATTCATTATCCAGTGACATTCACCACATACAGGAGGGTTCACTCTCATCTAACTCTTCTTAATGCCTCCTAATCTAAAGGTTCAGAACACCTCTCTATCTCTGCCTGCTTCTTGGTAGCAACAGCATTTTAATGGTAAAAAACAAAATCATTGATCAAACTGAAGACCAGAGTTGAATCCATACACCCATGGACACCTGATTTTCAATAAGGAAGCCAGAAATATCTTGAAAAAAAAAGACAGCATCTTCAAGAAATGGTGTTCTACAACTGGATGTCAGTATGTAGAAGAATAAAAAGAGATCCATACTTAGCACCCCACATTAAAAAAAAACCCAACCAACCAACCAACCAACCAACCAACCAACCAACCAACCAAACCAAAACTCAACTCAAAAGGGATCAAAGTCTTGAACACAAAACTAGATACACTGAACTTGTTAGATGAGAAAGTAGACAACACTTCTGAACTCATTGGCACAGCAAAAGGCTTTGGAACAGAACAGTGTTAGCATAGGCACTAAGATAAACAATCAATGAAGAGGACAAAAAGCTTCTGCCTGCCAAAGGACACCGTCATTTGAACCATAGCATGAACAACTCAAGCAAAGCATAGGGAAGCAGCAATTCGCAGTAACGGCCAGTGAACTAAGGGTCTTCAAAAGTACTTTGTTTCTACTTGCCCATAGCAGTTTCAACATAGCACTGCGGACAGCAAAGCAATACACTTTGAATCTTACAGCATTTGCTATGTTGTGATATTTAAGTGGCTATTCAGAGGTCCAAAGTGGAACAGCTGGATAGACCACCCTGCCCAGCGGTTTCTCCATAGATTATACCTACACATTGGTAAAGTTTGCTTTAAAAGGTCTTCAAAAATATTCTTTACAGTGTCTAAAGATGTAACTCAGTGGCAGCCTATGTGTATATCATGTAGGAGGACCTGGATTCAAGTAGCAATTGGAAAATACAAATATTCTGCCCTAGTAATATCATTATCAATTGATGACGAACTTTGCATAAATAGCTCTTAATGTTAAATTTAAGAGATAGCAGAAAAATTAAAGAAGGTAAAATATTTATGCATGGCACTATGACTAGATTTTATGTTTTACATTAATATCCCATTACTTGAGGTCTAATATGATTGGGTATATCTCTGTTAACCATAACATCTACAGTTATCATAGGTTCTGTCTCTAGCACCGAAGGGGCAGAGAGATGAGAATGAAGAAGACTGTCATACTATTTGGGAATGATTCATGTATTTGAAACTCCTGGTATACGCCATTACAAGGCTTTTTATGAAAGCAAATTTCCATCCTGAAGGGCCCATGTTATGTGTAAACAGAGCAGGAGGTTTCTTCATGTGGCTACAAAGGAAATCATCTACTCCAAATTCTTCTAATTAATAGGACTGTTTTTTATTATGAGCAGTTAATTTCTAATGAATCCTTAAATTCCTGAGATTTATTTTCATACTCTTCTACAGTGAAGAGTAGGGCTCAGTTAACAAGTCCGACAGATGAGGTTCTTTTTTCTTTTAAACCTCATTGTGGAAGAAAATGAATGGGTTGGAAAGTCACGGAGCTTTAAGGAAGAAGCATATTTCTGGCCACACAGCAGAACACTGGTTTTCAAGTAATGAAGTTATCTTCATTTGAACCAAGAAAGCCCATCCACTGGTGTGTGAGACTTTCAGACATAAATACACATGAATGATAATATCACTAACAATCAGAAGCCCTTCAGGTACTTTAATACATGGTATTATTTCTTTTTGGGGAAAGGTTTGAGTTTAACATAAAAGCCTGTCATTATGTCTTTTAACTTTGCAGACATAAAAATAGAGAGAATAAAGGGGATATTTTAGAATGTACTTAATGGATACATAAAACACTGTGAACTTTTTGCCTCTGATCAAATACCTCATGTCACTCTGTAGAACAATGGCTTTGGAGGCAATTTCGGTTGTCAGGACTGACGTGGGAGAGAGGAGATGAGGCAGAGCTCCTAGTCTTCAGTGAACAGAATCCACAGATGTTGATGATCCCACCACAGCATTCAGGACAGCCATCACCACAAGGAATGATGGGTCGTGAGATGCCAGTAGTGTCAGACAGAACTGAGAAACCTTGCTGTCAGTGCTTTGTTTAACTTAAATCTTATCTGAGGACGGTCTAACAAACCATGCACCCTGACCTTAAGCAATGTCTGACATGTCTTAGGTAATGGCTAAAAGCTTGTATTCGTCTTCTCTTCCATCAAAAATTACCCACTTTCCTTTAGAGCAATCGTTTAAATGTATTCAAATGCATCTGCCATGTCACCCACGACAAGCTGTGTGCCATATAATACAAGTTCTCAGGACCATAGTTCAAAGTAAATACCCCGATGTTATGGTTTTGAAGCTGGAAGCCTAGATCTTTCTATTCCTCCTCCTTGAACATAAAGACTCCTTTACTGATTCTGCTTCTCAGTATTCCTGATTCTATCAAATTACTTACTACTATTTAAAGAGAATTAAGATAATTTTGAGCAGTTTTTCATTCACATGCAAAACATGATAATCAAGTTTCCCTTTCCTTACTTTCTGTTATCTCCTCCCACCCTTCCTGATACTCTTTTTCTCAATTATACATGCCCCTCCCCCCGAATATTTTTCTTCTCAATGAGATCGCCTACCCCTTGTCATCATAAGTCTCACACAGGTGATCATTCCTGCTATGGATTCCTAACTGCAATGGCCATGTCATCCACAGTAAACACCAATTATAGTACACCTCCCCAGCTCCTGGTTCTTACAATCTCTTCCCAATTATACGACCCCCCCAATGATATCTTTCTTCTCAATCAGATACCCCACTCCACCCCCTGGATGTCTTGCACAGTTGATCATTCTTGCTTCCGGTCATTATCTGCAATGTTCATGTCATATACAAAAGCCACGTTTGTATAGTTCTCTTCCCCATCTCCTGGCACTTCCAATCTTTCTATCCCCTTTCTCACGATGTCCTCTGGGCCTGGGAGTGTGCAATATAAATATTCCATTTATAGCTAAGCACTCAAAAGTCCTTATTTGTAGTACTATAACTCCTAAATGAGTTAGGAATCCCTTTGTTTGACTATAACCATTGCTAAATGAGGCCTCTCTGACCTAGGCTGAGAGTGGAAACAGTCTACACACATAAATATACATATTGTGAAGGCCGTTTACATACCTTTAGTGAATGTCAGTAAGATTCCCGAATAGGGCCTAATTGATACTACACCCAACTACCAAACTGCTCACCTGATAAATATCTTACTTTTTTTCCTAATCTAATCTCCAATAAAGCCATATTGATTAAAACAAACCAACATAAACAAGATGCATCCATTAGTAATTTTTGGCGTTAAAATCCTTCAATATGGTCTTAAGTCTCTTAAAATTGAGAGCTACATGCTTAGTGTGCTTCGTTGTGTGGACATTTGGGTTCTTCTTACTTCACTTGCCTGTTGCTCTGACCTTTTGGATCTAATGTACACCACACTGCATCTTACCTCCATACGAAAGAACCTTGTATTCTTTCCCTGCTCCCTTAATTCCTATCCACTCTTTGGATCTTAGCTTGAAGCACTCCAGACAGTACTTGTAAATCTGATTTTTACACCTCAGAGTGCTACATTTTTCTCACTTGTGCTTACAGCACACAACCTAGTTTAATGCTACACATTTGTGCGATTATTGCTCTGCCACCCAAACTAGGCTGCGCGCCTCACAGAAACTAAGCATTTAACAATTCTGTTTGCCTTTAGAGTTTATCAAGCAGCAAGTGTTTACCACATTACAAATACCTGTTAAAGATGAACAAATTACGCCTCTGAAACCCAGGGGAAAATGCTTTCCCTGTGCACGTTATGAAGCCACTTTTCATACTCTGTGGTTTCACGAGCGTGGATTGCTGCCTTAGCTTTTGGGTTATCTGTTTACCCTTGACAAGACTCAGCACTTTTTGTAGCATATGTAAAGTGCTAAGAAATGTGTTTGCAGAATGAAGTGCAATGCCTGTCTTCAAGCGCATACTTCCTGGAAGACCTGGAACAGGCTGGCTAATGATAACCTTAAACAACTGACAGCAAAACCACTTTGGATGGAGACAGTCTCCATGAAAAATCAGGTATGTGATAGTGAAAATTGTGTAGGTGTCTGGCTCGTTGTTTAATAATAAAGAACCACCAGTATAAACTGTGTGTTCTGGTCACACATTTTGCAATGAGAAGGTTCAATGGAAACCTTCTCAGTAGCTTTCAGAAAGAGTTCAATATTCCATTTGTGCCAGGGGAGGATGATGAAGACTCAGTCAGTTGGTAAAGTTTACTCCTCAGGTAAGAGAAGGATTGGAATTCTGGTTTCTCCCCTGCTTAAAAGCATGGGAGGAATACGTGACTTACACTATATATATACTATATGAAACTTTATTCCAAATAAAACGGCAGAAGAGTCAACTTCATCTTTAAAAAGGGATAGGATAGAGCATTGAAAACAAACACCTCTAAGGTATGCACTCAAAAGATCAAATCTTTATCATCCAAGTCTGCAATTTAATATAAAAGAATATTAGGTCTCAGTTCCATAATTTTTGTGCTAGTTCCAAAGTCAATGATTTTAAAGTGTGCACCGTGGCTAACGTTTAGTTTCCCGAAACCAGCACAGAATTGCATTACTTAACCATTTATTCCTAGGAATAGAACGCAAACCAACATTAGGCAGTAATTTCATCTGTAACAGTGAAATTACTATTCACTAAGGACTTAAAAGGTACTGTTTGAAACGACTGCTCTACCATCCACAGGGTTGACTTTCTAAAAGCATCTTTGTAAATCGGTCCATCTATCAGGTTTAATTGTGCAGCGCTCCGAAGTCTCCAGCAATAGCATCGACCACACAAAATGAATGTCCTAAGCTAACTTTAATAACCATTTATGGATTTCCCTGCCCTTATAAATCTGTTACAAAGCAATTACTCAGCGTCACTTTGTCTTAAACTCGTTTTAGCGAATTCTGCAGGTGTGCTTGTGCTGGCTCACTGGCTATCAAGTCATAAGAAGTTAAAAAAAAAATCAAATGAATGTGCTCATGCCATAGTAATCCTTTTTTTTTCTTTTTTGCAAAGTTTACGTAAAGTATTTTGAAGTGTTCATTTAAAATGTAAACAGAATGCTTTTAAAAATGAAAAGTTTAAATTACTTCAAAGCTTGAGGTTGCTGGCGTATAAACGAAAGGACACTAGATGCCACGAAGTCATATGGAACTCTTTTAACAATGACTTGTTTGGAATGCACTGAAGGGTCTCTTAAGACCATGAAATAGTGAATATTCTTTACCCTTAATTAGTACTGTGTATATCTGTCAAAATAGCTGAAATCATAGCAAACGAATAATAAAAAGTTAATATATATACACAGATAAATCAAAATTTTGATTATTTAGTATATTTACTATATTCAAGGTTTCTTGTAAGGAATAATGTCCTTAGTACACTCAACAATTATTCTCTTACACAATGAGTAATGTAAATCACTTTATTTATGTCTAAAATATTCTGGATAAAATTCACTAATCATATCTGAATTGGAGAACTAAAATTAATTATGACCAAATAATACACAACCTCACTAAATGACTCCAAGTCTTAAAATCTGATGAGACTGCAAGAAATCTAACATTTGAGTATGGGTTCTCTGCCAATGACTAGAGAGAAAAGGTAATTTATTTCTTCCAATTTCATTCTCAGATTCAATTATGCACATTTTATAGATCCGCATGACCCATTATATATTTCTATGGTGATAACACTACTTGAGAATATTGGTTACTAGAAACAGTCACTCGGTTAAATATCCATCCAGCTGGGGCTGTAGAATACCTTCTCCATGCTTATGAAGATGGGTGTATCCCATGTGAGACTCAGAATACAACGGAAGGCCCAGGATGTGCTCTTCACAAGGCTGAATGGTAACTTGTCACAGGACCATCTCATGTATGCATTATTTCTTCCTTCTGACTGCTCTACTTATTTCTTCAAATATTTGAAGGCACATACATTAAGAGTACTTCAAATTAGCGGCATGAAGGCCACTGGTGAAAGCTTTTTTTTGGATTAGTTTTTAAGTCTTACATCATTCTCATTTAAATGATGGACATCCATTCCACACCTTTGCTCGAGAATTAAAGAAACCTAAGAGAATGTTATGCTTTCAGCCATTATTAGGGTAGAATGGCTATTTTATTTAAGGTTCAAGAAGCTCTTTACCCCTCAGGGAGGAAATAAGTTAAAAAGCAAAAAGTTTTAGGGAGGGGGTGACTGGGACGGGATATAAAGTGAATAAGCAAAAAATAAATAAAATTAAAAAAAGGAAAAAAAAAGTTACAACTCTAACCCTATGAACACAAACCTATTAAATACTTTCTTTTATAAAAAAAAAAAAGTTTTATAATCTAAAGGGCTGCTGGGCCTCAATCTCATGAAATAAGTGTTAGAAAAATAAATAAAAAAGAGGTGGGAGGTGGGTAGGTAAATAAAAACAAAGAAACAGCAGAAGCGGTGTTAAGCATCCTATTCACACCACTGGGTCAGAACAGTGAGGAGAGGGAGTTAGTTTCATAAGCCTTTCTCTTGTTCAATTGTACCAAGACTCCTTAAGCCTCTGAAGATGGTATTTTCCTTCTAGCTTCCTCACTAAGGACTCGTTGGCAATACAGATTTTCTACAAGGTGCTGTCACATGTTGCTTTTTGAGTGTTTCCTATTTTATAACACAAACATCCTTCCCTTACCCATGCTAGATTGTTGTTTCATTTAAAAAAATTACCTTTAAATACAAGATAATCAAGAATTATTATTATTATTATTATTATTATTATTATTATTATGTGAATGCATAACAAACACACAGGTGGTATTTAGGATAAGGTTCCTGATTTCATCATCTTTTGTTTTTTGTTTTTTGTTTTTCGAGACAAGGCGTGCACCACCAACGCCCGGCTTGATTTCATCATCTTTATGAGTAGCAATACATGCTGGGGATGTTGCTTTTGTTGAGGTGGTGGTGGTGTGTGTGTGTGTATCCTCTGACCTCTTAACACAATGTTTGTAGTAGCAAGCTAATTTTCCTGGACTTCTGTGGACTGTTGCAATGTGCAATATGTTTCTAAAAACCATGATCTCTTAATGTCTTGTTACAGTCTAGCAAACTTGCTCCACATTTATCAAAATTCATCCAATCAACAGGCAAAGCTTTGCAGCGATCATAATATGTTGATGAACTCACTGCCCTTAACCAGGATCCTGGATTCTAATGAACCTAACTTGAACCTGCAAAAGGCCCCTCGACACTATTAGTTTTGGCTTTGGCTCAAATAACCACATTAATGGTCAGACACAATGCACTATTATGCTGCCAGCCTTTGTGAAATCAGCAATTTAAAGGAACTGTTCCAACAAATGATTTAAATGAAGTCTACATCAAAGTAGGGAAATCCTGAACTGAAGGTTTGGATTTTAGGTTTTTTTTTTTTCTCATAACTTTTTATACCTAGAAATTATATGAGCTCCTAAACAAACATGTGACTCCTACACAAAGATCTTCTGTGTTGCCAAGGCTCCAGTCAGTAAACTCTATGATGCAAACCTCACATTCATCAATTAGGTCCTCCTTTTTCCAGAGTTTGTTTTTTGAAAGAAAGTTTTAAAGTTTATAACTTACTTCTGTCAGTAAAGTCTACAGTACATATGACCCCTTATGTACTGACGGAGTCACTGAGCTGATTTTTTGCTATAACTCCGAATTCTGAAATAACCATCGAGCAATCTCAAGGGCCCACATGTACACAACATGATATAGAACGCATATTATCTTATTGTCAAAATGGTAACTTTGATACTAGAAAATGATTAAATTTAGGGATGCTGATCTCCTCTAATGGAATATACCTCTTGATCCAAATTTTAAAGCTACATTATATGTCAGTCATTGCCAAGGATTAGTCATCTAAGCAGTGATCTGTCAATATATTATTGTATGAGCCCTGTGGACATAAAAATTAAAGGCATTGAAATTCCTTATAAAATGGTGTCATGTTTGCATATAACAAAGATACATCCCCTCTGTACTCAAATTCGTCATTACATATTACACCTATTACAGTATAAGTAGTTACAGTGTACTATTACATAATGCTGGCAGGAATAATTGTCTGAACACATCCAGCCCAGACAGTGATTCTTTGCAATCCTGCAGCTATTGAGAATACTTCTTTATTTTCAGCTCACTCAGTTGTACTTGTATTATAAATTTTGGATTAAATTTTTGGAATGACAATGAAAGAATTCAACATCGTTTGTTCTTTCTAGAATGTCAGCAGTATTGAGCACATCAAGGAATGCCAATCATTATTCAACATGGAAAAAGGAACCATGATATTCATAAACTTGTCTCTTCAAAACAAATTGATTATTTAAGCCTCAAGCTTTGATGTTTAATTTTTATTGAGGGGCATTTCCTGTTTACATGACTATAATAAGAACGATTTTATAGTTGTACATATGACTCACATTATCTTTTATACAACTACTGATAAGCAGCCAAAGATGCCAAAGATGGACGAAGTAATGACGGTTATGTTTAAGACACGTCACTTACTTTCCACACCCTTTTGAATATTTCATGTTCACTGGCTGCTTCAATTCTCCTAATGTCCTTTGAGAGAAACACTGCACCCCCATTTCACTGATGGGCAATATGAGGCTCAAAAATGTAATAACTTAGCCAGCATTCAGTACAAGTACAGTGATCCAAAAGACGGTGCAATTAATTTCCCCTGTATGCTGTTCCCTGCAGAAGCAAAGGATAAGGCTCTCAAAACAGTCTACTTAATACTCAGTAAGGACTAAGTATCAAAGATATGAATAAAGAGCCAGCAAGAATTGTCCTTGAAGAATTATGTAAGACAATGGCCACACTCTATTAATGACTGCCAAAGTTTTAAATCTCAATACATATTGGATGAAAATTACAACTAATCTGACAAACCTTAAGGGTTTGTTGTTGTTGTTGTGTTGCTGTTGGGTGGGTGTGGGGAAGACAATGAGAGAGAGAACCGTGGACCTGCCTTTGACTGGGACTTCCTAATCCACCGTGCCTATTGTGAGAACTTCAGTAATTATCTTAAGTTATTTTATCTAGTTTTCAACAGATGAGAACACTACCACTCAGAAAAACTCTTTAGCTTGCCCAGCTGGCAGGGAACAGAACCTGCGTTTGATTAACTCATGCAGAAGACCTTTTTGTAGTCCTGAGGATGTCATGGTGCTTAAGTTCTGGTGCCGTTTGCCTGGGTGAAGGAGTATCCAGATATGTGTGTTTACGAGAATATTTTCAGAAGAGGTTAGCCTTTAAGACTGTACACAAAGCAATGAACATATTCACACTAACATCGTCAGTTTAATGTGCATTCTTTACTTCATGCGTTGCCAAAACTTCTGACTTTCTACTTGTTTTACATTTGTGTTATACTATGGAAACGATGTTACAGACAGCAAATTCAAGTAACTTTTTTTTCTTTCATTCCCGTTCGAATGAGTCATGAAGCAGCAGAAACCATCTGCAGCATCAACAATGCATTTGATTGAAGAACTGCCAAGGACTGTACCATACAGCAGTGGTTCATGAGGTCTGCACTGAATAGGAGAGCCATGAAGATGAGAAGCAGAGTGGTCTGCTGTCGGCAGTCGACAAGAACCAAACGAGAGCCATCACTGAAGTGAATCCAAGTACAACTACACAAGCGGTTGCCAACAAACTGAATGTGGACCATCCCATGGTCATTTGAAGCAGATTGGGAAGGCAAAAAGCTTGCTAAGTTGGAGTCACATGCACTGACCAAAATGTTTTCTTAAAAACTGTCCCTTTGAGCTGTTGTCCTCTCTTAATCCATACAATGGCAATGTGCAATTTCTTGATAGGATTGTCATGTTAAGAGACATGGATTGTATACAATGAATATCTCAACGACTTGACTGAGAGATACTCCAAAGCACTTCCAAAGCAAATTTATAACTAAGAAGGTCATGATCATTGTTTAGTGATCTGCTGCAGGTCTGATTCAGCATAGCTTTTGGGCCTGGGAGAAACCATTATGTCTGAGAAGGACACTCAGCAAATGGATGAGATGTGCCCCAAGCTGCAATCTGCACAGTTCACACTGCTCAACAGAAGGTGTCCAGTTCTTCAGGGCAATGTCCAATCACATGTCACACAACCACCGCTTCAAACACTGAACAAGCAGGTCTATAAATATTTGCTTCCTCTAATTTGCATCATCTAATATAGTCCTGTTCCCTGTCCCTTGCAACAGCTATTATGCCTTCAAGTTTCTCGAACCTCTTAAAAGGGTATTTTTACAACTTTTAAAGTCTCAATCCAGCATTAATTTTATGCTAGGAAATAAAGCAAGCTCTCTTCTTGTAGAATGTTGTGTAATGGTTTCATTGGAGAAAAGATGTTTTGAGACGGATGACCTGATTTAATAGTCATGTCTGAAACCGTAACTCCTTTTTCACCAACTAAATAAAAGTATAGTGACTTTCATTGAATGGAGAGCAAGAGGTAGGTTGGCCAAGAAATAGGCTGGATTTTATTACAGAGATTGAAAACCATGGTATCAGTTTAATGGACGGGCTACACAACTGGATTTGTGTTTTAGATAAGAGAATCTGCAGAGGTAAAGATGAAAGTGGACATTGCAAGTTGACTTCCAGGCCGTGGAGGACCATGACATAACTGGTTTGTTAGTGACTGCACTTCGGTGGCCATGGAAGACCATGGAAGTTGCACTTCCAGGGGCCATGGAGGATCATGGCAAGATGCTTGTCCATGCTTAAGTCTGTACTATTGCTCATTGCAAAGACAGCAGAAACTTCAAGGTTCCTACAAGCCTCTCTGACAATTGCTTCTCGTTTTACTGGAAGTTCTAATTGCTCACCAGTTCCCAGTTCACTGGGGCCCTGTGTTGGGGTCAATCATAAACTGTAGCACCTGAGACACGTCAGCAAAGCTTCTTGTCTGACACATGCAGTTCAGCATCAAGGAAAAAGGCTCTGGAAATATCCCATTAGTTGCAATTAAATCAGCCCAAAGACAGCCTGGGCACTTTTCCCCCTCTGCCTTTGTGTCTCCTCCCCCATTTGATGTCAATCTCATCCTCTAAAGAGCAGCCTTCAGCAGCCGTCACTAGCTAATCAATCCTAATGAGGATGCACTTTTCTCCTTCATTATATACTTGGCATAAATACTGATGAGAGGCAAAAGACAATATAATCTATGGAATAGAATAGAGTCTACACCCCTCTGACAATTCATCTTAGCATTGCTATTATAGCCCAGCAATGGATTTAGAGAGACAGCAATATAGTTTGTGCTATGTTTAAAATTAAACACAGAATTTGACAGAATGGATGATTTCAGATCAAGTTGTTTTTTTTTTTTTTTTTAAAAAGGACAGTCACTCCCTAGAGAAGAGTTGGAATTTTACAGAACTTCTGTATACGATCACAGAGTATCACCTGGCTGTGCAATGTCTGGCACCTGCATTTTGTTTTAACACAGAACCAGGAAATAAGGCATCAAAGACTAAGTGGTTCCTGTGAGAAGCCTGGGAGGTGAAAGTGGGGCAGGTGTGTAGTGGGGTATGAATAGAGATAGCAACATACAGCTTCCGATGTCTGAGTGCTACAGCATTCGGCCCCCAGAGAAACAGGAGAAGTAAGTATCTCTTAGTTCCTATTGTAAGAGAGGTGCACAAAAATGGGATTAGATTTTCTTAATGGTTCAACTCAGGGAGATAAAGGTGATTGCTTAGGAAATGGCTGGGGTGTGGACGTCTACATTCAGTTCAGCTTCCTGTGACTGATGGGACACGGTGATGGGAATATGGTCCTTCTGCTGATAGAGTCACAAATTCACTCTGGAAATAAAATTGTGACAGTAATAAGAGCTGTTTTATCGGTGAAGTTGTGAAGAGAAGAGAAAGATTAATGATGCTATCTAGTTTACCCTGTTAAGCAATGAGTGGCTCAAGCAAAAGAATCTTCCACACTGAAGACAAATTGGGAATGAATGAAATAGAGTTTAAATCCTAGGCAGTCTTGTCTTCCTTTCTTTTGCTATGGTAGTACTCAAAAAAGAAAATGATTTTGAAAAGGTATCTAATAACTGCCATTGAAGTACGTAATTCACAATCTTATAAAGTAGTTACAAAACGATATATTAAAGAGAAATATTTATTGTCCCTCAATGTTTTAAAAATATTTTGATCAAAATTCTAACTTTAACCAAGGGGGGGGATCACACCTTTTAAAAATAAAGCCTTGGATTGTGATTAAAAGGAAGACAGACAAACCAATTATACATGATTATTACTGATTCTAAAAAAACCCTCAAGGCCCACCTGACAAGCATCCACTGAACAATGTAATGCATTTCGATTAAGATAGCAAAATAGTATGAAACAAAAGTCTCACCATTCTCAAATACCAAGGGGAGGCATAAATTGTAACAGTTTCAGGGACCGAGTTTAAGAGCTTGGCAGAATGCCTCAGTGCATCTATTTTCTTCTGGTTAGATTTCATGTTTTATGGATATGTCACAACCTATAAAGTTGTTATAAATACTGCACTAAATATAATTTCCTTTAAAAGATGGGGCTATTAGGCTATGTTAAGCACTTGTTTGGAAACTAATTCATTCCTACCAAGATAGAACTGGCAACCCTAACACTCGTAAATGAGTTACTGGAGTTCGAACATAACAATAGCCTAAGACATGGTGAACTGTATCATTTGTTTATAAGTGCTAATAGCTTTTGTTTGTGTTTTTAGGTTTATAAATTAAATTCTAGAAGAAATGTGTGGATGCTGTGTATGTATATATAAGGAAATACATACACATATGGGAAATAGATAAACATTAGGCATAATTAAACAACTGCTGATTTAAAAATCACAGGTAGTAAATATTGGATAACCCCAGAAAATAATGGACTATGCATAATTGAATTTTCTGAGTAGGAATTAAGCAGAATCTCTTTCCTATCCTAACTATTCTAAACAGGGCTGTTTCCTCATTTTAATTAGTCACATAAGGAGCATAATTAATTAAACATAACAAATGTTATTTTCCCTCTGGTCAAATTACTTTTGAGCCTTGAGTCACATTCTGACAGCAAAATTCAGTGACAACTTGATATGCAAGGTAAAGGAACTGAGATTTTCTTGAATCTTGATATCTACTGATGAACTGTTTCTAGAGGCATGGCAGAATGCATTACAGACTTCAACTTCCTAATGCCACCAAGTTTTATTATGGCCCTCATTACCAAGAAAGATAGGAACATCTAGATTAAATAATCTATATTTTGATTTAGCACAAAACTTATTTTGGCTTTAATGTGCTGCTGCCACAGAATTACCATTGCAGGTGGACCTCAGGTGGTGTGGCTGTCAGGGTGTAGTGACAAGCTCTGAACAGAGTGACCTCAGCAGGCAATGCAAGTCTGAAGTGGTCATGAATATTAAGGAGTTTTAGAGGTTATTTATTCATGAATAATATTATTAGCCTTTGCATTGTACAGAAAGGCTCTAGTATTACAGAGAGATGGATGGAAGGGCTGCGAATGTTAAAATTTGCAAAGCATCAATCAGATAACTTAACAGAATCAGTGTTGAGGTCACGTACCTCCTATGGAATGCTCTATAACAATACAACACTGAATAAAAGTATAATGCCTTTATGTCTCAATAGTCTCAATAGTGTGTGCTCAATAGTCTTGATATCCACTAATCCACTTAGTGTCTATTTTATAAAAGCTCATCATAATTGTAGCCCTGGCTTTAATGATTGTAACACAGTCTTTTTTGTGACATACATTTTTAACTTTTGAAAAATCCAGAATTATAAAGAATCTCTTTCAAGATTATTATTATTTCTGTCAATCCACAGAATGTTTCCTTATTCTTTTTGACTTCTCTGTAGACAAACAACACAGAGACAAATTTCTGTGCTCCAGGGAGGAGCTGCCGAATCAGGTCCAGCCTGAGAATCAGATTATTTAGCAAGACATTTATAGTAAGGATTTTTGTCTAGTCCTAGATTTTGTTAGTCTGTCTTATTTTATAAACTTAAAATATTCAAAATGATAGTACTAAAATATGCAAATAGCACAATCATTACTGCTTTACTTGCTTGCCAACACAGACCACAGACAAAATGAATCACACACATGAGCCTCTCCAGCTCTGACCCAATGCAGTTGGCTGTTGGCAGTTAGGATCAAGCCACCAGGCGCTGCTTGGGTTTTACTTATGTGTTTGTGCTGTTTTGCCACTCAAGCAGAGGTTAACCTGTGGATTCATATTTCAGTTTCAATAAGTATTTATTAAAGCACAGTGGAGAATATCTAAGTAGAAAAGCCAAGGAAAGGCTGGGGACTGGATTTAGTTCTGTAAGAAAACAACTATCTAGGAAGAAAAATTCATGATGGTAATACCAGGTCACACACATGCATCCATGCCTGCACACACACACACACAACACACACACACACACCACACATATATATAATCACCACACACCACATACAAATACAACATGTACACATAGCAAACACACCATACACATAGCTACTACACACAGACACATAAACCATATACAGGCACTTACCCTCACAGTGCACATACTACAAACACACACATACACACACAGAGAGAGGTCACATGATCACACATATATAGGCAGCATCCACACAGAGAATAGATAAAATACATATAAAGATATTCATAACACACACACATACATGCATAGCCCACCTACAACATACACAAAAAATAAATGTAGACACACATACCATAATAAACACATGCACACACACCACACCCAAACATACGCCACACATTCACAGGTACATACATATGCACATGTACACTCACAAATGAAGAAAAGGAATAAAGGAGAGGAGGGAGGGAAGATGGGAGGAAAGAAGAGAAGGAACAAAGGAGGGAAAACCCTCAGAAAAGTGCCCTGTCTAATACAGGGCAGAACTGGGTATAGGGTGTATGTAAATCAGTAGTAAGTGAGGTACTGGGCTCAATCATCTATACCACAAAAACTAAAACCTAATTTAAAAAAAAAAGGCTTCAAAAAAGAAAGAGCAGAGAAAAATAATTCTCAAATCATGGTTCCTTTTAAGATATTGTAATTAATTTCCTCTGTATTAGGGGTGAAAAAACAAATCATTACCCTTATTTAAGGTAATTTTTACTCATAATTTTAGTATTCTGAAGTGTTCCTATGTGAATTCTGTAAAGAAATACTCACAGGGTGGCTAAATGGCTAAATGCATAGAAGATCGCTTTCAAGTGCAAACTGACTCGAGTATTTCCTCTTAAAAGGAACCACATAGAACTACAAATTACAGTGCTAACTTCTCTGCTGTAACTGCTTCCTGCTACCAAAGGAAATCAATTTTGATTAGGTCCCTTTGTAGGAACAAATATACACTACATTCTTCACAAAGGATGAATATATATATATATATACACACACACCACACACACACATATCCTCCAAATCTCGGGTTTCCTTTGAATGCTTAGCTCTTTCTCTTTGAATCACAGGAGTGTGGCTTCTCTTCAGTACTCTGTGTATTATTCTAATATGTTAAGGTGACTTCAACAGGGATGCTGATGTCCACATTTAATACAGAGTGAAGTAATACTGTCTCTGTTACCCATGGATCCCCTACAACTTCATAGAAAACCAAACAAATTTGAAATGAGAATGTCTGAATTCAGCAAGCGGATCTGAATCCGATCAGATCATTTGTAACCAATTTCCATGGAATCCAATTCAAGCTCAGGAGCAACAATTTCGTATGGAAAACTCAAGGCTGGCTTAGCTGTGGAACTGAGTTTAAAATTGCAGGAAGAGACCATATTTTGGTTTCAGGGCCCACTGTACACGAATCAGGACGACTTGTTTATATTAGCATCAGTCTACGGGGGTTATAATATAAGCCCTCTGGATCAGGGCTTGAAGTGAGACTTATTTAACTGACTGTGATTGAAAGCCAGTTTTCCTGTCACAGTAGCCTGAAGACAGACACACCTTTCCATGCTTTGTATTCATCATGGCCACAGTGGCTGCCTCTGGTGGGCTTTAGAACTTGGGTTTGACATCTCTTGAATTTACACTTTTCTAAATGTGAGTGGTGTGCTTTTCACACAGCATTAGCCAGAGTAAGAATTTCAAGCCTAACTTAGCTTAACAAGTATTGGAAGCCTTAGAAATTCAGGGCTTGTTCTTGACTTTTCTTTTTATTTCTTCTTCTTTTGTTTTTATGAGATTGAGCTAAAAACCCCAAAATGGGACATAATAGCTTTCGAGACAGAAAAGAAATATTTTCCTCCTCCTCTCCCTCCTCCCCTCCCCTCCTCCTCCTCCTCTTCCCCCTTCCCTCCTCTTCCTCCTCCTCTTTCTCCTCCTTTTTCTCTTCTTCTTTTTAATGTGAAAAGCCCACAGGCTGTTTTGTGAACATCCACTGTAGTGAAACTCTCTCAAAAGCCACCTTTTTCTTCTTAATAGCTTTAGAAGAGACAGTATTCAGAAAAGATGACAGCCCCAAGTGTTGCTAATGTTAGCCCCATAAACATCCTAAGTGGTTTATGGTCCCTGTTTACTATATATACTTGTCAAAATAGGGAATCCTTTACAGTAAAAAAAAAAGCATGTATTTAAATGCCATTTCCTCTCCAATTCCACAATAAAGGATGTCCCACTAGGAGAAAAAAAAGTTCTCAGATGAGAAACAATGAAATATAATTATTGTAACATGATGGAGACAAAAGGATGATGAAGGACACAGATGGTGTCTGAATTCTGAACACAACAGTAAGTAAACATCTGTAAACATCTGCAAGCATCAGCTTCAAGATACTAACTACTTTAAGTACATGTCTGCCATTGAACATTCGATCCACTGTAGCACATAAACTCAGTAAGAAATCTCCATCAAAATTAGACAAGGAGAAATGAAATTTATTCAATTGATATGCTTGGAGCACCTGTTTTGTCATAGGCATTGTGTGAGGAGAAGAAGGAAAAGTAAACACTGCATTCTGCGGGGGTGGGGGGGTGGGGGGGTGTACAGAATCCACCTGGTATTCTTCAGTTTACACAACCCTGATCTGAGACATGACCTGAAGCAATGCACATCTTATTTTCTGTCTACAACAAAGATTTCATGAAAACAGCTGCCATTTAACTACAAGTTTTAAAGGACACTATATTTCAAGACACAGAGATTAAAGCGTAGTGTCATTTGAGATCCAACTTACCATAAGTCTGAAAATTTAATTCAATTTCTTCCAAAAAGGATACAAATATAGACAATACTTCATTTGGATATTTGACATAAAATATTTAGAGCAACAAAGGCTATATTTATAAAGACTATTAAGTAGTGTACTCTGCAAGCATCAAAGTTGTGATTCTCATGATTAAGCGACCACACACACACACACACACACACACACAGATATATGACCCCTCTCCATAGTCTACCTTGAACTGTCAAAGTGGCAGAGGCCTCAGCTTTCCCAACCATATTTTCTGCCACACACGTGTATGATCCCATGTCGCCAGCCATCACCTTCCGAATTTTCAAAGTATGATCATCTCGGATTTCATATCTGTTGATACAATAAAAGAAAACAAAAGCACGTGGTTTGCTTCTTGGAAAATCACACCATTACAAGTATGAATATGAACCTATGCAATATCTCCGCATCAAGTCATAAGCAGCCATCCCTCTAAACAATCAGAAACAAAGTGTATGCAAATTTAGTTCAGTCTCTAAAAGAGCCATTGACTTCCTTCCACAAGCTACTGTGCTCAAATTAAAGTTGAAAAGCACGGGATCACTGAGTAAATCCAAAATTTAAAGGTTTTCTACATTCTGTCCTTACAGAGTCTAACAAGAAGGTTATGATCCATCAGATATTATACATGTAGAACCTGAGGCCACTTGGTTTTGCTTTTCAAGTAGTTAGTGGTAGTGTGGGAAACTGAAGGCAGATATGTCATTTATTTATTATCAGGTTACTTCAGGTTTCTTTTTCTTTTCTTTTTTTTTTTCAGGTTTTCTTCATTCAGGATCCTCAGCTTCATATCCTTGTTAGGAAACTTAAGTCTTTTCTGTTAAAACCACAGCAATAGTGTAGCCTCTCTCCTTAATGAAGCAATGTCTACTGTTTTAGCAGACCAAGTTTGTTCCTGGATCCTTTTTTTTTTTAATTGGAAATTTTATTTTCATTTCAGATGTTTTCCCCTTACCCCATTTTCCCCCCTCCCTCCCAGGAACTCCCTATCCCTTTCCCCCTCCTCTTGCCTCTATGATGGTGTACTCCCACCCACCCTCCCCCATACCTCACCTCCCCACCCTCAAATGCCCCCCACATGTCGTCCAGCCTTCATGGGACCAAGGATCTCTTCTCCCACTTATATATAGCTCCCTTGCATATATAGCTGGAGCCATGGGTCCCCGTAAGCGCTCCCAGGCTGGTGGTTTAGACCCTGGGGCTCTGGTTGGTTGGGATTGTTGTTTTCCTCATGGTATCACGAATCCTCTCAACTCCTTCAGTCTTCACTCTATCTTCTCTATTGGGAACCCCATGATCAGTTTAATGGTTAGCTGTGAGCATCTGCCTCTGAATATGTCAGACTCTTGCAGACTTCTAAGGAGACAGCTATATCAGGCTCCTGTCAGCATGTACATCCTGACATCCACATCAACGTCTACCTTTGGTGACTGCACATGGGATGGATACCCAGGTGGAATGGTCTGCAGACGGCCCCTCCTTCAGTTTCTGTCCTGCACTTTGTATCCATATTTGCTCCCTTGAGTATTTTGTTACTCCTTCTATGAAGGACTGAAGCCCCCCTCCCCACTTGGTTGTCATTCTTCATGAGCTTTATGTTGTCTGTGAGTTGAATCTTGGGTATTTCAAGCTTCGGGGCTAAAATCCAATAATCAGTGAGTGAATACCATGTATGTTCTTTTGTGATTGGGTTACTTCACTCAGGATGATATTTTCTAGTTCCATCCATTTACATAAGAATTTATCAAATTCATTGTTTTTAATAGCTGAGTAATATTCCATTGTGTAAATGTACCACATTTTTTGTATCCATTCCTCTGCTGAAGGGCATCTGGGTTCTTTCCAGTTTCTGGCTATTATAAATAAAGCTGCTATGAACATAGTGGAGCATATGTCCTTGTTATATGTTAGAGCATCTTCTGCATATACGCCCAGGAGTGGTCTAGCTGGGTCCTCAGGTAGTGATCCTAAAGCTGTTCATTCTAGTCCTTTGTGGCTCACCAGTCTCATGCAATGGGAGCTGAAATTCTTTATTGTCTGAATCCTTTCATCATTTGGCCCTAAAGGCTCTAGTCTGGTATCACATGATGCTTACCACATACTTTGTACATGAGCTATGCTAAACTTTCCCACCACATCTCTGTCTATGCTACAATGGTTCATATGTACATTACTTTTATTTCCTGAATACCACACACACACACACACACACACACACACACACACACACACACAAACATATATGATATAGTTAAGCCATTAACTTATGGTTCATTTTCCTTTAAAAAGTTCCTCCTGATTCTGTACCTATGTTTGTGCCAAAAATGTTTGATAATGTCATTGGGTTTGTATTCATACTCCTATTCCCCCTTTTTTTATGTTCCTTAAGGATAGACACCCTCCATCCTAAAGCTACAATGACAGCACTTAGCAAGGACTCAACACTTGCTGCTGAATGAATACACACAAGACAAAAGCCTTGTGACAATACCAGAATGGTTTATATCACTATCTCATCAGCAATGTGCCCTAAATCTTAGCTCTCTCTTCTTCTATTTAAAGTGTTAACAGACATCGAGAAATCATGACTTCTACACTTTCCTGGCCATACTACAGCTAATAAAAAAGAAATCCAATTTTTAATTGACTCATA
This sequence comes from Mastomys natalensis, assembly GCA_021653895.1. Lineage (NCBI taxonomy): Eukaryota > Metazoa > Chordata > Mammalia > Rodentia > Muridae > Mastomys > Mastomys natalensis. The sequence continues at coordinate 851,005 of JAJTUV010000523.1, read as the reverse complement.
GTTACAAGTTTAACGCTATGTCTGTCTTCCTTCTCCTACCTACTCCTTTGCAAATTTTGTATCCAATTTGCCAGAGCAAAAGAGAAACCTGTTTAAGGAACACAACATTTATAAGTTACGGTTAGAGTAGCATGCTTTGGGAATCTTTGGAGACAAGATGGTACCATTCTGATTCTAATTATCTCTGGGTTCCATCCTGACCCATGGACACAGACATTCCTCAACTTGTGATGAAATATAACAAAATGAGTGTATTATAAACTAATAATATGATAAACCTATTTCATTTCATATACTTGGTTTCTCATACCCTAGCTTGGCAACACAGTATACTACAGAGTACTGTTTTGTTTGTTTGGTTTTTGTTGTTCTTTGTTTGTTTGTTTTTCTGTTCCAATCACAGGAGCTGGGGCTCATTGCTGTAGTCCAGGATTAGGGATATTACATTACTTATAACTAGGCCTGGAAAATATTATAATTCAAAAGATAGGTTGCTGAGCAGTTTCACAAAGTAAAGATTGAAAGTGATGCTATCAGAAGCGAGGACCATGTCACTGACTAAGGACATGTGTGGCCTGATTCGAAACAGAAATTTCAAATCGATGCATCATATTGTGAAGTCCCCATCTGTACCTGGATTTGGGCAGTTCTCCATCATCTTTCCTCCATCGAACCGTTGGCACAGGGTCTCCTCGGGCCTCACATTTAAATTCCGCACTGTCATCCACAGTCACTGCCAAATTACTGGGTCTCTTCACAAATGATGGTCTCTCTAGAAGATGAATGAAAGGAAAATCCCTTAGGACAGACTTCCATTTATCCCACACAGCTGCCCACTCCTATAGACCTCTCTCACTGTTTCATATTTATACTAATTTTATATCTTTGACTTTTTTTTCCTCAAGCTGCTTTGTGGATTTGCTCTCACACCTTCTCTTCCCTCCACATACTGGATTACTGGAATTTCTTTCTCTTTTATGTTAAAGGTTATTTATATACTTTGATTAAAGATGATCTTTCTCTTTGTATGAAGATACAACTTAATAATGATGAGTATGTTCTACAGGAATTAGATGATGTTAGGTAGAAATACACTTACCTAGAACGGTTAGCTCTGCGACTTCGCTCTCCCGTTCCCCTACCATGTTGGTACCAACACAAACATACTTGCCAGCATCGCTTTTACGGGTATAAGTGATCATGAGCTTTCCTCCTCGTATCTTCAAAAAAGAACAAAACCCAAAACAATTGACATGGATATAATGAAAATGTCTTTAACCGTTAGTTAACAGTTGAGATCTTCAAAAATGAAGGCCACTTTCTACACAAAACAAATCAAAGCATATTAAGTAAAACAGCTTGTGAATACAACAAAATGAATTAGAAATGTGCAATATAAAAGAAAAACACTTTATTGAACTATACATTTGGAAAAGTTTCAGTAATTCATGTGTTAATTTGTATTTTAAATCAGCTAAACCTTTCATATTTTTAATTAGGTGTTAACCAGAAAGTCTAAACTTAATGGTTAACATCTATGCAGATTTAATCTGGAATATGAGTAGATATATTCATATTCTAATAATATTACCCACAGAAAAAATTTCTCTAGCTAGTTTGCTAGAGCTGCTTTAAAGGAAAGTGTCTTACTTGCCAGTGAATGAATGATTCATTTCCCACCCACTTATTTCTTTATTTGTCTTTCTCTCTTCCTCCCTTCCTTCCTTCCTTTTTTTCTTCCTTTTTTTTTTTTTTTTTTTTTTTTGTTTTTGAACTTAAGGGACCATGAGTATAATGATCTTCCCACAAGTGGTCCAGCAGGTCACAATAAGCTGAATAAAATTCACCTCTCCCTCTGCTCCTCCAAATCCAATCCACCAGTCTTCTCCCCAGCTCTGTAGCAGACCATCTGCTCCAGTCTCCCTTGCAAGCCAGCCCCGATTTCCACTGGATAACACAGATCTCCTCTTCCAGTAGATAGGGAGAAGATAGGACATCCAGAGAAAACTAATCAGAGAAATGCTGGAGCTAACTGACGTCATAAACCTAATGGAGCTAAGAGAGAATGACAGACTATCTCACCCAAACACAAAAGAATAGACTTTCTTCTCAGCACCTCATGGAACTTTCTCCAAAACTGACCACCTACTCAAACACAAAGCAAATCTCAACAGATAAAAAAAAAAAAAAAAATCGAAATAACACCCTGCATTCTATACGAACACTACAGATTAAAACTGGATATCAGCAGCAAAAGAAATGGGAGAAGGCTTACAAACTCACGGAAACTGAGTAACTCACTACCAAATGAGAAATGGATTGATGCAGAAATTAAAGACGGCCTAGAATTGAATAATAATGAATACAAGCACACAAAAACTCATGGACACAATGAATGTTGCCGAAGAGGGAGTTCATAGCACTGAGTGGCCACATAAAAACACTGCAGACATCTCATATTTGTAACTTAACAGCATACCTGGAAGATCTAGTACAAAAAGAAGGATCTCACTCAAAAGGAATAGGAGGCAAAAAAAAATAATTAAATTTTGCTGAAATTAATAAATAGATTTAAATACAAAGAATCAATAAAAGAGAAGGAAATTCTCTTTGAGAAAAAAAATCAGTAATATGACAAAACCTTATTCTAAATTAACTGAAAGGGAGGAGAGAGAGAGAGAGAGAGAATCCAAATTAACAAAATCAGAAATGAAAAGAAAAGTGGGACATAAAAACAGACACTGCAGAAATCCAGAGAATTATAAGGACATACTTTAAAAACATGTATACCAAATTGGAAAAATTTTAAAGAAAAAAGTAATTTTCTAAGTATATACCACTTCTTAAAGTTAAATCAAGATCAGATAACAATTTAGTCACAGTTATAACCTTCACTGAAATAGAAGCAGAGATTAAAATCTCTCAACCTCCCACCCCCATCAAAACAAAACTAAAAAACAACAAACAACAAAACAAACAAACAAACTCACAGTCAGATGGTTTCAGTGGTAACTCTTACAGACATTCAAAGAGAAGTTAATACCAATACTTTTGTATTTATTTCATAAAATGGGTAACCCAGACCCAGAAAGACAAATATGAATGGATACGGTTATATGTGGATAATAGCTGTCCAGGGAATGATAACTAAGCTACAATTGTAGAACCACAGAGGAAAGGTATAAAGTAAGTGATTAGGTGGCAGTAGTGGGCAGATCTCCCTAGGAAAGTGAAATAGAACAGAAAGTTATGGAAGGATGGGGAGGAGACTGGAACAGGAGGAGCAAACATGGCCTTGTTGGAGTAGGTGTCTCACTGTGGGGGTGGGCTTTAAGACCTTTGTGCTAGCTGCCTGGGAGCCAGTATTCTGCTAGCAGCCTTCAGATGAAGATGTAGAACTCCTGTACCTTGCCTGCCATGTTCCTGCCTTGATGATACTGGACTGAACCTCTGAACCTGTAAGCCAACCCCAATTAAATGTTGCCCTTTATAAGACTTGTCTTGGTCATAGTATATGTTCACAGCAGTAAAACCCTACCTAAGACACACCCTGACTTTTCAAGAAAGAAATTATACATATATACAGGAAAGTATAATCCTTCCTCCACCTAGTTTTATTATGCCAGATACAGTATATTTTTAATTATGCTATTAACATCAGGTCATCCTGACTGTGAACTCTGAAAAAGAACATTGAATTCCTCTTGAGAGCCTTAGACCCCACCACAGTGTCTAAGGAAAAGGGACATTTTTTGGGAGATGAAAGGCACTTGTCTATGAGCAAGTTGGAACAGGGCTGATGTTTTCGGCAGTCTGTCTCTTTGGCTTGGTAAGGGACAGAAAACATACAATCTGTAACCTATTATCATAATTACTGTTAAATAAACTTGTATTCAATGAACTTAAGTTCTTGACATGAGAACCAGTAGGTATCATAAATGCTGATCCTCCTGAGAAAAATACTGTCCCTCTTATTAGATGCTCGCGTTGAAGCACACATGAGCTAGCCTAAAAATGGAGGGAAACGTATTCATTTCAACCAAAAGAACCAGCCTCGCCCCCTACCTAAATGGAAGGTCTGCAGTGTGCTGTGTATGAGCTGAAGTTAGTTCTGTTAGTGTGGACAACATGTGGGGAACTTCCTCTGATGCCGAAGAGTCTAACTTTAAATGACCTTGCATACTAAAGAAAGGAGTTCATCTTAGAAGACATAACAGAAACAATATTAGATTAATGTAACAGAAAGAAAAAATAAGAGGAAACCCACAAATGCCTTCAACATTCCTTTTGATCAGAAAGTCAATAAGTCACTGTGCTTATCAACTACAAATAGAAGGCTTAGGGGATGATTTGAAAACACAGTCCAATCTGGAGGAAAACGAGAGCTAAAGGCTGATGACATATAAGTAATCTCCAAACGCAGAGATTTATTTCTTCAGTTTTCATGTCATACAGTATTTATTTACTTTTACAATTTTTAAATACTTGGGGAATGTAGGATCTTAAATCAACTTGGTTTTGTACACACGGGGCATCAATTAACATTATATATTACAGTCTGATATTATTCTATTTTGAAAGATTACATGCAAATGGAGAAGGAGGGGAATTTAAGTTACAAGAATTATAGGGGAGCTGCTGAGAAAGTCTTGGCCATGGAATAATTCCAACTGTGAGAAAATGGGAGGGAACAGTAGCTGAGGAGAAACATGAAGAAATGAGAAGATTTTTAAAGAGTTTCTATTACACCTCAATTTTATAATTCCAACACAGAAATTCATTAATTCTGGGACAGAGTTTATTATTTAATTAATCAGGAGACCTACTTAATTGTCTTATATTGGTGTTTCAGTATTAAAATATAAATAGATAAACAAACTTCTTATTATATATAAAGGTTCTTTACATACTTTTAAAGAACAAAACAATCAAATTAGAGACTGGTTATTCTTAACCTTTCTATGTTGTTATCAATTCCTCCCCCCAAAAGAAGATTTTTCAGTGGGGACCATCACCCTGCTGCCTCACTAGGAATTGATGCGGGATCTATGATGACTAGGTTGCCAGAAACAGCAGCCAAGAGCCCTGTCAGTGGTAAATGGTGGACCAGCAGCCAGAGACAGTGTTAAAACTCCTAGAATATGCAGTCACTCTCCACCTCAAAGATTTACTCATTTCAAAATGTTAATGCTGCTGAAATTCAGAAGCTTGGTCCTAAAGTCCTAGCCGTGAACAAAGGATACATACCAGTTTAAAACTAGAATAGGAAATAGGACACAAAATGAGATAATACCAGAAATATTTATTTCACTTTAAAAAAAATTGAGATTTTTCCAGACAGCATAAATATCTACCAATCTGCATCAACAAAACTCTATTGATACAAGTGTATCAAAAAAATGCACCTTGTTTTGTTTTGTTTATTGAGATAGGGTCTTACTATGTATCCCTGGCCTGGAATTCACTACATAGACCCTGGCCTGGAACTCCAAGAGTTCTACCTCCCAAGTCTACCCAAATGCATCTTGGCAACATGGCAAGAAAGGCTAAAGTTCTCAAAAGAGACTGCATATAGATGAAACTATTCATAGGTGTAGAGACAAATAATTCATAACAAGGTACAAGCAACAAAGCTGGACAATCCAAGAGTCAAAAGGATAAAGGAACAATGATAGCCTTCTGTTTCCGTAAGTTATATTGATTTTGATAGTATGGCACTGGCTATACCTAAATGGGGCTATACGAAAGTCGCAATTCTCTATGACCACAAGTGTGGAAGATACACTGGTGCGTCATTTTCAATAGAAAGGGGGAATGCATCGCCCCAGTACTTTCACCTTAATCAAATCAGCACACTAGCTTTCAGTTATCTGTCTGTATTTTGTGTTGTCATATAAAAGCCCTATAAGTGTATACCAACTTGGGAAAACCATGGTGCCCCTTTCAATACTTTCAAAAAATGATATTTCCTCTCTCTCTAAACAGAGGGGTAAAATATGTCTAACACCCACAAAACACTATAAATGTGAGGAGAGAAAAAAAAAAAAAAGCTCCATTTAAAACAAGCTCAGAAAATGTTTCTTGGCAGGTCTCTCCCTACAGCTGGATTTGACAGCCGAATTGTAAACCTATCAAAAACTAGTTTGTATAATGAACAGACACAATGTTAAACAGTGAACTGCAGCCTAGAGACTTCAATTAACATAATCCTGGGGAGGGGGTGCAGCAGAATTTGCTAAGCTTTCAGACAATGTGCTGGCATCCGGCCTCTGTCAAAAACCCAAGGCAGGGGTCTTCCTTCCCCATTACCATGTACCTATCCAGCCCACAGCAGCAACCACATTAGATACCCACATTTCCATAAGCCCTAGACAGTACTTTGAGGGTGGAAGGGTTCAACTATGTACATACTTAATGAAATCAAAGCAAGAAGAGGGTCCTGGTGTGCCCTGCTCCTTTCCCGGAAGGAAACAGAGGTGGGGAGAGAAGAAGGTGTTGAAAACTTAAAACCTCAACTATCTTTAAAACTGAAATTTTTATTTGGACCAGTGTCCAATTTTATGATGTTTTAGCGATATTAAGGAAAGGAACCCCTCCATGTGGCTGATACATATTATGTTAATACACTAGGAGTTCTCCCTAAGGGAAACTAGACAGGACTGTTTTCCTTGGGGGAGGGGTCCTCTCTAAGTACTTAAGGGTTTCTATGAAGCAGGAGGCCATCTCTTTGCCAAACTCCTTTATCTTCCTGGAACCATCTCTATTGAGGGACAGTACACCCAAATCAAAGGCAACAATTTTAATGCCTACAGGGAAAAATAAACAATCACAGTAAGTATTTTTATTTTCAGTACATAGGGGCAAGAAACGATAATTATCTCTACATACACAGGAGAAGCATGCTTCTAAGAAAGAAAGGGAGGGAGGGAGAGAGAGAGGGAGGGAGGGAGGAAGTAAATAAAGATTTTAGTTCTGTGTATTCTATGGGTAGACAGCTTACCCTGCAGTCAGTTTTCTCAATCAGAAACGAAGATGAACTCAACATGAACTCCTTGTTACGCGCCTTCATTTTCTACCCTAAAGCAAGTCGGATGATTTGCAGTGTCTGTTACACTGACTTTTTTTTCCCTCCCCAACATCACCTCCTCAACATTCTCCATGTACCTCTGGGTTAGCATGCTAAGCCAACTGGGGCTAATTAACTAGTTTGGCTACACAAAATCTTTTCTGCTTTTAATTACATTAACTTAATGTGACTTGAATTCAACAGACCAAAAAACGAAACCACTAATTATATTAAGGGCTTCAAAGTTGATTTCAAATTGCTAACCAGCAAACTGTCCTATAATTTATTCCATTTCCTTTAATAGATTTTCATATTCAAAAACTTGTATTCTTTGCAAAGACCATCTAAGGAATAAATTTGAACAATAGACTAGAATACTGACATTGCTAACAGAATGATATTTTAAACTGTACATATAAGACATACACAAATACCCTCAAATCACTGAAAAATTGACAGTACTTCACTTTCACAGATTTTGAAAAGACCAAAAGGTTGGACATTCTCAGAGAGTAACAAGGTCCTGGTAAGTGTGATTAATGTTAACTCTAATACCTACGTTTGGAAGTGATTTATTTTTCCTTGAAAAAACTTGATTCTTTCTCATGGATTTTTTTTTTTTTTTTGTATTGCAAAGTAGTTAAGATGAAAGGTTTTGAATGACAGCATCACTGTCAAATGATGTCTGCCTCAGTCTCCTTGAGAAGGACAGCCTTTAACAGGCGTGCTGTCAATTCTGCTCAGTTCCGTGACCCGGAGCCCCGAAACAAGTCACTGTGAACTATAGAAATACCCTCTGTGGCCTGCCAGTGACAATGAGATGCCCATAACCTAAATGGCCAGTTATGCACGGTTCCCAGACTCTCTGGAGACATCCTAAAGGATATTTTTCTAATAATATTTTGCGGTAGATTTGTTTACTCATTTTGTGAGTGTATGTGGCACACTGGCGCATACGGAAGCTAGAGAAACCACATGCAAGATTGTAGACCGGTCTTGGTAGCAGGTGTTTTTTACCTGCTGAGCCATCTTCCTGCTTTGCAGAACAGTCTCAAGAGGTTCCCTAAGACTTCTTTCATCAGACACATACAAGGAGAAGACACATCTACCTACACCAGCACCTCCTATCGCAGACCCCAACAAGCACAAACATCTCTAAAAATTGGCAACAATCCATAGTAACAATGCTAAAATATAATTTAAATAATACCCAATACCCTGTTTAAATCTGTACTATAGAAAGGGAGAAAAGAGGATTGTATCTTTTAATGGCTCTACAAAAGTAATTTTAACCTTTAATGTTGGGCAGCTCAGATGAAAGCATTTTTATCGTCTACCCTGAACTAGCCATCTTTTCAAAAATAATGCTCTGTGCTTTGGTTCACATCTGTAATCACGGTACTTCAGAGGCAGAGGCAGGAAGTTTGCTGTTGACTTCAAGCCAGAGAGTGGCTGGGCAGCCGAGGCAGCATATGGAGACCCTATCTAATAATAAACAATAGTAATCCTAGTTCATTGCTTCCTAAAATAAACAAAATAGCGATGGCAGTATTATTCTATACACATGACAAAGGATTGGATAAGTATTCCAAAATGTTTCAGAGTAACACAAAACTTAGAACCAACTGAAAGATAATGTAGGCAATTCTGGTCTCATAGAGTATCAAGACTGGTACAACCGTTCTCTTGTGGCTGTTTTTCCCCCATCCAGATCCTGAATTGAACTGTGCAAGAAAAATAGCTTTAATTAAGATGATCTCATCTGCTTAGTAATTATGATTTATTATTATATGTAGGAAATTTATATTTCTGAAAAAAAAAACACATTAATTATGTTTTTTTTCTCTTTGAAGCTTACATTTCAAGGTCATTATTAAGAAAAAATTCGAATCCTTGATACATTTTCACCATCAAAAAGGTCTAACAAACAACTACTGTCATCCTCACATCAGTATTTCTCTCTTCAATGTAAGATAACGTTTAAGAATTAAGTTGTATATAGCCTGTTTCTATGTGCTAATTGAAGTGTACGAAGTAAGACTTTAAATGGTATTTGTGCCTATGGCAAAATGATCCTATGAAGATCTCAAATCATATGTCTTTAGATTAATACAACAATGAACTAGATCCAGTCATATCACAGTTCTTCGGAATTAGCAAAAAAAAAAAAAAAGAAAACAAACGTTAACCTACTCTTTCTAGCTTTCACACTATTGGCCACTGCCTCATAAAAACAACAACAACAACAAAAATCCTTTCCTTGCTCCCTGTGGCTATTGCATTCTGGGACATGGGAGCTTGACACCGGAATGAGTGGAGGGGATGGATAAGGAGGAAGAGGATGGAGATGAAGAAGAAATGATGAACTGTTTAAAATATTTCTCACCAAGGCCTTTTGATTAAGAGACATAGCATGTGGCTCACAAAGGCTAGTAGGTAAAGTTGTGGTGTACTCCTGACCAGACACAAAAGGGAACTGACTAGCTGTACCCTGAGATGAGTCAAAAGAAGATAATAGATGAATGCTAATATTAACCATATTTTATCTTGCTGTAGGGTAGAAAAAAATTAAACCAGCCAGATTTCAGATTTCAACCTCATTAAAAAAAAAAAAAAAAAAAAGAACCACACATTCAACTTGATAGGGAAAAGTATTCATCTTTATTTTACTAATTCATTGGCATTGTCTATTTCATTTTTCACAGCCTATTTAAAGGATGGATAGTGCTCCTGGGAATTGCACACACATACAGAATAAACTTTGGTAACAGAAGGTCAGGCAACAGCATATGCACGGGGCAGAAAACCTGAGAGCAAACTGGAAGCAATCACATCACCTTTCTACATTTAATCTCCTGACATAAGAAGGAGAACATGATAAGAAAGAAAGGAGCATATCATGGAAGACTTTAGATTACTCTCTTCAGCATAGAATTAGGGGAAAGGAGGCAATTAAGATCTTTTCATTGCTGTCCTATATTTGTCTGAGCTACAGACGTTCAAGAGCACATGATCCAATTTCATTTGTTTGCTGGTACACTTTACAACGCTGTCTGAAAACCAACATGATTTCAGCCAGGAGTTTAAACACACTTGATCATCGGAAAGAAGCAACAAGAGACTCATGCAGAAAAAGCAATTATCCCAGTGGGAGCACGTGGCTCTCCATACAGCTTGGGGGGCTGCCAGCTGAGAACACAGGCCAGGGAGAAATTCTGTCTGGGACTGTGGCAGCTGCAGTTCTTGGCTACTTCCGCCTCTCACTGAACTTCACTGCTTCCTTCGAGCAATTTATAAATTGGTAGTGGGCTGGTTTCACAACAGCAGAAGTGCACCTATGATAATTTGATGACAGACTACATCTAGCCCAGCTAATTGCAGGCAAGCGGGAGGCACCCTGCAGAGACACAGTTAAGTTAAAGGGAGAGGATGCTTTTCATTGTGAGGGATAAATTAAGACCTTTCCATATAAAGCCAGAGCACACCACCAGAGAACCTAATCATGAAGCATTATTTTAACAAGGAAAACAAGATTAAGAAGCACGGGCTTCTTAATGTCTTCCTAGTTTTCTTGCTTAAGTGGGGCTCAAAGACAAGAATGGAAGATTTGAATTTGGCATTTTCTGTTGCAAATCCATTTTCTTGGGGCACTACAGTATGGTACCAAAAACAATCAAAGGAGAAAACCCCCTCTAATTTATAATATTCCAAACTCCAGCTGGTGACTGCAGCCAGCTGATGAAATGGCAAGCGGATGACCCAGCATAAGCTTTTAGCTGATTCCCAAGGTGTCTGATTCCCAAGCCATTTAGACTTAGAACCCCAAAGTGAATCCTGTAAAAAAGCAAGCAACATAAAGAGTGGTTTTGTCATAAAGTAGCCTTTGCAAGCCATCTCCTAAAAGCAAGAAAGCTGATTGGCTTTTACGTCTATGAAAATTCTAGGCAGATTACATGGTAGTATTCAGCTTGGATATGAAAAATTAATTTAGCCCACAGCTATTAAACTTAATGTATTATTTCCTTCACAGGTCTCATGAAACAATGTCCTGCTGTTTTAAAGGTAAAAGCAAAGTCTTATGGGCAATTTGCACTCTCCCACAAAACCTGGTTTGCTTTTTATCACCTCACCAAGCCATCTGGCTATAATTCTGAATTTACATATAGTCACTACTACGACAGCCTGAAATAAAAAATCTACAGAGGAATTATGACTGTGCTCTAGAAATAAAGATGACAAATGTTCATAGTATTTGAGAAGAGAAAAGCTCATTTTCAAACTCTTGGCTCTTTTGAGTTACAAGGACACCAGCTGAAAATACTTTGCCAACAGCAAATCCTTCTCTCTCTCAATCTCTCTCTCTCTCTCTCTCTCTCTCTCTCTCTCTCTTCTCTCTCTCTCTCTCTCTCTCTAACTTCTTGCTGGGCTTACACGATCTCTACAGTTTTGCTTGAGTGTGAGGATTTCCTTCCCCACCAAATACTTTGCAAAGATAATGCCTTTTCCAGAAGCACAGCCTAATTTGTAACATTCTCTTACATCCTGAAGACAGAGAGCCACAGTTGAGGGTGGCAGGGATTCTTGGACTTGGAAACACAGTGGGCAGACTGACTTTACAAAAAGGAATTTTTAATTTGCAAATATAAAGGAGCAACAGGATTATCTAATACCATTCACTAAGATTCTATACAAGCATAAGCACGTTTGTAAAAACTGCAGGCTGAAGGAAAGTTTGATCTACAGTGGGTCCTGGCTTCATCTCAGAATATCAAATAGGTATAAGGAAAACTTGCAAGTAAGCAGCTGAATTAATTAGCTAGTTAATTAATCAGAAGATCATGCCAATGAGACTATAGGTATAAATTCAAACCCATACTGCACATTTCTTCTTTTTCTTTTATTGAACACAATATGATGCTAGAATAAATCTCATTGACTTGGCAATTCTGTACCTCAGTCATTAGGGGATGCATGAGAAGACAAACCACTCTTATCTCTCAACGTTATGTACCGTTGTGTGTGTGTGTGTGTGTATGTGTGTGTATGTGTGTGTATGTGTGTGTATGTGTGTGTGTATGTGTGTGTATGTGTGTGTATGTGTGTGTGTGTGTGTGTGTATGTGTGTGTGTGTATGTGTGTGTGTGTATGTGTGTGTGTGTATGTGTGTGTATGTGTGTGTATGTGTGTGTGTGTGTATGTGTGTGTGTGCGCGTGTACAGAAGAAGAATGATCACTTATTAATGTTGGGTGAATGTAATCCTTCGGGAACACAAAGATTTAAGGAGAGTTCAAACATTAGCATAAAGTGTTAGCATTAGCCATGCACACCTCTTGAGAGCTAGTGATGAACCATGCTACATAAAAAGTAAGAACAAGCGCTTCCTATGGGCTCCTACCTCTATTCTGATCTATGAGAGCAAACGAAAGGAGAAAAACTACTTTATTTCAAAAACATGTAAAAAAAATCATTTGGGTTGGACTCAAAGACATCCTCTTGCAATCATATGTGGTTCAGTTCCATAGCCAAGACAAAAAACACACAGAGGAGAAATGCTCTGCAAAGAGCATCAAGGGACTACAGATTGCTATAATGGATCTACTGATTGTTCCTGACCTCGGCTTAACCATCAAGGGGGCTACAATTGTTCATGACCTGTGTCTAAATTATGCTGTTAGAACTAGGAGTTGAAAATCAGAATTCTATAAGTCCTAGGTTGCTTCGAGACCCTACTCACCTCCCCCCCGACAAATACCCCAGGAGCTTTGGCACTACCAGGTGGTTGTGCTGGAGGTGACATCAGTCAATGAGAAGCTTAATGAGGAAAATAGAATCAGAGGTAAAATGGAATTTACCATCATTCTTTGCTTGTCTTCCATACATCATACACATTCTGTGATGACTAGGACGTTGTCCTAAGTTTAGCATTAAAATAACACAGCATCTATGTAGAAAACATACTATCTGTACTTTACCATAGCAATTGCCATGTACAGGCTTTTCATGATGTCCACTGTCATCTCTTCAGACGCTGTTTAATAGTCTAGAATTCAAGATCATGACAGACTCTTATGCTACATCATGGAAGACAAATTCCAATTCTGGTCACTCTCCCAAACAAATGCATGCTGATTCTCTGATGTGTGTCGAGGGATTTTAAATGACATCTGAAGAACAAAACCAAAATACTATCTTATGTGCAAAATGCCTAGTGGCTTTGTGTAGGCAAGTAAGCACATGAAACTGTCTTCATCAAGTCTGGGGCAAGTTTAATCAATATCCTAATAGTGTCATGTAGCAATCTGTGTTCGTCATAATTATGACGCCTTAACACCTGTGGTATAGCCCACTGCCTCAGGCTTTATCGTTCGTTTTACAACATACGTTCAAGACACTTTCTGCTGTTTTTTTGGATGAGGAAACTAGCAATCAGGGAATATCAAAAATTTGTTTCAGACCATTCCGTAAGTGCCCTGGACCTCATTCTTCATACTTATAAAACAAAGCTTCTCTAGTGGGCGTGCTTTTGAATAGAGATGAGGAACTTACATTTTTTTTTGGCTTCCCATGACATAGGGGACATAGTTTCAATCCTGTGCAAATGTACGGATACACTGAGCTCTAAAGACTAGATGAACAAAATCCGTGTGATCTCAGGGCTTCGCCAGGGTGTTAGACTCAGGGCCCCGCTTTCAGCACATGACAGACTTAAGCATGCGTGATAGGGAAATCCAGCCTAATTGCCCTTAGTCCTTGGAGTTGTCATCAGAATAAATGTGCATATTTACAGCACATATTATTGTATGTGTTGTTTGCAGGGTGTGCAGATAGGGAAACATCCCACATTAGTTACTATGCAGAGAAAATGGCTCTCTTGCTCTCAGGTAAACACAAGTTTATTATAGCATGCTTAGAGTTTAGGCAGAATATTTATAGGCTTCTGTAATGAATATGGGTAAACTTGAGAGGATCTTTGCAAGCATGATGCAGGGTTCTGTAGAGTGCTGTGATGTATCTAGATGACAGAAGAGTGTGTAAAAGGCAGCTTAAGAAATGGATTCCTTTATCCTCTCAAGGAGACGAATTTCCATTATTTTCAACCAATTTTCTATAAATTGAGCTCAACTGCTCTTGAGAGTTTTCCATACAAGTGGATCTTAGCCTGAGCCTGTTTCAAACACGGTCACCCTTCACGAGCACCTACATTTTTAAGATTTAGGAAGAGAAATCCTGTACCATCTGGTAGTAATTCTGTTAATGTACACCAGATTAGTTTACAAGTGTATGATTTATCATATTATCAAATTCTTTGGTTTTTAAGGAGATAAAAACTGAAGAGGTCAGATGTTACCAATCGCTGTTTGGTTGAAGCATCTGGCCCTTTAAACAAAGAAAAAGCACAATCAGCATTAGGGACTTCGGCCTAGGAATGAAAATTAAAATTATTCTTGAGGGAGAATCTTTCTGTGTGGACACCACAGAGAAATAAAGTTAATGTTGGCCAAGTATAAATAATGAAAAGGAAATCCCAGGTCCCTTTAAAAGGTTCAGATGAAAAGTAAATTAAACTTGAATGGCTTCAAATGTTTCTTTGATTTCTGCATTTGGGGCCTCTTTTAAAGAAAGAAGGCCTTGTACAATCAGTGAACTTCGGAATGTACTACTTGGAAAAGAAGGTTACAATTCATTTTGTTTGAGGTAAACAGAAAGAAACCAAATGCCACCTGGCCATCAGGCACAATCAGAGATACCTGAGTTGCAGAGTAAACTGTCTAAACACAAAGGCTTTCCCAAGCCCATGCTGATACCAGTGAGCTTTGTCAACTCAAAGATAAGATTTATAGGCAATTCTTTCAAGTAAATTGAAGCTAGATTTTTTTTTGTCCTGAGAAACATTTCATTTGAGATTAATAGAACATTGAAAAATAAAATAAACGGGTTAGAACACCATCCTTGAACCCACAAAAGATTGTGTCTTTAATTTGGCAAGAGACTTCAACCTATAATTAAACAAAGTGCTCCCAGACTCCAGTGAAATTCCACTAGTCCATGGCAATTTGGAGAAATTTACTGGGCTGATCAAATATATCAAAGTACATAGAATAGAAGGCACCGAAACCGAAGCAGTAAGCATACATTCACTGTAAGCAGAAATCAGGACAACAGCATTTGTGTTTCTGATTTCTGTTTCCCTGTAGCAGGCTAACCTCAAGAGCCTGCAGTAGGAAATACTCTTTGGCAGCTTGGGCTTACCCTGCATCGTTATAGTACTTGAGATAGGGGTAGCTCACTGATAATTAGTTTGAATTATGATGGCTCATTTTTTGTGGGGAGATTAGAAGACTGTCTAGTAGCCTTTCTCCTTTGTGAGGGAACAACTTTGGCTGGAGGATTGAGGATGCTAATTAGAGGCACAGGGTGATGAGACTTAGGCAGATCAGCAAGGCAGCCTCTTGTGTTGTCTGACAGTCTAGATATAACATGTGGGTGGGCCTGGCATTCTGAGAAGAAATAATAGGAAAACTGGTTTAATGGAAACCAAATTGAAAAAAAAGCAATTAATCCTAAGAGTAGAATGTTGTCACGAGACTTAAGAGAATACTAAAAGGATAAAGTATTAATTAATGGATTACCATATCCAAAAATGCATGGGATTATATAGGCTGATCACGTATGTGAGGTCATTTATATACATGGAATTCTAACACATTACTCACAATATCCATGACAACTACATATCATTTTCCAAACTGCTAAAAGATTTACTTACTATCCTAGAAATACATTGTCTCCAATCTGGCTTCTGTCACGTTAACTCTGCAACTGGACCTACTTGCCTTGCCTCTGTGGCTCTTGAGTCAACTCACAGTGATCTGTAAGGATTATCCAAGGAATGATAACTTGGTTTATTAAATGACTTGGACAAGAATGAGCAGACAGACTACACAATATTAAGGCTACCAAAGTTATATGTCATACAAGACATAAATTTGATATAATTTATGAACCTGTGGACCAGGATATGCTATGATTTCACAAGTGTTTCTTTCTTTCTTTTTTTTTTTTTCTTTTTTTGAACCTTCTAAGTAACTTATTCCACAAGTTGTTTATTTATTAAGTTAAACTTCTCTGATTTCTCAGACGTTCTCACACTCTCTGGCTGATCTTGAAGTCACACATTAATGACAGTCTTGGACTGCGGATCTTCCCAGCTGCATTTCCCCAGGACTAGCATTACCGGCATAATACACCAGACCTGGTTCATATGGTACTTGAGATCAAACCCATGGCCTCCTGCACGCTGGGTAAGTAATCTACCATGTAAGCAACAGCTCCAGCCCATCATCACTTACTGGTACAAATGAACAGGAACTGAAAATCAAGACAACTTGATGTATAATAACTTAGAATGAGTGTTCTCATCCAACTTAAAACTCTTACAACTCCCTTTCTCTCTCCCCACCCATTCCCCACCTTTTCCTTCTTCTGCTACTTTCCTTCCTCTCCTCCACTCCTGGACTCTCCTCTTTCCTAGGCTCTCCTCCTTTCTCTTTTCCCCACTTTCCCCACTAGCGTGCCAGCCTCTCCCCTCCTCTCCTCACCTCTCCTCTCCTCTCCTCTCCTCTCCTCTCCTCTCCTCTCCTCTCTCCTCTCCTCTCCTCCTCCCTCTCCTCTCTCCTCTTCTCCTGTTCTTTCTATTAAGGATTTAATCTAGAGTCATATGTACTCTAGGTAAGGACAATACCAAAGAACTACAAATAGTCTGGGGATAATAGCATAATCTGATTCACAGAAGGAACATAGTAAATAGGCAGAGAATATACTATTATTTAGGTTAGTACAAAAGGAATTGTGGTTGTTAAACTATGGATTTTAAATCACTGCAAGTCGGTTCAAACACATTGTTATTAATCAAATCAGAGCCATTATAATCAATGCATTTTTGTAATGGAAAAATAATCAATCCCTCCAAGCTGTCAATCAAAGTTAACCATTCCAAGCTCCTACCAAAAGACAGACACAGGAATATTGAAGATGCTTCAAATACAAGAAACAAGTAGTATAGAAATCAGGATTTGCAACAGATCTAAGAAGAATACTTCAAAAAAGGAGGAAGGATCTGAAAAAGGCCTAGTATGTTTCAGGAAAGATAATAGAGAAGAGTCCTCTGATGAAACTTCATCAAAATCTAGAATCAAGAGGTTATGGAGATGGCTCACCAGTTAAAGCTTGCAGCATAAGCCTGGTGACCAGAGTTCAAGCTAGAACCCAAATGACACCCAGACACCAAGGCTCAAACTTCTCATCTCTGGTATTTCTGTGGTAAGAGAGAACGAAAACTGGCCAGAACTGTTGCCAGCTGGTGTGCAATGAAATGGTAAGAACTATGAGACCCTCTGCCAAAGGAGGAAGGTGAAGACTGAAACCAAGGTTGTTATCTAACTTCCAAGTATGCTCCATGGAAATATGTGTCCACCACCTAACACAACAACAATAAGAAAAAAAACCAAAGTGTGCAAACCGCACACACACACACACACACACACACACATACACAGAGAGAGAGAGAGAGAAAGAGAGAGAGAGAGAGGCATGCATGCACTATACACGTACATAAACACACAGACAAAAATTAAACTTAAAAATTTAAGATGGGATGTGAAAAATTACTTAAAATAAAAAGAGGGTGAAGAGGTCAGGATATTCCAGGCAGATAAAATACCAGAAGCAAAGACTTTCATAAATCAACAAGAAGCTTGGTAATCAAAAATTTCAATATAAACAGTTGCCAAATCCTTATTAGAATATCTTACTGCCATCTACCCTAGCATATGTACTGGAATTGGGATGTCTTAGTTTACTGCAATCCTTTTGAAAGGTTTGGGTTCACAGAAACATGGGGCTTTCTTTGTATTCAAATTTGGTTTTGTATTTGATGGATCTATCTGTAATTATGTAGATTTCAACGTTTGTGAAAGGCTTACAATGCTCCCTGGGAACATAAACCATCATTTCTCAATCAGCCTTCCTCTTCTGAATCATAAAATTTCCCAACTGCCCCAAGGATGGAATCTAAGTAGAAGTGTTCTGGATGCGTGGGAAAAAAGTTGATTCAGTCTGCACAATGGCTGCCTAAGGCATTTCGGCTTATTTCCCTGTGAAAGCCACAGCTGATGCTTGCATTTCAGAACTCAGCTGGACAAAGGGACTAGCAACAGTTTCCTCATCCCAGAATTAGTGGAAACTTCTGACTCACTCATCACATTTACCATGTGTATTCAGGTGAGTCTGTGGAAATGAACACTCTCACAGGTGTGAATCTGGTGTAGATACAAATATTGGCAAAGGCCATGCAAGACAAGATGTCATCTATATCCACTGAAAGTATGACCTTATTAAATATTCATGAAATCACGGTTAATACAGTACGAAAGTTCTTCATTTTTCTTTTCCAACTAACTATATTAAGAGTCCTTTCAGGTCTATAATAACAAAATATTCCAGAATATTCAGAATTCCTAAGCATGTATCCAGAGAGCATTCCTGCTAACAATGAACTAATATATGTAGTATTAGATAATTCATTTGACAGATGCAAGAAGAAAAGGAAATTTATGCAGATAAATTCCATAGGCTCACAAGTGTAAGTGTTGAATCCTGGGATTTATAATTTGGTCTTATGATGCTTACACATCTGTTTTATTCTACTGATGCAATGCTATTATAATATTTGAAAACTAAGCAATTAGATTGGACACAAATTTATTTTTAATTAATTTGTATAATCCTATCACACATGTTGATTTTACTCATGCTTAAGTCATGAGTAAAATTTATTTTTATTTTTTTAAAATAATGCACATAGTATGCATTAACTACACGTAAGAGGGACAGGAAGACATCTATTCTTGACTTGCCACCCCAGCTTCCTTTGACCTTTCTGTTATAGCACTACATATTTATTCTACAGGAACACAAATTCAACCACTCAGGGAAGTGGGGCTCTACATCATCAGCTATGGTACATCCAATGATTTCCTCTAGAAGTGAAGTGGGGGACAGGAAGCAACGGACACTGAACAATGAAGGAACTAAAGAACAGAGGAGAATACTGACTGAAGGAAGGGAGGAGGAGCAGATGGCTCAGGAAAGAGACATATGGGAATTGGAGGAGAGGAAGCCATTGGCAAGGAGTGGGCGGGATGCCAAGTCTGGGAAGGATCTGGAGGACACTGGGGATTTGGATGGGATGTGAGTCAGCTGCTTTTTACCCAAATATCACACCAACATGGAAAATCAAAGAAACCCTCCAAGACATACAGGATGCAGAACAGGGCTGGAAAAAGTTATGACATGTCTCACCCAGCAATTCTGCTTCTTTAGCACAGGATGGGAAGTGCTAAAGATGTGTTTGAACCAATAACCAAATTTGCTCATGGCTGCATTATCGATACCTTCAAATCTTAATTTTTCTTGTGGAAGAAATAAAACAGATAAGGCCTTCTATTTATCTTTAGTAATTTTTTCCTAATTTGTGATGCCAAATTCTGATGATGCATAAAACAATTCCCTTCAACCCTTAGGATTAGGGTGGCCTGATATTGTTTTCTTAGATATGACAGATTTCCAAGGGTAGGATTTTCACTGTTACATACCAGGAGAATCCTGAGCAAATGCTGATGTCTAAGGTAAAACATTAGGAATCTCCACAAATACACTCATGTTAAAATGAATTGATACAGTGGGATTCTTTTTGCACATATTTCAAAACTTCATTCAAACAAGCAAACAAACAAACACATAAATAGGAGTCCTAATCTTTGGTTGAACTCAGCTGATCATGATGTATTATGAAAGTCTTAAGCTTTTGAAAATTTATCAATCTCTTTTACATTACAGATTTCACTTTTAGAGCTAATAGGAGCTAATTCTTGACTGTAACTAGGGTAGTTCGAGAAAAAGCATAACATCTTAAACACTTTCAAAATATTGCTGTGTATGCCAGTATGTGCCTTGAATTCCAACAGCCAGGATGTAGAACAGGTAGACTCTGGGGACATACTGGCTAGCTAGACCAACATCATCTGTGAGCGCCAGATGAGAGTGAGTGACCCCTCCTCAAGAATCATAGAGAGTGACGGCAGAACATAAAGGACCTTTATATGTGTCCTCCACATGCATGTATACTTGCACATATGCATACACAGAAACAAATAAACACATGAACAAGTATAAAAAAATAACTAAAATAAAAAGACACCTGTAGATAAAAGTCAATGTTACACTATGACATCACATCGTACATGTAGCACAATCTACAGGGCTCTACAAAAACGTTATCGATGAACAAATCAAGCTACCTGATAAATGTTCCCTAGCTCCACTTCCAATCAACTAGGAGGTGGCCACTGCCTTAGCTAAAAGGCTTACTATTTACTTGACAGTGTTGCTGCTGTCATTAAAATCATTAATACAGAGTGCTTTGAACACAGCTTGGATTGTAATAGCTGCATGGCTAAGCTTTTAACCATATTCTTTTTGTTTCCTAAGAACTTGAAGTGAGAGATACTTTTTTTTTCTCAAATGGAATGAAGAGAGCTTACTCTCTGTATGATCAAAGTAGATGAAATGAGAGCTTATAAATAATCTACCATAGAATAAGTTGTCATTACACGGTAGTTACTAAGTTGTTGATGTTCCTACAAGTCTAAACTTGTAAATATTTGTTTGGAACTTTCAAAAAGGATGTGCTTTAAAATTCATTGCATAGTATATTGAGACAGAGAACTGAATAAAATTCTTTAGATGGAAACTTTTAACAGTCGATAAATATTGACTCTATATTTATTTGGTGAGCTTTTGATCATTTATTACTATTTTTTCCTGTTAATATTACTTTACTAACTTACAACAACTCTTAGTTCTAATATTGATTATTAGATCTATTTCATAAATACATGCAAAAATATTATTTTTGATGATAAATCAGTATAAACTTCCTGTCTCATTCTCTTGATGTTTTATACCAATTTTCTCCATTTTGGAGAGGTCATTAAGGCACATTCCATCCATATTTTTAATCTTGGGAAGTAAACCACTCACCAGGAAGTTCCTGAAACTGGTCAGATTCACCACTTACCTTCATCTCCAAGTATATTTAAGCAATAAAGATGGCTGAGAAACAATCCCAGACTACCCAAGGTATTTAGAAGAGGCTCATACCACCCAAACTAACTGGAAGAGGCTCAGGCCAACTAAGCTGTCTGCAAAAGATACTCTTAAACCCATTGTCTGCCTGTATGTAAGCTGTTCATTAAGTTTCAGAGTTACAGCTTTTGTGAGCTGTCAACCATACTGAGGTGCTTGCTATATCTGTCTTTGAATCATTTATATTCCTGTAAATACCTCCTCACACACACTCCTGTGATTAACTACAACAAAATTCAGTGGTTCACTAAACTGAACTTTAATGGTATCCTTACGTTGGTCTGCAGCAGTTTTTATCTGGGATAAATAGACATTTATTTACTTTTCTCCAGGAACACTGTCAAACAGCACAGACCTTAGGTTAAATTATATAATATTTTTTAATAGTGCTACAGTATATTGTGGCCAGGACAAACTATAGAAATCACAATCCATAAATGTCCTTGTTCTGAATTTGAGATCACGAAATATTTGCAGATAACCCATTTTAATGTCTGATGGATGGCTAGTTAAGTCTAAGTAAGTGGGGCTTACAGGCATGGATGGTTGGCTATACTTGTCCTTGTTATATTAATCACCCCATAGGTTCTATACAAAATTTTAATATCCTAGTTTATAAAACATTGATTCTCATAAAAATCAAGACCACAGGGAATCTTCATAAAGAAAAAAAACAATCATTTCTTTAAATTCTTTGCCTGCAATTCCTACCATGACCACTAGGATGTCAATTATTTCATTAAGAGACAGTAGGTTGGGAAAGTGATGCCAGGTTCCTGTATAATTGTATGGAACCTCCTATCCTCCACAAACACTAAAGAAATAGTATTGACTCACAGAGAACTTATATACAGAATACTAAAGTCATCAAAGTCAGCCATCATACAGTCTGTGGAAAACTTTCAAAGAAGATCATTACATTTGATAATGTTTAGTTGCAACTGTCTTTCCCCCTTGTTCACTAGCCATTCATTCAGAAATCCTAAATTATAGCAGTATTTCTCTGGGGCAATTTATGAACTACATGCCATCATTTATTGCAATTAATCTTGTACGTGACCAGCTTAATGAATTATTGAGTTCTTTTATAATCTAGAATAATATTTGCAATAACTATTTCAAACTTAATTTCTCTTTGATTCAAAAGTAATTCACTTGTCTTAGTGAACACAAAATTATTGCTTTAATATTTGGCATTAGTTTGGTTTTCTTTTTCCCTTTCGATTTATTTATAAAATATCTTGAACTTAACATAATATTTGCAAAATGCAGTGAAATAAAAAATACCACTTTTAAGAGGTTTATTTTAATATTTTATGCATCATAACAGTTATTACTAACTTTCAAGACATGAAGCAAGTCAATTTTATCTAGTCTGACAACTAAATGACTTCTGTATCTCTTACTTTAAGTACTGGTGTCTTAAAAAAAAAAAAAGAAAAGAAAAAAAGAAAGAGTACTTGTGACACCATGTGAGGCTGCTTTTATTCTAAGGGATACATGCCAAAAGAGTTTGAAAAGATTCTCATGTCATGTAGGAGGGTAAGAAAATGTAATTTATATACCTGTGGTTTACGAGCATCACAGATCTAAACTTTGGCTCAGAATCTAGGTCATTGCGAAAAGGAATGACTAAAGAATATCCAAAATACAGGTGCAGCTACAATTCAACTACATATTTTTCCTTTCTGTGGTGTGTCTTTGTTCTCACAGCTGGAAGATGTGTACTTTAAATTTTCCACAAAGAAATGCCACCACATTAAAGAACTCTAGGAATTCCCGGGACCTGAACTGTAGCAATAGCCATGCTATCTTCAATGGCCTTTCATAAGTATGCTATGTACTTTCATCTCCCAATTGTCAGTTCTCAACATTGGGCAGAGCACATTAATAAGGGAAATGAAAACAATCATTTGGATACAAAGCTTAGGAAAGAAGAACCATATAAAACAGGCATAACCAACATCGTCTAAGAATGTCATTTCAGATTTTGAAGCAAAGAACAGGTAATACAATCATGCATTCTACTGAGAATCTAAATTCTTCTTTCCTCTTCTTTTCTTTTTTTTTGTTTTTTGTTTTGTTTTTTTTTTAATCATTCCATTTACTTTTGCCTAAAGGAAGTCAACAAAACAAAAACAAGTATGATCTAAATAAAGAACAGAGAGTTTTGAAACCAAACTGCTGATTTTCAGCCTACTCATTTCGCTCGGTGTAGAAATGTGCATTTTCTTTCTAGTTCTTTTTAAGAGTTCAGTGAATGGTCATAATTTATACAAAATGCACAGATGGTCTTGGGAGTAGGATAATTTCAGATGTTACTACTTCCTGGCATATGGAACACTACTGTGGAGCAGCACGTTGGCAGCATTTAAATGACTTTTAAAATTATTTATATATTAACATCTTGGCATCATTTCACAGTCATAGGTTATTACCACTTTAAATTGTCTGGTTCCTGATGAGAAGAGGTTTTAAAATTGATGCTAAACTGTTGTAGGTAATGAAGGCCTGGTGGTTTTGTGTTAGAAGACAGCATCACGTTGGGTATTGAAAATAAATAGGCTACTCTAATAAATTAAAGACTGGCAAAAATCATCAATATTGTCTAATACAATATATGACATGGGAAGAGTATTCCAAGATTTTGTTTAAAAAAAAAAAACAAATTTACTACAGTAGGTTTAAACTATGAATGCTATAAAAATGTTATAAAATGAAAAACATATATATAGAAACACATAAAATATAATCTTAAAAAGTAACTGGTATGTTTTATGTTTTCTTTTTTATCTACCATATT
Organism: Mastomys natalensis; assembly: GCA_021653895.1. NCBI lineage: Eukaryota > Metazoa > Chordata > Mammalia > Rodentia > Muridae > Mastomys > Mastomys natalensis. The sequence goes on along the minus strand of JAJTUV010000523.1, from coordinate 826,930 downwards.
TTAATCTGTAAAGAGTCCTATCTAGTCTGTGCCCAGTTTCAATATTTTCCCACACTTTTTAATTAATATTGATTTATTTATTTTGTGTATATGGGTATTCTATCTGCACGTACACCTGCATGTCAGAAGAGGGCATCAGAACTCATTATAGATGGTTGTAAGCCATCATGTGGTTGCTGAGAATTGAACTCAGGACCTCTGGAATAGTAGCTTTAACTGCTGAGCCATCTCTCCAGCCCCCAATTTCAGTATTTTTAATACCCTCCACCCCAAGTGACACATGTCATCTTTGACTGAGACTAGTTCTTTCAAGTACTGGTCAACCCTTAATCCTCACATTTGTTGATTGACCAGCTGAAATTGATTCCTCGCAGATCCTTCTTAAAACTCTGGACAGCTAGTTTTCTTTCTTACACACTTTTTAGGTTTCTGCTGCTTTTTAGTTAGCTTGCCTGTCTCCTTGAGAGCTAAGCCCTGTATCTTTTCCCTTCGGTCTAGACACATTCCCTAAATGATGTCAGTTTCTAACATTGGAATATGAAATATGAAATGCCTGCTGAGTCTCACAGGCATCTGGATAGACAACTTTATATTAAGGGAACTGTAGTGACTTCTGTCAGCAATTTGAGCCTACATCCATCAAACATGACATGCTGGTCACAAGCACAGAGTTAAGGAGTGTAAAGTTCTGTAGTGCATATTTCAGGTCCTGCACCGTGAGCTGTGTTCTCTGGTCTAAGTTGACCAATTGAGAGATTATGTAGCGGTAAAGGAATGATGTAGCTGAGGTTCATTCAAATACTGGTATTTAATAATGTTAGTTTTCACTCAAAATACATGAAGCCAAAATAGTCTAACAGATCTGCCTGAGAAGCTAGGATAGGTCTTTCATCTGCTCAAAGGGAGGGAAGGACTGCATCGTAATGAGTTCTTGTATGTTTACCACAACTTAATTTATTCTCCAGCCTCAACCTCAAGTCTGAATTTCTGACTCATATACTCAACTGCTTATTTCATATATACTTAGATCTTTTATGAGCATTTGAAAAATTACCATGTCCAAACCTCAGCTTCTGATATATTCCACACCCCAATCATCTACATCAATGCACTGCAGTTAATGGCACCCACACATTCTGACTTTCTCAGGCCAACCCATAAAGGTATGCTTCACTTCTTACATGCTGCATCTAACAGGGTTGAAAATGGGGGGTGGGGTGTGTGTACTACTTTACAATATATTCAGGATCTAATTACTTTTCTCTACCCCTCCTCCTAATGGAGTGGTTCAAACCCACCATTTATCTCATGTCTGGATAACTTCAAAAACTCCCTATTTGTCTACCTACTTTTGAGAAGACCCATCATTAATAACTTCTGGTCTCATAATGACCAACTTCCCCTAAACTTACCTAGAGCAAAATATAAAACTGTAGTAAAAATTTTGGTCTTTAAATACAGAAAAGTTACAGAAATATGTTTTTGTTATAATCCCAGGTGTAGGATATAGGGCTGCTTTAGATTGTCCACAGCAATTGACTATGATTTACCTCATGCTCTAGTAGAGGAGGGATTTTGCCATCTGTATATAGTTTCTGCAATTGTATGACATTTGGAATTCTGGGGACTCTATGAAGGGTGTAAATACTAGAGTCCAGCAACAGGTACAGCTTTTACTGATCCACCAGCTGCTGGTGGTAGTCGTTGCTGTTGTTGGGCTTTGTCAACTGGCCATTAGTAAAGAGGAAGATATTAAGTAGCCTGACTGTGAAGATCAAACATGTCCCATGGAATTTGATCCCCCTAATCAACTGAAAGTAGTCTAAGAATATTGACATCCCATTTCCCCACTAGCCTTCCTTCTCTCCCACCTAGTGTTGGGTAGTTTGAAAGTTGGAATAAGTGTGGTGAAGGGTGATAGAGAAAGGAACCCACAAAGGAGGCTAAAGTTGGTTACACAAGTTATTTGCAATATCTGTAAAGTATTACAAACTGGGCTGTTTGCTGTTTCCAGACATACAATCTATGACACTCTACTTTGCTCACTCTTGTCAGTCCACGCTGATTTTTCCCTTACTCCTTAGTGAAATGTCAGCTGTCTACCATCTTAGGGTCTAGAATCAACTGCTTTGTTCAGTCAAAATACACATATCCTGAACATCTGCACATTTCCCTACTCACTTCTCCCCATATTTTTATTGAAACATTCTCTGATCATCCTTTTAACATTATGTTCCTATGCAACCTCTAATCAATGCCTCTCTACATCTCTATTTATTTATTTTTTAATAATATTGTACATACTACATAATACAGTTATTTTGTTGATTTTGTTCAGGGTACTCACTACAGTTTACCTAATGTTGCATTCTAGGTGCTGAGAATTTTTGTCTTTACTTTCTATTAAATACCAACAGCTGGTCAGGAGAAACATTAGAAAGTTTAAAGATAGTAACCTTTGAGAGCATCTGAATTATTAAGGCAGGGGAATGGGAATGATAGAGAGTATACACTAATGTGATATAGAGTATGATTTAAGATTAAAATGTTCCTATGTTGATGGTACACAGAACCCAAAGGAACAGTTATCACTAAGCAGAGAAATATTTATTCTCAACATCTATTCCCCTGTGTTCTTGATTTCATTTCCTCAAGCTAACTTGTCACACGGAGTTTTCACTAGTTTGTTAACTGAATGCTTCTTAAAAGGTACTAAATTTGTGAAACAACAGATAGATGATTTGATAACAAAACCTATTCAGATACATTATCATGAGTTACCTATGGAGGACCATGAGACTCAAGATAAGGTTTTTACTCTATCAAGGGTGTTCCCAAAACCCATCTCCACTCAACCTAAAAGAGGGGACACCTGTCCCTAGACCAAGCAGAGAGGGGCCACTCAGAACCCCCTCTGACTGGCAATCTAAATTCTTGCATAGGCTGCGAGGCTAAGCACTGCAAGGGAATATAAATAAAAATTAAAAATATCTTTCTGGGTTCCCTGAGGGACAAGCCTGACTGCATAGGGGTTGATGTCAAAAGTATCCCCTCTCCAGGAAAAAGACATCAGAACGGGTATGGGTCTTATACCTCACTGAACAAGGACAGGAGGACCAGAGCCATTACAAGGTCCCCTTTAATTACTGGAGGTCAGGCCTCTATCCCACCTTTACAAGATTAGAGTCTCCACAGTCCTTCTATACTTGGAGAGAGGGGGAGATGTCAGGGGCAGCCCTGCTTATACACTGAAGGCCTAAAATCAGCCATAGGCCTAAAATCAGCAATAGGCCTGACATACATGCCTGCTAACAGAAAGTCTTCGGTCTCTGTGGAAAAACGCTAAAACAGATGCCTAGAAGCTATTGTAAACAATCAGCTTTGGTGGAAAATTGCCAGGCTGAATAGTCATAGACCTTTTAGATAGGTAACCTTGGTAGATAGTACCAACTTAGATAAGGACAAGTGAATCATAGTCAGAGTCATAGTTACATGTCTCCTGAACCTTCATTCAGTTGTATACTAATGTTCTGGAATATACCTGTACTCCTCCTGAACACCCATGCTCTTGTGTCATGGCTTAAACATGGCTCTAGCTGGTCCTGTTCTACTCTTTCTGTTGTGTTATGCTGGTTGGTTGCATGGTTGCTCAAGACTAGTGTAAGCATTTCATAGATGCATGTGATAATGTATGCTATAATTTCTTTAATAAGTTAGAAGTAGTTTTTTCTCTACATAGGCATTGTCTTGTGTCAAGCAACTCACAAAGGAAGATATTAGCATATATGGAAAAAAGGAAATAAGAAGTGGAAATATCACAACACCATAAAGTCACACAACCATAGAACCAAGGGGAGCATATTGGGCTAAGGTATTTAGTGAACACTTTATAAGACAAATAGGTGGAATAGCCACATGGATTTGTGGTTGGAAAAGATGCATCCCATATTCTGCACTTAAAACAGTGATTTAAAATCTAATCTGCAATTGTGGCATTTTTATTTTGTAATGTGGTATAGTCATAATTTATATAATTAAGAGTGAGATTCTATTTTTCAGAAGCCATACTAAACTACATAGAAGAGAAAAGCAAGTTGAAAAGGAGAGTAGGCTACAGCAAACCTGTGAAGTAACCTAGGAGATCTTCTGGAAGTATCTTATATAAATGAATTTTGTAGTAATATTAACTGGAAATACACAGAAATGGTCTATGCTTCAAGCAGTCATAATAATTACGTATATATAGAAGTAGGAACTCTTACACTTTAGATCTGGCAATATATTTCCTGACTTTTGGTAGCTTCTAAAGATATTTTCATCCAGGTCTACACAAGGAAAATTGAGATATATTTCTTTTAAAAGAAGAATTGAAACAGAGGGTCAATGCAAGGCTTTATCTCTGAGAACTGATTACCACATCTTTTTGTGCTTGGGTAAAGATGCACACAGCTATCCTGCAGATGTTCCCTGCCACTGGATTCAGTACTCACAGTGATTCTTTCATCTTTATCATCCAGAGGTGAGCCATCCTTTTTCCAGGAGATGGTGGGTTCTGGATGGCCCCGAGGAGGCTGGCATTCCATTACTGCAGGCTCACCTACCGCCACCATGACATCTGAAGGGTTTTGTCTGAAGTCATCCCGTAGAACTGTAGGGACAAGATTAAATCATCATACTCAATAATGAGAAATGCAGTCCTTATCTCTGAGCTTCAGTAATAGTGACATTTATTAGAATATACTTCCACTAATAGCTATCTCAGGGCAGCTTAAAGAACTCCCATCTATTGCCAGCATTTGCCACTTACAAAAGGTACTTGTCCCGTGAGCACACTCAGAAAGGATTATTTCTTGTTCTTCACAGGCCAGCAAGCATGTGCGCTCTGCTTCTTTTCACCCTCACAGTTAGCATTTCATCTGAATTGCATGAATTTCTGCATACCAAGTATATTTCTCTCTTCCATATCCTGACTGTAACTGAGTTCATTACTCACAGAAAACTTCAAGACAACACTATCTATCTATTATTATATCAATTACATACAGATAAACAAAAATGTGAATGAAGATATTTCAAAGCATATATTTAAATGACTTAATAGATATTTAGATTTATAGAACACTGTGTGACCAATATATTTTAAATATAGTCACTATGAAAACTTCACACACACACATTTCCTAATGACTTAAAATCAATGTTTTTTTTTTTTTAATTGCCAGTGGATAGGAAAGAGTTAGAATACACAGGTTATAATTAATAACAACATCACAATTTATGTTCAAAGTTATTTTTTGTTAGAGCCAGTATTTTATTAAATCCGTAAAACTATTTAGAACAAAATAGACTATTAATCTTTTTTCTATTGTAAACCCTAAATTTTAAAGGAGTAAACGCCTCATGTTATCTCAACTGGACAGTAATACACTATATAGTATATCAAAAAGGCATTATTTACTTAGTGACTGTAGAGAAAATGCAGGAAATTAAATAATGTGCTCGAAAAAAAAGTTCATAAAAGGAAATGGTCCTCAATACGTCAGTAATCTCAGGAGATTTTGAATTACATATCATTATTGGCAAGCCTTAAAAAACAAGCATGGTCTTTACTAGGTAATCTTACATACATTATTTACATCCTACAGTTTAAATTACAAAGCACGGAAGATGACATACACATCATCACAAAGTCAAATAAATGGTTAAGTTTCCCATACTGATTTTCCTTCATCCTGTGTGGAATAAGATGTGAACCGTCTTTGTAAAGTAAATTAAGGGAACACTTAAAATGTTTATTTGTAAGTTGAGCACATGAATCCGGAGTGAACGGTGTTTATCTTTAAAAAAAAAAAGTACTGAATAGAATTTAGAACTGTAGTTGTGTATTGCACTGGATTAATGGAGGAAGAGTTAGGATACTGAAAATTTGTGCACAAACCATCAGTCAAAATAGAATCAACCTTAAATTTTGCTCTCTTAGCCTTGAATAAACTATCTGCCTCCCAGTAGTTTATACTTTCCCTCCTATCCCTTCTTTCCTTCCCTTTGTTTGTGCTAACCATATTCATGTAACGGGGCAAGCCATGGTAACCATGGCAAACTGGGTTTATCCTGCATGCTGAAACAACTTCTTCCTATCTTTAGAAAGAATGCTACTTCCTATCTTTGGAAGGAACAGTGAGAGGAAAAGAAACTGTGGCTGGCCCCAACTGTTGCAATGGTAACTTTTATACTATACAATCTTAAAATAGAGCAGACACAAAGTGCATTTTGTTGAAGTGAAATGTCTTCATCATCTCATTATAAAAATAAACAGAGCTTGAAGGCTTTCATCCTTTCTAAGCTGTGCTGTTATTAGGCATTAAGAATGTGAAATAAACAAAATATAAAGTTTATCGAAATTAACTGGGCTTCACAGGCAGCAAACTCCCATACTGATCATGTTCTGAATCAGGGACAACACCCCTGAAATGTTTTAAGACCCCAAAAACACAAAAGAAAATACTTTTCAAGTGAAAGTAAATATGCTTTACAATTTTTCTAAGTGACAGACTAAAACAATCTTGATCATACTTTATCTTACTTATAAATGAGGACCATATCTCCAAGAAGCCAACAAATAGTAAAATGTCTTATGGAAATATCAAAGGTTTAAGATTAGTCAAGCTGTGCTTGCCATGTATCATATGATTTGGGCTGCTTTTGCAGTGTCTAATAGAAAACTAATAAAGCATAATCCATTAAAGATTGTTGCTTAGATAATGCTCATGTAATTATTTTTGCAGCTGTTAAGTATAAAAATCCAGTTATGCTTATGGCTGCAGGCAATGTTTCATAAAAGTATGAATTTAAGACTTTTCCTCCTTCTATAAAATAATATTTTCTTACCTATACTTGTCTTGAAATTTTCCTTTGGAGGAAAATATTATATGTCATATTATTAAATGACATTATTTTAATTAAGTTGTCCAATTAAAAATTCCCATGTACATATGTAAGTAATTAAAAAATTAAATGCAAATGACTGGGAACATCTTGGTAGAAAAATACCTAAAACCCTCAGGAAGTTGAAGTCACAGATCTTTTAAAAAATTGTCTTTTTCTTCATGTATCCAGGTTACCTGCTATGTATAATTACTATACGATTTTTAAAAATAACTCAATTTTAAAATTAAAATATAATTTGAAATGTACAAACAACATTTATATATCTAGTAAGTATCAATTAAGAAACAGCTAGTTGAGGCTGGAGAGATGGCTCAGTGGTTAAGAGAGACTGCTGTTCAAGGGTCCTGGGTTCAATTCCCCGCAACCACATGGTGGCTCTGACCATCTGTAATGGGATCAGGTTCCTTCATCTGGTGTGTGTAAAGACACAGCACTCATACACATTAAGCAAATAAATAAATACACAAATATTAAAAAAAACAAAAACAAAGAAAAAGTGTTGAGCAGGTCAAATCTGCTGTTATGGCCATGGCCTTCCTTTTATGTCTGCGAACTTTAGCTCCTATATATACAGGCTGATGCACATTTAGCTCATAAGCTCTCCATGTCTTTCACTTTCTTAAATAAAAGAAGGCATACTAGCAGCCAATTTCCTGAAGTTTAGGTTTTCGAAAGTGGTTAACTCCTTTAGAGCAAAATAAAGCTTGTAATTATTTCTGTTTCTGAATAACTTTAGACAGATTTTAGCTAAATTTTTTCATCACATTTCATTTATGTGTAGGTATGTGGGTTCACATATGCCATGGTACATATATGTTGGTCACAGAAACATGGAAGAGTCAGTGTCATCTATTCCACGAGTGGGTCCCAAAGATTAAACTCAGGTTGTCAGGCTCGGTGTCACAGGTGTCTTTACTCATTGTATTCATTATAAACAGTGAACAAAAATGACTAGCAGTATTTTCTGAAAAAAGAAACAAAACAAAACAAATCATACCAGTGCTGCACCTGAATCGTAACCACATAACATGGAGAAGCTAAGAGAAAAAGCAAAGAAATAAGGTTCATATGTAGGGAAGGGTCAGTCTTTGCAGAACACTCTTCAGAAACACTATACCAAGCTTTAAAACTAAAAGGAGGAAAATTATTTTTGGACAGGGAGGAGATTGGCTATATCCAATCTTTTCCATTACAAGGAGCAAATGAAACCCAGGAAGTTTCCTGATAAGGTAAGAAAGGAGAACCCCAACATCTAATGTCTTACCCTTGTTTTTTTCCTTGAAAAATAAAAGAAAACAAAAAACTACCTATCTCATCTCTGTCCTGTAAAGCACATTTCTCTCTTTGTCTTTCCCACAAGTGCATACTCCTATAAAATGGTTGTATATGTCTTCACGCCAGTTCTCCTAAGTACTCTTTCCTGGTACATTGAAGACTGTCTCAGATTCTCTGTATTCCCTAACTACATACTATAAAACTAGGAACTACATGCCTTCCGCTTCACAAACCATACCCTCTCAGTGCTGTTTGGAACCCTGACCAGTGTGCTTTACAAAGGTCTTGTCTTAGAAATTAATGAATTACGGATTGCTGAGATGGTGGCGTGGTAAAGCTGCTTGCTGACAGGCCTGGTGATCTGAGTTCCGTCTCTAGGTCTCTAGAATACAGATAGGGAAATGAGAAGCGACTCACATTCGTTGTCCTCTGACCTCCGTGCATAAACAACCCAGACGATTGAGAAGGAGAAAACAAACAAATAAATAAATATAAAAGAAAGTGCAGAAATTGCTTGGGACTGGAGCGGACCTGAGTTAGGTACCTAGTACCCATGAATGAACTCACAACCACTGATAAAATGGTACTAACCAGGGATCCAAAGCCATCTTCTGGCCTTTTTGGCCTCTTCAGCATCAGTTATACAGGCAGTACACAGACATATATGCGGGCAAAACACCCATTTCATAATAAAATGAAATCAACAAAATCAAAATTTAAAATGAGAATCTCAAAACCTAGGACTCCTCATGAGAGAGAAACACGTCACCGAACCAACGCAAAATGTGATATAGTGGTAATCTTAGCAACACAGGAGCTTAGTATTTGTCCATTTCTCACTATCCGCTCCTGTAATATTCACAAGAAACTCAGAATAAAGTGAGATTACTGTCTTCATTACACAAAATGGAGAATGTTTAAAGAATCAAAGCCAAGTCTCAGTCAGCTCTCCAGTCACAAAAGAAAATTCTCCACAACCTGGCTTGTCTATCAGTCTTGTTTGAACACTATCTGCAATTCCAAATACTTAAGTACCATAATGCAACTAGTATTTCAGCTACCTTCCAATGTAACAGAGTTCACTGAGAAATTTCCCTCCTGACAGTCATATGGCTGTCCTCTTAACATTCTGTCCTCAGATTCTGCCATGTTTGGAAGGGGCCTCTTCCCATTTTGAACAGCACATTGAGAAACAGAATTCATTATCCAGAATACATATGATGTGTTACTTCTCATCAACAGTTTATTTCAACCAAAACCCAACTGAACAGGCTGTACAATAATAAGCATTTTAATTAAACATAGACATTTTAATTAGTACTGGGTATCATGGGAGAAAACAAATGAAAGTAGCATACAGTCGTGAGATCATTTTTTCTCCACAAAAGAGAATCGTATCAATGAAACTACGTAGCAAATAGAAAATTGTGTTTATGAGAAGAGAAGAAACTAAAAGTGTAGCATACTGGAGAAGAAAACAAGTTAGAAAATATGTACTTAATGATGTGCTAGCGCTCGTGTGCCACAGTAACCCTCCCCCGCACCAAAATCCTTGCCAGAAATAGAAATTGAATAGGATTTCCTGCAGGTTATTTTGAATGAACAGATAGACTTTGGGAGCTGTACAGAAATGCATAGGGATATCTAAACTTTTGTTTTCCTAACTTTTTGTTGGGAAGTGATATTTAGAGGACAAGAAGATTTAAATATCTCAAAATATTCTTAAGTAAACGATGAAATTTTCACTTTAGTCTACATGCACAAGAAGGTATGACACTATGAAAACGAAAGGGATAGGGTGTGAAATAATACTCCATCCAGTGATGCTCCTTTTAAGCCCCCATCTTGTAATGCCATCAATGAGATTCTTTTCAAAAATATTACTTTCAAATATCAAGTCCGTGCAGACCTTTGAGTATATAAAAATTGTTCCTAAACCACATTTACTTTTGAATGTTGACACGGAATCTATGAGTATTCTTCCATAATTGTGTCATCTTCTACAAGTGGTTTTAATGCATGCTACTTTATTTTGCAATGATACATTTTGCTTTGGTTAAGACTTGGGTTGATATGCTGAAGAAGCACTCTTTTCTCAAAGGCTGGAAGTTCTGAGATTTCAGAAGCGCTGAATCTCCATTCTGGGGAAGAGGTATACTTTTTATTTAAAAATTATGTATTCCTAAAGTCATCTGGTGCTGGAAGATGCCACATATCCGTTAGTCTTAGGGAAGTGATGAGCACATCACTGCAAACTAAAAGAGATCCTACTACCAGAATAAAATGGGTAATGGGTGCTAATCTGTTCTTTTACATAAGGTGCACAGAAGGAGCCTGCTAAGTTAACACATGTGAATGCTCCTGTAGTTGAGTTCTGCTGTGCTGCAGTACTGGGGCCATGTTGTTTTTGGCTATTTCCCCCACCATTATGATGTAGTGGGGGAAAAAAAAAATCTAAGACTTTTTGTATGTTAGGCAAAAATCAGCTTTCAGATGGGGCTTACTTGTAATCTCTATTCCCATTTTGCAGAAGCCTGAACAACATTGTGATGCTTCCTGCTCTGTGCCTTAGGATACCCCGAGCCCTTATACAATGGGACCAATTCATGAAATCAAATAATAGGTTGGTTTGGCATGCTAGGCCAAAGTGAACATCTGTAACGCATTCCAGGGAAAAGTGGACATTCATAAGAATAGACTTTTAAATAGCTAAGCCCCAGCAGATTAGAAAGTCTGGGGTAACATAAAAATATGTAATATTGAAGGAAGAAAGCCAAGTGGATAACTCATGTCCTCTACGTTAAAAATGTCAGTAACCTACTGGATGTGCGTGCATCTTACACGCTTGAACGTAAAGTGTGAGTGAAATTAATTTACTACTGAAAAATGCCTCACTTATGAGGCAGAAATTTATTGGCCTGTGATGCATATGAGTTAGAAAACAGAAGTGGCATATTTCAGAATTACCAGGGCTTCTTGTAGAACCTTGTGACTATGATAAAGTAGACTCACAATGACTCAGTTATTCCCGCATGAAACAGAGTTTTACGCTCTATCTCGATAGGGTTATTATGAAAACTAATTATTTAATGTTTATACAGGACTTGCCATTTTTATGGGGCATTACATCTACAAAGAAGTATTGCTATTAGTCACTGTGTAAGGAATTGCCAAATTTCTCAGCTGCCAGTCCAAATGTAGACGGGGGACAAAGAATGCCATTGACGAAGGCGTCTAAGTGCCAGAGTGAAAGTCACACTCAGGGATATCCTGGCAGGGTTAAAACAACACAGACTAGATGGGGATATCTGAGCTAGGGACCCTGATTAGAGCAAGACAGGCAGGCATTCTTTCTTTCTCTCATAAAACCAACTTTATATTTAGTATCTTGCATTCAAAGAATCCTAAAGCAAAAAATAAAAGTATTCTGCATTTACTACCTACCTCTAGCTGAAGGCCAGCTCCACGAGAACAATCCCTTCTAAATCACCACTGCTCTGAACAATGGGTAAGTTACAGTAAGCATCCCTCAAGGTTTACAGCACACTATGGGTGCACTGGATATTAGGTGTGAAATGGTGACAGCAACCTGTATGAGTCCTATTGTCATGAAGCTCTGAGAAGAAGGAAGGCCAACTGACAATATTTAAGTGACTGCTATGGGAACTATGCCATGATAAATCAATAATAGTTGTCTATTATAATAAATGAATACACATATTTATGTGTACAGATATACAATTATATATTATTGTGCATATTACATTATATAGTATATTGCATATATATTATTATTGTGATACAAGGCAGGAAGGAAAGGGTAGGAAGTGTGTGGAAGACTTATAACAAACAGAAGTTGTAAGGGAGGTAAAGCTGAGGAAGGAAGAGAGGAGTTGGAGCCTGAAAAATAAGCACAGATTGGCTCATGGAAGTACACCACAGGAAGAGGAAGTAATCTGTGTGGAAGAGGAAACCTGCACTGTAAAGGAATTCTAAGAGACTTAGCCCAGTGCAGTGGGCCAAGCTGGTGGCGATGTGGCATGAGTTTGGTAGAGAACGGTGGAGCCATTGTGCTGAGTGCACAGCAGCCTACATAAGGAGCTGATTTCTATTCTGTATCCCATAAGGACCCCAAAGACCACACAGTAGTTTTGTGGTGTATCTATCATACTGAGAGGCTCAATCTGGCTGCTCTGTAAATGAACATGAGATGGAAATAAGAATAGAGAGGGATAAAGCAATTAAAAGGCTGTTGCATTAACTAGGGAAAAGGGCAGGGGCTTGTGTTCTTGGGTTGCTAGTAGGTTCGGAGCAAGGGTGGGGCAAACTGGAGATGCATTTGTAGGTAAAAATGAAACTGACATCAAGAGGGGTGGATGTGTACAGAAAAAGGTCCAAACTGATGCCCACACCTCTTGTGTTAACTGAGCATACCCTTTTAAACATATAGGTGAGTATTTAGACAATGTCAAGGTAAATTCTCCCACAGGGAAGCACAAGAATACAGGAAATGCTCTTTTGGTTGTTAAAGAAAGAGCATAGGGGTAAAATATGTCCATTTCGTTGACTAAACTATTATATTTTCAAACTCTGCTCTTTATAACACAAGGTTGAGTTTTACCAACGAGGACTGTATTACAATATTTCAAAGCCCAATTATAAAGTGGTAATGCCCCTTAATCAATTAAACTATATTATGATTTTAAGATGGTCGATTTTAATGTAATTTGAGGCACAACATATACTTTATCTGATTTAAAAATGCACTTGAAAATCACTATTCAAAAATAATTACAGCAACACAGGAATACCATCATACATACATCCATGGCACACATACCAAGTGTTAACACTATTCAAGGGACTTTGCAAGTACTGATACACTGAGTGGTCACAGTAAACTAGTAGGGGGCTTTGATCATTAAGAGCTGATACGATTTAAAGGAGGTTAATTTTCTGTAACTTTCAGACAGCAGTATAGCAAGTAGCCAGTATTATAACAAATTGGAGATTTTTCTTAGTAATCACAAATTGAATATTTAGCAGTAATCTTGACTGGCCCTCTAGGAAATGTCCAGAACTGAGACTGTCTTCTTGTTGGTTGAAAACTCTACTCCCTGTTATTTCAAAATATACTCAGCTGAGGCAGTACTGTAAGTTTAAAATACTCTGTGGAGATGCCCTTTTCTGCTCTTTCAGATAACCCCCATTTACTGCAATCACTACATATACATATACATCATATAAAAATACTCACCAAGTCATGCAAGCTAAAACCTACTCCCACCCCACATCACAAACAAGGATACAAAGTGAGGTAGTGAAGGGCCAAGGATTTTTTTTTATGAGTCATGTACAACATTAGACCCCAGCAATAACTGTTTCCATGCTCTTTATTAAAAAAAAAAGAGCTTACATATTTTACAAAGTGCCTGTAAAAGGCCATAATGTTTTCCAACTAGAATATTTGATGGGAAATAATGGCTGTCAAATTAAAAAGAACAAAGGAAAGAAGGAAGGAAGGAAGGAAGGAAGGAAGGAAGGAAGGAAGGAAGAAGAAGAAAGGAAAGAAAGAAAGAAAGAAAGAAAGAAAGAAAGAAAGAAAGAAAGAAATTTCTTTATTCCTAAAGCCTAGAACTGCTAACAGGTTTCAAATGTTTCTAGTGAGTAGGGGTGGGAGTACCTAGCAATAGTTACAGTCTCAAGGGAGAAAAATCCTCAGTTTAAAATGATCTTGTTAAAACCACCCTAGCAATTGTGAAGCACCAGAGAAAACGATTGGATTAAAAAAAACAAAAAACAAAAAACAACAACAAAAAAAAACCAACAAAAACCTTCACCAATGTATCTTTGTGCTGCATAATTAAGCTTGCCAATTATAACATGTCTTCCAAGGAATATTTTCAATAATAGGAAAAATCCAAGTCTAAAAAAGCACACAGAGGGACACATCTTTTCAACAAAAAGGTCTTTAATTGGTGACAATCTGCCCTAAATCACTATTACCATTTCCGAGCATAACAGCTCTCAGATCTGTTCATTCCTTGGATCTTCCCCTATCGCAGGCTGTCCAAGGCTTCAGAATAATAATGGTGAGCACCTAACGGGGCTTTCAATTTCCAAGGTCCCTAACAAGTGTGCAATTGTGTAGCTCTGAGCACTGCTTTTCCTAACACTGGGGATCCCTTGGGGGAGAGCATTCAGTCTCCTGCTCTCTGGCTGACAGGGTTTAAGACCTTTTATTTTTTTTTTTCTTTCTGAGAGCTGCAAACACTCTAACAAGCTCCAACTAAAGGTATAAGGAATTAAATTAGCTGAAAGACATCATTTTATAAATCACCTCAATGATGCTAGCTTTGTCAATAATTGTACTTTGAGTAATATGCAATTTAGGTCATCCTAGGAAGTATGAGATACAAAGAAAAATAGCAAAGATGATAACAAAATAAAAATACATAATCATGTCAAAACTTACATTATGACCCATTCTTGAATGTTGATCGCAGGAATCCAATATTTTTTCTTTTTGTCATCACATATTGGAAATACAACGCCTAAAATCCAGAGAAATTTTAAGCTGCACAACGTGTAATCTGCAACCACTCCTTACCAAAAGCTCAGTGGAAATTGAGTTTACTAAAGGCAAAGCACATATAGGAAACAACCAGGAGGTCAATGCACGCCTTGGAGTCCTGCCCAGTTTGTGAGACAGTGACAACACATTGTGCCATGGTTTTGAAGACACCTGCTTCACAAAGAAAGAGAGTCCTGACTATATCTTGATGCCTTAAAAATTCAGCTCCACCTGTAGCTCAACAATATGGGTAAAGGAAGGTGTAATGGATCCCAGGCTGCTTGACCAAAGATGCTCATCACGCCCTTCTTCTTGGACAGCTTGCCATATGGACTTCTTGATGCTTCCTAAGCCTTAGACGAGCTAGTTTGGTAGTTCACTACAATTAAGTGATCAAGATAAATATAAAACACCTCAAACCTAGAACTTCACCAAGGATGGATTCAAATGCAACAGACGAACAAATCATAAACATGGCTCACAAAACATTAAAAGACAGAGGAAGAAAAAAAAAAGATAACAAAACCTGCTCAAAGTTGTTCTTCATAAGGTCTGGTCTGTAATACAGGCACTAAATTAAGATAAATAAAGGAAGCTAGGGCTAAAGAGATGGCCAGTTTGAAAAGTGTTTGCCATGCAAGTAAGAAGACCTACGTTCTGATCCCCAGTACTCACTAAAAGCCGAGTGTGTATAGCAGTTATATCTGTCACCACAGTGCTGCAGAAGGTGAAACAGGCAGCTACCCAGCACTCTCCAGCTAGGCGATCTAGCAAGCCAGTGAGCTCCAGGGTCAGAGAGAGACCCTGATGCAAAGAGTAAGTAGGAGAACAACTGAGCAAGACATCTATATGGACCTGAAGCCTCCAAGCAGATGCACACAACCACACACATTCAAACACACACACACACACACACACACACACACACACTCCCCAAACCATCTGAGTTCTGTGACCCTTTCAAACAAGTCCACTGAACCACTTTCAGTGGTTCATTTATGTTGCTTTGTGTCTCTGGGTTTTCCCCCCAAATATCTAACCAACTGTAGAGTGAAAAATATATTTAAATTGTGCTAAATTTAAACGTTTTAAATTCATTCATTCGTTTATTCATTCATTCATTTATTCACTCACTTTATATCCTGATTGCTGCCCCCTCTCCGGGTGCCTCCCCTCTCCCATGGTTCCTCCCCCGATAAATTTAATTTTGAAGTTTATTATTTTGAAATTTGTACCAACTATGTATAGCCATTTTCATGTTACTGCCAAACAACAGAATATAACAATTTACATAGCATTACAATAGGTATTAGAAGAAATCTAGAGAAGATGTAAAATACACTGCAGGTGTGTGTAGGTGATATGCAAATAAGCACCATGATATCAAGGCATTTGAACATGTTTAGGGGCGTGTGTGTGTGTGTGTGTTGTGGTGTGTGTGTGTGTGTTTGGCCCTGACACCAACATTCCTGGTAGATACTGAGAACCCACTGTATGCATATGTAACCTCTATAATTTGTAAATTTTACCCTTTTATCTTTCTCATCTAGTTCTCCTGTCCTGTGTTCCCATCCGCTGTTATTCCCTGTACTATGTGTGTATACTGAAAGGATCAATCGATTGATCGGTCCTCCTCAGTCAGTCTTCTGGAAGACCAAGAAACTGTGGAACTTGTCATATGTTTGCTGCCCACAAACTTTGAGCACCTCTGAAAGTACATCACTGAAAGATCTAGAGGTATAAATGACTTTTCATTATGGGGTGGAAGACATGGAAATGCAAAGGTTATGACCAAGAAATAATTTCACAGCATGGATATTCCAGAGAGCCAGCCACATGAACACAGATGAAGCTAACAACCTAGAACATATAAACCACCTTCAAAGGATTGACCTTTGAAATCTATGGAGATCAGACATGGACCAGAGTCTAAACAACCCTCTCCCCCTGTAATCTAGTCACATGCTTTCCTGGCAGCCCCTCCCAGCACAACAGAAACCAAAACTCACAGCCTGGCCAGGACAGGATCTCACAAATGAGTAACAATTATCTTCTCGCAACAAAATTTGGTGAAATTTCACAAGTTTAAGCTGCTGTTTCTAGGAGTTAATAGTCTTCATCACAAAATTCAAAGGAAAATAAATAACTCTGGTCAACCGCTAATACCTTTATTGAGTTTGCTAAATAGAATTATCTGCCAGAGGTCTTTAAATCAAAAAGTCTTACAGGATCAATCAAGGAAAGGGGAATGTGACAAACAGGGACTAAGCCAAATGGATAAAGGTGACCTGTGCCTCTTTGGAGAGTGGAAAGCCTCTGTTCATTAGGAAGAACAAATGTTCAGGAGACCAGGTTAACAGACAGGCTTTTGAAAATATTCTATGAGACATGTAATGAACTATAAAACCATTAGCAACTTGAGGTGCAGAAACAATACAAAGGAAGCTATGAGCTTCACTCT
Source organism: Mastomys natalensis (assembly GCA_021653895.1). Classification (NCBI taxonomy): domain Eukaryota; kingdom Metazoa; phylum Chordata; class Mammalia; order Rodentia; family Muridae; genus Mastomys; species Mastomys natalensis. The sequence continues at coordinate 809,672 of JAJTUV010000523.1, read as the reverse complement.
TCTGGGGGATCATTGTGGATTAGTCTCCCTTTGGCAGACCCCAGTTGGGGTGGCAACATCTTTTGTAAATTTAACAAATGTAGATGGTTTTAGTTTTCAAGTAGCAGCTGTGACTTTCTTGACAATTAAAGAAAAAGCCTTTGATTTTCTAAGCTTTGAAAGACAGTTCTGTTTCTATTGTAGTCTTTGACACTATTCAACAATGTTTAATTATCACAAAATTTCTATTTTCAATATGTTGATACAAGTGTTTTATGAGTAGTTCATTTGCCTTTTTGACACAAATGTAATAAGTTCCCTTTCAACATCAGCAAATCTTTCACAGACAATAAAAATGAAAAAAAAATCATTTTACAGATCACCTTATTAACTAATAGAAGAAAATATAGAACTGGCTTTTTGATTGTACCTAATTTTCTTAGAGTAATTCTTAATAGTTAGAAAAGGAAACATATTGGTAACACCATATTTGAAATATTCACTAAAGTTTCAATTCTAAAAACTAGGTGATAGCTTTCTATGGACACAATTTTCACTTTGAACACTTCAAGAGGTTTGAAGTAAATGTGATATCAAAGTTAATTTGATGCACCTACCATCATAAAGTAAACTGAATCATAACAAGCCCAACTACCTTAAAGATAAATAAGAATAGAATCATGAGTTTTTTAAACATGACAATGTCTATTATTCTATTCTATAATTTCTATATTCTATTATTAATAATGATGCAATAAGGTATGTGTCTGGTAAAGTAATTATAAAACATTTTCTCTACATCTGAATAGGCTTTCTTGACCCTTTAATAGATTTCTTAAGAAACTAAATGAATGGCCTGATTTAAATGCATGTGTCAGCTGTGGTGATGCAGGCCTTTAATCCCAGCACTCAGGAGGCAGATACAGGCAGACATCTGAGTTCAAGTCCACTTAGGGCTTCAAACAGAAACCCTCTCTTGAAAAACCAAATAAATCAATAAATGAAGAATAAATAAATAAATGTGTCACTGTTTTCAGTTGATAGTGATTATTGATGAGGACATGACAATCCTGGCTTATAGCCACATGGAGAAATCCCATGGTCTTAGTGATGAGCAAAAAGTTGAGCCATATGAAAGATTATGATTTTTTGTTTTGTTTGTTTTTTAAGACATGGTTAAAAAACAGAATGCCTTTTGACCCAAATACCGAAAGTCAGGAAATAATAAAATCGAAACCACATTGTTGTTCTCACTTCAATTATATTTCAAGTTGTTGCTTGTGCCTGTGGACTAGTGTTCACTACATTGTAATTAAAGAGAAGATCATGCGGATATTCAAAGGAACAGTGAAGGACATAAACCCATTAACACAACAATGACCACAAACAAATGAGATTCTAGCATTTCTTCAATTGTGCATCTTATTTTATGTTTACAGGTCATAGAGAAATAACATTACCTGGTTCATGTATATTTGAACCACAAAGTCCTTTTAAATTCCCCAAATGACAAAAGCGAATGACCTACTTCATATAAGAAAAATTGGTGATGATAAATTTTAGTGGTGAAAAGGTAACATTTTTAACATAGACCACTTCATGGTCCCTTCGAACCAAATAACTTATACAGGTTATTATTTAAAATTCCGTAAATGACACCATTTTAAGAGATGCATTACATGTTAAATTTTTGCTGATAAAAATTAAAACAAGGGCTTATTAAAGCATCATGAATAATAAACTGAAGACCACTATCAATATTTATACAAGATTCCAGAACTGGAGAGAGGATATTGCCAACAGTAACTTAAGTGGAGCAACCTAGCTGAGCACTTCAGCACGTGACAAAGAACACTCGAGGCATATACGTATATTACTTCAGAACATATAAATAACTGGAAAGCTCTAAGCCCATGACGGTGTTACCTAGATAGTTGTTGAGTAAAAGCACATTGCTGTCACTAACAGGAATAATGGCAGGCTGCTGGCAAGAGTGGCAATTTAAACAGTCCCTCGGACCCCACAGGCTGCTGACACAGAGTATTAGCCGCAAACTAGCACTTAGACAAAATCAGAGATGTAAGAAATCCTAAATTACTATGTAGCTCCCCGTTGGTTCTCTAATGGTTTGCAAATGAACTAGTGAACACATTTATAGCGGCTTTAGAAAGGCTTCTTCACTGACAGGCTGCTTGAATGTTTTAATCCTTGAACGCTCCTAGCAACTGAATCATTTAAGGTACGTGGCACTTTACCATCTGTATTTATCTTAATCTTATCACATCTTAGTCTTCCAGATTATATTCAATATTGGAATAGATTTTGAAGTTCCTGTGAATTTTAGCTAGCTATGCTTAACATACTTCATTACCAGACTCCATAATACATGTGTAGAACAAGATCTAATATGAAATTTATCTTCTTCCTAACACAGAAACCTCACTTTTTGATATTATTTATTCATTATTTACCTTAATCCTGTAACTGACATTCAAGGTCTTTTGATAAGAAAACATAAATCACAGTCCCCATCTTTGATTCTGCTTATCATGAAACTACATTCAGTCCACAAGAACAATCCAGCTAACCCTCCACCTCAACCCGACATGCATCCACTGCATTTTCTACCATGTTGCTCAACCCTAACTCTAGCCTTAAAGCCAGGCAGTCTATATATAAGAAAATGTAAATCCCCATGGAGAATGTGAGCCCTCTAATTGGATAAAGTTACTCTGCAAAATAGAATTTCATAGAGGAGAAATCGAAGGGATGTTGCTATGTCTTAAAGGATGTTATTGCAGTTAGAAGACAATGGAAGCTGTTTGTGATGCAGTTTTTCAATAGATAATTGTGCTTCTTTAAGGCAAGATAAACTTTTACAGAAATGTATAAATGTTTGAGAATGACAGCTCAGGAAGAAGTGGTGACTTGCCTTAACAGTTGAAAAGGTTTTAAAACAATCTGATGATATGTCCCAAATGTGTGTATGTTGTGTGTGTGTGTTGAGAGAGAGAGGTTCTATCTACGTTGATATGTTCTAAAGTATAAAAGTTTATAGGTGAGGTAAAACATAAATAATCTATACTATATGACCTTATTTTCTGTATTTGTCATCATGAATCCTAGAAGGTTTCAATAAAAAAAAAAAGCGCTTTAATGTGCTTAGTCCTTTTTAGTCCGAGTATTCATTTAAGAAGGAAAACCCAAGTTTCAGAAATTTAAAATCATAGGTTTAATGCTAGAGTAACTGAAATACTTTAGGGGAAGTTCATCGGCCTGTAATTAGATTATCTTTGGTCAGTGACAACTTGAACAGATTCCAAAGATAACTAAAATTTTTACAATCTAAAATGGCTCAACAAATCATTGAGAAACATTTCAAGTGTTTAGAAATTCTGAGGGAGGCGCCTCATGGAAAAGCCCCTGGCAGACCTGATCAAGGTGGTTTGCTGGGGAGTGATTGCTTACAGCATCCATGGCTTTCCCCATCAGATCAGCCTCAGAAAGTTAATACTTAGAAGCAATTATATTAATCTAGTGAGGTATAGTACAGTGTGAGGCAGTAATCACAAGAGGAAATTAGCTAAACCATCCCCTAAGAGCCCCGTCCATTTGCTACCGCATCTGTTGGCTTACGTTCCTTTTTGAACATCCTTTCAGCGTAGGAATTCAGCTCTCAGGCTCATGAATTCACGTTGAAGACAATGTCATCATAATCTCTACCTGTCACAGAGATATAAGGCCTGTGATGATCAAATAATGGCTCACTCTGTCATCACGACAGCTTTAAAAATGACAGCTCATGGAGAACTGACTACTTACTTTAAAAAGAAAAGCTGCAAAGTTAATTTGATGGGTTATGTGACTTTTTTTTTTTTTTTTAAACATAAAAGACTGTATGGGGAAGTGCAGCTGTAACGGTAATTCAAACTGAAGCACCTCAAAGAATCCATGTACATTTTAGACTGTTTTATTTTTGAGACAGGGTCTCTGTGTCAAGCTGGCCTCAAACTCTGTTTGTAGCTCAGGCATCTGGTTTATGTGATACAAGTATTGGACCCAGGGCCTCGTCCATGTTAGACAACTGGATTACATCTTTAATTATGTTTCACATATTTTTTTCAAATGTTTATTTTGAAAGTCTAAACGACTTGCAGCTTATTTTGGTAACTGGTTTCTGTAATTAATTGCTAGGGTATATAGATCATGGCAGAGTGCACACAGGGGATGTAAGGCCTTGAGTTTAGTCTCCAGCATTGAAATAAAAAAAAAAAAAAAACAGACAAAAACTATAGCTCATGTTTAAAGAGACCTTCTCATTAATTGCCACAAGATACAGACATCCCTTCCAAGGTCTACTTATAAAGAACATGAGGTGACTTTACTGATGTACACCGTAAGTCTTACAAAAACCTGAATGTTATTTGACACATGGTCAAATAGCTTAAAATTATATGTGGATAAAACAACAGGCTAATGTTCAAAGATTAATTCCTATGTAACTCAAATGTCACAAGGATATAAAATTTTATTTTAAATTGATTTTAAATTTTATTAGTAGCAGAAAACTTTATTTTTATGAAGCATTTCAATTCTATATATAACAATAATCACTTTTTTATTAAGAAATTATCTTCAACAAATATGTCTGTCAACAGAAAAGAGAATTCATTGTGACTTTTTTTTGTAAAGGAAATATCTAATACAGAATAAGAAAAATGTGTTTTTTGATTACTGTAGTAAGTACTAATAGAAAGCCAGTAGCATACTAATGGGGAGGCCATTCAAAATGTGAGATGAATGTGTAAGGGAACATGGGAGTGGCTTACTTTATCACAGAGGGCAAAGCTGGCTAAGCAGATGGTACTCAGGATTTCTCAATGAGCCCAGCATCTGTGTGTACAAGTTGCATAAATGCCAATTAAAAATGTGTCCGAGTAAATTTACATCCCTTGCTGATAGAAAGCAAGCCAATCTTGCTGGCTCAGGATCAAGGTTAAACTTAACCATCTGCTGAACTTGCAGCAAGTTGCTCTCAGATTGTCCAGAAATTCCCTGAGAAATAATAAAAACAGGACTCCTATTGATTTGTATTTATTTACATTCATAAGTCATTTCTAAAGCCTCGGGCTAGAGCTCAAAGGGGGAAAAAGTTACTATTTATATGACTTGGCCAAGTATATTTTGAGCCTCACTTCTAACAAATACCTCTTTGATTAAAGCGCGTGCTTGAATAAATTTCCCTAACCTCCTTGCCACTTCCTAGTTGATGTAATTTTGTTTAAAATTTATCCTTTCAAACTGATCTTGAACAAAAGAAAGAGGCACTGCAATGGCAAGTCTGTCACTTCCACAGGAAGGAAGGGCTATGCACCTTGGATTGACAGGCAACCATGAAATCATTAGTGGTAATTTTTCTTGAAGTGCAATAAACAAAAGTGGATAGTTACTGGGATCTCTCTTCTGGGGTACACTTTTACCATCCCCTCCTGGTTCCAGTTCATTTGTACCTACATGAACATTTGCTGGGTCTGTTTAGGCTCTGGATTTTGAATTTCCAACTTCCTATAAATCAAAATGTTACCTTGTTAGTGAAATAACTATACTGCAAAGGAGAATTATACAGGCATAAACATATGGTCAAAGACAAAGCAATAAAATATTTGAGACAAAATTTTAATTGACATAAGTAAATTAATAAATAAATTGATGCAAGACAGTTCCCCCAACTCCATGTAATTAGTTTTTGTGCCACGGATGTGAAAATCCAGTTTTCTGTATTTAGGTTTATGTTCAACACTGAATCTCATTTGATTCTTTCTGAAACTGAAGAGTTTTCAGTACTGGACAAATGTAGAACCTGGTGTCTGGGAAGTATTGAGTCACTTGATTATTATTTGCAGGAATTGGGATTCTACCCTAGGTCTACATGATATCAAATCTCGTTTCATCAGAAGACTTCTGTGACCTTCGAAACAAAGATATTGTATTTCCAAAAGACAGGATACATCACAGAACTCTACGAGAATTTCCAAATGAAACTGATCATTAATATTTAATAATCAGTGCTTATGTGTCTAGCAGGTGTGTTTTGAAATCTAATACTTGGTATGCTAGGGTCTCAGTTAGCAACTTGGCATATATTCTCAGCAATTCTTATCTGAGCCATATGAGTTTTAATGGGTGGAAAGTAGACCATTATAGAGGCCTGAAAGCCAGGGTGTACTCACATCAATGTAATCAAAAAACAAAACAAAAAATTAGAACAGAACAAAACAAAACAACAACAAAAACAATATTCTTGTCCATTATATCCAAGTAACATCACATATGTACTATACTTTATAAAACAGTTCTTTCTTGAAAAAAGTGCTTACAAGATAATTTTGGTTAAAAACTGTTATTTGAAAGTTATGAGAAAATCAACACTATGAATCATTTCAGATGTTTCTTTTGTGTACCATGTATTTCTAGAATCAACTGGTCAAACGTTACCTCAAATATTAATAATCTATATATTTTTTATTGATGGCTTTGGATAGAAAAGAAAGAAAATGGCATTATGGAAGGTGGGCTTGCTCTACACTAGACGTGCTAGGCAACACACAACACGTATTCTTCCTTCCCTCACTCCCCTTACTCACAGCAAACTGTCTCTGGCACAGAGCATGTGCAGACACATTGCTGTCTCCACGTTTGCAAGTGTTGGTGTTGGAGGTTGTGACATGGCAGAGTCCTTCCTCTACAAGTCTCCTGTAAGCTTCTGTGTTCTATTCCTGTCTGGATAGCTTAGGCCAGTCAGTACTTCTTACATACATAGTAAGGAATGCAGTAGCAATTTTTTCAAGGAATAAGATAATGTCCCATAGGTGTTCAAGCAATTCTTGGAGGCATGCTCATTTGGTGGTCATTTGCAAATGTGAGAATTTTCCCTAGGAATAACAGCTACCATGTAACAGACAGGCACAAGACAACGTGCACCTGACTCCCCAATGTGGCATTGGCAGTTGTCCATGCCCTGAGCCATTAGTTGGGTACTAATGCTACACCTGGATACAACTGTGACAACCTAAAATCATTTGCCCATTTAAACATTCCCACAGTCTTTAATGTTTGCATGCATTATGCTTCTATCAGCAAGACTTAACCTGGAAGATTCCTTTCAATGCTTTATTCTTTATGGAAACAAAAAATATTTGTTAAGACAGTTTTAAATAAAAATTAAATCAGTCTTTTGGAAACTTCAGAAAACTTAAATTTTACTTATAACTTAAAGAAGTGGAGCTGTTCAATTTTGTGTAGAATCTAATTCTCAGTAAATTATAAACTTCTGATAACGTGTGTCATATATTTTAAAGGAATGCATTATTTGTATATATTCCCTTGGTATAAATGGCCAATTTGTATCATCACAAAACAAAGGTGATTAGCTGGGAGACCATCGCATGAAATTATGGCCAGCGTTAATAGTAGGTTTTCCACTAAATTACCCAGATGAACATAGACTTGACCAATTACATCCCCAACAGCTCATGTAAGTAATTCCCAGGGGCGTGGGGGAAACTACAGCATTTAACACGAATACAGATGTTGATTTTTCAGATGACCAAGCAAGACTGGGGATGGTAAACTTCGGTTCCATGCTGAATGCTACTACACATGCATCCTGCATCTTAGTAAACATATCAGTGAAAGGAAACAAAGTAGGCTGCGTAGAGTCCAAGCATGTACTAACAAATTACAGTTACTTATTGTGACAGCACTTCTTCACTCAATGTCCAATGATTTAGTCTCTCCTCTGCACAAACAGGCAAAGTCAAGGAAAAAGAAGCAATGGCGCATGCCTACAAGTAAGTCCTGTGAAGAAGAAAATCCTTACAAAGGGCCTCACTTTAAAGCATTTAAAAATTTTCCTCCTAGAAAGCTTGCCTTGAGCTCTGGTCCTATTTGAGGCTCTTAATCTTACTTCTGTCTCTGGCCGAAGTTCTGCTCTGTTGGTAAGAGCAGAACTATTATTATTATTATTATTATTATTATTATATTATTTATCTGGGAACTATTTCTGGCCTCACAGGAGTAGGCAAGAACACTGCACTGCCCTTCTTTAAATGCTCCACTTATGCCCCTGCCTACTGTGTTCAATGTAAAGACTCTCATGGAGTCAGAGTCTGCTTGTTGTGGTCACAGCATCTACTTACTATGTTATAGCTTTTTCCTCTACTGATTCTTCCCTTGGTCAGCCATAGCTCCCAAGGAAGCTTCTTGTGTGTAGCAAGAGAACAGGGCAGAGCAAATACTCAGTAGATATTATACGGAGGATGGAACAAGGGAGCCTTGAATTCCTTGTGAAAAATTATTTAAAGTTTTCAAAATAACTGATCTTTGGATTTTAATATGAGTTTAAAAACATCAAGCAAGGCCATGGTTATGTCTGTCTGTCTGTCTGTCTATATTCACATGTGGCCAGGAGTGTGAGTGCATGTGTATCCTAGGGATGAGAGCAGAGGACAAACACAAGCATCTGTTCTCAGGAAGTTCTGCACTTTTTGGGGGGGAGGTGGGTAAGATGGCTCTCCATCTCACTGGCCTGTAACTTGACCTCACAGTTTTGGTTGGGAAAGCGGGCCCAGGAGCTCTAGGGATCTGCCACCAAGTGTTAGAAATGCTATTACTATACCTGGCCTTTTGCTTTAGAGGGAAGTGACTTACCCACTGAGATATCACCTCAGCACAAAGTAATCATTATGCTTGCAATAAAAAGTGCCAACCTCATGTCACTGAGATGGTTCTATGTATACTAGTTTGAATAAGTTTGAATTACATCTGAGGAGAACCATTGTTAAGAACACAGAAGATAAGAGTCTTAGTGTCTGGGAGAAACCTCAGTTCTGCCACTTACATTGAACATGGGTTTGGTCAGGTTGCTTAGTCTGCTTCTGTCCTTGTGCCTATACATTGAAAGGTTATAAACGGGGATTAATACAAATTTTACCAGAGAAAGTCTATAAGGATTTAAAAGTGATTACATTTAAAGCAGTACATGGCACACCAAATTCTAGGTGGAAATATTAGCTCCTGTGGTCAATATTAAGTAATTGCTTGTTATTCTTAACAGGTAAATATTCTTAACAGAAAATGATATCCTTAGAATCATTATTATACTGACTGCATTGATTGCGTGGCAGTGGACACAAAGAGATTGGTATTTTTTGTTGTTGGAGGTGTTGGTAGACAATAAAGTTGGTGCCTCTTCATGGTAAACTGAGGAAAAAAACCTCTTAACAATGTGCTAACACAACTATAGGAGAGAGATATATAGCGGAGCATTCTTCTTTCAGCAGTAATTAATATTGCATCAATCTCATTGTAATATAATGGGTTACTCTAATTGACAATACTCAAAAATGTTAATTCCAGAAGGCCAGAATGAGAACTCCACAGGAAGTAAACAAAAATGACAATTTGAGGAGGATTTGAAATGAGACACCAAAGACCCTGAATGAGTTGCCCAATTTTCTACAGAATCTACATGCAATAAATCTTATCTGGTGCCATACTGCTTTATTGCTCTTATACATATTAAAATTGGTATCTTTTGTGCCAGCATTCTTTACATTTGTTTGCACTAAACAAATTCACATCATATACTTCAGGTATCTAAAAGTCCAACATGAGAAATGCTCTATTACATGAAATTTGGGGTTCTGCCATGACAGTACAGGTAAAAACTCCCAGAACTCACACAATACACCTGGTAGCAATTAAAATGCAGGCATGCAGTATAGTTTATTCATCCTATGCAAGGGGAAACCTTGTAGCTTCCTGTAGTAGTTAATATTGATTGTCAACTTGACAAGATCTAGTATCATCGAGGAGACCAGTCTCTGGGCAAGCCTTTGAAGATGTTGAGTGATCTCTATGGAGGTGTGCCAATGATCTGGGGTCCTGGGCTGAGTAAATGGGAGACAGCAAGCACCCATTGCTCTCTGCTCCCTGGCAACAGAAGCAATTTTGCTAGCTGCCTCAACTTCCCCATAATGGAAGACTATGCTGTTGAATGTGAGGCAAATATATGTCCCCCTCCCCTTAAATTGTTTTTCTCAGGAATTCTCTTATAGAAAGAGAAAAGCAACTAACCCTTCCTTGGTTATCCTATATCGTTTTGCACATGCACAGACTCTCTACCCAAGCACACACCCAAAGGGTTAGAAACTGGGGTGTGCAGTCTGTGTGCACCAAGGGCCCACTCGTCACTGTTTTATTATATTTGTTTGTTTGTTTTATTCATCTATATGGAATAAGATACTCTATGTTGTTTCTATTGATTAGCAGTTTATAAATGTGTTCTGATGATTCTACTGTGGTTACAATATTATACTATATTCATACATGGTATTCCTTTCTGTTAAGCAATTATGAATGAACATAAATGTTGCATGATAGTAATTATATTGAACCAACAAACATTCTGTTGTCCTATATCATGTGATCATGTGGAAGCTGAAACATGACACTTTGTTTATAAGTCCATGTGCAAAACTTTGCCAAATCATGAACTAATCAACTCAACTTACCTATTTACATAGGTATAATGAACGTAAAGCATTTCTTACTTGAATTTTAAGAAATCACCTGAGTACATGAAATCTTAAAATCTCCGAACATGATAATAATGAGAAATCGTTTTCTGTGTGGTTCTAACGTACAAATCGCATCTTTCATCTTCGTTTCTGTATCAGTATAGAAGCCGCTCTTTTTAATCCCTAAAGTGGTCTTATCTCTCTTCTGACCAAAAAACCTCTTAGTGAGACACACTTACACAACACACACACACACACACACACACCACACACACACTTTAGATTTCTGGGTCTTCTGGGAGAGATTTAGAAATGATTGTTCTGGAATGTAGCCCGGTGATTCCAGTATACAGCAAAGGCTGAGAGCTACTGTTTTAAACTCATAATATCTGAAGGCAGGGAGCAACACTTGAGAATTCAAGAACATAATCCATGTGTAAAGAAGATATAGAAGATGTGTTATATGTATTTCCATATAAATTTTAAATATTGTTTTATGTAATTACATTTGTGAGTATGAATTCTTATGTGAACATGAGCATAAGGGCCCAAGTAAGATATGACTTTTTCCTGTCATCATCATCATCACCATCATCATTATTATTAATTGTGAGTGTTTTAAAACACACACGTATACATTCACATGATGTTGGTTGGCATACTGTCTTTCCCTTTTCTCAGAGAATAAAACCCTTCGTCTTGGAGAGAAACTTGGGGAGATAAAACAGTGAGAAATCTCAAGGGAAGAAGAAATAACGTTGAGAAGCTCCTTAAAACAGGAAGTAAACAAAATAAGTTAGCTTCAGGAAGTCTCTGAAACTGACCAGATTCACTAGGTCCTTCCCACCCCAAGAGTGTAGAAATAGTAAAGACTGCTGATAATAAGATCTCCCAAGAACCAAAGTCACCTGAAAGAAGCAGAGAATACCCAAGGACCCTGGAGGAAGAAGACAGGAAAAGGAGAAGAAGTGAACTACCAAAAATGAAGAAAAAATGAATAAAAGCGAGTTGAACTTCCTAGAAAAGGCTCAGACCACCTGGATACTTGCCAACATGTTGAACTGTCTGCATGATACACAGTATGCTCCAGGGTTCGAGCTATTATGAGCTATCATCTATGCTGAGGTGGGCTTTGGTGATTCAACTGCCTTTGATTCATGTCTGCTCCTTTACTCATATTCCTACAATTAATCTCAATAAAACCCATTTTTTTTCATCGAGCTGGACTTTGGTGATATCCTTATTTTTTGTTACCAGCTCCCTATCCAAGGCGAGTAGAGAGATACTGCGAGTATGTGGAGGTCAGAGAAATATTTGTGGGGTTGGTTCTTTCTTACCACCTTCTATAAGTTAATTAATCCAGGGATTGAATTCAGGTTTCCAAGATTACACAGCAAGAATCTTTGCTCTAAACTAAGAAATTGTTCCCTCAGTGCCAGAACACATAGGCCAGTGCAACTATGCTCCAAGAGACCAGGAGACTCTATCCAAGATCACAGCTTAGCTGTATTGTCTACATAGTACTGGCTTGTGGACATGAATGATGGAAGATTTAGGGGTTACGGAGTCTTGCATCATAGTTTCAGAGAGCCTATAAAGTCAGGCAACAAAATGGGCATCTCTGAAAGCAATTCCTAAAAGACTACTGTGTTAAGATAGGGAAGTGTTTGTTTCATTGAAGACATCAGAATGTTAGAAATGCCACAGTCATGGGTGTCCTCTAAAGAAAGTTAACTGCAGGATGTGGAATTGGTCTAAGGCAGTGTGGGAGATGCTGTGGATGGCAAAACAACAGGGGTGTAGCTTATCAAGCCCTTTGAAGGCCAAATAATTCTATCATGAGTCCTAGATACCAGATATGGCACTGTGGTATTTTGTGTCTCCTCTGGTAGGTTTCAGTCTAGCTCCATTCAGGTATTTTCTTGTTGTATTCACATTTATTTCTTTGAGAGTGGTAATGCTTATTCAGTGCCGTTTGTAGATTGCAAGTTTGGAAATAATGTAACTCAGATGAGACTGTGCACTTACTTAACTCTTCATCGGTGTTGAAACTTTGAAAGACTGGGACCATTGAGGGTGTTCTGATGCATTGTGCATCATGTGACGAGTGGAGAGGTTATAGCCTATGTCAGGTGTCAAGTTGACAGCGGAGGAATTGTGGTAGTTAATCTTGACTATCAACTTAGCAGGACTTATAATCACCAGTGAAATGAACCACTGGGCATACCTGTGAAGGATTTTCTAGGTTGGGTTAAATGAGGTAGGAAGCCCTTGGCCCTTATGATTTTATCGTGATATTATTTACTACTAATTTTGTCATCTACTATCATTTTATAAATGTCTAGTATAAATCTCAGAAACGGTCTATAGTTTATTAAACATTACATAGTTAAGAATGAAAAAATTTTCTGAGTTTGAGGCCAGCCTTGTTTACAGAGTGGTTCCAGGACAGCCAGGACTACACAGAGAAACTCTGTCTCGAAAAACCAAAAAAAAAAAAAAAAAAGAAGTGAAAAAGTTATATGTAATTCCCAGCTGGACACTCCTAAACGAGAGATGCTCTTTTATTCACTTTTAACTAACATATAAATAAGTAGGTTTTGTTATGGTACCCTTCAAATATCCTTTTCATTGGTCTTCTCTGTTTCTCTCCTCATCTCATGCCTATTCCTGTGTACCCCTGCTTGCCTCCTTATACTCTTAGCATTCTTTTTTTTTTAAATTATTGGGTATTTTATGTTTTTACATTTCAAATGTTATACTTTCCTCCAGTTTCCCTCTGGAAACCCCCTATTTCATTCCCCTTCTCCTGCTTCTATAAGGGTGCTCCCCCTGCCACATACCCACTCCCACCTTACCACCCTGGCATTCTCCTACACTGGGGAATTGAGCCTTCACAGGACCAAGGGCCTCTCCTCCTAGTGATGCCAGACAATGCCATCCTCTGCTCCATATTCGGCTGGAGCCATGGGTCCCTCCATGTGTACTCTTTGGTTATACCTGGTAATTCTGTTCCCCTCTCTATCCCTTTGCTATCCCTAAATCTTCCTTGCCTATCCCCTCCGACTTGTGGATTTTGAACTACAGTCTGTATCAAGTCACACAGTTTGCTTTAATAAAAAGATGATGTTGCAGACTGTCCTCAATTTCTTTTTTTTTTTACTCGTCCTGGTATAAGAACTGAGGCTAAGTCCTCAGGTGATCACAAGAGCTTATTTTTGAGGAACCACAGGGAGAAAATTTCAAATTTACTGATGTCATTTTTTTTATAAGGGAAGTATCAACCACAGAATTAGTAATCATGCACGACTGGGTCACTGTCACAAGATCATTGCAATATGACCACTGCTGGTGTCATTCTCTTCATGTGACTAACAAACAATAACACAGTGTCTCTTACTGTCAACTACAAGTATGCTTGTTTAGTTGAAAACAATTTTCTTTTCATACTAATACTGATTTTTAGAAGCAAGATAATAATAATTTATTAAAGGGAACGAGTTCATCCATGGTACATCATTATTGTAACTTCTTCCACTGGATGGATTTTTTTTGTATCTGTTGACCTACATTGTCTTATCTAACACACACACACACACACACACACACACACACACATCACCCTAATAAGACAACTAATCTAATCTCAAATAACTAAAAGTCATAATTAAAAGAAGATCAATCTAAGAGCTTACAGTATACTATTTTGACAAGAAAATAGTATGCTGATATTAAAATTCATCTTTCTATTTTGTAGGAAATTGTTCCTGCTCATTTTGGAGGTATTTAATATATTTAATGTAATATATTTCCTATGAAGACAGGATTTTTACTGCCTTAACAAGAAATAATTTCCAACTACTTAGACATTTACCTTAGTGGTGATTCCTTACTTGGTTAAAAAAAGATCGAATATTCTATAACATTTGCTTTGTGTAGTAACAAGATATTAGGCTCTCTGTTTAAATTGACAACACAGGCATTGCCATAGCCAACTCCAAAATTTATACAATGACAGAACTAGAGATTAGAGAAAGACATGGGCAAAGCACTCTATAATTTCATAGTTCTCTAAACGTTTCACCATGAGACACACAAGACTGTACACTATAAAATGTTAATAACACCACAGCTAGTAATACTCAGGCAGGTAAATGACTCTGGAAAGAATTATGAATGGAGCCATTTCAGTAATTCAGTGTGGGTTGGGCCAAACAGCAAGACATAAAGATCAGTACTGTCATCCAAAATAATAAACTCCTCTTGGTACATCTGAATAAAGTGCTGAAATCTATTTCTAATAAGTGTTGAGTGATCTTGGCAAACCTAGAGAAATAGACCACACATAACTAAAACTCAACAAGTCATCACTGGTTTTGGGTCTCAGACAATAGGGTTAATAAAGGTAAGATTATTGGTTTTAATGACAAAATATTACAAAAAATAAGGTCGGGTATTGATATTGATAATAGTGTTCATATTTCAAAAGCATTAATTTGGACCTGCTTTTAACTTTTGGCTCATATTTAAGGAATGAAATTAGAGTTCAATATGGAGCAATCTTTTAATGAGTAAGAACGAGGACTTTCCCATAATCTCTCAGCGCCTTGGAATAAAGAGGTAATGGGTTCAGAGTAATGATTTGTGACTGACATTTAAAGCAGTGTGGATTATATTTCACATACCAATAAAAATAAACCACATCTTTAAAATATAAATGATGGGCCAGTCTCGCTATGGTCTCAGAATTCTCTATCTTCTACTATACTTCAACAGTATAATAGTATATCCTTGAACAGTATAACAGTATATCCTTGAGCAATCATAAATGATACACTTTTCACCAATTCCTTGCAAACTTCTTATACCCTTTTCTTAAGTAAAACCTCTAACCAGGGAAGATGCTTGGGAACTCCCCTCCTGGCCTTCGTTTTGTAGAACAATATAAAAAATACTAGTATCTTTTGAGCTCGTTGGAACTTTCAGCCCATTGATAATATACTTAGAGAACAAACTTCCCCTTTTCAAATAAGTTGAGTCTTCATGCAACCCACTGCCAGTTTCATCTTCAGCCCACACTTCTGTGGATTCAGAACTGGCAAGTTCAACGCTGTAAGTTCTCGCCATTCCACGCCAAATTCTACACTACTATCTTGAGCTATCTCAGCATCCATACAGAAACCTCTGACAAAATTCCAGCTTTCTTAAAATCTTTATATCAATTTTAGGCTCTGCTCCACTGAGCCCTGCCCTCTCACTCTAAAACTTCACAAAGACAGTGAGGCTGTTGGGACACTAAAAAATAAAGTCTATAATCTCTATCAAATGTGATAGGTTTTCTACTTTTCTTTTCCTTCTTCTTCTCCTTTGCCACTCCCATCCCCTTTTTAAACTAAATCTGGTGTCCAGAGAACAAAGCTTACCAAAATATCTAGGTATTGGATCCCACTCTACCTGTCTATTTAATAATTCTTCTCCTAGGAGTGCAGTTTCTCCTTTGTGTTTGGAACATTAGGTGTGTTGCTTCAAATATTTCTATCAGAAAAAGTCCCAGATTGCCAGAATTCCTGGTTGATTTGATTAATCAACAAAGAACAAACCAGGGTCTTCTGATGTGAGGAAGCTACAGGGATTGTCTGCTGTGGAAGCCAGAAGGATCTGAGGGCCTGTGGTTCCCTAATATCCCATTTTTCCAATATTCAGCTTTTGTGTTGTTTTCTCTTCTGGGTGGGGAACAGAGAGCTGGCAGCTATCATTCTGGGTCTTGCATGAGAAAATAATTCCAAGAGGTGGAGTAGGGAGTGAAAGCCATCCCAATCTATTGAAGTCACCTCCCTCATCTTCAGATGCCATTGACCTGAAGGAGCCATGTGTAGCCTTCACAGCTGTACACTAAAGGAATGGTTTAAAATAATACTGTTTTATTTACTTGATGCTACAGAGAGGACCCTCCATTTCTATCTGGTGCAGGAAAGAATGACACAAAAGATCAAAACCAAGGTCCTGCCACAGAGCTGGATGGAAATGTATGGTAACATCCACCCATGGTACCTTCCTCCTTTACTTGTTGCCATTGAGTTCCTTCTTGCTTGTTTCTTTCCTACTCTCTCTTACTGTGAGAACCCCGTTCCATTAGGAAAGAATTGGTAGAAACACAATTTTAATGGTTCTCATGATTGTACCTTCTTCCAATTAGTAAAGGAATTTATATCAAGTTTCAAAATGTTCAGTGGGGGAAAATAGCCTAATAGAGCACCAAGAGTGCTTTGCTTCAAAAAAAAAAAAAAAAAAAAAAGTCAAACACCAAAGTCTCATTGCTGTTACCTAAGACATTTCTGTCTTTGAGCCAGATATAAATTTCAAGAGCCAATATGAAGGACTAGATAGATATCCTGTGTGTAATAAAGTTCAAGCTTTTGAGACTTCAATGGCATAGCACCTCTGACTGTACCTTCTGGTACTGTATTATCTTTCTTTAAATATTCTGTAAGCTTTATGAACTTCAGATCCCTGAGAATCTGCATCTGTCTCTGCCAACACATCAGCCCCTTCTAACCGAGTGCTGCCTACCTGCTATTGAACATGTTACTTGCCTCTCATCTGCCCGTTTCCTGTTCCTATCAAGTGGTTTAATAGAAGGCACCCTACCATTCTTGCAAACCTGTGATAAGAGATCAGAAATCCATACATCAAAGTCCTACGGAGCCATGTTCTCTGTAATTATTCTAATAATCCACGTACACTGTTCTCTTGTGGCTGCTATTTCCTAGCAAGAGGCTGCCTGTGCATCTGCTCCTGCCAGTTTGTCTCTGGGATATGACAAGAGTAAAGCACTAAATGAGCTGAGCCATCCCTGATTGCTGTCCAGAATACCCATTCCGCTGCAGGTATTCGCCAGCTATCTACTGTGATGTTACATTGCTTCAGGCTGTGCTACAGGGAACCCTCCTAGGGTTTCATCTGCCTGCCATGTGCTCCGCTCTCCTCTAGCCCTGGGGAGTTGACTTTCATGTAGAAGGGCTTCAACTTCTCAGGATTGCATGAATCCTGGAGACCTCATTGTGGGGAAACGATGGCCTACCATCTGGTGTGGAGTGTGGCACTAAGAGACGCTGATAGACTTTGTCTCCTAATTGAATGTGCCGGTGATGGTAGGTGTCGTTTCCATAAACAAAACCAGACAGCACAATAGCCTGGTAGATTTTCATTTTTGGTCTGGAATGGGTTTCTTTGTTTTCATCATCCTGTCATTCCTGGAAATGTTATGAGTTTTAAAATATGATTTATTACTTTACCTGCTAATGTGCCTTTATTAGGTAGTCAGCTGCTGAAGTTGCAGAATTTGGTAACAAGCCATTTCACAACTAATTATGGAGCCCCATGGTTGGGAGCATCCAAGTGCTGCAGGAGTTGAACAGACAATAACAAGCAGAACAGTATAAAGAGTGAGTCAAGCAGAAAAACTGAGCAGGTTATATTTAGGAATATATATATATATATATATATATATATATATGCATAATGAAATGTCCTGAAGAACTGAAGTTTTCTTTGTGTTTTTAGAAAGAGCCTGATGCCTGACTACACTAATTGAAATTGCCCTTATAATCTGAGATTCTATGCTTTATAATCATGATACCCATAATTCTCGCATGTACTTTTCCCTGGAATTTCTTGGTTATTCTAGCCTTATAATTTGTAATCTAACTACAGGTAGAGGAGTGAACAGGGTGCTTTGTGGTGTGTTTGGTTTTCTGCTTTCATGTCTATATAAATAGGGCAAGAGTCTTCCCTGGGCAACCAACCATTCCTACTGTGTGGATTCTGTGCTCAACTCTAGATATGATACCAGATAGAATATAAAGTGCATAAGATAACAATAGATTGTAGTGTAGACTTGGCAAGGAAAAATCTGAAAAAGAAAGGTAGCATTCTTAACAAAAATCTCTAGGTACTCAGTCATCCATACGAAGATACCAAATGTTATTGAAATAATATCTTGTTTCTCATAAGTACCAGCCAGTCTCTGTGACCAAATAAATGCTAAAAAAAAAATAATTTTTTTTATCCTATATGTAGTCCTAAATTTACAAAAACCCAGCAAATAAAATTAGAATGGAAGGTAGTAGGTATGTTATTAAGGAGTAAGGAGAAGGAAAGTAGCCATGGGATTTGACCCCTGCTCCTTAGCCTGAGCTAGCAGAACCTGGGACAGGTCACCTAACTTCCGCTGCTGCCACTGCTCACTAGGAAAATTGAAATAATAATAATAATCACTATGTTTATTTTAGTACATTATTATGAGGATATCAGAAAATTAAAATACGTAAAATAAAACAGTTCTGAATATTATTGGTGTACTTAATAACGGTTGCTACAAAGATTTATAAACTGTAGCTTATAAATTGAGACTATAAACTCAAGTCTCGAGCATGGTTTGGAACTTTAGCATTGGAAAGGGACTCTTATTTTACAAGCAGGGGAAGGCAGCCTAGGCTGCTTGTGAGGGGCACTTAAAAGGCAGAGTCCCAAGTAGGATGGATCCATCATTAAGCTCAGAGAAGGACAGCAGACAGACCTACTGCACGAACATTCTTTACCAATGATGCTATTATTGGACTTCTAAGCAAGAATAATTTCAAATGACTCATTCGACTTACTCTTCCCAAATTTTGTTTATAAACAGCCCATTACAGCACGGGTAATGAGATTTAAGAGAAAGCAACCTCTACTGAAAATTACTCCACTCAAAGTTTGCTGTGTGTTCAAAGGATTGACATACTATTTAATATTTTCTTTGCAGAAAACAAATTTTGGCCACAAGAGAATATACCATTTCCTTCTAATGTTGCTATTGTTTGGAGCTTAAATGTCTCCCGGGGCCCATATATGAATGACTTTGTGTCTGGCCTGTAGAACTAATGGAATTCAGTGGAAATTTTAGGAAGGGAAGACCTCCTGAAAGGAAGTTGGTTGGGTCAGTGGGGGTGTGCATATGAAGGAGCCACACCAGGACATCAGCTCATTCTCTCCTCCCCCTCTCCTGCATTCCCTCCCTGCTCTATCCCCTCATCTATTAACTGGCCAAGAATAGAAGTGAGCAGATGGTCCACACCACTCCCACCGTGATGTACTATTCCACGGCAGGCTCAAAGTACCAGGGCCAAGGGTCTAAGGATTGAAACTTCTAACATTTGTGAGCCAAAATAAACTTTCTTCTTCTTAGTTGTTTATCTTAGGTATTCAGTCACAGTGACACAACACCAGCGAACACAAATAATAATATTCTGATCTAACTGTATTCCCCAACTACAAAGTAGATCAATTACCCAAGAAAAATAATGAAACAGGATAAAAGTCGGAGCACTGACTCATACTTCAAACATCCACTGAAGTAACCCCATTTGTATATATGAAATTTCTCCACGGAGTAAGAGGATTTTTCTTAACATAAACGCAAAGTCAGAAATTACAGGGCCCTCGCATTACAGAAACAGTGATTCATGAACTCTTATGTATGATAGAGATCTTCAAAAAACTTCACAGCTTTTAGGAGAGGCTTGCCATCCTGTATACATAAAATTAAACTGGGAAGCCAGATATTGCATTTGGAACGTCAAAGAGCAAGGAATTTGAAAAAAGATGGAAGAAACTTCCAAAGTCATTTTCCTTTGTGGGGAGGTCACATAAGAACATGGTTTATAATTACATACAGAAGATGCGGAAGAGAGTCAGAATGATCGTAACAGGATAGGAACACCTGCTGAGGTTCCCTGCAAGTGTACCTCATAAAGCAAGTGTACCTCACACATAAACTTATAGAAATCCATGCTTTCACAAACGAAGCATTGTTCTACATGATACACTTTTTTATTAATGGGACGGGGGAGCAGTCACTCAGCATATGTCCAGAAGTTTGACGACAGAGTCTACTTTTGACCACAAACAAAAGGCATTCACAAAGAACCATGATGCATATATAAGCAATATTGCATTTAAGAAATTTTAAATTCTTTGTTTCTTTACATGTAGGAAATCAGATGGAGGTTTTTGTCCATGTTAGGTGTTATAGATAGAACTAGAAATGTACTTCATAGAGTCATGGATTTGAACACCTGATTTCCAGTTGGGGCAGTTTGGTAAGGTTATGGAACCATTAGGAAGTGTATGCTTGCTGAAGGAAGCAGGGCACACGGGCACACGGGGCAGACTTTGAGGTTTAATACCATGGCCCCACTTCCTGTTCTCTCTGTCTTTCTAATTCCTTGTGGGGCTGTGGCTCACATATTGGCTTGGGTTCTTTTGGGCTGAGTTGTTGGTCCCGTGTGTCTGCTGCCCCAGATGGCTGGAGTTGCGGCTCAGGAGACAGAAGCACAGGAAGTTGACTGAGCTCACTCCATGCGTGCTGGGTGGAAGTTGGGCTGTGAGAAGCCACAGGACTCCACCCTGGACATGGACAGAACACAGTCTGAGAACCCACATGGGCCGGAGCCCTTGGGTTGGGGGGGGGGGTCCCTGGGCCGAGGCGACTGGCTGGAGCAGGCTGGTCTCAGCCCTTGGGCTCCCAGGCATAGCTGAGAGGCCTAGGAAGGGTTCGGGGGGGGGGGCATAAGGGCTAGAAGACCTGCAGCTGAAAGGGGTGAGGGGGAGAAGCTCCAGCAGAGCCCCACAGGGTAGATGAGACTCTTGGTCGAGGTGACTTGCTTAGTTGGGTCATGGCTGGCTCAGCTAGCTTGCTTGAGTTGGTGGGCTCCATGGCTGGAATGCAGACAGGTCGGTGGGAGATTAGGCAGCGGCTTGGTAGTTGAGGACCTTCTCCATGGTTCCCCACGGTGGAGCCCCAAAGATGAGAGGTAGCCCATAGTTTTAAAAGGTTTATTGTCATGGAGGAAAGTGGATAAAGCTGTAGCCCATGTTCTCAGGGCAGGCCTGAGGTTAAATACCTTTTGTAAGTAGGAGGAGGGTCTGGGAAGGAATATTTAATTGGCTATGCCATCTGGCCTTTAAGTATCTAATGAATATGGAGATCTCTTGAGGCTCTGCGGCCTGTAGTCACACCCTCTACATGTGCTACATGACCAAAGGCCACAAACTTTTCTTTGGGAGGCACTGTGGATGGCTGAAGCTAAGTGAAAGGAACCAGAGCCCAGGAACAAGGCCAAACACCTACCGTACCTTTATGGTCTCCGGGTTTCAAGGCCTGTGCTCAACCAGGTAACCAGCTGCCTCTCACAGCCCACTGCCCCACACTTCCTGTGTGATGAAAAGTCTTCTTTTTGATTGACATGGCAGCCTCATACCACTATCCTATCATTCAGGTACATCCCTTGTCCTTGAACTTTCAAGTCTTTCAGATAGATGTCTTAGTTTAGCAATAACCCCATCTCTACCTGAAATGAGATCTTAGGGAAGGTAAACTGTCTTGATCTCTTCCTTCATCATCACAAATGAGGATGATAATAATAATACCAGTCACGCAAAGTAGAAATGATGAGCAGGAAACAAAAGAATTAGCTATTCAAGGTCTGTTGATTATTTATTATCCTTCTAATCATCAGAGGCAAACATATTAAAACATTAAGAAATGACTGACTACACTTGATAAGCTATAACCCTGAGTCATATCCATATAAAAGAAATGAGAAATGAGAGATACAAATTCAATAGCCAGAACACACAGAATCAATCTCTCTCTTTCTCTCTCTCTCTCTCTCTCTCTCTCTCTCTCTCTCTCTCTCTCTCTCTCTCTCGTCTCTGTGTGTGTTTGTCTGTCTGTGGTATATCTGTCTTTTTGTCTCTCTCCTTACTTAGGTTTAAGTTTATGGTACAACAAACTACGAACATAGACCATAAATATTCCTCAAGTAATTTAGGAATAACCTAGATAAATATCCTCCTTTCAACATCATCTAGTTATTCTACGAAAACTGTATCTCAAACTGAATTTCTGGTTTTTGTTTAAGCAGTTTCTACTCCAGCTTCTCCTAATTCCTTTGTATTTACTCTATTTCTTGCTTCTGTACCAATTTGTGTTCACATTCCTTCCATCTACTACAAAGTCCTGTCATGGTCAATCCTAATACAGCCTACAACTCTGTCCTAAAGACATCTCATCAAATATGACAGTGTCATAAATATTTAATCTTTGTTTTCTCAAAACTTTCAGCTTTTTCAAATTTTCCCATCTTTGTGCAACAAGAATGTGTACAAGGCTAGAGAGATGGCTCAGTGCTTAAGCACACTGGCTATTCTTCCAGGCTGTTCTTCCAGGGGTCCTGAGTTCAATTCCTAGCAACCACATGGTGGCTCATAGCTATCTGTGATGGATCTGATACCCTCTTCTGGTGTTAGTGTACTCATATAAAGTAAATAAAAATAATAAATAAATCTTAAAAAAAAGAATATGGTGTCCAAATGAATATTTGGAAACTTTTAATGACTTGGTTACTATCAAATCACTTAATTTTCTTCAGAAGAGACTCAAAAAGCTTTTATCATAGTTTATAATTCATAATATGATCATTTCACTTCATCATGATCTCTCATCTTTCCACCCCTTACAGTGCTCTGAGAACAAAGTCTTGGAATACTTTTGGAATGCCATGTTTGCTCATTAGTGTCTTTTAAATTTCAACACCAGTTGTTAGTCAAAAAATATAAAAAGCCTCTCTGGGTAAAGGTTTGGTCTGCTGAGTCTTACCTCTAGTCAACATTGCTCTAAAAATAGTAAATGAAAAATTTCAGAACTAAAGACATCAGAGCTTTTCAATTTTGTGTCATTCTGAGTCCTGTGTGGGACATGAGTCATCTCTCTGCCCAGGGTTTCTACACTGTATATGCTACCTTCACTTTACTCAATCAATGGCCACTTTGGAAAGAGCTTTGCTGGTGTGTTGTCCCAGTCTTCATGTTATAGAGCTTTTATTTTAATCATTCATGGCCCTGCATTACAACTTACTGATACCTGCAATCTGTATTTCTAAAAGAAATACTGTAAAGCACTTCCTTTAAGTAAAAAAGATTTCTAAAAGTACAATAGAAAGACCATATTTATACTTTAACTATAGAATATTAATGGCTCTTATTGTCAATTATTGTTATTAATCTCTTGCCTAATTAATAAATTAAACTTTATTAACGATGTATATCTAGAAGGAAAACATAGGGCTCATTATTCTCTGTGGATTCAGGCATACAATGGGGGGATCTCAGAACATCCCTGTGAGTCAGAGAATACTATAAATGCAAAAGGAGATATCAGTAGGAACAAACCTTAGACAGTTCAAATCCTATCCTGTCGATTCAATATTTTCAGAATTGTCTTATTATCTTTGTGTTAAACTCTACATCATACTACACACATGTGTGGCATAAGAAGGCCCTGACTTTAGGTTGAGGCAGGGCTCTGGCACCCACAGAGCTGTACAGAGTAGTGGTTTTGTTATCTTTTAATCAGCTTCTTTGTTTATTCCAGGACAGACAGATGGGACTGTCTAAAGAGCATAGGTAACTAAGGAGAAATAACAAGAAAGCATTTAGACAGGCTGGCAGAGGATTACTGCGGAAAATGGCAACAGTTGAGTAACCAGTAAAATAACTAAATATTTATGTACTTTATATAAAAAATAAAACCATTTCCAATTTTCAGTCTTTCTCAATGGCAACATTTGCCTATAGAAAAATGGTAATAAATTAACCCTAAGAATTTTTCAGTTTGAATCAAGGCATACATAACATGAGATCACAAAACACAACAAAGCAGAAAAATGCCTCAATTTGTTTAGATAATGACTATTTGGGGGTAGGTGAGATGGTTCAGTAGATAAAGGTGCCTGTAGCCAAGTCCAAGGACTTAAGTTCTAGCTCCTGATCCCATATACAGGAAGGGGAAAAACAATACCCACAGATATTCCTGTAACTTCCATGCATATGCCCTGGCACATGTACTCTATGCATGAACACTCAAAAAGAGTTGTAAAAGCCAATACTCTAATGAATGTTCTTTATGATATAAGGAAACAGAGAACAGTAATGCAATGTGCTATCAAATATTACATTTAAAATTTTCCTTTTCCTAAAAAAAAGTTTAAACAGTTGAAATAATCAAACCACTGAGAATCGTACAAAAATTCCTGTCACATTTCCCATATGGGATTAGGATAAAGAAGGAATATTTTATTTAGAAAATATTCTCTCAAATTGATGTGAGTGTAAAAATTGTTTTTCTAAGTATAGCATATGGTGTACTATAACTTGGAGGATTTTTTTTCTTAAAATGACTTTCATTAGCAATTCATAAGATTTTTTTAAAACAGGTTACCTATTCACGTTGCTCACAGGCAGTACATATGATATTTTCATTGAGCTATCAAATAAGCATGTTACAGCAGATGCCCGAAATACATAAAATTACTAGGTACCTGGCACAGATAATATCAAAAATTTTGATTGACTCAGACTTTGTTTACTTTGCATTGACTTACCAAAAGCCACAAGCTTAATAGTCCTGTTTATTAAAACAGAGTTGGGCAAGCTCAATGCAGAAGAACAAATAAAACGTGAACTCATTTTTAACTTGTGGATGCACGCACACACATAACATCTTTTTATTATCAGCATGCTCCCAAATTAAAATTGTTACCACATGCTAAGTAAACTTTTTCAGATGTTCAACAAAGAAGATCAAAAGGAATTTCATCATATATTTTTAGATCTCCAACTGGGCAAACATATAGAAAGGCAGACATGTCAAAACATCAAGTCACCCAGAGGTAGAGCAATTTGGAAATTTTCAGTTCAATGAGATGACTATGAAGAGCTGCTTAGTGTTCTTTCATGCTTCCCTAACTGACATCTTACAGGTGAGATTATTCATGGGGATTTAGGTACTACAGAGCACTGGAAGCTGGGAAGAGAGACCACAGGTATCTTTACACAGAGGAAGCAATGTGTCCTAGTGACAAGGCTGGATGAGGAAGGATGAATGCATCTGGGACATTTATCTCCTGGAGTTCCAGAAGTGATGATGTGATAGATTAGCATCATGTTCAAGGTTTTCAGACATTCTGGGGATTCTCTTTGCTCCCTACGAATTCTCACAGCTTTCCTTCAAACCCCCGCCCCCCATTTATAGGAAAGGGAAATAACAAAGGATGTGTAAGAGTCTACTGTCCGGGAGAACCCAATTGAATCTATTAGTTGTTCTAATGAAGTATGAGCTGGTTACCATCTTCTTCTAAGAGCGTTTGCCTTCTTTATTAAGCCCCCATCATATATACTTAGTGTGCTGTTAAGTCAAGGGTGTTCCTAATAAAATTGGTCAAAAAAGTTCATAGGTGAATTATCATAGGAAGGATTCTGGATGGGATGAAAAAATGCCTAATGTTTGAGCTGTCTGACTGGAAGTTTATTCAGTAAATAATCAATTATGAAATTGTCTCTCAATACTTTAAGATTAAAATTTAGGATTCATAGTTTACCTTTTTTAATCACAAAATTTCATCGTATCGGTATAAAAAACAAACAACAACAAACAAACAAACAAAGCTGATCTTAGGCCTAGACCCTTGGCTTAGCAGTTAAGAGCACTTGCTCCTCTTCCAGGGGACCTGAGCTCCATTCCCAATACTCATGTTTTATGGCTAATGATCATCTGGTAACTCCAGTTCTTTGGGACCTGGTGCTCTGTTCTGACCTTCATGGCTACAGACATTCACATGTAGACACATATGCATACATATAATTACAATTTTTTAAAGTTTCTTATGAATATTAGTATCAAAAACTAAAAATCATGATGCTAGTTCTTCATAAGCTGTTTTTAAAATTCTATCTTAATTCTGTCATTAACAAATGATATTTATTAACATTTAAGTTGGAAAATATAAATTACAAAGAATGTAAACCAAATGACTCATTGTAAATACCAAGATAAAATATCCAAAGGTAATCAATGAATTGTGCCTATGGCATGTTGTCTACATACCACTCTTTTGATATAATCATTATTTTAATCATGCCCATTATTTGTTCAACAAATAGAAATAAAAGTGGTTTGCAAATGAAGTGCCTTTAAATTATTTAGGCACTGGAATGTTCTGGAAACATCTAGCGGTACATTTGCGATGCGATGCATGCAGCGACAAGGAAAGGAAATACTTCCTGTGTGTTCACGACTATCTATTTTCCGGTTGCATGCCACTGTATGAATTTTTTAGTGTGATCATAGTAAGATATTTTATCTCATACCAATCTGATTCATTAAAAAAAAAAATCATAAATGTTCTGTCCTTTAGATGGGCGGTCACTTTTCCGGTCATTATTTCCATTCTTTTGCAAGTAAGATAAGATGATTCAACAGGCTAACCAGTTGAAGCAGGGGGAGCCTTTCATGAGAAGTAGAATAGACGGACAGACAAGTGCTGAGAGGAGAGTTCAAAAGAGGTTTCAGTCTTCTAGTTAATTTTCTGACCAAAAACCATGTTTTCCTGGGCTAGACCAGTTCTCTTGTCTCTTTATGAAGGATGGCAGTCTCTAAAGAACATCACACAGCAGTGCAATGTGTTGCCATCCGTGCTACTACCTTCCATGCTACTACCTGCAATAGTCTCAACAGTGTGTTTTGCAAGTTGAAACCATTCTTTTGTTTTTTTTTTTTTTCTTTTAAAGCACAAACTAGACATGAAGGTCATTAACATGAGAAGAAACACACTGCCGAGTTCCTAATGCAAGGGAAGTCAGCAGAGGTCGCCAATATCTCTTTCCCACATGATAGCAAGAATATTTCAAATATGTAAGAAAACATGTTGAAGGGGTTGGATAGGCTCACTGAACTACTGAGCAAAAACAATAAAACAAAGCCAAACCAGATTACAGTTTGAAGAGGTCCTTGATTTGTTTACTAAGCTCACAAAGTTCCTTTGAACTCAACAAATAGAAGATTTAAAACGTACAGGATATTTTTATGCCACAGATTCTAGGGAAAGTGCCTGTGGGGCTCGTCACCACCAGTAGCACTGTCTCTGCTACCTTTTACAGATGATGCATCTCATAAGGTTCTTCCAAGGATTCTCTTCCTTTTATAAGGTATAATATGTAAGATAGTTATAATGATGTCGTGTATAACACATGAGAACTAGTCTCTGTCATACTTTCTTGTAATTATGATAGTTTCCATGAGTTAGTGGTCTTTTAATGTTTGGCACACCATTATGTGATTGTTTCTAAGAACATTCCATGAAACAAATTTTGAAATAATTTTTCTTCAAGTTTCCCCTATAAGTCAAGGTTCTGAACACAGGATTGAAAAAATGGCTGCATCAAAATAAGTCAACCCATAAAATCAATCTCGACTAGAAAGCCAGCAACAAAGGAAGATCTACAATGTGGAAAATGGAAAAGAGATAAGGAGGCTGACCATGTCTAACCAAGGAAAATCGCATGCAATGCCTGAGCATGGGCAACTATTAACTGAGCACACACATTTTAACCCATTTGAAATTGTATGGACTGAATCCATGTGTTACTAAGTAACAGCATAGGTGATTTTTAAAAAAAATATTGTGATGTCTTCCTCTATATATGAACTGACTCCTGTGCATCTTGGGGCCACAAAGTTAGGTCTTATAAAGAACATAACCCATTTTTCCTCAAAAGTGTATGTTTCTCAAATTTAATTGAAGGTAACGAATCCATCATCACTCTCAAAATACCTGTTCAATGAAATGAAGCCACTCAGGGACTATAGCTCAGGTGGTAAAATAGTTGTCACATAAACATGAGGTCCTATATTAGGTTACCAGCATCCATATAGGAAGCCCGATGTGACACATACATTTCTAAATTCATTGATAAGGAAGAAGAGACCAGAGCAACCCTGAGGCTTGCTGGCCACCACCTAGCTGAATACAAAACCTCTGGATCCAGTGAGATACCCTGTCCCATAAGGAAGGATGTCTGAGGTTGATCTACAAACACACACACACACACACACACACACTTCCAAAATGATTACATTAACTCTTTCTCCCTTTACTTTCTCATTCCAAAAACTTCCTAAAACTCTTTCTCTTTATCTTCAAATTCATGGAGTCTTTTTTCACTAGTTGTTATTGCAGGCATATACATACAAATGCATACATAAATATAACCTGTTGATTCTGTATAACGTTAAGCGTTCCTTGTATGAATGTGTTTAGGGTTGACCATCTGCCACTAGGACATCCAATTGGTGTGCTCCTCCCTAGGGAAGAGCACTTCTTCTGCTCCCAGCTTCCCAAAGTTGTCAGCCCTTTGTGTAGGATTGAGGCCTTCTGGGCTTCTGCCATTCACTTTGCCATGTACATCCTGATTTGTAAGTAGCATAAGGTATTATTTACAGACTTCTGCCTAATTGCTTTCCAGTATTTCTAGAATCAATTCTATCACAAATACAAAGGTTTAAAAAAAACCCGAAATTTTAAAAAAGCTCAGATACCCCCTCCCCCACCCTCACTCCCACCCCCACACAAATATTTCACATTAAATCAAGTTCACCAAGTCCTATTTCCCAAGCATTTTAGTTTAGGCTTCTTTCTTTCCCTAAAACATCTTTTGTGTATATAACGTAATTAAGGAAACCACAACAGTTGTTCAGCTTTTTGCCAGTGGGAATGTTTAAAAAAACTAATACTTCAAAGTCCCTTCTCCCTCACACCCTTCTCCCCCTTTTGGAAAAGAATCTTTATTATACTCCCTGCACCTCGTGGCCGTGCCCACCCCTCCCCCAACACATACTGAAACAATTGTGCTAAGAGAGGGGAAGAAAACATACACACAAAAACAAAAGCGAATGCAAAAATATTCTCAGGTAAGATATCAACTTATCCCAGTACCCATTCCTTCATCCAACCTAATGGATAAGGAGATAAAAGGAAGGAAAATGGAAAGAAAGCAGAGAGAAGAAACAGGAACTGTTCAAGTCGTTCCTCTGGACAGATTCCGCTGGCTTGAGGCTGTACCTACACTAAAAGCCCAACATCTACTGATCTACTGATAGGTTTCATCTTCAACTGGCCTTTTCCGTCTTACACTCAGCATCTTTTGGATGCGTAACCTCAAAGGTTCACTGTCAAACCTTCCTTTGGCCAATTAGAATTCCTTCTACTTGGTCTTTGATAGATAATTCCCATATGTGTAATGCGATAAACTACAGCATCATGGGCCACATAAAACACCTTGGATTTTACAAAGAACTCACTTTTTTAGTCTGGTATCCAATGGGAACACAGCATTCTTTTCTCAGACATTGACAGGACTACTTATAATGGAGTAACGTACAAAGCATATAACAGGACCAAGAATTCTGATAACCATAGCAGACATCCTGGCACTTCCAGGGAATCCTAATAGTACTTGTCAGATTGAAGCTGGAGGCCTAAGCTGGAGGAAGACAGAAGCTGGAGAAATAAGTTAGAGACAAGCAGGGCTATAATATAGAGAGACCCAGTTTTAAACAACAGCAACAAAAGAATTTTGAAATCCTGAAGGGACAAAAAGGAAACTGTATTCATTTTGGTTACTATTTTTCTATGTAAATGGATATTTTATAGTTTAAGTGAGTTTGTATAGAAACCATGCAATATTCTACATTATCTGCAGGTATTTGGTCCTTTCTGTAACCTGAGATTTTTTTTTTTTTTAAAAAAGGTATCTCCCCCAAAGTGTAAAGCAATGGGCGATGACAAACAGCACAGGAATTTTCTTTCCATAGGGAAAATGAGGCGTTGTAGAGTTTTCTGTGCCTCACTCCTTGTACTGAAAAAAAAAAATTTTACTTTGTTTCACTAAACATAAAATGCAGCTGCAAATGTTACCCTGATTTCAGAGCGATTAAACATGAATAAAAATAACTTACTGCAAGTGATAAAAATCACAAAAGCTACAGAGTTAAGTTACTAGGCAACTGCCTCACATTTTTGAGGACCAAAGGGAAAATGAAGTTTATTGTATACAAACAGAAGCTTATATAAGGACAGATGGTTGTATCCTCTGAAGTTTAATTTAAGCATTTAAATGCATGCATACTGTATATGGTTGTTATTTGCTCAGATGCACGTGAGGATGTGTCTCTGTGGATGTGTGCCTATATATATAAAGACAAGTAACAAGGAGAGGAGCAACACTAAAACAAGAGGGGCAAAAGTTTCAGACACTAAATGGTTAGTGCCCTACATAGGAAAAGGAAAAGGACCTGTCACACACCCTCGCCAGTATCCATAGCCAAGAACTAATTGCTAGAATCCCGCTAGAAATATTAACAAGGTTCATTTTTGAAGCTCTTGTTGCATAATAACACAATAACAATAAATGCGGGGTTTGTTTTGATATTGAAACTAAATTTGTTCACTTTTCTCATGAGGGTTGAGTTGAAAGCTAAATTAGCTAAACATCTAAGAGAACTAGTTGTACCAAATCAGTTATTTCATAGGCTATTACATGGTTTTCATCTCCAGGAAAAATCAGAAGCTTTTTCTGGACCATAATTAGTTTTCTTTTTTAAAAAAATGCATAATTAATGCTATTATGTCTATTTAAGTGTTACAGTGAGCTACAGCCAAAATCATAGAAATAATGATGAATATGGACTACAATGGCCTGTAAATTAAATTGTAATAATAGCCAAAGAAAAAAGATGCAAATACCATCGCTTCAGTGACTTAAAAACATGCCATTAAAAGAAACTCTGATTTTAAAAATGGGTTTCATAACTCAGCACTCATGTTACAAGCGACTGTCCAGGTTGGAGTGAGATGCAGGGAAATTTGGACCTAAAAATGTAAGACATATGGTCTTGATTGCCTTTCGCAGCTACACTAAGAGTTCAGCGTAAAGAAAAGCGTTCCAAACGCCAGCTTGCAAACTAGGTTTTTATGTGAAACTCTAATAAAACAGCAGCAGATGTTTCTATGCTATTAATTTGTTTGGGACATTTTTGGCTGGTTCCTTCCAAATCAACTGCTAGCCCATGTCCAACAACTGCAGCATTTTTTTTTTCCTTACAGACGGAGATGGAAGGAAAGGCTTTCCTTTTGGAGTAGCTATTGCACCAGTTGGCCATACTTTGAAGAATGCGAATGGCTGGAGTTTGGAGTTTTTCCCCTTGAATTCACTCAGGAACTGGAGTTTTTTTTAAAAAAGATTCTTCAGGTTTCGTAGGATAAAACCATCCCATCACACAATGACCAAAGACAAAAATGAAGAGGTGTACAAGTAGCAGGTAAATATATGTATTAATAAAAAGCAGAATTTCTTATGAATTAAAAAAAAACAGACTTTCTGACAAATGCTAAGTCTGTCAGCCTTGAACTATTTGAATTCTAAATTTCCCTTATACTGGTGTAGATGACTGATCTGTTCTGGTTCTGATTTACAAATCAAAATGGTTATGACCTTGTAAAATGTAAATACTACCAGAGTCAATCTGCTTCCATTCCTCCCAGCCTACTCTTGTAATAATTCTCTTTATGTTCTTCCCATTTTTTCATGTATATGTGTGGTTTACACATATGTATGCATGCTTTTGCATGTGTGGAGATGCACACACTGTGTTTATGTGTGCATGCCTATATACGTATATGTGTAGTGTATGTGTATGTGTATGTGTATGTGTATGTGTATGTGTATGTATACCTTCCCATAGTTGGTCCCAAACTCATCCTCATTCACTCGTCCATTATATCTATTAAAACAAGATCTCTCAGTTGAAACAAGAGTTTCATGAGGCCTCTAGTCTTGCTAGCCAGGTTTTTCTTGGAGTTCCATGTCTCTGACTTTCAGAATGGGGTCAAAGTTGTGCTCCCATCCTCAGCTAACAGTCAAGTTGGTTTCTGGATTTCTACACTCGGAACCTCTTGCATGTATAGCTAACTAACACTTTAGTAACTAAGTCATTTCCCCCAAATCTCT
Organism: Mastomys natalensis; assembly: GCA_021653895.1. Lineage (NCBI taxonomy): Eukaryota > Metazoa > Chordata > Mammalia > Rodentia > Muridae > Mastomys > Mastomys natalensis. Next base: position 777,168 of record JAJTUV010000523.1, on the reverse strand, counting down.
TGTAACAAATATTTTTATGCTATTTCTTTTTAGATTTATTTTATTTTCAATTATGTGCATGTATGTGTGTCTATGTGTGGATATCTGCACAGGAGTCCAGTTGTCCACAGAGGTAGGGATAGGGCTCCATTCTGGAGTTGTAGGTAGCTGTGAGGTACTAGATACCTATGCTGGGAAACAGACTGGAGTCCTTTTAAAAGGCAGCACAAGCCACTAACTACAGACCTATTCCCCCAGCCCATCAGAATCCATTGTTGATATTTCAAATGTTTGAAGAAATCCAGTTCTGTTAGACATATATATTTATTAAAACAATGTATGTTCCACCTTCAAGAGAAAGAAAGAGTGAGAGAGAGAGAGAGAGAGAGGGAGGGAGGGAGGGAGGGAGGGAGGGAGGGAGGGAGGGAGGGAAAAGAAATATAAAGAAAAAAACACTACAGCCTCTCCTTAACTTAGCCCTTTCTTCTGCTCAACTGACATTTCCCAGAAGAAAGAAAAGCATATAGAAAAAAGTTGTCTTTTTCCAGCAAGGCCGGGTCTGTCCACTCGGCACTAGCGTACCCTGGGACTGGTCTAGTTGTTTCATACAGAAGTTTGCTCTCTGGCTGGTAACACTGAGAATTCATTTTGCAGGATCATTCTCAGCCCATACAGCTTTATACTATTTTTTCCAAGATTACACAGAAATCCTTAATGGGATTTAAATGGTAGCCCCAAAGCCTATTACTCTATGAAATTACTCAGGCTTCTAGCTAAAGTGCCAAAATAATTTGGATCTTAGCTTTGTTTCTCAAACAAATGTAATAAAGTATCATTAACAAATTCAACTAAAGCGGGTTCAAGTTCAAAAACGTCTGCACATTCTAGTGTAATTAGAGACAAGAAGGTCTAAAGCCCTAATGGAATTTTCTATAATTTTCTCTTTAATTGGAAAACGTTTACCACTTGGAAGTGTTTCTGTGATGTAAGAGCCAACTAACAGCAAGAAAGCTTACAGCACCCCTTGTCTATATGCACGGACTCTGATCTTTTGACACTGAAGGTGGTCCTTCAGGCTACGGGAAACCTATTGGCCAGAGAATAGAGTCCCGTGAAGATCCTTTGCAGTATGCCTTCTGCCCTGTTCACCTGTCCACTCATCTCTTGGCCTCATATGGCACATGGCATTCTCTTAAGCTCGTTATCTCTCAAGCCACAGAGTAAACGCTGGGATATTGCTCCCCAAAGCCTTAACTAATTAACTCCCATTTTTTTCTCTCAGTCTCAAATTAGATCTTTTCTTCACTGAGAAGTTTTGAACTCCTTCTCCCAACAGTGTCCCTCTCATCATGCTGTTTTCTGAACACAGTGCGGGAGGAATCTCATTTTTGTGTGTTCACATAGAACCACAGTCCAGGATGCTATACTGCACTTTCAGCCGGGTCTTCCTAGCAGAAACTGTTTTAACATTAGTTTGAAATCCTCTAGCAATGCCTGTACATTTTAAAAGTCATAATTAAAATATATTATTTCACTTTCTTTCTTCCCTTTCCTCTCTTAAACTCCTCCTACGTCCTCCCTACAACTACCTATGTACAATCTATGTTATATGTGTGTATATATGTGTGTGTGTGTGTGTGTGTGTGTGTGTGTGTGTCTGTGTGTGTGTGTGTATGCATATAACCTGAGCTTTAAAAATCTTTGAACAGTGGGATTGTACTTGAACAGTCTTAATATTGTTCCAAGAACAGATTTGGCACATAGAGACCTTGTACTCAATCAAGAGTGAGCTTTTAAAATTTGTTTCAAATCTCTGCCCCAAACCTTCTTAACTTCCTCCCCAAATCACATTTCTTTTTCTTGTCTCAAAAGCTCTTCCCAGGATGACATCTCAGAATATTGCATCCCAAGTCTGACTGCATGGTCTAGCCACCCTCCTTTCTGTCTCATCTTATTCACGAGACTGCAGTGAGGCAGGGATCTACTGAATGCTCTGGTCACCCTTCCCACAGTGCTGCTTACTGCAGCTTCTAAGCCCTCTGTCTGGGTGATGGACATTTGTGAGAGCCTCCTTGAACTATCAGAAGTTCCCTCCAATATGCATACTCATAGGGTTTAATGGAATCTTTTTAGTTACAACTGTATGGGCATTCTGACCACTGAACTTTCTTGGTGTCTCTTTACTTTTTCCTCTTTCTTTATCTAACATATAATTTACTTTTACATATTTATATCATTTACTATCTGATCCCTCTTGCAGGCTATGATCCTGTCACGTTGACCTTTCTGTCATTCTTGCACCGACCACAATGTCTGCGTTCAAGATAATATTAGCAAGTTAAACAGCATGTGATAAATAAAATTGAACTATGTGTCTATTTTACAAGCATGCTGTGTATTTTAAAAAGTGAAATAATTTCTAACCTGAACTACTTTTCACTTGAATGAATACAATTATTCACATGGCAGAACTCTTAAAATGACAAAAATAAAATATCCATAGCTAAGCTAAGAAGAGTTCTAGATATTTAAAAAAGGATACATAAACATCTTCTGTCAGTTCTGATATGATCTAAACTTCAGAAAGCATAAGCCACAATTTAACTCACATTGAAATACTGAGAAAGATCAGTTTTACCATAAGATACTGCTCTCCCAGAAGCGTAAACACATACGCTCCGCTTTTACATCGGAATGGATACGGAAGTCATTAAGGCAATAAAGTTTCACAGATAAAGCAATAAAGATATCAAAAACTGTTATCATGTCTTATCTGAAAGCTTGTGTTTTCAAAACATGTGGCTGAAAATTATTTCTTACTGCTATTGAGTTTTACTGAAAATACACATACCTATACACATACAAATGTATTGCTATTTACCTGACCAAAAATGAGTACATATTGTCCCAATGTAAGATGCTTTTAGTTTTCTACTGAAGCATCCACACTGTGACTTATAATCATATAAAATCAAAGAGATTTTTTTTTTTACTTTATTCAAACAAAAAGTATCACTCACGTGCAAAAAGAAATATATTTCATGCCTTGTACACTTTTGCCTTTCCTCTCAATATAGAACACGGTGGATCAATATTTTACCTATGGCTACTAGACTTAAGTCCATTATTAATCTCCACTGAATACTGCTTTTCTCTCTACAGTATGGGCTGAGGTTAATGATATCCATCAAGTCTCTCTCTATAATAATAACCATCCTTTACTGGAAGTCCCCAACAAGCAAAACTTCCTTGAGTAGCATCTCTAAGCAGTAACAACTTGTAATTACACGGGAGTGATTACTATTAGTCTGTGTTCGGATTAGAGATATTCATTCACTCACCCATTCAAGTGAAAATTCCACTCCACCCAAATCCCGTTCTTATCAGCATCTGTTCACTTAAGTAGATGCTACATTTTGTCTTAGGAAATCGCAAGCATGAATTTCTGAGGCTAATATTTAAAAGGTGTTAGGTATTGTAAGAGTAGCCATTCCACTCCTGACTGATCTATTTAACCCCTTACCAACTGCGAAAACTGTGGCTTTAATGACAATTTTACTTCCAATTCTCGAGAGTGGTCAAATGTGAGTTACAGATACCATTTGAAATACAGAAACAGTAGAATTTTACATTTTAAATGTTAGCACATAAATAAAAAAATGAAATTAATCTTGCTATGTGTTCTTCAACTCAGTGTATAAATATTGTTTCAATGTGTAAGATTACACACCTTTAACATATACCGAAGTCTAGAGTATCTTATATCACATATGACTCGCTATGCATGAGTCCTGTGTAGTTAGTAACTACACTAGTGACAACATATAAAGTAAAAGATAATTACCATCTCTTTATATACTAACACATGGTTTTGAAATAAAAATTAGACAATGCCATTAAGATTAGAAAACTGTAAACCAACCCACTAGTGAACAGACTTTTTTTTTAAAATTCTAAAGCAAAATTTGGGCAAACTGAGTTCATACAGTTACATAAAAATGTCAGCAGTCATATTAAACTGTTATAGTCTTAAAATTATGGTTGGTTTAAGACTATAAAAATTATATATAGATTCAGTATGCCTCTTTTTTAAAAACAGCAAAACAAGACTCGGAGAGTGATTAAAATATTGATATGCTTTACTGAGTGTAGAAATATTACAAGCAGTTGTTTTTGAATAACAAATCAATGAAATCATGTAGCATCACACACCTGTTGATGTCTAAAACACAAAGCTTGGAAAAGTCATTCCTAGGAATTCCAACAGCAAGAATCACTACTCTCAGGACCATAGATCCCTGTAAGGTAGTCTACCTGCATGTCATCCTTCAAGGCTAAAGCTGCCAGAGGCAATAGCTAAAGGCCCTGTTGTTGAGTACACCTTTTCAGACTGTACAGTTAACCTTGGGCCATGCATAGGGTTCTGTAGTTATGAGCAGCTGGCTGTATTACCATGTTACCATGACAAGTATAAGTGACCCATGTTTTGGAGGGTCAAGTTGTAAAACAAAGCATGGCCGTAGGCACCTCCCTAGGAGCTTTTTGCTTCTGATCTGCAAGTACTGATGGAAATATGGCAGCTGGTACTGAGGAGAGATGATTTTCCCAGTGTCTTAGTCAGGGTTTCTATTCCTGACCAAACATCATGACCAAGAAGCAAGGTGGGGAGGAAAGGGTTTATTCAGCTTACACACTAACATTGCTATTAATCACCAAAGGAAGTCAGGACTGGCACTCACATGGGGCAGAAAGCAGGAGTTGACACAGAGGCCATGGAGGGATGTTACTTACTGGCTTGCCTCCCCCCTGGCTTGCTCAGTTTGCTTTCTTATAGAACCCAAGACTACCAGCCCAGGGATGACACCACCCATAAGGGGCCCTCCTCTGTTGATCACTAATTGAGAAAATGCCTTACAGCTGAATCTCATGGAGGCATTTCCTCAACTGAAGCTCCTTTCTCTGTGATAATTCCAGCTTATATCAAGTTGACACAAAAACCAGCCAGTCACCCAGGGACCCCATTCTACTTTTCTATTAAGCTAGAGGTGAGGTTGCAGTTATTCACTGCTTTCTTTCTATGTTGTCTGCTAGATGTTTTGTGTCTTTTATTGGCATTTCTTGCCTTGTGTTATACCTTTCTCTGTAGTGTATGGAATAAGTGCTCACTTTTCTTTTTCCAATTCCTCATCTATATTAGCTATTTTCCTGAAACTTTTTACTGGCGAGGCCATGTTTTCAAACAGCCTATAATGAATGTCTGTTCATAAGTCAGCTTTCAGAGATCTGTGGGTGCCCACTGCCCATCAATTATCTGTAATTCTACTCAAATTTCAACTTAGCATGCTTATTTCTTATAGGAAACCTTTCCGATTTGATAAGGCAAAGACTTCCGACTAACTCTCATGGTAAAGAAAAACATACATAAATTTATCAAGTCTTCTACAGTAACTTTCTCAAACACAGGCCTGTTGAGTAGTTTATTGGAGTTGCAAGAAAAATAAAATCCTCATTTTCAATTAATAGGGGAAAATGGCTTCCAATTAGGAGCCTCAAGAGCTTTTAGCTGCCTAATGTCATGAGAGTTTTAAAACTTTTTGATTCAGTCAGTAATTCCATCTCTATAAACTAGCCCTTGTAATTTACCCAGCTTTGTGAAGCAGAATTGAAAGAGCATAATCTAAAGAAAATATAAAGTAGTCCAATTTGAAAGCCATGGGATTTTATATTCAGCCCACACTCTACAATTTCTGTGTTCTGCAAGGGCTGATCTACACAGGCATTAGTGTAGAATATGCACTGTGTTTCTCATTAGAGAATAATTCCTGTAACATGGAGAATAACTGGCTCCCTTCAGCAACTATCTTCATATTTTGCACTGCTGCATTTAAAGTTTTATAATGTCTTGAGTATGTAGGAAATTCCCAGCAATAAAGTCATTTATTCCTACAAATAATCCTACAGAGAGTTTATTCACAATTGCCTCTGTTTTATGATTTCAAAAGCAGAATGTAATAGAGGCTAAGTTATTTTCCAGGACAATAGCTAGGAATCTGAAGGTTGAGAAGATGTTGGCCAGGGGCCGGGGACATGGCTCAGTGGTTGCCATATAAACACAGAATGTGTGTAAGAGCTGGATAGGCTGGCCGGTAGCCCCAACTCTTGGAAGGCAGGGACATGACTCTGGAGCAAGCTAGCTAGTTACACAGCTATACTGGCAAACTGAGGGTTCTGAGAGATTCTGCCTCAATGAATAAGGTGGAGTGTGAACACAGAGTAAGAAATCTCCCATATCAATTCAAGTCTTTATACATACACACCACAGACACACACACACATACATGAACATTCACATATATGTGATCACATACACACACACACAACATACCACATACACCATGTACACATATAAATGAAGATGTTTTCTAAAAGTATAAGATAATAAGGTACCAGAAGTCAACTTCTGGAAGAGATCGATGTGAATATGGTATGAGGGATTAAAGGGACATGGTATTAATTGAGGTCTGATTTACTTAAATCATTCATTTTTGACAGGCCGAATCTACACTAGGATTTGAGCTTCCCATTCTGGAATGCTTCCATTCAGTTGTGGCTAGATCCAAAGCCTCTCTGCCAAGAACCTCAACGCATCAAGGAGCCCCACGTACTGATCTGTAACTATATTAAAACTGCTACAAATAACTGCTGAGCAGACCGACTCTTACATCATTCAAACCAGAAGCTCGGTGGCAACGTGCCATCACAATCTCTTTCTCCTTTGGAAGCTAAAATGTGCTGTCGTATCCTTTTCTTTTTAAAATGTAAGCATTATTCTCCTTCCCCTCTCTCCCTGTCAAACTCCTCCAGACGCACATACAGAGAAACACATAGAGATATCATCTAAACAGCCTTGTAATATTTATTGAATTAAAACATGAGTAGGTATAGCATCATAGCGTTATCTGGCCACCAAGGAAAATAATCCAAGCTAGTTAGTTACCTCCTCTCCAGGTTTTGTTTTAAAAACAAAATATATGAAGAAAAGTTAAACTTTTATATGAAACTACCAGTTAATATAGCCTAAACTTCCAGTTGTATAAAAACATAGAGCTGCCCATACGTATGTGCCAGGGCACTGATATTTGCTCTGTCATTTCAACAGTACAATCCCTTTTACAGAGTTGAATCTATTTGAATCTGACTTTTGTAATGTTTCTCATTTTCCTCGGGAACTGGTAGCTTTTCCTATGCTATAGGTTTTAGGTATTAGTTGACAAACTTGTTAAAATTGCTTATAAATTGTCAACAGATTGAAAATAAATGCACAAACCACCTCTTCCTCCCCAGCTCCCATAACAGCATATAATGAATCCTTGGATTTGGCCCAAAAAGGGCAAGGTTGCAGCATAATTTAATTTAATTCAATTCAATTCTACATAATTCAATTCTTTGTAACAAACTTTCATAGACATCTATGGCTATTGCTTTTCCCCAGGAACCTTTGTCCCATTCCCATGGTACAAAAGCAAAGCTTTAGGGAAGGTTTAAGCATCATCACCTCTGAAGGGAGCACGGGCAGGGGTTGGGTGGGGGTGGATTCAGACAGAGAAGGAAAACAGACGAGTAAATACAGTTCACTGTGTCCAAGGGGTCAACTCTGCATTAGTCCATCAAGGGATAACATGGAGCTCCCTTCAGAGTTGTGCTGTATGAGAAGAGAGCTAAAGAAACATAATTATATATGCAACTGTCTGAGGTAACGACAACAAACACACACTCATGCACACACACTCACACACACACACACACACACACACACACCACTTGCTAATGACTAGCTCTAGCAATATTATTAGCAAACTTAGTGAACCTACATTCCCAACTTGATTAGCTTGCCACATTCCCAGCTTGACTTGAGAGTCATGAATGGTGTTAATGGCACAGGGAAGCCCAGCATGAAGAAAAGCAGCAGCAACTAAAGCATTCTTAAACTGTACTCAGAGAACTTTCCATAGGGCCTCTTGTCCTGTTCTTGCTTCAGTTTCTAGATGTGGTTTCTCTCATCCAGCTAAACACTTTCCAAACACAATCCATACAGCAAATTCACATTAGGTATTCTGGGAGGCATAAGGCAATGGGGAGGAAAAGAATCAGTCCTCAAACACATCACAGACTAGGTTCCATTATTCCATAATCTGACAAACTCTGTATGGACTTACTAACCTGCAAAGAGCTAGATTTTGTGTTCTGCCCAAGGACAACACACACACTGCAGGATGTGTATTCTGCAGCATGCATCGCAAATTTCTTCTCTCAAAGAATCAATCATTCTCAGAGATAAAATTTGCCTCTATCATTCTGGTTCAGCTGAGGGACTATCCAAAACCCAAATCGGGAATATTAAAAAAGGAAGACAAGTCTGCTTATAGTCTACCACGCAGACAAATATCTTCCAATGATTGAAAATTAATATTTACCAAATTGAGTGGAATACACTTTGTTCATGCACAATGGTGCATTTGTTAGCAGTGACATATTTATCTGCCCTTTCCCAGTCCTAGGAAAAAATTATGTCAATTTCCCTTCAGACTGCCTTGCTATTCTGTCACACAAATTATTTCATGAAACATGAATCCAAATGTTCTGTTCTTTTTCAATATCCTTTTCACCACAAATTCCAGAGTTCCGAACTTCATGGCTTTTCAGTAACAATTCAGTCCTTTTTATTCTAAAGGCAAAAAACAAAATACTGCTGTTTTTAATCAGGCTACTTTTGCCTCGTCTTCAATAGTGAAGATTCAGCCTTCTGTGTCACGCGGAAACTCTTTAAAATAATAACAATGATTTAAGGTGGTCTTCTTCCTTTGTGTGATTTCTCGTCTTGAGATTTTCATGGCCACAGATTCTCTTTTGTTTCTTCAATGCTGGTGTTTCTTATGCAGTGTGTGTGTAAACTGCTACTAAGTATATGGAAAATGCCATTCCAAGGATCTCTCATTAGGTAGGTAAATATTTATAACATATATAAAAGTATCGAGAAACTTGAAATAACTCACATGCCCATTTTTTAAAAAAGATACATGTGTAGTAACTCTAAGATCTAAAGAAAAAAAAAAACAATGGAAAAGCCACTCGATACATTCTCATATTCAACAAACATGTTAACTCCAATAATTGAAGACATTATAATGGTCACTCACTGAAATTAAGTGATAGAAATCCTGCTATGCCTTTACTTTGTACTCTAGGCCATTCAACAGGCAACAGGAAAAAAAGACATTTTCAAGGTGGTCTCTGAGTTCCAGCTTGTCCTCACTCCCAGACACTGCCAATAGTATTCACTACTATGATCTTTTCTTGTTTGGCAAGAGGGACAGTGGCAAGGTAGTTCATGTAACCCAGGCTGAGTGAACTCACTACATGGTTGAGGATACTTTGGAACTTCTTCCTACTTACCCTCCCCCAACCATGTTAGTATTACAGGCATGTACTGTACATGCCTGGCTATGTGGTGTAGAACATGGAACCCAGGGGGCTTCTGCATACTAGACAAATATTCTACCAGCTAAGGTATATTCCCAGGCTTCTCTCATGATCTCTGAACATGCAAGCTGCTTCTCCTCTCCACATGACACATCTTTTTCTCTAGCTAGTCACCCGACACATAGTACTACTTTTCACTTGATGAGACCTTAGATGGGAGTGGTCTACGACTGCCAATGCTTTGAGTTGATAAACCCTGATGGCAGGGCAGGGTTGTCAGCATGCAGGTCTGTGGCATGTACCTGCTCAGCCTCAGTGGATCAGGAAGAAGGACCAAGACAGAAAACAGTATCACACATTCTAAACCACAAGGCTCACAAGCCAGAAGATGATACCCACTTTCTCTAGCTAGGCCCCTTTGAAAGTAAAGATTCCATAAACTACCAGGACAGTGTTGGAGGTCAAGATTCAATATATAAGTCCACAGGAGACAGGCCACAATAAAACTGACACTGCCTACTAGATATTCACCCTTTGTTTTCCTCAGTATGTGTTACTCTATTAGATATTATTTTTGCCTGGATCCCGAATTGAAAATAGATTCCATAAAAACATTCTATTTTAAACAATTCATTTATCTTCTCATATACTTTATAACAGTGTAGATGTACAAATGCACAGAGAACATCAACAGAGTTATCATTTGCTGCCATTAGACAAGTGATGTGTTGAGCACATTGAGAGTAGCTTCCATCAGAGTTGTAAGAGCATGAACTTACTGTGTTTCAATTGCTCATTTCTAGAATGGCACCTGGGCAACTGTAGCAACAGTGGGGTTTATTGATTAAGGCACATCAATAAAGAGTATACAATGGTTTAACACTGAGCATATCATAAATGACCTTCATCTTCGATCCTCTGGAAGTGATTCAACTTGTCCATTAGATGACCTTTACCCAATAAAGTGATCGAGAAAAGGCTCGTTAGACAGGATCCACTCTGTGTGCTTCTCTCAGGACAGAAAGCTTATTGTAAGCTGGTTGTGAGTAAAGTATCCTGGTAATCCTAAATGGCAAACCTCTCCTTAACATACAATGTTGCATTTCAGTGTATAATGATGGAAATGAGACTGTGTGAGAAGTCATCAAATGATTCATTGACATAGAAAGGCATGACATCAAACAAACCTAGAGCAGAACCATCGTGTGCAATCTGTGTAAAATATTGATCATTTTGAGTAAATTATAGACTGTGAAAAAATTATTTGTATCCACCGTATAGGAATTATAAAGGTTCTTGTGATTGGGGTAAGATTGAAAGAGCCTCAGTCAAGGAAGCAATGTGCTTCCGTGTGGCTGCGGTAATAACTGCAGTGTTATCGTTTTGATTGTTATTCAGCAACATGCTGAAATTCCTTAGGAAGTTTTCTTCTCTTTACCGCTATCGCTGCTACTACTGCTTGAATCTTGATGCTTGTGTTGTGGTTCAGAAATGAGTCATTCTCTTTCTTCCACACTATTCTCTCACAGAACTATCTCACTGTGCCTTTTCACACTCTCATATGTATTCTCTCTCCTTGAAATAACCATTTCCCTCTGTAACACTCAATATCAGACGCAATTAAAGCTTCCATTCTCACAGGATATGAGTTTCCCCGAACATATACAGAATTGATTAGTTACAAATGATTGTTTTAATACAGGCATACTCTCCATAGACTTAACAAGGCAGCATCATATAGGTCCCATTCTGAATTTCAGAGAAATTTCTAAAATTTAAAAATGGCTACCACAAAGCCAGGGATGGCGGCACATGCCTTTGATTTGAGAACCTGGGAGGCAGAGGCACATGTCCGGGAGATCTTTGAGTTCTAGGCCAGCCTGGTCTATAAAGTGAGTTTGAGGATAGACCAGGGCTACACAGAGAAACTCTGTCTTGAAACAAATAAACAAACAAACAAAAAGGCTATCCCAATAATAAGAGTTGGAATATACAAAGAAAGCCATACCCATTTAGTGTTAGCAGAAAATGTGTCTTAAAAGTATAATGGTTTCCAGCCAGATATAATATTCATCAAGCAGCCCTTGATTTAGACCAGTGGGACTTTAACGGAAAATAAAGCATCTTGAAGTAGAACACATGAAGAGAGGTTAGAAATACTCTATCTCCACAGAAGTCTGCTCTGAGAGAGTCAAATGGGTCTTTCATGAATCAGACAGCATTTATAAAAGCTGGAGCATCTATTTCCCAGAATGCAAAGGGAAAAGCAAAACCACACTTTGTTCCATTGATTTTTCTGCTTCTCAAATCCCAGTATTAGGAAGATAAGAGTGGGTACATGGACCCATAGGTGTCATTCGTCACATGAGAAGTTTAGCAGAGTCCCTGCCTGACAAACTGAATTACCTACATATCATCTCTGTTTCAAATTCAAGAGACTGTAGCTTTGTGTAAATCCGATTTGGAGACCAATTGCAACAGAGATAGTCTCCCAGGGACAATCATTTCATATAAAATGTGCTAACACTGTTCAGTCTCATTGAGATACTTAAATCTGCAACATCCTCAGGACATTTATCAAATAAAGGGAACAGCTGACTTTGAAAAAGTGGGAAGTATCCACCAAGACCACTTCCCAGTGGTTTGTTCGTATTGGAAAAAGACATTCAAATGGTAATATCTACTAACTCATACACCCAAGCCATCACCAAAGGAGCACACTCTACTCACAACGGACTACTTAGGGTAGCTGCACAGTTGTCACATTTTCTACTTCCTGCTAAGGCAGAAGTCAGCCGTAATTCATTAACGAAGCTGTCTGAGCAAAATTACATTTTCCAGAAACCCACCATTTGACATAAAGGATCTTTGCTTCAGTAACAGACTCTTAAACAGACTAGCCTGGCTTTGAACATCACTACTTTCATCTCGTGTAATCCCAGAGTGAATGTTACAAAGCACAACCCATTCGGTGGGATAATTAGTATGAACTAGCACATTATTACCAAAAAGAGCTTTCCACTTATTGAATCATAACAGAAACACCTTTCTCCAAAAAATGGTTTTAACTTGGTAACTTGCTTCATTTTGAAGTCATCACAACCATGATTTTGAATTTTAAAATTAATAGTTACTGAGAAAAAGTAATTCTTTGTACATTTTAAGAACTCTGGGAAAGCCTGATCGTTTCTGGAGATCAACTAACGAGGCATAAGCATGTATTAGCATGTTAGGTGTGAGATGGACATGTAAGTACTTCTTCACTGACATGATGGTTGGTATCTCTGTAAGATCTGAACTTGATCAGCAAGGCTGTTTAAGAACATGTTATTCAGAGCCGAAATTATTCACTGAATGAATTTAAGAGTTGCTATGGGATGGCGGGGGTGGTGAAGGGAAAGGATTATGGACAGAGAAGTCTCCAGTATCCCAATCATTGCTTTAGCTATAGGTCATCATTGGTAATTATCAATGTTTTCAAGCAACACATTCACCTCTTATAAAACCTACACACTCACATCATGTATGGCCACACAGGAGGTGGCTCGTTCTATCACAAATTCACTTCAGTGTGTCAGCGAAGGCAACTGCATGGCTACTAGCATGGCAACTGGCATTCCAAATCTGGCAAAGCTACTGTGGCAGCAATGTTTCTGTAGTTAGTTGAAAACAAGCCTGTGAATATACATATGTCTATGAACTTACATTTGATTTCAGTAGTGTGAAAATAAAAGAGAAAAGTGAAATGAAATCTTGGTAGGAGCCATGCATATCACTCTTAAATGCAATTCTAAATGAAGCTAGCATAGAGAGAAGCTCACTTTAGTTTCTCCTGAAAGCTTCTGTAGGCAGCCATGTTTAAGATAGCACCTGGGATGGTTGCAAAGTCTTATGACTAGCACCTGACGATGTAAGCAGCTGGCTTCCAGCGTGGCCAGCCCAGCTAAACTGGTAAACAAGTCCTTGTGCATGAGTCCGGCCTCCTCCCCTCCCGAGCGGGCTTATGCTAATGAGGTATTGGCAGCTTAACCTATCCTGAGAGAACATGTCACCCAGCCGGCCTTGGGCAGTTATATAAGCAGCTCATTTCTGCTGCTGAGGGTCCCCGGCCATAGGTCCCCATCACGTCCCGTCCATAAGTCAAGAGTCGTTCCTGCAATAAAGCTGACTGAGAAGGATCGATGTCGTGTCTTACTTGCTGGTCAAGGCGGACGCGACAAGCTTCAATTTAAGACATGTTAAAACATAAAACTGGGAGTATATCATAAAATGTAAAACACCAAACTCTGTGTTGAAAGAGGAAGATAAAATACACACTTATTCCTACATTTTGGTTGTCTTGGATGGTAGTTCTTATATTGTCAAATATGAATCTATTAATATTTCCCTTAAGTAAACTGAAGCCTGTCCTTGGGGTCATATTATTTTATTTTGTGTCATACAATGAACAAATTTATAAGGAAGAGATGTAGTGGGCCTCTTGAATAAATAAAAACCCTAAAGTACCAATTCAGAGACAAATCTAAGTTCAAATAACAGTAGGTGTCGGTATCCCATCCACCACAGTCATCTTACTATTGGTGTCTATTGTTCATTCATTCTAGACTCCACAAGCTAGCAAAATATGCACATGTTCAAGTACCATAAAAATGACATGGTATTCTTGCCTATGATGAATAGGTATCCTCTCACAAATGTTAAATCCTTTCACAACTACTCACAATACCTGGGACTATCTAAATGCTACAGAAATGGCTACTTAACAGTTCGGTTATTGAGCTGAATGTTGGGGAAATAGTAATTAAAAAGCTATGCCTACAATTTCAGTGAAAATTCAATTTTCCCACAACATATATTTGCCACTCAGAATTATTTGAATACTGCCACATGGAATCTGTAAATACGCTTCCATACCTACAGATTCCATGTGGCAGTACTCAAATAATTTGGTTGTATCTCATAAATTTTATTTTTCTGTTATTTCTTTCTGCTGACTATAAGATGGCAATGGCGGGGGGAGATATTATGTCTGTGTGTGCATGTGCATGCACGCATGCATTCACATCCACATGTGCACAAGTGCACAGTCAGAGAAACTAATGAAAACTTCTCTTTAAGGAATTGGCTCATATCTTAATTATGGGATGACCATCTAGTCTGCACAGTATGGTCATGTGCAGATCTTCAACTAGAAAGCCGAAGATCCCAGAAGAACTAATATGTAATTAATACCCAGGGGGAAATCTATCTTCCAAGAGGGACTCCAGCCATTTGGATTCTTGCCTTTTAATTTAAAGTGTACTAATTTATGCACTAATCTAATTTTTAAAAAATCATTCAAAGCAACAATGACATTCAAGCTCATTAAATATCAACATATTTTTGTATATCCAAGTGGACATAAACTATCAACTATCTGATGCAATCATCTTAATGCACAAATAAACCAAACTTTGTAGCCAGGTCTTCTTGTTTCTGCAGAAGCAATGGAGGCTCAGTATAGGAAGCTGAAAGACAGTCTATTCATAACGCCTGGCTACAATACAAATCTTACATATTTTTCACAATGTACACTTCATATCTACACACTGGTTGTCCAGAATGGGGTTAAATCTTGTCTGAGGAATGATTTTTAAACGAGCCCCAGAGTATTTGCAATAGGGCAAAAGGTGGTGAGTGGAACAGACTGCACTGATGGGAACGTATCAACTTACTACTGAAGTCTTCATTTTCAATGCATGTGTTTAATGACCCAGGGAAGTGTTAAATGTATCCAAGCATAAGACTTATCATTGCTATACAAGCTTCCTGCTAGCATACCCTAACTAAAACCAATGCTTCTGTCACGGTAGGGAAAAAAATAATCAATGAGGAATATAACTTGTTTTTAAATTCCATAGTGTATTCCCTTGTGAATTTCAATATTTGTATATGGAATACATAGTGTATTGTAACTTTCAAGGAACTTAAGAGTTTTTCTAGCCTTGTTTCCCCACTTTTCAGATAAGAAAACTGTTGTCTTTGACAAAGGATGTAGAGCTTGTTAGGCAGAGAACTGTGTCAAAAACCACTGAGAAGCAATCCTTCCTTCCTTCCTTCCTTCCTTCCTTCCTTCCTTCCTTCCTTCCTTAATTCTTTCTTTAATTTTCCTTTCTTACTTTTCTTCTTCTTTTCCTTTCTTTTCTTCTTTTGTTTCTTCTTTCCTTCCCTCCCTCCCTCCCTCTTTCCCTCCCTCCTCCTTTCCTCCCTCCCTCCCTCCTCCTTCCTCCCTCCCTCCCTCCTTCCTTTTATTCTTTCTTTCTTACTTTTTCCTATGGCAGTTGCATGCTCAATGAGAAAGCTCTTGCTCCACACACTGCACTGAGCTAAGTATATAAATGTTCTCTGGTGTATGTCAAGCCATCTGCCAGTTTCATTCCTAGATACTACACAAAAAGAACTTTTACATCTTCCCACAATAAGCCTTTTATGATGAAAATAATGTGGAATGTGTCTCCAGGAGCCACTTAGCCGATCATAGAATAACATTAAGCAAAGTTCAATAGATAAAAGCAAAGTGGTTTGCAACCAGGGGAAGTACAAGGGATTGCTCACTTGAAAGACATTAAGATTCTAGTGTTTTAAGCCAGGTAGTCTTGTGACATGGTAGTTTCCTTCGATCTAAAGCATTATTCAATCCACAAACATATTTAAAAATGTGTAGCTACATTGTAGAATTCACTTCTAAATAAAACACATCCAATCTCTGAAACAAAGTTAGTCTTTCATAAGGAGATGATGAAATGACAATAAACCTTTATTGTTGTTCATTTTACTTAAAAAAAAAAAAAACAAAAAAAAAAACAATTAGAGTCAGGACAGTCACCTTCAAGGAACAAGTATATTTTGCACAACTCAGGATATTCCAGTAGATCTGAGCTACACTTACCAAATATCATTTAATCCCACCCATTTCTCTTTGGAAAGTCATTCTCATAAGACGACATGTCAAAATGAGCTGGATCTCCTTGAAGCTTATTCCGTGTGTGTGTGTGTGTGTGTGTGTGTGTGTGTGTGTGTTAGTTATGTATATGTAAATGTGTATGTTTGTGCAAGACACAAGCTATGTGTGCCCATGTACATGCCTGTGGAGGCCAGAGGTCAATGTTGGGTATCTTTCTTAATCATTTGCCATCTGTTTTTTTGAGAACGAATTGCCTCCTTCTACATGTAGCTTGCCATTTTTGGCTAGGCTGGCTGGCCAGCAAGCTATGTGAGTCCTTCTTTTTCAATCCCCCTGCACTGTGGGTTCTGGAGATACGAACTCAGGGTCTCTGTTCTCATGGGGATCTGTTTACTCACTGAGCTATCTTTCCAGCCCTTTAATCCTATTTGTCCACAGGGAAGACATGTGTTTGGTACATAATAACAAAACCTAGCCCACATGTTTGTGCAGTTCATCTCTCCTAGAGAACATGAGGCATGAACATGGCCAATTCATCAAGAGCTAATGATTTTTGTTTCTCACATTTCCCCTAGGAAAAAGTCTGATGCCTGCTTCCACTCTCAATGACCACAGAGCTCCCCGCTGAGAGAAGATAAGAGTTCTTAGATCATAGTTCTGACTCCCCTCTAAGAAGTGTTGTGATTGAGAAATTGTCTATGTAACTTGTGTCCAGGTGGATTTAAAGACATGGTTATATAAGAATATTTTATCGTGGAAATAAGTATGTTTCCTCATTAGAGTGTTTAAATGGTAGATCCTTTGGTTAGATCACTAAAAATGCAGTGACCTGGACCACTGAGGTACATAATTAAGTAAACGTATTTTCTGTAAAAACCTAACAATTTGACATCTGTTCCCATTACCCATGTAAAGGTTGAGGGAGAGACCCATTTCCTTTAAGTTTCACTATGATCTCCACATGCATGCTTGTGGCCTATGTGCCCCACTCCCCAACTGATGACATTTCTAAAATAAAGTGAATCTTAAAAAAAAAAAAAAAAAAAAACCAGAGAAGTTGGTGGTGATGAATAAGCACCAACTTAGGTTTATGTTTTATAGTTTTACTACTGATTTTATATAGGCATCGTGAAGCTGAATGAAACCATGGTATCACAGACCCAAGCCTGGACATGTTTACTCATCATGTAGCTTCCTTTAAAAGTCTATCACAAGACAAAACAAAAAACATGAATGTAGAGAGAAGGGGGAAATTCTTGATGTGGGATATAAAAGGAATTAGAAATACACACCACACACACACACACACACACACACCTAATTAGTGATATTTTTCAAGTCAGAGATCAAAAAGACCTACTTATATGGGCTAGAAGTAGGCTCAGACATTTGTGTAAGGATTATATCTTCCCTTTGGAGCTTGTTAAAAGTTCCAACTTCACAGTTCTCGGCACTAGATCATAACAAGCCATTACCAGAAGCTTCCTTCTTAAGTGGTGCTGTCATGACGACCTCTGATGATGTTGCGGCCATATTATTTCCTACCACAACACAACTGAAGTTTGCATGCTACTCTACTGAAGGCTACTATATTCTCAGAGTCCATAGTCTATGATTTCAGGTTTAAAAATAGCTCAATGATGATAAATCAATAGATTTTTTTAGACTTACTTTATTTTCAGAAACATTACGAGTTGGGTGGTGCTGGGGTACACATGTGTGCAGAACGCCTGTGGAGATCATCAAATGACTCCTGAGGTCATTCTGCTTTGTTGTAGAGACAGCATGTATAGAAACTTACTTCTTTGTCAGAGTTGTTCCAGAATATAAAAGAAATCAATTTAGAACCTGGCTGGGATATAGACAGATGGCCAGCCACCCTCTCTGTCCAACTCTTGCTTTGGTAACTCTGAGTCTTCAAAGCAGATTCACTGGAAAAGTGTTTTCCAGACACCAAAGAAAATCTAATTCTAAACAAAGTACTTCTTCAGATTAACTAATCCACAGAGCAAAGCTGACCTGTCTAAAAAATGTTAACAGGAGATGGCAAGATGGTGCCACGGGCAACTTGTTGTATAACCTTGGAGACCTAAGGGCAATGCCAAGACCCACAAAGAAATGAGTCTATGGGTTTATCCTTTGACCTCCCACATCACATGATAAGGAGAGGAGAAATTCTTTCATCAACATAAAAACTTCATAGGTAAATCAAAACTTCTTCCAAATAACATTGTGTCAGTTTGCCATTATCTCAAACAATAACTGATGGAATCACACTGTGGCTTGTGTTGGAGCACAGTTTGGAGATTTCAGCCCATAATCATCCATGTTCTCTGGATTTCTGGCAAGTCAGAAAATTGCAACAGGGTGTACAGAGTAGAACAAAAAAAGATGCCACTGTGTAGCCATGAACAATAGGAAAAAGAGGAGTGGACTTCCCACAATTCCTAGAGGGCCAAGACTCAATTGCCTAAAGTCACTCACAGGATCTTATCACTTGTAAATTGCTCCCATCTTTCAATACTGCCCAGAAGACCAAGCTGCCAGAAATATGGAGCTCAGGAGACATTGATGATCCAAAGGACAGCAAATAGTTTCTGTTTGGTAATTAATTTTGAATATAAACTGTATTTTAATCGACAGATTAAGGAAGTTTATCTAAGTTGTGCTGGTTTTTAGTGTTGCTAAATGTGTTTGTAAAATACCCAGTCAAATACATAGCATAGATATTTATTTCTGCATGGGGTGGGGGGAGAGACAGAGTACACTACCCGCCAAAAAAATGCTGAGATGGCTCTCAACATTGACTCACTATTCAAAAATCACTCATTAAAAATGAATACTAAATGAAAAAGGGTACATTTGAAGGAAACAATACATAAATGTTAGTAAAATACTGGGAAGTTGTGGGTACTTGGGGGTTAATGTTATTACTTTTGTTTCCATTCACGGAGTTGTTTAAATCGGTTTTAAAACAATGAAAAAACATGCTCAGAGTCATTTAGCTTTCTATTCATTTAAAATAGCTCAATGATGATAATTCAATAGCTCAACAATGATAATTAAATGTTGGTTATATCTTAAATTTCAGGTCCTCCATGTTAACCTTTCTCCACAGTCGTTTTCTTTGCTAAACTCAAAATATTTTCTTTGATCCATCCTTTGTTCATTTGGATAAACACAGATATTTATGCAGGTGCACACACATATGCTCTCTCCCTGAAGCAAAGTGCAGCCAAAATTACTGAGCCCTGGAGACTTGTGAACTCAGAAGAGGGTTAACCATGACCTACTCGTCATTTGCATCCTGTCGCTAAATGGTACTGCTTGCAGACAGACAACTCCGTCACTCATGGCTTCTTTCATGTCCTCATTCAACACATTTTTATTAAGAGGCACTACATCTGACCATTGTGGGAAACACAAGATACACTACTCCACACTGGGTAGTAATTCAGTAACTGAAGCATGTTTCCTTTCCTTAGTATTCTTAAATCAGAGGACAGTAATACATAAGTCATTTAGATGCATGTAAGACGGAGTGGAGAAGACTTGGGAAGACAATTGTCAATAGGGAACACTAGTTCAGCATGTACTGCATGCCTATAACCCCACCAGTTGGGAAGCTAAGACAGGAGGACTGAAACTTGGAGACCACTCTGGACTACACAGTGCAGTCTAGGGAAGCCTCAGTTATGCAGGTAGACCCTCTGCCTGAATTAACTGTAATCAGAAGGGTCTGGTGACTCAGGCTTCAAATTTCCAGCTACTTGGGAAGCTGAGGCAAATCTTCTACAGAAAGAATTAAAGGCTCGCCTTTTGTCTCAAAATAAAAAGCGAAAAAAAATTTCCTTAAATACTTCAAAACAAATCAAAAAACAATCAAGAAAGAGAATAACTTAGTAGATAGAGTGAGGGCTTTATAAGTAGAAGGGAAGCCACTCAAGTAGACAGCAATGTAAAGAAGATGACAACATGGTGAGTTTTTATATTTGGTCACTGAAAAGAATCTCCAACTAATAGCCTGATCCTACATCCCACTGAAGCGGTTCAAGCACCCTGGTGCTTAAGTTTGCTGATGACTTAAAGGAGTAATAACTAGAGAGAAGCTAATTTCTTTGAAACATATAAACAGCCCTTTAGAGGCAAGGATTACATAACTGCTCAAAATTTTCCTTATCATGCCTCCTTGCCTTGGAAGACTAAGTACCATGTCACCTAGCTGACTGGATAGACTGTCCCCTTTTCAAAACGAAGTAATGAAATTTTTAGTTTTAACCTCTAAAAGCAGGCCTTGTTTTTCCATTTTTTTTTACACTAAAGAATATTTTTGGAATATTATCATCACTTTTGTTATGAACCATCTGTTCAAGATATGATTTCCTTCCTTCAGGTTAATTGATGATGAAAATAAATCTTTTTCTTAAAATGTTAACTTTTGTGTCCACAATAGTGTACCATTAAAACTAGACTAAAACTGCTGTCCCCAAATAAACCTTTGAAAACAATACAGAGGGTATAATAATGAGATTTTCCACTTCTTTCCAAAAAGGCTGTTGTAACAGAACAATGTCACAAGATGAATCAAACCCCATTCTATATTAAGCAGATGTTTCTGTCATCTGGGGTTTTCATTTTTCATACAACAGAGGCCCCATTAGAACCCACGAAGACCAACATGTCACTGAACTGAATTTTTTTCCTCTCTGAGTAATACCATTACAAATTATGAATTTAATAAGATTCTCCAAATGTTGTCTTAGTCTGTTTTCTACTCAGAACAAAGGGCAATCAATACAAAAAAAATTATTCCCAGAAAACACCAAGATAAACATTTTCTAGTATAGGCATAGAGAAGTAGTCAGAGATGCCATTTATAACTTTGCCGACAGGAACATGGATCATGACATGTTTAAGACACTCATTCAGTGTCATGTGTTTATAAACAGCATTATTAATGCCTCCAAACCAAAAGAATGAAGATGCACTCTGACACGAGGGTTATTTTTTTTCATATTACAATTCTGCCTGGTACATTGTCTACAGGGAATACTTATGACTGTATTACAAAAAAGTAATCTCTAGGCAAAAAAAAAAAAAAAATACTGCTGGGAAATTATTACCCATATAGTTCTATGCAGACATAATGTCTAAGAAACTATGTGAACTTACAAATTATAAATTTGCACATTTAATCAACTGAGAAATGTGTGCTTCATTGTATTTCTAACTGCTAGATTAATCTTCGACTCCTCAATGAAATAAGACAGCCAAATTAAACATTTTTAAAACCATAGTTATATATTCAGGGTTTAACTAAAATTATTCCTAACATACAAAATGAGAGTCTAATTAGATGCTTAGAGATGACATCTTTCACAGTGTGTCTTAAGACTTTTAAGCACTTAAAAGAAAAATTTAAATTATGTTACTTCTTTCAATGTGGAATTGAGTCATTCCAATTGGGCTGTGCCAAATTTACTATGAAGAAATTAGTGATGTGGGATATTAGTAGGATTAAAACATAAAATACTTAAATTGAATAATGTCGCCTATTCCAATTAATCGTAAGTCTCAGTGAATATTTTAAAGCACATATCTGTAGACCAGTACTCGGAAACACATTCAGAAATGGGAAGCTTGGTTCTCTTCCAGATCTACTCATCTTTTTTTTTTTTTTTCATTTTAGGAATTAAAAATTGCTTTCCAAAGCATGAAAAATTCTCAAATCTTATAGGTCTAAAGGTTACACACTGTAGACACTACACTGACTGGGATAAGAAAATTAAATTTTTAGCTGAACTTGGATTAAAAATGTCAAACAACTACTTGTTAACAAAAATTCTAAATTAGTTTGTCTTAAGCCCTAAGACTTAGGATGTGAACAGGACAACACAGTTGAAAAAGAAAAGCACCATATTCCTCCAAGACTAACTTCTGCTTCCATACCATAGAGTTTAAGCAAAGTCTCCTCTTGGCATGACAAGAAAGTAGAATGTGCTAGAATAACAATTGTGGACTGTGGGGCTCAGGCTAGCAACTGTTAGGATGGGTTTTCATTTGAAAATAGAGACAGTACATAAACATCTGTTGTAACTTATAAAATAACACACACACAAAGGTCCCTATGGTAGACATATAGCTTTCTGCTAATCTGTTAAGTAGTAATAAGAAATCCAGTACACCTTAAGGTTTAAACATATTATGACTGAATTGCTAAGGCAGTTAAGTTAAAATAAATATAAAGAAGGAATGCTAATTATAGGTAGATTAACAATAAAGGTTCATAATATTGAACATGTAAAACAAGAAACATAAGTATATCGAAGTCATTCCCAATTTAAAAATTTTTACCCATAATTATATTTTTGTTATATTTACAAAATTCACTCTAAGAAGTCCCTAATAAAATACCGAAGTTCAGTAAAGGAAAAGGATGTGCAAGTTCATTAAATTAGGAAGGAAACAAATGGTTGAAAATTCATAAATTGAGGACCTGCCTAAATATTATCTGACACAACACTTAAGAAAAATGGAAATTTTGCTGAAGATTTAATCTGGTTCATACAACATTAGTGAAAGAAACAAAAGCCACTGCTGGATCATCCTTCAGTGGTTTATCAAATATAATAGATAAGAATAGGCAGAATTATTGAGTTCTAAAAGTAATCAAATCTTTTCCTTTAGAACTATTATGGACATGCAGCCAATGCAATCAGATAGGAAAAAGAATATCTTAAGTGTACACAATGGACATAAATGGAAAGATTCAGTTCACCTTTGTGACAACTGAAAATGGCTGAAACTGCTTGAGTATATAATAAAGAATTCAAATTAAGAAACTGAGAAAATGTTACAGCAACAACAATCACTCGGTCTTCCAGGCAAAGAAACATAGCAGTACCATAGGAGACGTGAGAAACATGAGCAGAGCTCTTTATAATATGTTTCATTAAAACTAAACAAGAGCCAGGCAGGGATGGCG
Organism: Mastomys natalensis; assembly: GCA_021653895.1. Taxonomy (NCBI): domain Eukaryota; kingdom Metazoa; phylum Chordata; class Mammalia; order Rodentia; family Muridae; genus Mastomys; species Mastomys natalensis. Next base: position 753,781 of record JAJTUV010000523.1, on the reverse strand, counting down.
CACACCTTTAATCCCAGCACTTGGGAGGCAGAGGCAGGCGGATTTCTGAGTTCGAGGCCAGCCTGGTCTACAGAGTGAGTTCCCGGACAGCCAGAACTATACAGAGAAATCCTGTCTCGAAAAACGAAAAACAAAACAAACAAACAAACAAAACTAAGCAAGAAGAAAATTCATCCTTATATACTGTCAGTGAAAAAAATTAAACATTTAGTGTTGTCAAATCAAATATACTAAAATATAATCAACAAAGATATGAAGAACCTTTACTAGGTAAAACATGTATATTTATCATTTAAAGATCAACATCTGTAACAGAATATTTCCACCACTACATTTTACAATAAACTCGGTAATTTGGGAGGAGCTAATGTGGGAGGAGTAAGGAGAGGAAAAGGAGAAGGAAAAGGAGGAGCTAGCGGAGGGGGAGGGAGAGGACCAGGAGAGGAGAGAGGGGAAGATGGCAGCAGATGTCAGAGTGTCTCTAGCAGTCTAAGGTAGCAATTTATCAAAATGTTAAATATTGGGCTACAACTCTAATTTTATGGGCATCTTGTTAATTGAGCATTTCCCATTATAAAAAGCCTTTGGATAATATTAATATTAATAATAGGCAGAGCCATCTCCCACGCTGGCATCTTGTGGGTGCCAGGGTCCGTGTTTCTGGCCGGTCTGAGCTGAGCAGCGGCGAGAGCACACCACCACTCTTGGTCTCAGGCCTTGTCTAATCTGGAACATGGCGGTCCCATAAGCACAAGCCAGATGGGCCAAGCAGTTTTAAATATTATCATCAACAAACATCCAATATAAGACGAATACATGGGAAAAAAACGTGTCAGATAATGAATTAATTAATATTGTAAATATGAAAAGTAGTCCTACTTTTTTGGCTGAATATTAATACCCCAATTCTGTAAATATTTTTAATTTTGAACTCAAGTTTTATTTTTAAGAAGTTTTATTAAACTTCCAGTAACACTAGTCTTAGCTTGCCAAAGACATTTATATATGTAATGATGCCATCGTAACCATAATGTAGCAAATATATTAACATCTAAGGTTTAATTGAGATTTTTAAAAGTTTAATTCATGTAGACAAGAAAGTCCAAGTTCAACCTGTCATACCCAGTATTTTAGTGATTTGATAAATAATAGAAACTATAAAAATAACCACAGCAAAAGCCCCAGACCTTCCCTTCATACATAAAAGTCATGTTGACAGAGATCACAGTCTGTATGTACTTAAAGATCAATATATGACTACCAATCTTGCCTAGCCTCCTCTTTCTGGCTTGTTATTTGACTCTGGTACTTACAAAGCCCCTTCCTAGTCTTCACTCTGCTACTTCAACATAAATCTTTACTTAAAAAGAGATAACCCAAAACAGAAGGCCCAGGCTCCCTTGTATAGACATTCCTGGAATTCCTTGGATAGAAATCGGGTTTTCAAATGTCATTTAGAATGGGTTAGTGTCATGTCTGCTGTTGTTGATTTAAAACTATCTCTAACAAAGATATCCAGAGACCCCGATCTTGTTACCTGCCTCTGGCTTTTAGCTGAGAATCTATGTCCCAAATTTATCTTGAAGAATTAACTCTCTAGTTGGTCATCAGGAATAAAATGCTGAGTCACTGCATTCAATTACACGCCACTATTTCCACCCACAAGTGTGGTTGTGTGAATTCTGACCACCTTATCTTATGGGTTAACTTAAAATATATTATTGTATATCATATGGACATATATGTGTGTATGTACATATTTCATATATACATATATGGTGGCTATTCTACTCTAGTAACTTTCATTGATTTGAAATAGGTAAACTTTTTAAAACATATTAATGAAGCATTAAAATCGATGAAAAAACATGTTACTATAGATAAAAGGAGTGATATTTGTCAACTAAAAACATGTTCTAGAACAAATTCTTCTACAAATTTCATGTAACCACTTCATTAAAAATAAGTCCAACTTCATCATTTATAAGCTTTATTCATATGAAATCTTCATTAACTCAAAATGGTAGATTTTTACAGGCATATGAAAATCATTTCTTTCTGTGGATTTCACTTAGTTCTTTGAATTATCTTAGACCACAACCAGGGGTGAGGAAAGCACACAGTGCTGCCTCTTTCCTCCTCCTCCTCCTCCTCTCCTCTTCTTCCTTCTCAGCTCCTCGCTGCAGTGGCTCAGAATAAATGACCTCCATGAATCATCTGTTTACATTTATAGAGATAACAGGAGCAAATGATAACAAAGTGTATTAGCTAAATGATGAACATGCTACCAGAAGCCACACCATGTGCCGTACCATGGAGCTGTGTCCTACCTGTCAGAAGTTATTTCCAAAATAAATGGACCTTAGATAGCATGGCCAATGCTTTCATTTGGGCTGTCACCATGATCAAAGGCAAAGCACTGGGTGATGGATTCAGCTGTTTCAATCACAATGAATGGATTAGATGTCCAGCTGTCCTGATCATCCAAAAGAAAGGGATATGATCTCAAGAGTTTTTAAAAGATGGTGTTTCATGAGATATGGATGATGTCTAAAAGTGACCAAGATTGTATGTACATTTTTATGAATAAGTCTGTAGATTCTACTCAAGCTTCCACTTACGTTCATTCTTTATTAAATTATCTGTAGTTATAGTTCACAATTTTGAATAGCACTCATGATAGAAAAATCACCAATGTACAATGTTAACTGTATCACTTGTTTTAATTCATTTATTCCTTCCAACCATTTCTGAGATGACCAGACACTACCCACATTATAAAGATGGGAAGACCATGACATGAGATTACATTTGTTGAAGGCCATACTATGAAATCTCAGTCTCTTCACAGTAAAGTAACATTTAATTGAAAGGAAATCTAAATCTAAAGTTGACACATGAAGCCAATTTTGATCATGTTGACCAATCGCAATAAACTCAGAGAACGAACTATTCAAGAGTGAATTACATACAGTAGTCACTATATAAAATGCCAATAAGATTAATAATATGTGTCAGTAACACACAATCCACTCCAAATTCTCAGGTTAACCATGAATAAATGCAAATGATAAGTGAAATAAAACACTCTAGAGCCCTGGTCTATCCAAGCGACCAAATGTGAACATGAATGTGTGTGTAAGAGAAAACTGATATTCACTTAACTTCCCAGCAGGGCTTGAAATTAAATCATTTCTTACTGCTGGACCCTTTAGGCTGAATGAAGAAATTAAGTAACTGCTGGGGTTGGTCTCTGGGCCCAGTACTACTTAATCAGACCAAGTGCAACATCTCCACAAAGAGCCTGCCATACTTAATCAGCAAAGTAATTACCATGCCCAGAATTATTGACAGTCGACTTGATGCAATTACCTGATTTTGACCATAAATGGAGTGGAAGTAATGATGAGAAAACTAATATATGACTTTGACTAAGGAAGGCCTTTCTAAAATGTCACAAAAAACAAAGCCATGAATGTTTAAAAAAAAATTAACAAAGTTAATCACTTACATTCTAATTTTCTGGGTTGCAAACAGATAAGTTAAAGAAAATGAAATAAACAAGATGAAATGAACAATGTCAAACTGGAAAGATTTACAGTCCCAATAGTACATTACAGACAACATCTAATTTCCTTAATATATAAAGAACTCATATAAATAAATAAGAAAAAGAATTTCCATAGAGGAAGGGAAAAATATCCTACTGAGTTGTTTACACATGTATGTTTCAACTCCATGGGATACTTAAGAACACAAAATGATACATCATTCTAATAAGCAAAATTCAAATTAGAAGTACACTGAAATTCACATTGAAAAGTTCAACATTTATAAGTCTTATACTAGTGAAGTTATCAGAAAAATATAAATTATCTCACACTGCTGAGATGACAAGTTCCATAACGACTGATTATAGGTACACATATGTGTATATATGCATTTTACATTTATTAATTTCTTGAGGGGGTGCTTGCCAAGGTCACATATGCAGTTCAAGGCACAACTTACAGAAGTCAGTTCTGCTTTGGGGGACTCAAACTTAGACTCCAAGACTTGGTGTTAGCATCAGATACCTTCACCACCTCCCTGGCCTGCTGCATATACATTTTAACCCACTATTTAACTATACAAATTTATCTGAGTCATAATTTTGCAGTTATAAAAAAGTTAATTACTCTCTTATGAGGATTTGGCATGTTAAAAGGACAAATGGATGACTGAGGTGGCTGAATTGGTAAATTTCACTAAACCTAATGACCAGAGTTAGATCCTTGAACCCCGATATGGTGGAAAGAAGGAGAAAAAAACACCCAAGTTAACCTCTGATCCCATCACTTGAGAAGTTTTGCATAAACATACACATGTCCATGTGCATGTGCACATGCACGCATACACACATACACACATACACACACAGAAAAAGAGAGAAGAGGGGTGGAAATATAAAGGAAAATATATAAATAAATATATTTTAAAGGGACAGTAAACTATATAAATATTCACAAAGCAGGAACTAGTAAAGGTGGGTTCTTTAAGCTGAATACTAGCCAGCTTCGGTAAGGAATGAAAAAGGTTCTACTCTAGTATGTATAAAATATCCAAATTTATAACATATTGAAATATTGTACAGTGAGTTAAACTGTTATGTCATGTGCTTAAACTTATCACTGAAAGGGTTTTGCAATTTAGTAATTCAAGGGTTCCAATAAGAACTACAGGTGTGTAGATTTTTACTATGTAATGTTTATAAAGTTTTGAAAATTGAGCTATGAGAATGTTCTGACTACTTAAAAGTTAATTAGAAATATTTATCTGTTTTTAAGATTCAAAATTAATTTAGGGTTCATGAACTAAAACTACCCAATAAGGCTGAGTCTGAATACATACTTGACACTCTTTTGTATTTTTCTTTGGTAGAGATCTTGGGTCTTTCATAATATTTAATTATTCTTTCACATACACACATACACACACACATACAAACACACACGAATGCACAAACAGAAACGCACACACACATGCACATATATGCACACAAACACACATACACACACAAACACACATATACAAAAACAAAGATTCTCAAATACACACATACACACACAAGCACATACAGACAAAAACACACATATGCACAAACACACACACACACACACACACACACAGCACTTTTACATCATCTGTGCCAACTAAGTGCTAACTGAAAATGTCTCTGGGCAAGCATCCTTCAATAATAATAATAATAATAATAATAATGATTCTGCAGAAGGGAAGTGATGAAATGGGAATAAATGTTACACAAATTCAAAGCTAGTTGATCTTCTATTTAATAGAAAGACCTACAGCATAAAGCAATTCCAGAAAACAAAGTTCAAGAAGATTCTTTGCCCAAAGAGGAAAATATGCATGTGGTAGAAAGATGTCAGGTGGAAAACCACATCCTAAATCAAATTGAATGTTTATTGGAAGTAAGAATATGAGATAACATAAACAGGAGCCTAGCATCATCATCACCAGAGAGGTGTCATCTAGCGACTTGTGGAAACAGATGCAGAGACCCACAGCCAAACATTAGGCGGAGCTGAGGGAATCCTGTGGAAGAGAGGGAGGAAGGAGCTAGAGATGCCAAGAACACCGCAAGAAATTCCCATAGAATCAACTAACCTGGGCTCAGAGGAGCTCATGGAGACTGAACCACCAACCAGGGAGCCTGCATGGGTCTGATCTAGGCCCTCTCTGCTTATATGTTATGGTTATGTAGCTTAGTCTTCTTGTGGGACTCCTAACAGTGAGAGCAGGACCTGTCTCTGAAGCTTTTACCTGCTTTGGGACCCTTTTCCACCTAAGGTTGTCTCCTCTAGCCTTAATACAAAGGGAGGTACCTAGTCTTACTGCAACTTGATATGCCATGTTTGTTGGATATCTCTAGAAGGTCTGTTCTATTCCCAATAGAAACAGAAATGGAAGAGTGGATCTGTGTTGGGGGTGGCGTTGGGAAAGGGCCTGGGAGGAAAGGAGAGAGGGGAGGTTGCTGTGAGGATGTAATATATATGAGAAAATAAATAAATAAATTAGTGCGAACCAGGCATGTGGTGCATGCATATAATCCCAGCACGCCTGAACCAGAGGCTGGTGGAGTTCCATGAATTGAAGGCCAGTCTGTCGATTGAACAAGTTCCAGGACACCCAAGGGCTACTTAGATGAACCCTAAGCAATACAATAAAATAAAATGAAATGTAAATAAATAAAATATCAAAGAAAAAAAGAATATGAGAAAAGTTGCCAAATGAAGTCGAAATAGGGGTTTTCACATATTATTCAAGATTCCAGCTACTGAACCTTAACTCATTAGAAACTGTAGAGTGTATGCTCTGTGTGAGTATGCCCGCATTTGTGTGTGTGTGCATGTGTGTCTGTGTGTGTATGACACAAAGACTGTATAAATGCAACCAAAATAATTTTATTTTAATCCAAGTATTGGGGCAAATAAATTGTGATCACCCCATTTAGATGCACTCTGCAAGTTTAAATTACTAGAATTATACTTCCAAAAACAAAACTATTTTAAAATTCTCTGTCAGCCAGTGAGCTACCAGGAATTAAAAGCAGATTAGACCGACACTAAACTCTGAGTTGTCTTCCTTCCATAGAATCTCTGTTTCGGATTCAGAGCTTCTCTGACCTTTAACTATCCACAATTTTTTTTTTTTTTGATACCACCATTTTCTGGCTTACCAAACTGTTTAATGTATTCCCACAGAAGCCCATGGCCTTTTGAAGTTTAAAGGACCTATTAGAAGAGAAGTTTGAGATACACCATAATTTTACAGGAACAAATAAAAGGTCAAAGGCCCTGAGCTGAGAGATGACAAGACGGTTCACTGGTAAATCAATACAAAGCTTTCTGTTGACCGTGGCCAAGGATTTACGAGCAAAGGGCAGATCATTTAGAGGGTGCAGGAAACCTGTCCTTAAGCACCAGAGGCCTACCGGTGCTGTTCTAACACCCAAAAGCCCCTGGCTCTTTATTATAAATATCACAAAAAACAGCTTACAGTTAGATTCTAAATATTTAATACTTTAAATAAAAAGTTTATATATTTTTCAATTAAGTAAGAAACCATATATCCCATGGAATAGTATAGGAGCTAGGTTGGCCTCAGGGTTTAATCATTAATGCATTCAACTTCCACTTTGGTATGAGTAACACCTTGAAATTCCTCCAAAGCAGACTCTGGAAAATGGAGGGTGTAGGGTTAAGTGAACCACCAAATAAGCAGTGTGCTTAAGTTCAGAGGATCAATGCGATCGGAGAAGAGATGTCTACAAGGAAGTTAATTTGTCAAGAAAAAAAGACCACTGTGTTAAAATGGAAATTATAATAAAGGAGATTGAAGAAAATAAAAAAGCAAAACCAGGATTTGGCTCGAATCCCAGATACACTACCTAAAGATTGATTTCAAAGTAAGTTTCTAAAACACATGGACACTTGCATTGTTAAGACAGCCAGTAACCACATGCATGTAGCTGTTAGTGGAGATTTAAGGCTCACGCAGATTTTGAAGGCAGTAGAAAAATAGGTTAACAGCTTACTTATCAATAGCCTTTGTTTTGGCTATGACTTAAAATGCTTATATTTTTACTTTGTGTTAAATTACATAATATCATAATTGGTTTCACCTTCCTCATTTTTACTTTTAAATGTACCTACTCTAAAACGTAAAAATACTTATGTGGCTCAATATTTATATTTTATATTCATACTTTCACTGATTCATGCTTTTGTGTATGATTTGTATGTATGGATATATATGTACACAACACACACACACACACACACACACACACACACTCCCTATTGGAAACACAAATCACAGAAAATACTTTCCAGAAGCACAGGGCATTAAAGCCATAAAAGGCCATTGCCAGCACTACACAAGCAAGCACAGCCTTTGAGTGACATGGGTTCAAGACCAGGTCAGTCGAAGCTCGCCATAATATTTGTAATGTCTGGGGAGCCCGAGAGGGGAAAGTGATCGAATGTCTACCTGTTCTAATCCCCTGGTAGAGCAGGCAGTAGCTGCAATAAGCTGCCTTTCTAGATAAGGGGATACAAGTGATTATAAAGAAACCCTTAGAAATCCATGCAGTCAATCATGGAGAAACAATGTGTTTGGCATTCCTGAGGTCAGTGAATTCTTTTTTCCATATTTAGCAGCGTGCTCTACTTTGTCGATTTGCAAAGATACCTCCTGCAGACTGAAATATTGGGCTTGGTTTACTTCTCTGCACTGTCTACAGACACTGTAACTCACCCCAATGACTGACTTTCCTCTACCAGTCATCCAGTCTGAGTATGAGGCTTCTTCCAACCACAAGTGCTAGGGAGCGGGTGAGAAAGGTATAAATGTAAAATCTAATTTGTAAGCTCTTGTAATTACAAACAGAACTGAATCATGGAGTCTCCCTTTTGTTAAGACACCACGCAGTCATAGCACGCCAGCTTCCAGGGACAGTTCCCTCAAGATGACATGGCAGGCATTAGAAGCTAAAGCATATCTTTTGGTTTAGGCAGGGTGATGGTGTAAATACTACCATTGACTAAAATGATCTTTAGTTTTTGTCAATAGCTAGTGCCTTTGACAATTTGATATAGTCAAGTGATATTAAAACGCATGCCAATGTGAACCTTCCCACATTCCAACTCTAGCAAAGTTCAAGTTCACTCTAAGACGTTGTCCTGTACATCCAAGATGCCTGCCATGCAAGACAATCAATATCATTTCTTTTGACTGTGGCATCTTTCTACATGATTCTTAAGGCAGGAAAATGATTTTTTCAGACTAGAGAAAAGGTACTTTGTGAATAGAATTTTTTTAAAGTGCAATCTTCAATTTATAGATTCCACAACTCTAAGATCACTTTCAGGATCACAACTCCGGTCTCCCTTTCCTTTGTTCAACTGGCCTACAGACACAGGTCTCCACTATGTTTAAAATGTAGTTAAATATCATGCACTGGCTGCCGACATTATGCTGTTATTACCTTAAAATGGAAACATTCATTTAAAGTATATAAGTGGTGTACTTTTAAAGAACCTTCCTGTGGTTTTCCAAAAGCATTCCAAAGAGGTTACTTACGTTGCTTTGAAACTGGTTTGAGTTATGGGAAGGCCATAGCCTCAGACCAGCAGCTGAGACAGCAAAGGAGATGAAAGTTTTCAGCTTTGAGATCCAAGGGCGAAATACAGCTGCCACAGCTGGCCCGCTCAGATCTCAACACTTAGTAGAGCGATGGAGAAGGTGATAATGCTGTGTCTGGTTTGAAAAAGCGCATTAATAAAAACAATCTTTAAATAGAGCAGGGAAATCAATTAATCAAATCTAGGCCCTGGGCTGTAACATGAAAACATTAAAATACAGTAATAATAAAAAGCAAAGGAAAGGGAAATCCGCTTAGATTCTTAAAGACATTCCACTCCTGAGACATTCACTATCTAACTCAAAGAGTCCATTCAGTACATCATGGATATTAGATATAAGAAACCAAGAATTTCCACATTGTGATAAAGAACAGGATTTTTTTTTTTTTTTTTTTTTTTTTTTTTGTCAAAGCTATGTCTTATGTAATAAGAGCCAGTAGCATCTCTGGCTGTCTCTTCCTCTCTGTCACTCTGTTTCTCTCTGTTTCTCTCTCTCTCTCTGTTTCTCTCTCTGTGTTTTTCTCTCTCTCTCCTTTTTTAATAAATATATTTTAGTTTGAATTATGTGTGTAGCTGTCTGTGTCTCTGTGTGAGTATATGCATGTGCATTGAGATGTCTATGGAGACAAGAAGTGTTGGTCGGCTTTGCAGCTTGAATTGCAGGCATTTGTGAGTTACGTGGGGTAGGTGCTGGAAACTGAACTGTGGTCTCCAGAGAGAGGAGTATATGTTCTGAACCAATAAGCCAGGTCTCCAGATCAGTTCTGTTTCTTTTTAATCGTTAGAATTCAGAACACAGGAGTAAAACTAGCTTAGATTTAGAGATTAGCTATGTCAATAGGTTAAGTATCTGAAGTTTAACCTCCAAACAGCTGCTCAAAGAGAGTATGCATGCTTCCAGGAAGTCGAGAGAAACCAAAACATAATATTCAAATGGAAAATAATTTCTTCTAAGTAATTAGAAATTTAAGAAAAAATATTAGTTTTCAAGTGATAATGTCTTCCTTCCAGTAAGTTCAAAGTTCTAAAATGTCATTAACCTTAATGACCAAGCCACCAAGCCAGGTAGGTAAGAGAGTTGACACTTATTATTACATATATTTTAAAGATTGGAGCCTCGACTTGCTAAGGAAATTTAACTTTCTCAAGGATCTAGAGTCACTCAAAGGTAGAAATGAGCCAAGCCTACTCATGTTAGACTGGACACTCCACACCACTCAGTAGAAACGAGTTCTGCTATCAAATACATAAAAGGTTATCATGATAAAAGGTAGAATACTTCATATAGAATTAGTTTTGTTTATTTATGTAGCAAATGAGCATTTATAAAATGAGAAACCCTACAATCGAATATTAATATCACCAAGTAGTAGATCATTGTTCTAACATTTTCCCCCATTTATTCTCATCCAAATGAAATATAAAACCAACCTATATGCTTTGACTGCTAAGCACACAGTTACTTATCCAAGGCCAAACAAACAAAACCAAACCACACAAACAAAATCTACCTCGGATGCCATAGGAGACAAAGGAAATATTTTGTTTCAATGGAACCAGGAACCAAAGAAAAGTATTATTTCAAAGTGGTCTACTGTCTATTTCACATGACAAAGAGATGTATGAATTTCATGTCTTCGTCCCTCTTACACCAATAGGACATCTGACAGTGTTGTATGGCTTCAATGAGGAACACTTCCGTGCAGGCATTCACTAACTAAAGGCATCTTGGGTCCTGAGGATGAAGGGGCTAACAACAGAGATCTATTTCATCACTCTTAGTTACAAAGGCTAAGCAGAAGCCTAATAAAGCAAGATAAGGCTTAGGGAACACAAGTTACTGTTACAGAAGAGGTCAAGGAATGCCTGGCTTGGTGACCTAGACAATCAGACTGTAAGGAAGGGATGAAGTAAGTCTTTGGGGGAAAGAAACTGCGAGACACCAGGCATATAGCAAAGCTCAAGTGAAGTGGTCCTTGATGGAGAAATGATTATTGAGAGGGTAGGAGATTGAGAGAAGGGAAGAAACTATGTTTCATGTTTGTATAGAGACAATGACTTTAGCACAAAGCAAGAATAAAATCCCCAGGAATTTAAGGCACTGTGTGAATAGATGGTGTTTAGAAAGATTATCCAAGGAACCTGATGAGAGGGTGGTGTTGGGGCTGAGCTGAATCGGAAGTCAGCCAGCTCACTTATGAAGCTATGCCAGTGAATTCTATATGGAAAGATGTTGGTGGCTCCCTCTGCCATAGTATCAGGGGATAAACAGAGAGTGTGGACACATCACAAGGCTGAGATGACAGATTTTACTGCTGGACTAGGAAAAGGGTTATCAAAGAAAAGAAAGTCAAGGCTGACTTCACAGCATGGAGGCTCAGCAAATGTGTGACGGAATTTCAGTTTTAATGAGCTGGAGAGAACACTGAGTCCAACAGTCTTTGAACAGACGCTGCTTTAAACTCAGTAAATTGAAATGTCTTTTTTTTTTTCTTATTTGATCATCAGCGGACATGGTGGATGTGCAATTCAATGAAGAATGATTTAAAATTACAGAGCTTTAAGGGATCTAAGCAAAAAACTCCTTCATTCATTGGCAGAAACACACAGAAAATCCTCCTTATAAACACGTGTTACTCAGAGAGCATCGGCAGTCACCACAGTTTTATGAAGCCCATTTGTTTTATCTCTCATTTCCTGGTATCATGCTATAACTACCTGTGGGGAGAAAAACACTGGTCAACAGTTATTCCAAGAGCTTTGCTTTCTCAGTCTGACCAAGAAAAGGTGATTTGGGGTACTCTTGGATTAGAACGTATGAAGCAGAAGAGTGTGCTCAGACTCTAATGGTTGCAACTCATAACCCAAAGGTAGAAATACACACCCTAAGGGATCTGTCTTATGTGATCTGAAAGGTTAGTTATGTGACAGTAGCATATCGTCTCCATCTCTACTTCTGTTCTCATTCTTCCAACCCAAAGCAAATACTGAAGATGAAGGAGCTAAAAGGATTTGAGCAGAGGTTGGAGATATTCATCCACCAGCAATCCCTACCAGAAATTGTGGATTTTTTTTTTCCCAGTTTTATGACAAAATGAAGCTAGAGCAGAACTCTTCCTGTTCTTATCTTCACTCTGTATCTCCTAATCTTGCTCTCTCCTATAGGGTGCATTATTTGGCTCAGAAACGAATCACATGTGTGAGAACACATAGAATCTCCCAAGATCTTATATAACAGAAAAAACATTCTCATTGCCTAGTGATGTCTCCACTTACACACTGTATTCAATGACAGGTGCTCCAGTATTTGAGGTGGTGCCATTGACAACCCTACTGCACTGCTGGGCATTTACAAATACAGCATATGCAGTTACATACAAAACACACTTCATAATGGTGGTAAGTATCTACAGTATAATATATTCATTTGCTATATTATTCTTTTTTTTGTTACTTCAGAGTACATGGTCTGCATTTACTGAAAGAGTGTGGTACATGTGTCATCTGATGCTGGAATTTGCATCATCTTCCTCGAATTTCCGAAGTGTGTTGATTGTATCAGAGGCTACAAGGAATGGCTGACCTAAACCTCCTAGGCTGTGGTAAGTAAACTCCATGATGTTCATGCAGAGTTGAATGTATTGGATGCTTTTCTCAGTATATGTCCCTGTCAGAAAGCCATATAGAACTGTTTGTACTCACTTCCCCTTCGATACTGTTTTTGGCTAAGAAGCTACGTGTTCAAAAATGGATTCATATTTATTAGCTAAATTAAAACAATACCTTTTAAGAAATAAACGAGCAACATCAATCCTTTTAAAAGCTTACTGGAAAAATTTTAGAATTAATTCAGAGTCAGATAACAAAAGCTTAATAGAAAGGCAATGAGGAAGTCACATTTAAAATAGCTACGAGGAAAACAAATACAATCACAACTATGGCATCACCATTGGATTGAGAGTAATAGAAGGAAAACAGAACACCAGGGCAGTGCATAATAGAGAATAAACCAAAGTCATCATAACTTTTAGGGAACTAAACTTCACTTGAACAAGGTGGGTGCAAATGAGAACAGCTAAAGTGAGAACCCCAAGGTAGATTACAGGTGGTAAGTATCTACAGTACAATAGATGATGCCCCAGGGAAACCACTCCATCAGGAAGGCCGTGTTAGAAACAGAAAATGTCATCTGTCAGCTCTTGTTGCAAATAGTTTTTATGTATGTTGATATGGCCTATTGGTTTCTAAGTCCTACTAGACAGAGAACACACCAAAAGATTCTAGCCAGTGAACTGAGAAAACACCTGTCTTTGTGTAATTTGGTCCTCTTCCGGGAATTGCCTCAGAGGAAGTCTGTTAAATAATTATGAAGGGAATGCTTCATTTTCAAAATATACACTTCATAGATCATGGATGAATGTCATGAGGAAAAATGTAATTGCTGACTGCACTGAGGAAAGACAAAGGATGCAGACTCTTCCTGTGGCTCCCGGAAATGTCTGAGACTTCCCCTGTCCTCACTTTAGAAAATGCCTTCTCCACTTTTTACTACATGACTATTTATAAATTGTGGCTAATAATCCTCACAGAGAAGTGTCAGCAGCCATTAACAAAGGATAGGTGAAAGGAGAATATGTATATCAATTTTGGAAAATGTAAATCAGATTATAAGCCACACTTGATTAATTACACAATAGAAGATATGTTAAAATGTGACTATCGAGCCAATAGGACTATGTAAAAAAATAAAAGAAAACCCAATGCGTTTTCAGTGGTATGGTGGCCTTTGATGTTAAGATTTTGATTTATTTAAATTAATTCTCCTCATTTAATCAAAAATCATTTATATACTCTTACTTAACATATTGTTTGCTCCAAGAAATACAAATATTTTGGTCATTTTCTGAACCTGATATTTTACAAACGTATTAGCAAACATTCATAGTACATTCATAGTATTAATGATGGCTTGAATAATCATCCCTGCAAGTACTATAAATTTAAGTAACTCATGAAGTAATGGTTTAGCCATTCCCAGAAATTTAAATCATGTTTTAATTTAGAATCAGTTCCTAGGAAATGAAACATAACATAACTTCTAGCATGTGTTCATTTTTAATGGTTTCTAACAATCTCTCAAACTATTTAAGGCTCTCATTTAGGATTATGAGGTATTCATAATTGAGCCAAGCAATTTAACACATGCTAAGTAGATGTACAAAGTTGATTTGTGGGAAGGAGTACTTTGAAATATATTTGAGCCCAATTAAGTGAGAATCTTTATCATTATAACAAATTCTTCTACATGATATTGTACATCCCATATCCTGTAGTGTAACAGTGCTTTTAAATTTCTTCGAAAAGAGACTAGTAACTCAGATATGAGTAAGAAGCCTAGAATGATAACCGATTGAAGATGACTTTATAATCTAATTCCTTTTTCCATTACAAATACGTCTGACACATCTGCAGTTCTTCGTCGTCATTTTTTTTGGGGGGGGGCATGTCATATAAGCAAGAAGAAAGGTTCTCATAAAGAAGCAGAGAAGGTGGTCAGAGCTCGAATCAAAGCCGACTTTAAGGAATGGGATGAGAATCTGTATTTTTACTAGGAAGAATGTCTGGAACCTTTGAGGGATGTTGAGGAAGTGGAGGATGAAATCATATCCATTTATCAAGTGGATTTTTTTAAAAAGATCTATTTATTTATTTTATGTATGAGTGTTCTGTGTGTACACCTGCATACTAGAAGAGACCATCGGAACTCATTATAGGTGGTTGTAAGCTATCATGTGGATAATGGGAATTGAACTCAGGACCTTTGGAAGAACAACTGGTACTCCTAACCACTCAAAGTATAGCGCCAGATCAACATTTCATTAAATATATCCTTTTCTTCGTGGCCAGTAAATGAGATGGATAATAGCGTAGAGAAGTTGCTATAAAGGTATCTTTTAAATGCCATTAACATTTAAGTCAGTAGGCTGATTAGCAAAAATTATCCTCCTTGATGTGGCTGGGGCTCATACAAACCATTGAAAACCTTAAGCAAAAAGGCTAGGGACACTCTGGGAAGAAAGCATTGGCCTGCTCTGTCTTCTGACTCAACACTACATCAACTATTCACAGGTTCTCCCATCTATCAGCACTTCAGCTCTTGAATTTGTTCATCACTAGAAGTACACAGTCTTATTGGCCAACATCATAACATAAATCTCAGTCTCCCTACCTCTATGTACTACATACAAAAAGAAAGAGAAAAGCAGAGAGATAAAGAAATAGAGAGAGAGATTTCTTACTCCCACCGTTTCAATTGTTGAGGGATATATTTTGTATGTGTATACATAATGTGTGCTTATGCAAAGTAAGGTGGCTCACTGTGCATACTGACATTACGGTTGCACATTGCTTTCGTAAACGTGTACATTCTATTAGATTTTTTTTAAAGATTTGTATTAATTACATCTCTGTGTCTTCCCCTGTAGAGGTTAAGAATGAGTGCAGTTGAATGAAGAAGACATAAAAAGAGAGTATTAGGTCCCCTGTAGGTAGAGATACAGGCATTTGTGAGCTACCTGAGATGAGTGCTGGAACCCAGAATCAGATCCTCTGTAACAGCATCAAGCAGTCTTAATCATGGAGCCATCTCTCCAGTTCCTCATCTATGACTTTTCAAAGACAATTAATAGTTTTAGTTTTAAAAACAGAAACAAGGAACCAATTGTCTTAAACTAAATACATGAACTGGAAATTTACATTCCAACTCTCAAATTTATTCCTGGAAAATATTTCTCAAAGATATGTTTTAAAGTACGTACAATTTTAAGAAACAGGCTGTCTGAAAAAAAAAAAAAAACACAAAATGTTAATATTATAACTAGAAAGGATGTGAGTTGCTCAGGAAAGGAACTGTCAAATAAACTGAAGTTTGGCTGACCATAACCACCCAATACTGCCGAATGAAGAGGATGCCAATGTGCTATATCTGGTCTTGGGGGTACATGAAATATCTGTTTTGAAAATTTGAACACAACTTCCAAAAACCAGGCTAGGACTGAGTGCACTGAATCACACTCTGCTTACTGAGTCCCATTGTACACTCAACCAGTGCCACCCCAAAAGTAATCTGCCATGGTAAGTCCACCCTAGAAGGAAAATTCAGTGCCTGGAGAATATTATGCGTCTGAGTTAACATTCTAGCACCTACTCTAGCATGTTGCTTTGAGCTTAATTGAATTGATTCTGCACTGAGAAACATGAATAGTTTTGGAGGGCTAACCACTCGGTTTGAAGCCTGGAAAGTCAAGTCAAACCTCACCAGCAAAGAATTCACCAAGGAAAAGGTGCAGAGCCATCCAGTGATACATGTTTGCCTTGAACTATGAGGGAGGGAAGAATTCCCCAGGCCAGATCAGCTCTTTCCTTGGTAGTTTTTATCATAGTACATGAATCAGGTTGTTCTCTCAGCTTGGCTCAGGTATCCTCACTAAATATTGTGTTACTAACCATTCTGCATTCTGCACTTCTCTGCTCAGATACATTCGTAATGATCTGATTTTAACCTTTCCCTGTAAAGACTAGCTCACAGACAAGAACATCTTGGGTAGAATAGTCAATTCTAAAAAGTATTAACCACAAAAATATTTTTGTGTTTACATCTGAATTTTTTAACTCTACACACATACACACACACACACACACACACACACACACACACACACACACACAAACAACACACACAAACACAAAACCAACCTGGGAATACAAATAGCTCATTCACTCCACATTAAATGGTGAAAACTCAGAAGTTTTTTCCTCTTTCTTTTGAAATTCTATTGGAAAGGGAAAGAGGAAATCTCCTCAAGATCCAAATGGCTCTCACATGTAGTTGTTGTTATACTAAAAGATGCATGTTTCAAAGTTAAAGTACAGCTAATTCCAAGGGAAATTTTCAGAAATGGTACACTGCTAGGACTTTTCTTTTTGGAAAGCTTCAAGGGTAACAAATTACATTCAGAAAGTAAGATCCATTTCCTAAGTAATCTACATAATGGTTGCAATTCATCTACAATTTTGAACATAAGAAAATGGTTTTGAACAGGAAATCTGGGTTGCAACGTCTAGGAGTCATTATAAATTTTTCAAATGAAATGCAAAAATGTGAACTAACCCAAAAAAGAACATTCAACCTACAGTAAATATCACATGCTTGCCAAAAAAATATTTTTCAAACCCAGTAGGAAAGGCCAAAAACAACCACATAAACAAAGTGAATAAACATGTCACCAGAAGAATATTGATGCTATCGGAAGCTAAATAACTTCCCTTGCTTATTACTAGGATGTCATCTTATGAGATAAGATATTGCACCATAAATTTAAAGGTCACTGAACTTTTCAAGGTAGCCCAAACATTGTAAAGACCTCCATAATTCTCCCAACAGTTAGAGTATAGCAAATAACTGCAACAGTCCAGCTATGTCAGGAAAGTCTACTCATTTGCCCTGACCTTTGGGTACAATGCAATGTAGTCAAATTATCCAAAGTCCTCTGGTCTATTTAAGGTTAGTGAACACTATAATTATTATATTGTATATCTTTATTTAATTTTAAATGTTTTCATCTTGGATAGTAAAAACCGTTTATAAGTGTCAGAAAATTGAAAATTAACATAGTTTCTATTCTCATCAGAAATCACCACAATGAAGCTGTTCTTTATTTTTGAAAACCCCTTCTCTAAATTTGGATTTGTGCCTTTTAAAATGATACCTACAACTTTAAACAAAAGGTAATTGTATTTAACAAGTGAGTGTTTAAATAGTAGTATTCACAATTGCATCTAATTTCTTGAGCCAACTAAAGATCGAATTATAAGGTTTTATGACAATGACACACAATGTGTTTTATCTTATTCTATTGGTTGGATCCTGTGTGCTTGCTGTGATGTTTGTTTGTTTGAGATAAGGTCTCACACTATAGCTTTGCCTAACCTGGAAAATTTTATTATTATTATCTAATGGAGGAAGGACTTGAAAGCACAGCAAGTCTCCTCCTTCAACCTCTTGGATAACAGAAATGAGCCACCATGCTTCATAGCTTATTTATGCTCTTAAAAGCTGTTTCTGAAAGCCTGAAACAGACAGTGAAGTTATCAGACAACAAACCTATGGAAATAAATACATTTGGGTGGTCCTAAGACTGTGCATATGAAAATATTATGCACTCCTAGACAAGCTTCAATTTTTTAATTTAATAGACCTGGATGCATATTGTTTGCTGAAGAAAGGGTCTATTTACATAGCAGGTAACCATAGATCATTATTTTAGCCCAGGCAGGTCCCAAACTCAAGGCAATCCCCTGCCACAGCTTCTTGAGCATTGAGACAATAGGCATTTGCTGCAATATCAGGTTACAGTAATTCTTTTTATTAGAGTAAATTAATAACATATTTACTTTACATTATTTTATATTGTTGGGGGGGGGTTGCTTGCCATCATGTGAGTATAGATGAAGATCAATGGACAACTTGTGAGAGTCAGGTTTTCCCACTTCCCTATTTGGTTTCTAAAGACCAAGCTCAGATCACCTGCCTTGGCAGCAAGCAGTTTTACCACATGAACCATCTTGCTCATCCAATTAGAGTATCTAGAATATTCTGAATTTAAAATTCAGTCTTCAAGAATGGGACAGATCCTGGATCAGAAAGGAAAGCAATAGACAAGGTGCGGATATTGTCACTGTATGAGGGAAGTAATGGGGTAAGCGAGCAAAACAGCAGTGGTTAAGACTATTGGGAGATTAAGAAATGAATGTGAAGGTACATGAGCTTTAAAGGGAAGGGAAGTAAGATATCCTCTGCTTAGATTTTTATATCCATAAGTTACAATGAGAAGGACCACTGATTGAAGTTCCTACTGATGTCCCTAGCTACTATAGTCTAACAATGGTTGAAAAGTTGGTTTTGACTCAGAAGAAAGATAGATCCACACCATCCCAGGAAAGTAAGAGAGAGTATTCAAAATAATAACAATATAGTAATAAAAATATAAGTATAAATGAGTTTAAAGAGGAAAGAGCC
Source organism: Mastomys natalensis (assembly GCA_021653895.1). NCBI lineage: Eukaryota > Metazoa > Chordata > Mammalia > Rodentia > Muridae > Mastomys > Mastomys natalensis. The sequence goes on along the minus strand of JAJTUV010000523.1, from coordinate 734,497 downwards.
CATGTAAGGCATGACTCTAACCACAGACCAGCATAGCTGGGCACAGCACTGAGCAGTCAGTCCAATGGGTTTTTCCTGTCTAGAGTCCATATGGCTTGCATGCCGAGTTGAGCAGCCTCACCTCAGCTTGAGTTGTATGCTTTGCCTGTGCAGTGGCCATCCAGAACACTCAATGTGTTCCCTTTTGCAATTTTTCTAAAAGCAGCACTCTTCCCAGAGAAGACACTTTCCCACTTTGCCCCAAACTCCTCCCATTATCCTGCACTGCACATTTTCCTTAACTCTCCAAGTCAGGGCATCTTCTACTGTCTTTATATTGAGTCTTAGTAATTTCCTCTTTTAAAAAATGGTATTTATTTATTTATTTACTTACTTACTTATTTATTTATTTTACAATTCCATACATGTAACTTCAGCATAATATGAAACTCATACCCAGTTGAAAAAAAAATGTTGGGCCTTGTGGGCTTCCTCTTCATTATTTCATGGAAATACTAACTTTTAATCAGTCTGTGTTTTATGTGTACGCTGACAACATTCTCACAGTTACCTCTGAACTCAACACCATTAACTTCCTCCTTCCATCCTACTCTTGGGCATTTCGGGAGCCTAGGCATTAAAGACAGTGGTCCAAACTCCAAGCCCTTTATCTTCATCCTCTGAAATTCTACTATTCTTTGTATTTCATTCTTATTAAAACTGGCATCAGAGCACTTAGGTTCTTGGTAGAAAGCTTCATATCTGGATGACATGTACCTTCAACTCCTCTTGCAAGCCATCATCCTGAAAGTGTTTCATAACAACATCACCTTCCTCTTTCTCTACCACCATGATTCTAGCTTCTGATTACATCACTTCTCTGTACAATAGCTTTTTAACCCATTCTGCCTTTAATACTTATTCCATATTGGCTCCAAGCTTTTTTTAAACATATGTTAATGCATTACTTCCTGATATCTAAAAGCATCAACGAGTCCCATTAAAAAGTTCTATCTTCTCATCCTGGACGTGCAAAGTTCTGACGTCATTGTCCCATCGCCATGAATCAGAGGCTGCTACTCCATCTTGCGCCCAGCACAGCTCTTTATTCTCCTGCTGTGGAAGACCAAAGACTATCTTTCCATTACTCATTCTTCAGAATGGATATTTCAAAAGCTGTGTCTCCAAAGGAATTTTCTTTGATCTTTTTTTAAATTTCCCATTAGAAACAACTCCACTTTCTTTTGTGCCCCTAACATCTTGTATTAGTAGCTCTTGAGCCCCTTATACTGAACAAAGATGTAGTGTACATGTTTCTCATGTACACTAACTTTCATAGACATCATAAGGAATGGTACAAATTATTTAATCACATGAAAGATGATCATAGGAAGGCTGCCTGTATTGTGGTGACATACATATATGTTATACTTGGAATATTTAGACTTCAACAAGTATAGAAGGTAGACTAACCCTCAACTATATCCACCTCTTCTTTCCAGAGCCTATAGAATAGAACAAATAAAACCTGGAAATGTTGCCAAAATAAACATAAAGAAAAAACCACCAGATTATCTAGGGAGGCCCTGTCAGGAGCCCCAAATCTGAGAACTTCATCTGGCACCAAAGAGATACAGGAAAAGAGACTCTACCTATCTTGGCTGGATGTGGCCACCTGGAAAACAAGGCAGGAAATAAAGGAAACTAGGTAAAATAACTAATCTTTGAAAGACCAAATTTCTACAACTACAACCATCAACCAACAACTTATTCATCTTAACACAGAGGAGTGTGAACACACCTTCATTCTAGGCTTTCCAGAATCATTACAAAGTGTACAGCTGAGCCCAGAGTATTCATAAATTGCAGGGTAAGTTTATGTTGCCTTCAACTACTAATTTTGTGATGACTGGTTAAGGCTGCTATAGAAAACCAATATAGCCAACTGAGGGTATATTATATCATATCATATCATATCATATCATATCATATCATATCATATCATATCATATTTTAGACAGAGTGTCACTTTGTAGTCCTGGCTGGCCTGGAAGTCACTATGAGACCTCAAAGAGATCCAGCTGCCTCTATCTATCTATCTATCTATCTATCTATCTATCTATCTAAGATTAAAGGCTTGTACTAACATGCCGGGAGAAAAGGCAGCCCATCCCATCAAATACAGTGTTTTAGTGTACCTGTATATCAGTCCTTGAAAATGACCACATATACACCAACAAACTAAAGGTGAATAAGAAAGCATAAGTGACTCATATATATGGTCATCAGCTTGATCTAAACATGCTTGAGCTGTAGGATAGGATAGGATAGGATAGGATATGGATAGGATAGGATAGGATATAAATCTCTCAACAAGTATCAGAGGGACATTTCAGTTGGAGGGTACTTCTAACAGAATTTGCAGGGTGTCATGTACTTGCCACAATTCCAATACCACATGTCGCTCCACATTCCCCCTATGCCAGGCAGCTCAGAAACACAGGCTTAGAAATAACAAGGATTGACTCTGCACTTTTAAAGTTGTCTAATGAAACTGAAGCTAAGACTGCCTTGGAAGGTCCAGTTTTAAAATGATTAACTGTCCAATCCTACACAACAAGACTATGAATACAAAGAACCGTAATGATTAGAGAATTGTCTTCACTGAGTTCTTTTTCTGAGCTAGGCAATGTACTACATAGACTATCTAAATTTTTCTGGCAATCTTTGAAATTCTCTACAGTCTATTATTCAAATGAAGAAACTTGGGAAAACATGGTAATTAACTTGTCCTGGGTTGAATGTTTTCTAATAGAATCCACAATCAACCTATAGCCCAGTTACTTGCAACATCTGCTCTATCTAAAATTGGACGAGCATCTATAGTCTCTGAAACACTGACCATACTTGATATAGACCACACTTAACCTGCCACTTTTGATCTTTAGGACTAAATGCAAGAAACAACAGCCAATCATAAATTCTGCAAACTGTATATGAGCAAACAATGTGACTACAGACAACCAAGTCCTTGGTGAGCCAGCAAAGGAGGAGTTTCTTTGAGAAAGCTTCCCATTTGCAGGAGAGTACGACCAGCAAGTCATTTTGGGGATAGAGAACAGACATGGAGTAAGAGAGAGATAATCTCCCAAACATTGAGCCAAAAAGTTCTTACCAGTAACTGCAGGAAAACAGCCAAAAATTATACTTGCTTTATAGTTTCTTCATTTCAGGGGGTTCTTTGAATCTGAAATTTCATACACTTGGTTTCATTCCCATAGTCTATTTTTTTTCTTTTTTTGAGTTAGATTTCAGCTGTTTTCTGTTACTAGGCTAGGGGATATATGCCAAAATTATACCCACCAAATGCAGTCACCGTTGCACTGAATGCAATGTCTGGCCCAACTACCAGGAGTTGAAAGAGTGAGAGATGGAAGGGCCTCCCCAGTGTCAACATCAAGTGTGGCCCAGGCTAGTAGATAAATGGCTCAGCGGGGATACAAGAATTCATAGCATACTACTTTAGCTGAAGATAGCATAACTTTTTATACTCTTCAGTTAAAATGTACTATTCGGCAACCTGTTGCCTGTGCAACATCAAAGGGCACCAGTCATGACAACTACAAAAAGCTACACATGGGCTGTTTACTGCAGTCTGCGATTCTTTGGAGTTTACAAGCTCAGTGGTTACCTTTTCCCAATCCTATTGGAAATTTAATTAGTTTTATTACCCTCTCAACAGGGCAAATATGCAAATGACTATATTATCATCTTATTAATTTTTTCTACTAATGCACACGTTTTCATAAATAATATTTTAATACATAATGTTTTCAGATACATAACATGAAGGAAATAAGGAAAGTACCATTTTGCCCAAAATAGAACATAACTTTTAACGCTGAACCTGGGCACAGTGGCTCATGCCAGTAATCTCAGCAACTGGAAAGCTGAAGCGAGAGAATTAGGCCACATAGTGAAACAATGTGACTTTAAAACTTTAAAATTAAAAAAAGGTAATTAATTCCTTAAATATGGAATTGAGGAAAACTTGGCCTTGAAGTTCATTCTCAAAATTAGGTCAAGCAAATAGATGCATGTGGAATTAAATGTAACAATTCTAGTACCAGACAATATTCCTAAAAGGGCTTATGACTTTCCACATTAAAAAACACATATGTAGAGGGGAAAATGCTGTTTAATAGATCTATAGTTTAACCTTGAATGAATAATAACAAAACCCCAACAACTACAACAAAGATATTGTCCAAAAACTATAACAGCAAAGGCATTTTACACACATGAAAGAGCAAAAAGAAAAAACAAAACAAAACAAAACAAAACAAAAGGATAAGACATGAAGAAACAAATAGGCAAGGACCACACAATATTATTTAATTTTATAATCTTTGTGACAATAAATGATAAAAAGAGAGACTAGTTTCAACTTTTTCTGACAAACTAGTACAATGTGAAAGTAGTCATGTGACTAGTTTTTCACCAAGGAAAGTCTGTTGACTCAAGCACACATGTGGTTTACACTTTGCATCCTTTCCTCTTCAGGGCTGAGCTGCACTGGTCATACCCTCTTAACTCCAGCTTTGCCTTGCAGGAAACTGTTCAGATGTGGATGTCTATCAACACAGTTTTGTTATTAATTGGAACTGGTTTAATCCACTATTGTCCCTATTGTGCATCAATTAGTGGGAAAAAAAACCAAACAAATAATGGAAAGACATGATGCAAACAATGTCAAGCAGATGAAACAAGAGTCAGAACGGCCATGATGATCACAGGAGTGGTAACAGCAAACTGTTTTGATGTTTAAGCATTTAACACAATACTGTGTTTTCCTAATTTGTTGAAAAGGAAACCCATGAGGATGTGACACAGATACTCAAGTGCTTGATAAAGCATGAATTTCCAACACATCTGGGATGCTATCGTGGATTATACAACCATATTGCTAAGTTAGTGTACTTACACTTCCCTCACTCAATAGGGCAAGACTTATTGACTAATAAGTCAACAACGCAAATTAAAGTACATTTATATTTACATGAAAATACTGGCCATAATTCTCAAACACAGGCCATATGTGTGTGTGTGTGTGTGTGTGTGCATATGTGCACATGTGTATCCATAATATTCATATTTATATCAACATGTATGTGAGTCACAGAGGCCTTAGGCAGGAATTCATATCTTGGAAAATCTGCCTTATACTCAACTAGACACTGGACCCTGCACTTTTAAAAGAAAATCATATTTCTTTCCCTTGTATTATTCTGTAGGAATATTACTTTATGCCCACTGTATAAATGCATTTATATTAACTTTAGAAACAAGAAAGGGAATGAAAGAAAAGTATTCTTTGGATCATGATGTCCAGAAATATATGCATCTTCTGGCAAAAAAGCAAGGAAACGAGAACCTGTTACATGCTACAATTATGAAAGTGATCATGTCCCTGCCTACAGATACGCGGCAGACGAGGACCATACTTTATGGATTATAGAGCCTCCTTTCACCCCCTATCTAACTCACCATTTTCTTGACATACACATGTTTCTTAAACAGAGAATTAGCACCCCAAATTCTATATTATAATAAAGCTGAGAACCCGTAAGATCGGGTAAGTATCTGTGCATGGTTTACAAATGAAGACATATAGTAATGGTTTATCTCTGGGGAAAGTGTAAAGGGAGTGGGATAATGGCAAAGAAAAGAAATGCTTGGGATTTATAATACAAAAGCCCAAAAGATGTCTACAAGTGTAACACTGGAATACCTCGGGTAGCTTCAGTTCAGGTAAGAGATTTCAACTGTAATAGATCCTTGCTCTTGCTGCCAACCAAGAATGTGATGAGAATAAAGACATGAACATCCACTCTCCTTGCCATTATTATTTGCAAGATTATGTCTGTCATTAATTTTAACAAGTCAGGGGCATAATTCCCATTGAAGTTTCTGTTTATCCCATAGAAAAATCCAGTCCCTCATTAAGGAAATCCTTTTGCTCTTACTGAAATATTTCAAGAAATGAGTTGCTCCTTTACCACAAACCCAAGCCATCAGTTCCACGTCTGTGCACTCCTTGCTTCAGACTATTGTTCCATGAAGCTACCTAGAGAGGAAGCTGGAAAATTGCCTTCTTCATTTATATTACCTTACAAGTATTTGTAGTCTAGCGATTATATCTCTCTGCACTCCCCTGGGATCAGAGTAAAATGCTAGCAGTCTAAGGACACAGGAAATTGAACTTTTGTCACCTGCAGAGGGCTAAAAAAGTATTTGAATTTTTTTCCTCCACGCTAAGAAAAGATCTCTTGTGTGTGAGAGAAAATTACCTTCCCTTCAGGAAGACACATCTGGAAATATTCTTAAGCATCGTCTAGCAAAATGACTGAGAAAACTGATACCAATGTTTTGTGATTTATTACAAGAATGCAGTACAGTCTTTAAAGGATGTTTTCTTTTGCAGGGCTATTTCTTAGGGGTTGTGATGCAAGTGATAGTCAGAAACAGAAAATCTCTTCACTGAAGGACATTGGCTCTTGGTATTATCACCTTACATCACAGTGGAGCGTAAGCCGAATACTCAGTGGGCCCTGACGACTTCTAGAAATGCTTCCAAGCTCGCTCGCTCTCTCTTTTTTAAAGCCAAAATCAGCTACACATTTTCTTCAAATGCCTACAATAGAACCCTTATCTTGTTATTCATCAAAACCTCAACAGAAGAATTTTCCGCCATATCCTCAGATCTCATACTGTGCAGGCAGAAAATGCTACTGCCGCAGAATAACCCAATTTGCCTCCAAAATGAAACTAATAGCAGAACCTGGTCTATTCTTGTCTTGAAGGCTCGTTAGAGTCTCCATGGGGAAGAAAATTTCCCTGCTGATAGAGTTGTAGCATATCAAAGATGAATCATGAGTACAAAGAGAGATTATTTTGTCCAGTGAGACATTTCCTACTCCTTTACTCGGGCGGCACATTTCTGGCTAATTACCCAATTACCACCAACAGAAAGTATGGGGAGAGAACTAAGACCATAGCAACAGCAATTCAGAGAGCTATCATGACGTGGGGACTATATGTTCCTCTTTCAGTATGAAGAACCAGAAGACACCAGAAAGAAAGGATAGTATGGATGTCAACAATGCTCAGTATGAATTAAAGTTGTTCTATGGTTATTGGAAACACAAATATAGAGACTCAAAGACAAAAATAAAAGCAAATGAAAGAGTCTTAGATAAAACTGAAAAGACAAATACATAAATAAATACAAACAACTGGTGGTAACATGCACTGTAATAACCAGGTAGGCCCAAGAGGTTAAAACTGCATTGTCTTTTCTTTCATGAATGGAATCCTTCCCTACATCCTTAACACAATTAGAAAGCGTTTAGCAAAATGTTCTAGCATTTACAAATCGTACACATTAATCTATAATTTAAGACACTATCCAGCGGTTAAAAACAAAGTGAACACATTTGCACTGGTAAGCTCCTCACAGTAAAAGTTCAGGATAAAATAAGCATAGGAAAATTGAGCGTTATGTAACACTGAAGCAGGAAAGGAGCCGGGCACTCAGGCACAAGATGAGAAGGGGGGTGGACTTGGTACAGCACAGCTGTCTTCCACTACACATAATTACACATTCTCAGTCTGAGCTGTGGAACAAAGCTTATAAAGAACAATGGGTTCTTCCTCCAAATATTTAGCCTTTTATTTATTTTTTTTTTTTTGAAAAGTCTAGGTAGAATCAGAACCACCTGTTTCTGTGTTACAAGCTCCCTCCCATTTTTGCAAGCTTGCAGAAAACGATGTTAAATATATTAATCAAGCATGTGCTTTTCTAACCGATAGTGCAGGATGAGGTCTTTCTCTCTTAGAAATAATGAAAACTACGAAGCAGCTTCTAGGGGAAAAATCATCAACAAACACTCATCCTAGTCTTTAGTTTCCTCCATGACAAGAGATGATTCCATGAAATTAAAGCTTAATTACTGATTGTACTAAGTGTGAAAACCTTCTCAAAGTAAAATCTCAATATTTATAGTTAAAGATCAAATTCATCTGCTTTGCCAATTACTCAGCTTCACTTAGTATTTAATTTAAATTGCTTGAATCATATATATATAAACTTTTTATAATAAAGGTCTCAAATGCTTATATTTTCATTATAGCCAAAATAGGGAGAATTTAAACAAGAAAATTACTGTTCATATCTACTATACCTAAACAGTGAAATTGCAAACGTAGTAAATATCGTAAAAGGTATTACATCAGACACTCAAAGAGACAGCTCAGCAATTAAGAGCACTGGTTTCTTTATTAGTTTACCAACTTCAGTTCACAAGACTCACATCAGAGAGATCTCAACTGCCTTTGTCTTCAGCTCCCGTTGATCTGACCCCTAGACTTCTGACTACCCTGGCTTCCTAGGGTAGCTATATTCACAAGTAACACCCACCCAAACAAAGGAATGCACATAATTTAAAATTTTATATATATATATATATATATATATATATATATATATATATGTGTGTGTGTGTGTGTGTGTGTGTGTGTGTGTGTGTGTGTGTGCGTGCGCGTGTGCTTTGGAATATAGAAGAGAATCTACCACTGTCACTTTCCTAAACCAGTATAATTTCCATCTGTATCTAGATACTTGGTTCTCATACCCACAGGTAACTGTAGTTCTCATATCTCACTCAAAGAACCTTTTTGCAGCAGCTGGAGACTGTAACAGAAATCCACAACTGTTCAAAGTGCAGGGAATAACTGACCCTGAATGTCCAATCACTATTGGACACTACAATCACAATTGTAAACTATCCACAATGTCAACTCTACCCCTAAACTTAGGAAACAGTTAGAAGGAGAGAGAGGAAGATGGTCGGTGTTAGAAGGCCAAGGGTTGGCTTGGAGACAGTGTCTTCCAGATGTGGCCGAGAAGCTGCACCACGGTGATCTTTAACATTTACACAATGGAGTACTACTCAGCCATTAAAAATAATGAGCTCATGAAATTCTTAGACAAATGGATGGAGCTAGAAAATATCATCCTGAGTGAGATGACCCAATCACAAAAGAACACACATGGTATGCACTCACTGATAAGTGGATATTAGCCCCAAAACACACAATACCTAAGATGCAACGCATAAACCTCATGAAACTCAAGAAGAAGGAGGAAGACCAAAGTGAGGGTGCCTTTGTCCTTTTTAGAACGAGTATCAAAAGATTCAACCAGAGCTCCCAGGATCTAAACCTCCAGCCTGAGAACAGACAGGGGCAAGCTGTCCTCTGAGAGGCTCTAACCAGCAGCTGACTCAGACAGATACAGACATCCAGAGTCAAACAGTGGATGGAGCTTGAGGACTCTTAAAGAAGAATAGGTGGAAGGATTGTGGGCCCTAAGGAGATAGGAACTGCACAGGAAGATCAACAGAGTAAACGAAACTGAACCCTTGGAGCTCTCAGAGACTGAATCACCAACCGTGGAGCATACCTAGTCTACACAGATCTACCTCCATGGGCTGAACCTAGGCCTCCCTGCACATATGTTGCAAATGTGCAGCTTGGTTTTCATGTAGGTCTCAAACATCTGGAGTGGGGGCTATCCCAAAACATGCAGCCTGTATATGGAGTACGGTCTTCTAAAAAAAAAAAAAAAAAAAAAAAAAACAGTTGTTCAGTTACTCATGGAATATTATTTTTTTATATCTCTTGTATTCAGTTTGCAACTACTTCATTGAGAATTTTTGTATGTATATTCATGAGGGATACTGGACTATAATTTATATATTTTTGTTGGGTTTACACTTGATGTCACTATTTCAATATTATTTGCTTTGTGAAGGAGCTTATTGTGGTTCTGAATTTTTTTAAACATAACTCAAAAAGTATTGCTTGTTTGAAGGCTCTATAGAATTCTTGTATAAGTATATCTGACCCTTGGTATTTTGCTTGTTTGTTTCTTTTCATTTTATTCTGTTTGAATGCTTTTTAAATTTTTTTGATTTGCTGAAAATAAAAATTTAAAAAAAAAAAAAAACAGTGTGACTGCCTAAATAAGGCCTGCGTAGGACAATACCAGTTGACATGTCAACGTGGATAGGGACATTTCCTAAGACCCCATTCCTAGATGAAGAACTAAGAGAATTAATCGTTGCTATGTGTAGAGAGGTGTCCTTTGGGGGTGGTGATAGAAAACTAATCAGAGAAGAACACTCTGATAGGTTATGCTATGTAGTTAGCCCTAAAAAATATACATATGAGCATAATTGTGGTTCTACTGTAATCTGACTATTTTTTCATTTGAAAGGCTACTTAACTCACTTAATTCTCTCTCTCTCTCTCTCTCTCTCTCTCTCTCTCTCTCTCTCTCTCTCTCTCTCTCTCTCTCTGTGTGTGTGTGTGTGTGTGTGTAGGTCCAGTCTCAAGAAATAAGTTCCTACATTGGCTTTGATTAGTGAATTTGATTTTTTTTCTCATTGTTTTTTACAATGTGTGTAAACAAAGTAAGCTCAATTTGGGGATGTACTGTTCTTTCACAGAGCTGAGTACTACAAAAGGAATTCTGTGTGTGACAAAGTTCACGGCAAAGAAGAATTTGTAGGGCTGTTTTTGTTTTTAAGTCTGACTACTTAAAAATCTGACTGAGATGTGAGTCTTAAGCATTTCTATATCCATCTACCACAAAAAGGAAGATAAATCCATCTGCCACTGTAATATTATGTTCCTGAAGATCAGGTATATTAAAAACAGAACAAGAATGAAAAAAAAAAAAAACCCTTCTCCATTTGGTTTAAATTCATGACCCATCAATTTTGGACACAAGTGATTTTCTTTGTCACTTGCTATGCTATGGACAATATGAGACTTTAGGTAAGTTCATGTCTCTCTGGACCACATTTTATTGCAACTGTTTTTTTTTAGGCTGTGAGCAAAGTTTGCAGGGATCTCACTGTTTGCTGAGATTTGTGATTCCATGTGCCTGAACCTGGGGAATTCTCTGACTTTTAAAACATACATGGTTGTATGACTCCTTGTCCCTGTGCACACTCTCTGATTCTTTTCTGCCCATCCCCCACCTGATATTCTAGTAAGAAGACCCAGTCATGGGGGACACACAGACAACCTTCCCAGAAGCAGCTGTGTGCTCAGATAAGGAAGCGATTTCCAGCTAGACTGAGTTTGGGGGATGGCACAATCTCATCTGGTTTGATGAATCTCGTCTGGTCTTTCCAACCCTGCTCTTGTTTCAACTTCCTGTGCTGCAATCCAAATCTATTCTGGAATCCTAGAAGGCTGCAGAAGGACAAAAGAATATCTTTTATTGGTATAAGGTTTATGACCTTCCCTCTGATGTCTGATATTTGGGAAGGTTTAGTTTCATTTCTTAACAAGGTCCTGACTGTAAGACCCAGAGGTTATATTAAGACAGAACAATGAAGGACAAATTCTGTTTAGCATCAAATACAGCCTTTAGGGGTGGAAATGGGGGAGGACTGGCCGTTCAAATGCAGGGAAGTTTCCAGATTGTAACACTGGACATTATCAGTAAACTCCCCAGACAAATGAAGGCATTTGCCCTCCCAAAGTCTTAATTAACTCAATAGCTGGAGTGCAAGAGGCTCAGAAATGCCCATGACTTTGGGAATTCCAAATCACCTCTTTCTCATTTCAGAATCTAAACTAGACAGTTATTTAAAATCTGGGGTGATGAAGGTTTGGAGCAGATGCAAATTCACAGGACTTCTAATTGAAGATTCGATTCAAAATTTGGAAATCAAACCATTGAAATTCTAGTTGCATTTCTATTCTCCGAAGAAACAGTGGCGCCTTTTGTTGCTGAAAATCAGGGAAAGGCCTATAGCGAACAAGATTTACCTGACTCTGTGAGTTTCCTCGGTTTTCCTTTATGAGATAAATATTAAAACACTAACATTCTGCTATATTTACTTGAAATCATTTCCCCTGCCCAAAACAGTCTGAAGGGAAATATTGAATATTTGCTTCACCTATATATTAAAGTGCTAAGTTTAAGACTCTAAATCAGTCAGCTGTCTCTTCTTCCTCCCAGGCTCCACCGCCAACTCTCCAAGGGAACTCAGGTAGCCTCGCAGAGAAGGGATTTATTGTGCCACTGTATGGACAGCTCCCTCTGGAGATATCCCATTTTATCCTATCTTTTGCTTTGAAAGGAAAATAGATGAGCTGGCTAAACTGTTAGATCTTACTCCTGGATTCTCCACAGATTTCAGCCCATGAAATGAAATCCTAGCTGAAGCAAACATCAAAGACAAAGATTCCAGTCTTTAGGAAGAGGGATAGTCTAGGAAAGTGTTTTACTGCTTGTAATATGCTCGGGACCAAAGAAACCTCTTTTAACACATGAATAAATTAAACAGTTAAAGATACCCTAATGCTGAAGGCAGGTAAGGAGCACAATACAAGCATAAGGAAAAAGAGTCACTCCTCAAAACTGTATAGTTACAATCATGTATATTGCTGAGATGGGTTAGGTAAACGCAATGCTTTCCAGGATAGAAAAGATAAAACGCTGGCCTTTTACAGATGACTCTCTTTTCAGTTCATTTCCAATGTTGGAAAGGAACTGAGTTAAACTATGACATCCACATTAGGCCTGGAAAACACTGTGACAAGTTATAGCAATGTTAAGAAAAAATGACATACAGCTACAAAAATAGTTGTAAACAAGCAACTAGCACACAACAGGCAGTAAACAAATGGGCCATTGCTCATTAAAGTCCATCACAACGCTGGGCATGGTGGCACATGCTTTTCTTTAATCTCAGCACTCAGGAGGCTGAGGCAGGCTTCTAGGAGTTCAAGACCACTCTGACCTACAGAGTTGAGTTTTTCAGGCCAGCCAGGAATACACAGTGAGATACGATTTCAAAAACAGATTTAAACACTTCTCTAATTTTGTCAATATACTATAGACTATAGAGTTCATAAAACACTGTGATAGAAATATAGTTAAGAAACAAATGAACATGGAAGAGCTAACCTAATTGGTTATCTGATGCCAAATGGTCATTCTGGAAAAGATTACACACAAGTAATGTTGTAGGGACTTAGCAGTTTGTATCTACATACTAGGAGTGTGTGTGTGTGTGTGTGTGTGTGTGTGTGTGCGTGTGTGTGTGATTTAACAACAAATAAAAAGAGAGAATCAATTTTAGAAAGAGCACAGGAAATTATATGAGAGAGTTTGGAGGAAAAAAAGGGAATCAGGAAATATAATCTCAGAAGATATTAAAATGTATTACAATATTTACTTTCTATATTGCTAATGTAAATACATATCAAAAATACATAATTATGCTTAAAAACAATATTTTATAGTCCTAACACCAAATATTAATAACAAATCAATACAGGCTTATCCTACAGGTATGGAGAAATCTTTAAAAATCCTTTATTGTATACATTTATGCATTCAATATCTTTGAGTTTTACTTTATAACAGTGTCAAAGTTTAAAACATTTATACAGAAAATTACGAACTAAAAACTCCCATAAGAATATCAATTAAGTTATATCTTAGCTTTATTAGTATAATTATTAGTATTAGTATTTATTAGTATTAGCTTTATTATTAACATTAAACATTGTAAGTGATTGTATCAAAAGGTAGTACGAAAATTTGTGTCAATTCAAACATGAAAATTAGTAACTGCCAAGTCATTTTTGGCCGGACCTAGGAGCGTCAGTTCGTGTGCAAACACTGTATTAGCATGAACGAGTACAGGGGACTCATTCTCAGCACAGACAAATTACTGTGTCATTTTTATCACTACTATTGTGAAATGAAGGAAAGCATTTCTCCTCTCACACCCTTCCTCACACTCAGCACCCATATCCTGCCAAGCTTTCTTTTAGATATTTTCAAATCATTCAATAACCAAACTCCACTCATAACTACTGGGCTTTCACAATGAGTAAATTAATTTATCAACAGATGAGAGCTCTAGAATTTGTTATAAACTGTGATCAAAGAGTCTGGTGTGTGTGGATCTGTACGGAAGAGCTCCCCTGTGCATCATAAAGACAATAGGCAGTCCGTCACAGGAACATGAGGAAATGATGGGATTACGAAATAGATTTTTAAAAAAATTTAAAGAAACAAAATAAGTAGCTGGGTAGTGGTGGTGCACACCTTTACTCTCAACACACTGGAGGCAGAGGAGGCAAATCTCTGAGTTTTGAGGCCAGCCTGGGCTACAGAGCAAGTTCCAGGACAGCCAGAGGTACACAGAGAGGGTCTGTCTCCTGAAAAACCAAGGAAAAAATAAGAAGAGTAACTGAGGTGTCTATAAATGACCTTGTCAGCAATTTCATCATTACCCTGAAGGGATTTATTTAGAAAATACTTGGTTCCTGATTAGAAAAGGGAACGGAGGGTAAGACTCTGCATAGACTCCCAGAAAGGTAATTCATACCACCTTCCAGAATTCCAGGGATTCTACATCATGAAAATGGTGAATGACTCAAATAACAGTTAAACAATAAATAAATAAAGGTTAGTGAGTTTGGAAGGAAAAGCCAAATGAAACAAAATTACAATAAAGAAATAAGCACAAAAGGATTGAGACTCGGTGATCTTAAATGATACATGAAGGCAAATTGCAAAAAGAAAAAAGAAAAAAACAATAGTTTGTTAGCTGGTTTTACTGATTTGTCCTTTATAAAACTAGCATAGGAAAAAAAATTGAACTGCAAGCATGCAGAAGTACTTATGGAAGTATTTGCAAATCAACTAGCAGTCCAAGAAAAGACTACAGAGAAGGGTATGGTACCAATTGAAAAACTATCAGAATTCTGGCCAAGGATCCTGGCAGTCTCCAGACATCAGACCGTTCAGACAATTTGGTTTTAGGAAGACAAAACGTTACAGGGAGAATCATGAAAATGTGTCCCACGTGGAGATTAAAGGGGAATTAAAGTGGAAAAACATCAAGCCCTTACCTGTCAAACATTAGGAACTAACATCTTAGAAGAAGAAGAGGGGGCACTATTTATCATATCTATCCTCTTCACAATTCAGACTTGACTCCTCACTAGTGATGATGTTTGTTAATCGCAATCAACTAATGTTTTCCAAATGAACAATATAGTAATGTATTAAATATGAGCCAGAGCACCATCAAGACTTAGCAAAGATGTATACAGCATTTGTACACACAGCCAATCATAGAATAATGGCCAGGAAGAAAAAGAAATGTTACTCAATTTCAGTTCGTTTATAGGGTGGGTTATGTTGATGGATTTTTCTATATTGAACCACCCCTACATCCCTGGGATACAGCCTACTTGAACATGGTGGATGATGTTTTTGATGTGTTCATGGATTTGGTTTGCCAGTATTTTCTTGAGTATTTTTGCATCAACATTCTTAAGAGAAATTAATGGGTCTTTGTGGGGTTTAAGGTTTCATGGTATGTGGCCTCATAGAGTGAGTTTGGCAGTGTTCCTTCTGTTTCTATTTTGTGGACTAGTTTGAAGAGTATTGGTAGTAGTTCTTCTTGGAAGGTCTGATCTAGCATGTCATAGAAAAGAAATTACAGGACCTGAGAAACAGTCAGTGGGTGAAGGCACTTGCCACTAAACCTGAAAGCTCACATTGGATCTCTAAAACCCACACAGTGATGGCAGATAATGACTTCTACAAGTTGACCTACCTTCACAAGCACACTGTGACATGTGTGCAGTACACATATAGAAACACACAAAACAAACAACTACAAGGAAAATAATAAAAGTCAATATCAACTTAATTTATTAAATTCTGTAAGTGAAGTATGCACCCTCCTATTCTTCCAACTAGGCCTTTAATTAGAAATACTATCAGTCAATCCTTGTCTACCTGTACAGAGCTGAAAACTGTCATTGAGTAGAAGTACTTTCCTCTTTATAGCCAACTGTTGCATAGTCTTTAAAAGCATCTCTAGGGAGGAATCGCTAATAAGTGGTATGTTGCAAAATAAATGGTAAAAGTCACATAGATGAAAATATAACTATTACATTCAATTGCCCAAACACATCTGATTTTTTTCCAGTTTTGTTTCATACTAAAATTGCTTCAATAAGGACCTTATCTACATGGTCAAGGTGTATATATGTATCAAGGCTTATGAGTTCTAATGCACTATTGAGTCTGTAATGACGTACCTTATAATTCCCCTGACTGTACCTCACTAAAGTTCCCTGATGAGTCTGTCTGTTTTTGCATGAGAACTATTGTTTATTCTCATTTTTTTAATGTTTTATGCCTTAAGAATGTTCTTATTAAAAACACTAAGGGCAAACAATATGCTAATCCTGAGTAATCCAGTTTAGTCACTCCAAAGAGTTTACACCCAAGCAATTCTTTCAGCTTAAGGTCAGCCTCCTAGATCCAGGGTCTAAGTGATATGGACCTTGGAGAACACTCAGAAGATGAGAAAAGTGTGACTTTAAATGATTGTGTAATGGCCACCTGGACTTTAAGTACTTTTAGAGCAATCAGCTCCAAGAAAATGGGCCTGTTACTTTTTTAGTGGCAAAGAGTCATCATACTTAAACTCAACAAAAATAACAAAGCCAACCTTATTATCTCATCGTTTTATTTTGTTAAAGCATCAATAATACAGTGGGAGATTCATAATAAGGTTCACACGTAATTAGGTAGACCATGATGAATATTACCTTTCACAGTTCCACTGCTAAAAAAAATGAAATTAAGGAGGGGAACTGCAATTGCCAAATGCAAAAAAAGTTTAAAGCTTGCATTTGGGTTCTGTGACCAATATTAGACTTTCAACCTGGAGCATTGCGGGTCAGTGTTTCTGGGCCAGAAGTACTGGAGAGCTGTGCACTGTCTGGTCCCGTCTTCCTTACACTCACACAGCGGATGTGAGATTAAACAGCAGCCATACAGATGGCTTCTTTATACTAAATTCTACTTCATACAAAAATGGTACAGAACCTAAACAAAGAATTTGATGCAGATATTCCCAAGAGCTTATTAAAAAAATTATCACTCCCCACTAAGACATCTCCCCCAAATATAATGGAATGTACTTGCTCTGCATTGGTGCAGTGAGACAGGGAAAGCTTGTATATTTGCATGTGAATCACACCTCCAAGCAGGCTGGTAAAAGAAAATCATCTATTTATATTAAGTTTCAAAGTTTTTTCTCTACATAATGGCTTGATCCATATTGGAGGTTGGGCAAATCCAAGTAAAACTCAAATAGCACTTTTTTTTTTCTTGTAAAAATTAATGAACACCATTACCACATATTTTCATTCATTTAAAACAAAGAGATGCTCTAAATACCATCTGTGCATGATAGTGTAATTAGGGGGTTGGGACCACAGATGCTTTGCTTGCTCACATGTTTGAGCACATGCCCCCTTTGACCAGTGCATTTTAAAAAGTATAAATAAATAAATAAATAAATAAATAAATAAATAAAACCTAACCATTTAAAGGTATTTCAAAACAACTCTGCATTCAGCACCGACAGCCAAAAAGAAGCATCCCCACAGACCACAGATACCTGCACTCTTCTTGGTAACTGGCCCATATTCCTTGGCTTCTGCACCCACCCTGGTACACGCCTGAAGACAAACCTGACATCACATGAATCAGACCTTAATAAGTTAAATAGCAGTTTACGGAATACTTATTTACAGCCTGTGTCATACTGGAGGTAAGATATTTTTTTTCTTTTAATTTGGATTTGGTATCTAGAACACATAGAGCCAATCAGAACACAGGACTGTCTGAAACCAAAGAACTGAGCTATAGCCATTCCACTAGGATGTTTTTCTTCACTGGTAAATTTCTCATACTAAAATTATTTTAGACTATAAACATTATAAACTCTAACAATACAATTCAAATTAAATTCAATATAATACAAATTCACCCAGTTACGCAAATAGAATCAGGTTGATACCAGACAGCTTAAGTTGTCATCAATTACGTTTACCTGAAAAACAAGCATAGTCCTATTCCGTTGTAGTTTTGTGACTAGAAAGGAGTATACTTGAATAGTTTTACTGTGAGGTACACACAAAAACTCAAATCTCTCTTCCTGAAAAGAGGCACCTGGTTGCCTTCTGCATACACACCAAGATTAAAAACGAAGTAAAATAAAAGATGACAGGGAATTTTGGTATAGCGCGGTTAGGAAAGTGATTCCTTAGCATGCATGGATTTCTAGGTTGAGTCTTTAGTACAAAAAAAAAAAAAATCCAAAAAACAAAAACAATAAACATGCTTGTAAAGCCAGCATTCAAGAGGTGTTAAGAGAATCCGAAGTTCAAGCCAGTCTGGGCTGTGGACAATGGGTGAAGTCCTGACTGAATGTGTCCCACATGAGCCAGGCCATGACAAGGACCTCAATACCCATGACCTATGGTAATAGCAAAGCCATCCGCAGGGGAGAAGGTTTAGAGAAATGTCAAAGCCTTGCTGATGCTAGCCATGAGTGTTGAACAACTGAGCTTATGCTATGATCAGTATCAACCACAGCTACCTTCCCATGGATGTTTACAGCCTGGACCTCTCCCATGCAGACGAGCTAAGCCCTCATTCTTGTGTTGTACCCAATGAAGATGTAGAGTTTCTGGGTTAGAGAGTAGATGCCCCGGCCCCCACCAGCACAACTCATCCACTCCAGCTTTTCCATATGTCTATCTGCCATTTCTTCATTGTATTGTTGCCAAATCAGGTTTTCAAGACCAGGGCATGCAGAGCGGAGCACTGGGCTATATACAACCCTGACTCTAAATAAATAATCATACAAATTATCACCACAGACTCACTAATGAAGGGAAAAAGTCAATCAGTTACACTCCTTAAACTGTTACAACCCATGCCGGAAGAAAGATGTATTGCATTTAAATTAAATGTACTATCAAGAAAGCCAATTAATTCCCACCACTGGCCTCCCAACACTCATGCACTCTGAGTCCTGCATCATTCCCCATGTTTTTCTTCCTTTCCAATCACGGCACTCTGTACCAGGAGGAACTGGCCTGCTAAGGAGCGGCTATTTCTGTCAGGGTTTCATAAGACAGAACCATGTCCAGCTGGAAATAACTTCAGGCATTTTCGGCCTAAACCAGCTATATAACTAGGCTCTTCAAGTAAAATTAGGTCCATGCAGATTCTCCACATTCTGATCCAAGGAGCACAAAGCCTTCATTTAAATATAGCTTTGAGAATCTGGAATTATATGCTGTTCTTCAAATGGTGGGCCCTGTTGGTTATTGACTTCTATGCCTCCCCCGATGGTGGGGGCCATTCCTTATGAATATTGGCGGCTGCAAGGATTTCATATTGTCAACAGATGCGGGGAGGCTGCTTATTCAGCTCAGGAGTGGCTGCCAGTGGAGGCTCATTGCTTCAGGCTGGGGCAAATTAATCCCAGCAGAGATGAGTTTATTTGTTTCTTTAATAGTGGAAAAAATATTGATGAGAGGATTCTGAGTAACATATGAAGGGCGGAGTCTGCAGAAGCACCTATGGGCTGAATTCAGCATCCTCAGGTTATGTCAGTGTGTGCTGGGAGCACCCCTTCCTGCATGTATCTCACAGACTCCTCATTTTACATGAAGAGTCCTCCCTCTATTACAATGAAAAGGCCTCGCCTTGTGGATGGAGGTACTTATATCTGGTGCTAAAACATTTGAAGGAAATAATAAAAATGCCACTAAAGTGACAAATAAAAACAAGGAATCACATTTTTCTTTTATTGTCTAATTTTGAAAAGTCTGACTATTTTTAGGAGCTCAGCATCTTATACGGGTAAGTCATTTGGTGCACTGCATTTTACCATAATGAGCTAATTTCCTAACTGGAGCCACTATTTTCTATACTCTCCCTCTATATGCTATTGAAAATGCATCCTCACCGGGAATTAAAACTGGCAGGTTTTATTTATGATTCTACAAGGTCCATGGACCAGTACAGCAAACACAGTAAAAAGAGGCCAGAGTAGAAGGAGAAATATTTTCCACTTGTTTAAGTAGAAATTCCATTTAAATTGTTTTATGGTCATCCAATAAGAGAAGTTACTCAACATTTTAATGAGAGTTACCAATGTAATATTATACTTTTAATGGTATTGAACAAATGGAAATAAAATAAACACACAAATAGAGGCTATGAAGTTTAACCCTTTCACTGTTGTTGGATGAAGAGCAATAAGTAACGTGGATTCACTTGATGTTTATGTGCGTTTGAGCCTTATTTTCTCTTTAAAAATAATATTAGGGGAAAAACTGGATGTTCTCTCAAGGCCAGGCACTGTGGCCTCTGCATGTAATCCCAGCATCCCTGAGGGTGATGCCGAATGACTGTAACGAGTTTGAGGGCACCCTTGTGAGTCCAGCCTGGGCTAAAGAATCAGATCCTAGTCCAAAATGAGTAAAGAAACTCAGAGAGTAATATAAGCTACCTTTTCTCACTCATGTTTTTAAGGTTCTCAAATCTTAACTACCATTGGAACAACCCTGTTACTTTTTAAAATATAGACACATGGCAACATTTGGAGATGCTTGTACAGCAAGGGCAACCGTGTGATTCCAGGTAGAAAAGTAAAGGTTATGAAGTTTCTTGATTTGGAAAAGTGGAGGGAGGGAGGGACGGAAGAAGGGAGGGAGACAGAGACAGAGACGAGAACAAAAGAGAGACACGAGAACAGAGCAGAGAAAGACAGAGACACAGAGGGATATTAACTATGATCCTACAAAACCAGAAAGCAGTGGAGACTGAGCACAGCTATCAATGTCGACCCTGGAATCCTCTGCCCTGAAGTGACCATGTGAACGCCCAGCACACCAGAGCCCGTCGTGGACTGCCTTCCCTTCTGTTTCTGCTCCCTTCTCCCAGCTCACAGCTCTCTTACTTCAAAACACAACAAGCTGTTTTGAGCTGACATTTCGAGCAGACGGCCACCCTGCAGAATGTTCTGCCAAATGCCTCTTCTCCATGGAGTCTTTCTGTCACCTCAAGGGAATGGACACATTTTCTTTCTACACTTCCCTATCCCCACTACCTATCAGTTTATCTACGCTCAGCTTTTCACCATCCATTTTTCTCCTCTCCACTATCTTCTAAGTATCTCTGCCCAAGTACCCACTCAATCCGCTCATGTATTTTGGCCAGACACTTAAAGATATCCTGTTTTCTTTACCCTATAGAATGTCACTTCCATCCTTCAGACCTCTTCTCTCACCTGTTTCCCTCCACGGTTGACTGCTAAAACCAAACACGTGCTAACCTACAACAGATTTTCTTCTCAGACAACGGGGTTTAAGGTTTTGCTTTTCTATTTTCTGTAAGTTAAAACAAAGCAAAAAAAAAAATTATGTAGGTGGCCCAATGGAATTTAGATGTCCATAAAATGTGCTGATATTCTGCATGCCTTCTAAATTCCCATTACAGCAACAATCCCTCCTCTGACTACACCTGTTTGTCTTCAGGCAAAGGATATTAAAAAGACTACAGTTCTTCACTATTCTAGTATATTAATGACCTAGTATAAAGTTCCTTTTAAGTATTTTAGTAAATCTGTGTGTTTACTTGAGTGTTATATATGCCACCACCTAAACATTTTTGACTTTCTTTTAGATTTTATTTAATATCTGAATTATTTTTGATATTTTAAATTTTAGTTTAGAAGAGTTTTCAGAGTACAACTAAACCATGTGTATTGTGAATGTAACTCTGAGACTCCGAGAATGAAATTATTGGTCCAGAGTTTCACCCATATTTATGAATCTCAAAAAGATAATGTGGACTATGAGAAAACACGCATAAAACAATTCACAGAATATGATCATCTTTCTATAAAGGCAAAGAGCCATGAATGCTATTAATATATGGAATTAAATGTCAAGACAGGGAGAGTTCAGAGAAAGCAGACTATAGTGGAAAGCTCCAAAGATATTCTGAGTTGCTATATGTAGCCCATTAATTGCTTGGCACAGTGAGTTCATGAGATGCTTAAGTTTATCCAGTTATACTCACTTAACCTGGGCAATCCTTTGCATGTATGTTTTAAAGTAGAAGACAGGAGAATAAAATACCAAATCTACATAATGTTAAAGCCAGATTGTGAATTTATTACAGACTAATTAATACAGAAGTCCTCTGTTGGGTCTCCTTCCATCCCATAGTTGTATGGAGTGTCAACAGGGGATCAATAGCATCACCTGCTTGCTTTGGGCCGATGTTGTTATCACCTGGATAACGTTGGCCCAAGCTTCTTTCTGATTTCTAGGATGGCCAAATTACTCATAAATATTTGTGAGGTTTGCTTTATTTGTTGTTGTTATTGTTGAAACTGGGTCTCTCTGTAGCACAGTGCTTATCTCCCAGCCTCGCCTCCCAGCTGCTGAGGTTATAGTGTTTTACCACCACACCCAGCTCTCTCTAAGTTTTAAGCCAAACTGTCCAATGCTGTTTCTGCAGTAGTGGCTACTGGTTTGAATTGCATTATCAAACCAAAAGCTTGACTTCTTTCAATTTTTGTTATTGTTGTTGTTATTAGAAATTGTGATTTCAGTACTCTTACCCCTTACAGGGTACTTTTACTTCTTATCTCTCTAGTGGGGCGACTGTGAGGAGATCATGTTGCACGGATGCATTTCAGGTCTTGGGAAGTGTTACACATTGCTTGTCTTGACATCTTGGCTTCACACTCAAGAGAATCTGAGACCACAGGAAGTTTTCCTGATACCAGCTAGTCCTTTTGACCAATTAAATACTTTCTTTGCTATGTGTCCTGAATAACTTCAAATATTTTAGCTAATACCATCTTTCTCATAATGAAAATGTAATTTTCAACAGTAACAGGAGATATTTGTGTCCAGAGGAGTTTGACTTAACTAAATGTAATATCCTCTTCCTGCAGACTGAGATGATAAAAATTTATTGCTGGTTTAGCCAGTGATTTAGAAATTGGGATTTATAGGTGTGTAGGTTTTCAATATCTAGTCTGATCACAGTGGAATCAGACTTCAGTTGTGGTGGGAGCTATGACAAAGACACAGATGCTAACTTTCACGGCAACACTTCAAACAGCTAATGGTAATGCCCAGAATAAGTCTAACTTCAAATACTCCTTTATTTCACTCGGGACCCACAAACAACGTCATTTTTAGCATGTCAGTCGAGTTAAATGTAAGCAACCATTTCAACCTCAGAAATGAACATAGTCAGCAAACAAACATGCTACAGAAGCTCTTTCTTTGCCTTGAAACAGTAGCTCTTTACATTTCATAAAGCCCCCTGGCTTCCTTTCTTGTCCTGACTTCAAAGACATATAGAAGCTTAGATCAATTTTGCAGTGGTGTGCTGCCTGATGAGAAAGGAGCCCGGTCTCTGTCTCAGGTCATGGTGAACCCCCTCTCAAAACACTAGAAACTGTACAAGTCTTATAAAAATCCTGTGCCTCGCCATAAAATAGCTCGCTATTACATTAAGATTGATTTAAGACCCACAAGTTGTCTGAAATAATGACTGCCCTCCCCCCACCCACCCCTGATGTTCCTTGTGTGTCATATTAGATGTAGCCTGGATGTAAACAATGGGTCTCTAACTGGAACAGGGCTCTCTAGTCTCCTCCAGACAAGATGATGCATTCCCTGCACACAAAGGCTCACAGTCCCAAAGGCGATGCTGGCATCCTTACCTGCAGTTCACAGAAAGCAGCTTTGTAAAAGAAAGATTCTCACCTCAAGGGATGCTGCAGCTTCAAGGGAAGCTATTCCAAAGCTTTCAGACATGGTCATCAATGAAGTCAATTTGAAAATAATGTCTCTAAGCACATTTGTTAAAACAGTGATTTACTTCCTTCCTGTCACACTTAATTTACATTAAGAATTTTTTCCCCAAAATGTGCCTGCTTGATTAAATTTTGTAAGTTTCCAGAAGAAATAAGGATGAGCCAAGATAGCACATTTTCTTTTCACATATGCCAGAGAAACCCATTAGAGGAATGCTTGGGGCTACGAGCATTCCTTCTTTCCAAATTAAATTACATTCCTGAGTTTACTGTATACAGATTTCTAAAATTAAACTAAACACACCAAGTTGACTGTCTCAAGAGAGGCATGACCAGAAGGAAGCACACATACGCATCGGGGCACACATACATACACCAAAGCGCTTTTCCTTTAAGGCAAACACGGTCTTGCAATGCATGCAGAATGTTTCTTCCTATCTGGGCAGAAATGTTAGAAGTCAGCAATTTGGTGGGAGCAGAGACTGGCATGCTGAGTGCCAGTTGGGCAGCTTGACAATATGGGGTTTTGATTCTTGCTTGGGAACTCTGTGTTCATAACAGCATGAGCCTCGTTTGCATGGAAGGAACACAGAAACTAACTCCTAGGAAAAATGTGGAGAGAGGCAGTTGGTTAAAAGAAAAAAAGGATATAGGAAGAAACAAAGCTTAAAAAATAACAATATACTATAGAATGGAAAGAAAACAGATTGGAAGAAATGAGCTTAATAAGAGCCAAGCTGTTGAAGAGATGACAGTCCTTACTTGTTCCTGTCTTCCTTCTGTCTCCCTGGATCCTTCACTGCTGTAAAATTTTATGCAAATGTCATCCTTGCAGTGAGGCCCTGAAGAATTGTTCTAAAGGGAACACTGTACCCTTATAGCCCTTAACTCTTTGTTGGCTGCATAGAATTCACCACAACCTAGCACATCATGTGTGTTAACTATTTAGACAATGTTAAGTGCTTAATAACTACTTAAAAAACTAAAAATTCTGCTATGTTCTGAACACTTATGTGACTCTAACATTCATATGTTGAACCTCTAATCCTCAATGTGATGCTATTTGGAAAAATGGCCTTGGGCAAGAAATTAGTATCAGATTAGGCCAAGAGGATGAGACTCCTATTAGTGAGATCAATACTGTTATAAGGAAGGAAGATTTTGCATGTGCTCTGATGTGTCTCTATCATTCATCTATCTATTTTATTTGTCTATTTATTTATGTGCCTCTATCATCTCTATCTACCATTATCTACTATTATCTATCTATCTATCTACTATCTAGCACCTATTTATCTATCACCTCTCTATCTTTGGACCTCTATAATCTATATTTGTCATCTATCTATCTGGCACCTATCTCTCTCCACCTCTCTCTCCTCCCTCACCACTATATCTACCTCCATTTCTCCCTTGTCTTTTCTTTCTCCTGGTCTGTTCTTCCATTCACATAATTCACCAAGAAAATGTTCTGTTAAGACCTGACAGGGCACACCCTCATAGAAGCAGGAGGAGAGGGGATGGGATAGGGGGTTCCTGGAAGGGAGGGGGAAAATGGGGTAAGGGGAGAACATCTGAAATGTAAATAAAATATCAACAAAAAAAAAAAAAAAAAAGACCTAACTGACATATTTGCTACTTTTGGGCTCTTGTCAGAACAAAGCACTGCTCTAACACCCTGTTGATAGCAGTCTAAACTAGAGAAGGGGAATCCCCATGTTGACAATGGTAAATGCATGAAGAGAATTGGAAATTTTGTTTTCCACGAGGACAAACTCGTATTCCATTTACTGAGTTGATCTTTAACTATTAAAATAATTTCCTATAAGTCTCAGATTTATTTGAACTATAAAGTTGTTTCCTATGCACCCCAAGCAAGTGGTTTAATTTCCACTTTTTTCTTTCCTTTTTATATGGAGTAATATTTTTATCCCATGAAACAATAAACAAAAAACAAACAAACAAAAACTCTGGAAACAAGAATAATACAACACAGCAAAGCAGGATTACGTTGAGACAATTACGAAGAACAATTCAAGACATGCGGTTTCATTTCTAACTTCAGTGATGGCCAGGTAGGTAAATTACACATAACATATCCACAGATGACTACTATATTCTGGGGAAAATTTAAATGAAACCTGGGTGGGAGAGATGAAGAAGCTGCAACCTCAAGTAAATGGCTCTGCACTGGAGTGGTTTGCATCAGTTCACTGTTGCACAGTTGCTACCTCCAGAGCAGGTAGAGATGTTGAGCAAGAACACAGTCAGGAACTCGAGGTAAATAGCATTACTACTGTAAGACATGAAGACTGGAAAGTAGTGTTTTCAAGATGGCTATCAAGGAGGACAACTCACCGATGAGCCATATACAAGGTGCTCCAAACCTCCGACATTTAAGGTGGTAATACTATAAAGAAGTCTATTAATATCCCAATATAACTTTGGTTTTGAAATTTGCACACAATGACTTGAAGCAGTTAATAAAAATATAATGACTTAATAGTGAGTTAATCTGAACACTGGCCTCTAGAAATGATACAAACTGGAAAAGAGAGAAAAAACTGAAGTAAAATGAATAGGGATTTTCATTACTACTACTACTAGTAGTATAAATAATATAATAAAATTATATTTATTATAATAGAACAAAAATATCCATGAAATAATGTCAACTTTTTTGAAAAGTAGGAAAAAGTAGGACCTGGGAGTCCAAAGAAAGTTAATGAACTATAACCCAATATAAGGAAACCAAAGTGTAGATTCAAGAACCAAACAGCTAAAATTTAAAAGTAAAGAGACAGTCTGGCAGGAAACCAGAGAACAGAGAAGGCATAATTTTACCTGAGTGTGTATCAAAAATCATCAAAATCCAGAGCACAGGTAAATATTACAGTATCAAAACAGAGAAAGAAGCAAGAACAACAAACAATAAAAATGAATGGACCTCTCATGGAACTCTACACACAAATAAATGAATGCATAATTTAAAGAAGAACATGAAGGCTGTATGTAGACAAGTAACAGCTGAACTGATTGCCAAGCAGCACAATAAATTCCATAGAGCCTCTTTAAGCTGAAGAAAAATAACACAAAACACAAACCATACATTACACATAAGAAGAATGAAAAGCATTTCAAACTAGAAAGCCATAGATATACTGCACAGGATTTTTTTTTATCTCATTTCTTTTCGAAACTATTTTAATCAAGAAAAATATAACTTTACAGCAAAGAGGTTATCATTTGCGTCATTATAAATTACAAAGCAAAATCATGCAAAGGCTGATGTCCCTGTAATCCATCAGATTAGACATGTCACAGAAGACACACGGATGACCAATAACCATGAAATTTTAAAGTTCAGACAGCAGAACAACAGATCTTATCGAAAATGACCCTCTGTTTCCTGGCATGGCAAAGGGGCCTCGTGTTGCTACAGCAGAGTACCACAGACTGGTGATTCATACTGGACAGAGATGTATTGGCTCAGGATTCTGGAGGCTAGGATGTCTAAGGTCAAGTATCTTCTTGCTGCATCTCTCTGTGACAGAAGGTGGAAGGACAAGAGGAGGAAGAGGAAGACAGGAAGAGAGACAGGAGAAAGGAGTGACGAAGCAGGGGAAGAGGAGGGAGAGACTCAAGAATCAGTACCCAAAGCTTTTCTATGAATGCATGAAATCTTGGCTTAAAAGTGAAACTCCTCCTCCATAATCACCTCTTAGAGGTCTTCATTTGTGATTGTTAAAGTTAATCATATGGTTTCCAAAAGTAAGATGGACCCGCATAGACTAGCAGTTATACACCACTGGTAGGAGTATAAAACTGCAATTACTTTGGGGAATTATTTGGCGAGATGTATAAAGTGAAACATACACTTAAAATACAATCCACCAATTCTACTCCAAACTGTTTATTTGAAAGAAATGAAAACATATGTCTATAAAAATACTAGTAGAATGTTTCTAGCAGCATATTCATAATAGAGCCACCTGGAAAGTAGCCAAGAATCCATTAATAGAAGAATGGATAAACAAATTGTGATATATTCATACAAGGGAATTCCATTTGGCAGAAAAAAAAAAATGAAGTGCTGACGGGCAGACTCGGATGAACTCCACAAGTATGTTTAGTGATGGAGGCCACACCAAAGCCACACACTCAATAACTCTATTTATATGGAGTGAAAGAATAGAAATCACTGATTTATTACAGCATACACGTGTTGTGTGCGCAAGCGCGAGCTCCTGTGTGTATGTGTGTGTGTGTGTGTGTGTGTGTGTGTGTGTGTGTGTGTGTTGTGTTTGTACAATGGTTTCTGTTAATAGGATGCAACTTGGAAGAACAATTAAGAAATTTCTGGAATGATAAATAGATTGTATATTTTGATGGGAGTTACAGCTCCATGAGTGTGTATATGTTCGATATTCTTTGGATTGGAGATCAGATGTATACATTCCCTTGTATATACATTTTTATCTCAATAAATATTTATCTAATAGCTTGATATTCATTGAAACATTAACCTTCAAAACACGAAACTAATCACACCCTAGTTACCAAATAATTAATGTCAAATATCAACTACTTTGAAACACCAAATAAATGACAAAAAATTTGGTATCCTAGAGTAAACCAATAAAATAACAGAAGAATCTATAATTTCAAATAAATGAAAAGGTAATATGCCTGGCTAAAATTATTTATTATATTGCATTTACAGTAAATTAAAGAACTTAAGAAAAACAAATCAGGAGAAAATGGTCAGAGTCCTTTACTAAATATATTTGGGTCCTTCTAATAAGTTTAAGCACGTATGTGTGTTATGTGGACACTTTGTTTCACAGGCCCCTTCATCAGAGTGATTCATCTATTCTGCAAAAACTGGACCTTACATGACCACAAAGTCAACTTGGGAAGGGTAGATAGTCTTGCTAGCCTCATATGAAGTGGAGACATTATACACGCTGCATGAGGACACACAATCCAACAGTGGGAATCTGCAAAAATCTACATAAAGTTTTCAGTAGAGTGAAGTCATCTTAATAACCACTCAAAAAACATTGACCACTGTCATCATCATTCAGAGTTAAAAGCCAAGAAGACTAAAGAGTTTCATTAACTGAGTTCAAAAGATAAAAAAAACTTTAGTGAGTACATCAGTAATGAGCATCTTTAGCTGGTGTTTTTAAGCAACTTAATTTTCTCAGTTTTCTGTCTAAATGAACTATCTAGCAATCTCAAGCCAACCCTAGTTTCCTAATCTTTCACTTCTATCACTTCCATCACTTACATAAAATCAAGTACCAAGTTAAAGTGCTCCCACACCACGCCATCCCTTTCCTGTGGTTGTGCCCGACTCCTCTCCATCACCATGTTACTATGGTGTCTCTTCCTTCCTCTCTGTTCTGTCTCAAGATGTCATGAAAGGGAAAGCTCAATTAGGCAAGACTTACTTCCACCCTTGTGATGTCTTACTCAGGTAAGCACAACATATTGAGAGACTTGTTCTTAACATCTTATGCTATAATTCTGAATGCATTTGTGACAGCATCACTCCCAGGTACCATATACAATGTGTTTATAAATATTCATTTCCTGTCTTAGGTATTAACAGAAGCCAAGTCATTTTTATACAGATTAAAGACCTAATTCACTGGTCTGAACAAGTTAATAATTTTAATGTTAAAACTGTGAACTTGTTTTCTACTTTGGGAATGGATCTTCTACTTATAAAGGAAATCTTAGCTCGTCTGATTTAATGGATAGAAGCAATCTCTTCTCCACAGTGCAGAGATAAAATTGACTTCTCCACAGGCATTATGAATGGATGGCAGATTTTCTGCTGGGATCTGGATCGAAATGCTTTTATTTTTTGAATAGAAAGAAGCATAGAAAAAGGGAATTCATATGAAAAAGATCACAAGACAATCCTATCCCTGTCTAGAGGATTTGCCAGTGCTGAACTTTGACGCATGCATTTTCCTTCACCTTCCTTTTCACACAATGGGAATAAAGGATTGTAAAACTTCTGGTGGGTTACAGAAACAAACAGGGGTAAAGTTTTGACAAAAATGTTTCTTTTTTTCAGCACATAACTGAGTCTCAGTTTCTTTGCTATAGACTTGAGAAGTTTGTTTTATTGTAAAACCTAGGGATCAATCTAAAATCAATTTGGTTCTACCTTTAGAGAATCTATATTAATACTTCCTTCAGCTGTTTCAAACTTCATCTATACAGTGCAATGCCTACAGAGCTGAAAGATTTGTAAGTTACTGTAAACATCATGACTATTTAACCTAATCTAAACATTCCACTACATGTTGTGTGTGTGCATATATATATATATATATATATATATATATATATAATATGCCAATCAAATGTACAATTTATATCTTATGTACCAATTACAAATAAATATAACTTAATAGATGTGACAACCACAAAATGTCAATTGTACAAAATAAAAGTAGCTCTTATTTCTCATTTTATCACCATTAGCCATATCCTTCTACAAAATTTTTCATCCTAAAGAGGCGATTTACATTTTTAAGTAAAGAAGTGATTTATAGTATATAATTGAACAATACTCAGCACCCTGCCATTTATTGTCTTGCAAAATATTTTCTTCATTTCTTGACATATTATACAGGCGTATTCTTGTTAAAGGATAATATGCGAAAATATACCTTCCAATTTTCTTTGGATTTTAGTTGTTTTAAATAGTATGAAAGAATAGTGCCACAATGGGAAATGGGCCCCTCAAAAAATCTTCTGTAAAGAATGATCACATCCATCGAAGGGAAAAAGAAGAGGGGTAACTCCATATAAGTTTTTCTCTTACAAATACCTGTCAAATGCAGAACCACCATCAACTGGAATAAATAAGAAGAGGAGACAATAAGAGAGAAACACTTTCACACTGAAATCCACCCAAACCTCCCCCAAATAAGAACCCTTGCTGTGTCGCCTATTGTAGATGCCATATGGGCCTGCAGGAATCCCCAAAGACAAGAATAGAGTCTTTCAAAAGCACTGATTACATCCTTGTTTTAGGCCTACCTCAGACAGACTAAAGATTCAGTTAATCAATTAGCTGAGGTCCCTGCTAACTCAAGAAAAGAAAGCACTGGACCCAGAGAGGCTGGGGACAGGAACAAAGCTATCTTTGCAGCAGAGGGGCCTCTCTCGTGCATCGCACACTGACCATTGTTCCGTTCTAGAAGAGTCACATTCATCAATGTTCAGAGCCGGAACCTCTGTAATACGTTGTTGGCTGTTCATCATCGGTGATTTATTACAGAGCACCACACAGATGTGACATGAAACAGAGTTGGCAGTTTGGAAGCTGCTGGTGAAGGGGGAAGGAGAAGTTTGGCTGGGTGCTGTGAAGGCACGAATACAGAATCCATTCAGCAACTTTATCATAGCTACACTGGTGCTTACAGTTATGTCACAAACATCCAGCTGCACTGGAAGACCAACTATGTCGTATTTTGGATAGCAAGGCTAGAAGAAAAAAAAAACGATGGATAATTCTTGAAAAAGAAAGGAGGTCGGGGGAGAGAGAGAGAGAGAGAGAGAGAGACAGAGACAGAGACACAGAGATAACTCAGGGGTGGAGAGTTACAATCAATTTTAAGTCTTCATGACACGCAGCAGCAACAGGATATGAGAGGAGTCCTCATGAAGACCCAGTGTTAATAGCAGTAGCACAAGCCATAAACCTTATATCATACCAATGACTCATTGCAATGAACATTTGCAAACAAAGAAGCATGAACAAAAGAAGTGGGACACACTGTGACACACTATAGCTTTCACAACCTGATAGTTTTTCTTTTGGGAGAGTATTGTAAGGGTGGAGGGTGGGTACAAAGGTATGGGGAGATGAGTGGGATTGGGATGCATGATGTGAAATTCACAACGAATCAATAAAAACTAAAAAAAACTAATAAGAGTCTTCATTGTTCTTCAAAATATACTTTTATGTCCTTGATTACAAGATATATTTTAAAATTCTGTAATTGGAAGAAAACTTTACCATTCACTCAATTACCAGGTGACCCAAATTATAAATTTCTCGATGAAATGAGAAATAAATTTAAAGTAAACATTTATGTTAGAAGGAAAAAAAAATCCTCCGTGCAATTTGTCATTTGGCAGCATTTGTCATTATCATAAAAAAAATTGATGAAGAAAACTTCCCTTGGACAGAAAACAGTGTCTGTGTTGTGGTGTTTGTTATCATTCTGGACATAATTCCTTTGCAGCAAATGCCATTTGTAGAAATAATGACTACATCTGGATGTGACATTGAATGTGCTTCAGGTGATCCATTCCGCAACTAGAGTAAATTCTATAGGAACTAGGATATCATTCTTGAGTCATCCTCTTAGAAGTAGCACTCAAAATCTCAGAGATGGGAGAGCGGATGTTTAATTAATCTGGTTAAATAAAAATAATTATCCATCAACATTCATGTATCTTCAACTGTTCAAGACAGTAAACCCTCAGAGACCGGGACTATAAGAAACAGCTGTCTTTGGCCAATTATGTCTTGAGCTGTCAAGATTCATAATACTCAAGGAGCTCCTTTGCCCCATCGTTATTACAAAAGAAAAAATAATTCAGATACATATGTTTATATCATGAATGCTAAGCTGATATTTAAAATGAGAATGTGCTTAAGAAAGATGATACTCTAACTTTTTTGTCTTAGTTTCCTCAACTGTGAAAAAGATGCATGTCCCTAAGTGACAAGGTAGGTTTTCAAAGTGCCTAATCAACATCACCCTTTATTTGAAATGTAAAGAACAATATCACTGGGGCTAATAAAAGAAATGGCTTCTTGGTTAGTTTGTTACATGTTCTTTACCTTGTTGAATACAAGAAAACTGGTGGGGGAGGGCATGAGAGAGAAGAAGCAGGAAGGCTTTAAAGGAGCAAGAGGAGGGACTCTCAGTCCTGACAATGAACATAACTACACACAAGAAACAACAAGAACAAAAAACGATTTTGTAGGTTAGCATCATGTTCAGGTGGAGTAGGAGAGGTTGGAAATGGCAACAACACTTTGTAGTGGGAGATGCTGACTCCCTAATCGGTTCTTGATTTCGTCAAAGTACTCGGGAGCCAATTGCCGGGCAAACGGTAAAGGTGGGCCTTCCGGGTCCCAAGAGGAAGAAGAGATTCTAGGAAAGAGAAAGGGCTTTTCTACCAGGCTTTGGAACAAGAAGCAGGGAACAACCATGTAAGATTTTGGGGTAGCTAGAACCAGCAGCTTCTGCCACCAGCGAATGATTGATATAGGCTAGCTGATAAGGTTAGGGCAGGAGATTCTGTGTCCAGCAATTGTGCTATCTGGCAAGTTTCAAAATAATAAAGCTGTCTAGTGTTTTCCATCTGCAGAGCAAAGGTGGGCAGAGATTGAGAGATACCGGGGCGGTAGCTGGCAGCTTGGTGATGCTAGCCAGGTGGAAGAGAAACCTAGAGCAAGCCAGTGGAGTGCAGACAGCAGCTCCCAGATTTCCAAGTTAGGGGATGGTTAAGATCAATCATGGAGCCAAACTGGGAGGGGCTAGAGAGAGGGCTGAGCTCCCAGGAAGGCAGAAGCCTGTTTATTAAAATTACACACAACAACACTTCACCCTTCACGGTGTATGGACGAATATGTGTGAATACACACGCCCTCTTGGATCTTGGCAATGACGCACAGCTGTAGTTCAACTCAGCGTGGTTAAGGCGATCAATATCCCACCTTCCCTGTCCCACATTCTGACTGTCTAGACCAATGAGTGATTCTAAAACTCAGCAGCAGAATCACCTGGGACCTCTTACACTTTTCAAGTTCAAGCCACACCTCATACAATTATTTCTTAGACTCTGGGGAAGAAATACGGCATCAGTAATTTTAGAAGCTGCCTCCTTCCCAGGTGGTACCAGCCTGTAGAAAGTCTGGGATCCCATAAACACAGCAAAAGCAATTTGTAGCCTGGCAACATGGTCATAAGTCAGGACTTAAGAAGCTCCAAGTGTTCCTGTCCTTTACGAGGAATTGGCAGGGTTGTTATTTAGTTGATATGTTCATCAACTGATACTTAGAACTGAGAAAACATTAAATTTAATTTAAGTAATACACATTTGAAAGGAATTTGTAAGTTACACTTGTGGGCTTCAGATAGAACTGTGAATTTTCAAGAAAACATGGGCTATCACTCTTATTTTTATATTATTGCTTAGATTTATATATTTTGAATGAAACTCAAAACCTGAACATACCATTCATTTTCAAGAAAATGTCTTAGAATTCCACATATCAAATAAAATATTACAGAGCTTCAAATCTAAACTGTGTTACTAGTGGTTTCTTAATTGGGGTAACTGAAAGACATCAAAAGCTATCAAATTTTGACTACGATTCTCCAAACTCATATTAATATTAACTAATAGTACAAAGATAAAGATAGATAGATAGATAGATAGATAGATAGATAGATAGATAGATAGATAGATGCATATATAGATGCATATATACATATATATTCCTTTGTATTGAATAAACAAAAGTTTGAAGGATGTTTTATTTTGCAACTCATTTCCAAAAACTAAACGAAAATACACAAGTGCACTAAAAAGCAATTTTTCTACTCTTTCCATATTTGCTATGTCCCTTTTCACCTACGTTATCAACCAAAGGAAAATAATCAAATAAACTAGCCAGTGAAAGACTAGAAAGTCTGAAAATCCAGATATTACCTGCAATTTACTTCCAATGTTATATATAAGATCTGGTACCCCAGCGATAATCAAATCTGGGGTCAATAAAAGACTTGACTCCGAAATAGTATTTTGTATCTGCATGTATAGGTACACATAGGAGGAGGACATTTGTGGACGTCCAAGGACAATTTTGATGTCATCTTCATGCACCTTTCTAGTTTCATTTATAACAAGATGTTGCCTAGAATGCTGCACATATTCCAGGCTAGTTGGCCCATGAAGGTCCCAGGTTCTACTTGTCTCTGCCTCCCATCTTGTCATGTCTGCTATGATGGGCCACCATGTCCAGTGTTTTGATGAAAATTCTGGTGATCTGACTTTAGGTCCTCTCTCTAGTGAAGAAAGTACCTTCCTAAGTGAGCTATTTTCCAGCCCTGAAGTAGTTCTTTACATCTTTATTGATCATGGTCTGAATGTACCTTGCTTTTATTTATTCCCTTTTGAAAAGAATAATGAAATTAAGGGCTGAGAAACAACTTACATTGGTGAATAAATTTTCAGAAGTTGTGTTTGCTATTACAAAAACATTAGACAACAGAGCTCTCTAGACCTTGTGCCCATTGCACCAGTGGGTACCTTTCCCTACAAGCAAACAAACAAGCAAACGAAGCCACAATCATCTGACTGGGCCATTCAAAGATTGACTGTTGTTAAAAATACTTGTAAGCAGAATTTTAGGTAGCCTGGAATATGTGCAGAGTTCTAGGCAAATAAGACAACCTGTCTCAAATGAAACCTGAAACCTGCCTGAGGGTGATCATCCAAGTTGTCCTTGGACATCCACAATGCCCTCTTCCTGTGTGTACCCCTATAAACAGAGATATAAAATATTATTGCATAGTCATCCCTTATTGAGTCCAGAATTTGATAATTCTATACAATTCAATATCCAATAGCAATGCCTCAAAAACATAAAGCAGGTAAGTATGCCTCCAGGAGGAGACATTCTTAGCAGGCGGCAGGCTCCATCACCAGCACGAAAAGTTTTATTTTCAGAAAAAGATGTTATAGTCAAAGATGATACGAGACAAATGGACTTCCATTCAGAAAATAGATAAATGTCAACAAAAGCACAGATTTTTGGCTCTGTACTATCTGATAGTAATTGTCCCCTTAGAAGCACCATCTAAAGATAGAATAAAAGAGGCAAATTTAAGAATGTGCCACTTCGGTGGGTTAGCAGTTGACATTTAGACAACGAGGTAAGCACAGATAATAAGTTACTATGAAATTCCTTTCAAACAGCATCACAGACGTGTTGGAGTGTCTCGCCTCTGAGCATGATCTGAAGCACCGCAGCAGACTTCTTTGGAAACTTGGCAGGAAAGCCTTAGGGACTGGGGAGGTGGGATGGCTATGATTTCTGGAATTGGTCATTAAGACATATGATCTGTCTCTAAGAAAAACACTTAAACCAAAAAGCATGGTCACTGGAGATTCAACAAGAAAACAAAAATGGCCATTATCCTAAGATGGAATCAAAACCAACAGAATAACCAGTTGTTAAATTAATATTTAATCTGACATAAAAGAGAGTCTTAACACATTTAGAATTAAAATACAAAATAATCACTAAGCATTTTAATTATCAAAGATAGACAGACAGATACAAGATAAATAGATAGGGATAGATGATAGATAGATAGATAGATAGATAGATAGATAGATAGATAGATAGATAGAGTTTCATAAAACATAACAATTTTAACATTGCAGACTATGTGGGGAGGCCTAAAATATAAACTTTTGAAGCTTTTAAATGATATTTGATAAAAATTTTCATTACATTTTAATAAAAATCCACACTGCCTGATTCACTAAATGTTTCTATTCATTTATACATTGATGTTTTAAAGTTTGATGTTGTTAAAGCATTGTAAATAAGTTCTACTTAGTTACAAAAACACTGGTTTCAAGGAAAATATGCACCCGTATCTCTTATCTCTGTCTATTTATTTCCTCTGAAAGGTGAATCTGGGTGATTCCTTCTGTATGTGCATATTCCACAAGAATATTTGAATGCTGAATTGTTCTCAAACTAATTTCAATAGTAATTTCAAAAGTATTATTTGAGTTAATTACAAAACACTTTTACTACTTTTTGATAAAAAATGGAATGATTTTTTTCCTCTAAAGGAAATATTATATTCTTGAGCAGAATGGGAAGCAAATAATTTCGTAACACTAATTTCATAAAGGGTATATGCAGCAATCCTAAAAGGGAAATAAGTGTACCATTTATACCCATCTCCTCTGCCTCCTTGTCTTCATCCATCCATCTTGATATTAAGAGCCTTACTACTGAGACAGAAATTGCTTGTTCGCTTATTGAAGGACCTTCTTTAGATAAGTGGCAATTTGCATCTGCATGAGCAATGTATGGCAATGGCTCATCTGGCCCAGTGCAGTATGCAATTTGGCACACAATGTCATGCTGACCTGAAGTAAGTAGAATATATTGCTTGCATAAGACATATAATGGGGAAGGGAAATACCACATTCATTTCTTACAGCCTACAATTTCATTATGCCTTGACAATCAGGAATACAGCAGACATCACACCTGCAAATGTTAGGAAGTTAATTAGCCAATGAAAGATCACCAGGGACTATCATTCAGCCAACAACAACAGTAACATAAAGCTCATTCAGATTAGAGATAACACAAGTTTTATATGGCTCTTCAATCGTTTCCGAAAAGCAAAGATTTAATGATGGATGGTGGTATGTCTTAACATCTTAATTTAAAAATATAGTAAATATATAGCGGAAGCAAGTAAAATATTAAAACTTAATAATTGTAGATTATTAAGGGGAGGTGTAAAATAATGCCATTTATTTTAAAATGCTCTTTTAAATTGTCAGAAAGCTTTTGAAATTATTTTTGACTAAAATCAGGAGGGAAATTTGACTACAATGGGAATCATATGTCACTCCAAACAGGAGAGATTGAAATCAGAGAAAAGTGAGGCCTGACAGGCATAAATTGGCTCCTGTCTTTAGATATTTAGAAGATGCATTAGCCCTGTGTTCCTGACAGAACACAGTGTTCCAGAGGTAGATTAAACCCTGTAAAATGTCTACGCTAATCACTTTGGTGATTGCCCATCTTTTCCATTATAGTGGCTATTTTTTCCATTGTTTTCTTTCAGTCTTCTAGTACGAAGGGGGAAGGGAAGATGGGTTGGGAAATGTATATGTCCTTCGTGGTTTGTGGTTTGTTACAGAAAAGGCATTTGATTTTCCTATAAAATCTGTCCATTGCTTCATGGCGGACTCTAGGTCTACCTTATGGTCTACAATCCTTTATGACTTGGCCATAATTTAAAGACAATAACCTATGGCACTTAGTATTTTGGTACCTTCTATGGTTTCCACAGCTACTGTAGGAGTACTTTTTTTTTTTTTTTTTTTTTACTTTATATGGTATTATTAGGAAGTTTATAAGAAAAATCTAAATATGTGGATTTAAACAAATTCTGATATTTTCAACACATGATAATTGAAGGTAGTTATCAAAAACTACTGGAAGAAATTCTCAAAGAACTAATTTTTAAAAAATTAAAAACAAAACAAAACTGGTTTCAGAAGAACCAGTAACAGTGATTTTTAAAGGAATTCTGAAGCAGACCTTCAAAGTAACAATTAACATTAGCCATTTTTCTTAAGGGAATTCTCAAAGACATACATTCCTTTAGATAGATTTTGCAACTTCGAGGGACACATGCATTATGCGCAATAAATATTATGGGTTTCCACTTAGCCAAGAAAAACCAGTACCTGCTAAATTATCAAATACTTTCTCCATGTTTGGTTTGGTTTGCTTCTGAACATTCTCATCTTCAATGAACCCATACCCAACTGCCTTTCAGCTTAATTCCAAAGACATAGACATATTTCACATAAAAGCATGCACAAGGAGACAATTCTGGCACGATGCTTGCTTTCATTTCCATTTATTTAAAAAATAAAATGAGCAAATACGAAGGCTGAGGAGATAAAAGAAGCTCCAAGTGTCATATCAGGGACTTTTACATTTTACCTGCTCTAGAGAATTGAGTAGAAGCCTTCAATGTGACTTCAGAGTCATTTAAGTGAATAAAATTATTTTTTTATTTTAATTAATAAAATAATTAGATGAATTAAGTAATCATCCTGAGGTAAATTAGTGACCTACCAAATAGGAACAATGAACGTTCTTTGACTCAGAGAATGAATGCTATATGCAAGGAAGGATTGAGTCCATATGAAGCATTTATAATGGAACTAGGCAGACTATCCATAAATGTTAGATAGTATATTTATTTGTTTGTGGATACACACACACGCACACATGCACACACATATTATCCCAAACATATGAATCGCCTCAATAGGCTTACTAGAAATATATATGTGCTCATAACATTAATTAAACTGCAATATTGAATGAAATTATAATCTATGTGACAAACCTCTATATACAGTGGCACTGATCCATAGTAAATATTCAGGACAGCCAGTGTATCCACAGGCTTATGACACCAAGCTCAAATTTCAATTCTTCCTTTGGCAATTAAGAATAACCCTGGAAAACTTTTGGAAGGGAAGAGAAAGTGCTTCACAATATCAATATTTCATGCCCTGTTCAAATTATATTCATACACATTAAAATGAAACTGGATAAACTCAATAGTTCAGAAATTGCTTTCTTAGCAAATGTTAAAGCCAATTAAACTATAGCCAGAATCATACAAGATATCAAGCCCTACCGGCCTGTATGTGTCCACAGCCACAAGAATCTACAGACCTATGCAAGTATACATGACTTGTTTGTCTCAGTTAGAATCCAACAGAATAAGGGAGCAGAGGAAATGACAGAATGACATCTCATGAAGTGTGTTTACTTTTTTGTATTTATTCAAAAATCCCTCTTCCAATTATTAAACTGAGAAAATGAACTACCCCCATCTTCTACATTAAATTTGCTTTCGAAAAAGCCAAAACTAATTTTTAAAATATTTGATCTTCTTTTAAGATTTATTTTATGGATATACGTACCTGAATGCACAGATATACACAGCACATGTATGCCTAGTCATGGATCTCCTGAAACTGGGGTTACAGACAGTTGTGAGTTGTCATGAGGGTACTGGGAATTGAACCTGGGTCCTCTCTAGCGAGGAGCAGCCAGTGCTCTTATTAACCACTGAGCCATCTCTCTAGTCCTCGAAATCCAATTTTTTTCATCTGTTGGATCACATATGATGATGTAAATAATAAAGCCATATTATATGCCCATATACAAATGAGCATACCTGTAACATACTGACATGCATATAAAAATATTTTTGAGTATTCTGTGAGAGAAGGTACCATATGTTATACTTAAAAGTGCTTTAATATTAACAGCAGTTTTCTCGGCGGAAGGGACAGTTTTAATCATTATTTCACATGGAAAACAAGTCTCAATACAGCAACCTGTCAACACACAACCATCACATGGTGGCCCCAGGAGTTGGGTTTAAATGTATCTAACTGACTTTAAACCCTGGGCTTTAGCCACTGTGGTAGGTTATATTCTGCTGCCAACAGCATGGCTGCCAGAGCAAGAGCTAGGTATGAAGGTAAGACTATTTCACAATTTTATAAATGTGGAAGCAAGCACAAGAGTATGTGTATGTAGGAGAGAAAGGGACAGAGAAAACCAATGACCAATGAGAATATTCCTGTACCACAATTCTACGACCCACTCCGCTGCATTGGGTGCTTTCTGCTACCCATTAGGTGCAGAACAGCTGTCCAACATCTCTCATAAACCAGCTCCTAATACATACAACATCAACATCACTTGCCTCAGAGTCGTGTCTGTTGTCTTCCTTAAAAAGCCTATGTCCCAGCTGCATTTCAAGCAGGCTCGTGTAGTGCCTCATCTGTGAGGCATCTCCGTGGACAACTAACATTTTGAAGTGCACACAAAATGGGACCAAGAGTGCCTTACTGTTAATTAAAACCATCCTGACAGCCACTGGCATGCCCTTTACAGTGCGTCTCCCCTCTCTCTCTGTTTGCCTTCTTGAGTCAACACATCTGCACCTGTAGACTGCCTCATGACAAATCAAATGTGAACACTGAAGTAATTCTTGAAAAACGGGTTTGGATCCCTTTTTCTAAGATAAGCAATCAAATGCGTATGCGTGTGCATTTGTCGGATCCATGAAACATCCATCGCTGTTCTTACAAAAGAACATTAAATTTTCTGATAGCTTAGGGCAGCTGTTCTTAAGTGTCTGATGTTAAGGGCCTCTGGTACCCTTAAAAATGATGCAGGTTTCCAAACTGATTTCATTTATGGCAACTGGATCAAATTGCTATCAGCAATTTAAATGGAAAATGCTTAAAATGCTTACTCATTTATTCTAAAATAAAAATAATATTGTGACGGATTAACAATATTTCTTGCAGAATAGCAGTTCTCTACGGCAAATGGATTTAGTGTAAAGAATGGCATAAGTTTACCATTTTGCAGATATTCTTGAATTTTTGGTTCGATAGAGATGGATTCATACTATCTATTTGCACTCTGGCTGTTACATTTGCTAAAGTGTAAGGATATTTTAGGCTTCACAAAGACGCCTGGTTGAAAAAGTCACGAAATTTTTCAAAAGTCGCTTAAATAATTTAAATATTCTTTTCATATGACACCAATATTCTTAGGAAATGCAGTCATTTCTTAAGATTTGGTGGCAGGATAGAATCTGAAATATAATTATTAATTTTATTGTTTGTTTGTTTGTTTTGTAATCTGCTGTGTTATAGCCCAGGGCTCCCTCCAGACACTGCAATTGTCCTCAAAGACTTTCTGAACCACACTTGGAAAATCATTTGTGTGAAACAATGATCTCTGAAAAGAATATAATATGAATTAGTCTATTAGAGTATCTGGGAAGTTGAAAAATTATGCAGTGTTACAGAAGGATTCTAGATATTTGCTTTGTTCATATTAGCATCCTGTGAAAAAGAGAAGGGAGCCATCTTTGAGCTGGATCTTGAAAACTTGGCTTCGGGACAAAGTTGAACTGTAAGGCTCCCTTGGTCCCTGGTGTCCGATGACATGCCTATACTTGGTACTCCTGGATCCAATGACATTCATATACATTAGGAAGAGGTAAAATAAAACTTCACACTTGGGAGCCATAAAAAATATAATTCATAGAGTTGTACAATTTTTATTCAGTACTTCATGTCTGGAGTATATTCATGACAAGCTGACAATTAAAAATCCATGTCAATAAAAAATAATGTCAGGTCCCAGAAGAGTTGTTATTTTACTTTATAACATGAAGCTTATCAGCGGGTAATGAGCAAGGAAAACACTTTATAAGAATATCTTTTAAGACCTAATATTTAAATGACTATTTTGTTTTATTCTTATTTTAAAAACTTTTTGAGCATTTATATATAGTGTTTTGATCAGATTCTCCTCATTTCAGAACTTCCAACAGATGTGCCTTCTATTCCCCACCTCCCTAACCTATGGCCTCACTTTTAAAAACTTGTCGAGTCTTAAAATGATTTAAAAAAAAAAAGAAAAGAAAACTTGGAATTAAAATTCAAGGCAAAAAAAAGTATTTGTATTTCATTAAATGACAGAATATAGCTGTGTGTCATCAAAACAAAATGTCATTAAGTAGAAATATAATAAGAGATCTGAAAATAAGGTGTGTAAAACCTGAAGTACTCAAAATCTTACAACACTGGACTTAAACTAAAATTTGATGACATCTCTAATGGTATCTACTGAAGATCATATCACTGGAGATATAATAAATGAATTAATTTTAGACAAATTTAGTTCCCTTGACTTTCTACAATGGGTATACCCATGCAGTAATTACTGACATGTACTTCCTTACAAAACAAATCCAATTTTCACTCACATAACTACCATCAAGACAACTGGCTATTTCCTCATTGCTGGTAAGCAGACAGCACAGACCCAAATGAAGGAACTGCTCAACCTCAGTGTTTTTTCAGAAAAGATGTGGTAAATATGTAATTTTGTAAAGCATAGGGTTTGTAAGCGGTGACTCATGTGTACTGTGGGGATCACCAACAGCTCTCAGTGAAATTTGAAGTGAATTTATTAGAGGCTGGTTTGAAGTAGGCAAAGAATCACTGTATGTGGCTACTAATCGAGGCTCTTTTCTTTTTTTTTATTGGAAATTTTATTTACATTTCAGATGTTCTCTCCTTACCCCATTTCCCCCCTCCCTCCCAGGAACTCACTATCCCTTCCCCCTCCTCCTGCCTCCACATTGGTGTACCCCTCCCACCCTCCCCCATATCTCACCTCCCTCCTTCGAATATCCCCCCCCCACGAGGCCCAGCCTTCATGGACAAGGATCTCTTTCCACTATATATGCCTTCATATAGTTGAGTCGAGCTCTTTTTCTATAACACTTGCTCTCAGATCATGACACAGTGGCAGATGGATATGCGTAACAGCACTGCGTGCTGAGTTAAAATGTCAGCTCTGGGCTTATAGTCAGGCAGGAAGGCTGTAGAGTCATATGTGCATGCTACCCTCTGGCGATAGAACCATGTAACTCACATTGCATGATATCCAAGTTTAAGAACACGAGCTACAACTATGCCATTCTAGAGGTTTTACCACATTTCAAGCCAGGGGCTGCATGACTAGACACTGCACTCTAGCCTGCTAACTGTTGTAGACTTGAGGTTGTTACAGATCATACGCAACTAAATAGTTAACCAGTTCGACTTAAGGTGATGCAGAAAAATACATGTGAATCAAAGAGAGCTGAATGAAATGTGTTCATGGTCTTTCCTATTGATGGTTTGCGAAGTTCATATCTATGACAACAAACTGGAATTTTTAACATGAATATTCGATCCTCTGGTGTTCACTAATGCCCTGTGAGATTCTATTTCCAGTTTGGGTCACAGATAGTTTAGATGGACATAATGCTTTCTTCTTTAAACAGAAAAAGAAAATGTCCCATCAACTTTAGAACTATTCAATGTATTAAAATAATAATGCAGTACATATAAAATCATTTTCATGTTCACAGGACATACTACCCTATAACTTACATGTTCTTTAGAAAAATGTATATACTTGGCTCAAAAAGGAAAACACAGTCCTTGATCTCTCTACTGATAAGACTCTTGCTGGAGAGAGGCAAACACAAAGGCTATTCCTATGGTGGTAAAAGATAGAGTGGATGCATATATATATATATATATATATATATATATATATACACACACACACACAGACACACACACACACAGACACACGCACATATATGGCATATACTAGATAGAAAACATTAGATATACATAGATAACCACAAGAAGTATCTTAATACACACCCTTTCTCTAACCACATGGCTCACTAGGAAGTGTTCTAATTACAATTTGAATCCTGGAAGCTAAATAATTTATTTGTGGTTGT
Organism: Mastomys natalensis; assembly: GCA_021653895.1. Classification (NCBI taxonomy): domain Eukaryota; kingdom Metazoa; phylum Chordata; class Mammalia; order Rodentia; family Muridae; genus Mastomys; species Mastomys natalensis. Next base: position 690,441 of record JAJTUV010000523.1, on the reverse strand, counting down.
GGATATTTTGCTATACCAATAAATTAAATTAAAAAAAATCAATAAACCAATGCATTGCTTGGTCTCATTTCTTTTTTTCTTTGGAATAAAAGCACTCAATTAATGTTTCCATCAATGATACAAGAAAAAGAACAAATTCCAATTAGGAAACTGGAAGGAGAATAAGCTTCCTTTTTAAAAGTATACTGAGAGTATATTTTGTTTAACTGGCTACTTCTAATCATGTATTATACAATTAAAAGTACATAAAAGCTAATTTTAAATGGCTAGCAATATTTATTTATTTATTGCTAATCAAACATGTTTGTCATAAATTGTTTTTTATACTTTAAGCTATTAAAAAATCAACATTGCCTCAGTTAAAAAAAAAATAAGATAATTGATCCTGAAAGTCTCCAAATTTTAGTTAAAGTCAGACAACAATAGTGGTGTTTCATAGAGACTTTGTATAATATTACTGAGTATCAGAATACCTCTAAACCTCAATATTACAAAAAAATGCATGGCTTTATTCTGAATGTTAGTTTCAAACAAATGAAGGACATTAAATTAATATGTTAAATGAGAAGACCTCCACTAAATAAAGCAGTCACCTCTGTGTGTGTGTGTGTGTGTGTGTGTGTGTGTGTGTGTGTGTGTGTGTGTATTTATAAGCACTCCTGCATGGTCTATAAAATAAAGAAATCATTGTTAAATTTAAATTTCAAGTAGCTTTAGACTTAGTTTAGGGGCTTCATTTTTATCTCTTTTAATGCATGCTAGTTGCAAATGCCAAGGAATTTTATGTTTTTTCCCAGTTTTTTTATTATCTTTTCACTGCCCCCTCATAAGAGCCACTTCAAGGCTACCCACTCACCTAAAGACTGGCAACTTAGGGGAACCACAGCAAAACAAGAAAATGATTCTCTGTTTTCAATCCCACTGATCCCACCACTGATGTGACTCTTAACAGGATTAGTGATAATCTGGCATATCATAACCTGAAGGAAGTTGATAGAAATCCAACATTAGGGATGAAAATATTACAATAGAAGATAAATGAGAGGAAACAAAAAATGACAAGCAAATCAAACGGTCTCTGAAAATGTCCTCCCTAAGAAAACTGACAAATATCTTTGCAATGGTTTGTTCAACAGAAACAAGTATAGCCATTACTCTGGATACAAACCACCCCCATTTCAGCAGAGACTGTCGTTGGTCTTGGTGTTCTATAACTAAAATATGCCTAAGGAAAGTCAAAGAGTATTTGGCAGAGCTGGGAATCTCAGCATGCAGGCTCCCCACTGGCTGAATCAGCTCTAGCTGGAAATCATTCCAAATGTGAATTCTTGGGCTCCATTTCAGACCAGCTCTTTCAGAAGACGGGGGGGGGGGGGGGGGGGGGGGGGGGGGTTAGAACATTGGTTTCCTGGTAACAAACCAGGCAGGCATACTGATGACACACCTGAGTCTGAAAATCACTGCTGGAGAGTTTAAGAAAACATGCCCTGAGGTTCCTCACACTTTGAGAAGGTTAGATAAAAGACAACACTTAATTTCTCACAACGGGACATCACGCCAACTATTCCAATAATGCTTAAATCAAAGAAACAGTACAATTTGGTAAAATGGAGAATGGAGCCAACAACAAGATTTAAAAGCATAAGGGTGGAAATAGATCTCCACCGCCACTACTTGGGAGGGTTCAAAATTCTATATATAGAAAGTAACTTAAAATAGAATTGGCAGTTCTTAAGTCTACTTTGTTAGATCATAATGACATTGATGGGCTGCAAAAGTGATCATTCCTTTTTAAGCAGAAATCTAGGTGCTCCAGCACCTTTCCAAATGGTCCACTCCCAGTTTCCTCCTGATCAGCCCAGAAAAGACAAGGGATGCGTTAGCACAATGAGCTGTGTGATGCGTGGACAGCAGAGATGGAAACCACACCCAGTGCGCTGCTGGAAACTGCTGATCTCCATCTCACTGCAATGAGCAAGGGTGTCATGCACCAGTAACCTGACCTTTAACCGAGCTTGCCTTAGGGACTCTGGAGATGGACTAAACCAAGGGATATATGGTCATTGCAACTGAAGAGCCTGTCAAAGATGTACCATTCTCCCAGGGTGTAATTGGAATCTGAAATGGACTGTAAACTGCCTGGAATTACGAGTTATAACACATCTTATTTCTCATTTGTACTCAAATGTAACTATGCAAAATCAAACACCTTCCCCTCAGACTGAGAGAGATTCTGCTACCTTGATTTCGGTATTTGTTTGATAAGTGCTTGATGTAAAACATCCTCAAAAAAAAAAAAAAAAAAAACTTAAAGATGAATTTAAACATACAGTGCGACGGTATAAATTAATGACTTATCAGAACAACATTGTAATTTTGGAGACTATGGAACACAAAGTTGAGACTTTAAAGGGAATGTAATCTTTGGTATCATTAAAAAGAAATTTAAAGCAAGGTACTTTTAATTTCTAAAAACTAGAATCTACATATGGATGGATATATGTGGTTTTTTTCTCCCATTATGCCTTTGCCAGAAGGTGCTCTTTGTACTAGACAGAAAAACACAACGGTTCTTCGCATCAATGTATGCTTTAAATTATACTAATAAGCATCAACATATCAGCTGTGAGGTGAGCCTACATTGCAAAAGACTGCTTCAGTTTACAGAAAATACCAGCTGTCTCCACTCTGTGAAGACGGATTACCACCTGCCCTGTTATCTTCCATATACAATACAAGGCACGTTGGCCATTTTACCCAGGATAACTGTCCCCATATGTTCTTTAATTCTAGACTGCACACAGCCTACCATTAAATATTCGTGAAGGAAAACTGTAAATAGGAGATTTGCATTGAAAGCAGGATGATTAAGCAGCCTTTGAGGCCCTATTTCACTGAATCTCCTTCCTTGTTCTCAAAACATTGTAGAAGCTACCCTTGGGACAGTATCACCAAGTTTAGATTTAAAGTAATGCATTGCATCCAGACATAAAACGAGTCTTGGTGGGGGAGGGGATTGGGGAGACTGAGACGATATCTCACTAGGGAAATTGTTTGTCCAACAAGCACAGGACCTGGGGTGAGGTCCCCAGGATTTCCAGCTAAATGTTAGAAGACTGAAGTTTGCATTTTAAAAATATTTGCTTTCCAAATTATCACATACATAATTTTCAGTAAAAGGCAGAAAATATCAAGATGCTAAAAACAATGAATGTTATCTGCAGTTTAAAGAGTAGCATTTTTGAATAGTCTGTGAGCCAAAGAAACGGTGACTGTTGGCTTCTGCTCTTTTGCATCCAGTTTTCTTCACATCTCATTTCAAAAGATACATTTCTGAGCACCCAGGACAAAGCATAAAGTACAGAAGAAGTACAAGTGTCCCTCTACGATAGCTGAGAAGTGACTGTCATTTGAAAAGTAAAATATTCATTAAAAAATGTTATACAATTTACTTTAAAGTGTTTAAACAAGTAACAGGGATGTTTTCATAAGTGCATGCTCTACAACAGAGTAATATAGAAAACAATATGCATTATTTTCAAATGCATTTGCTTACTTCCTAGCCTAGTATATGAAATCTAGAATTAAATATTGATATCCAAGAGCTGAGCCAATAGCTCTGTGGGTAAAGTGCTTACCAAATAAGCATGAGGACCAAATTCAGATCCACAGAATCCAGGTAAAAGCAAGATGAAGTAATGAATGCACTCTTATAGTCCAGAGCTGGGAATGTGGAAACAGTAGAATCCCTAGAGCTAGCTGGCCAGCCGGTATGTCTTAATTGGCATGCTCCAAATGCAATGAGAGACTTTCTCTCAAAACAATAAACTGAAGAGCAATAAAGACATTGGATTTTGACCTCAGGTCTCTTGTCATAGCCATATGTATAACATATATCTACAAGAACACATACATACACCACATGCAAAAATTAAGTATTGTAGTCGGGCAGTGGTGGCACACGCCTTTAATCCCAGCACTTGGGAGGCAGAGGCAGGTGGATTTCTGAGATCAAGGCCAGCCTGGTTTACAGAGTGAGTGGCAGGACAGCCAGGGCTATACAGAGAAACCCTGTCTAAAAAAAAAAAAAAATTAAGTATTGAAAAATTTTTTGACTGTTTATACATCTAATACAGTGTTAAGTTGAACCTTAACATTGTAAAAAGAAGTAATTTAATTTAGTTAAAATTGGGACGATTCTTATGTTTGCCCAAAGCAGCACAGCCTACTTGTGAAAGGTGAGGCCACAGTCATGTAAAAGTAATTTGGTTTTCACTATTTTGTACCAGTATGGATTGTTAACATAAGTAACAACCTAAGGCAGTGAAATTGAGTAAAGTGTTATTAAAATCAAAATGCTTTCTGAAGTAGGGTAGAATGATAGGGGAAATGAAGGGATCATAGAAAGGAGGGAGGAACTAGGACCCTTCCGGTCTCCTCTCCCTGCCTCTCTAGCTAGCTTCCCTGTGTCTATACACTCTTCATTTCTCCCCTCTCCCTCTTCCACACTTCTTTTCTCTTTCTCCTCTTTCACCCCCCACACACACACAAAAAAAAAAACCCGAAATGCACCATCTTAAATTAGCTAAACTGATAAAAAATAACTTCATACACAGTCTCCTCATAGAATCATAAAAATTCTAGTCCACTTGGAGAGCAAAGGTACACTGGTACTTAGGGGTGCATTTTGTTGGACTCATAAAGTTCTCGTCCATCCGTCCATAGTACTTAACCATTTTATTGCTTTCCAGCTTGTGAAATATTAGAGTTCCTGATGAAACTTTGAAATAAAAGAAACAGGGAGAAGGGACCCGAGATGAAAGGCACACAGGACAAAAGCTTTCTTGATTTACAAAACTTTTCTTAAAGGGAAGCAGAAAGCCATTGTGATGGTTAAAAAACAGTGCCCTTTGATACGTGCAGAAGAGAAGTGCGTCTGTAGAGGGTCAGGTTACCTGAGGCTAAAGAGCAAGAAAACTTAACTGCCCCGGGGCCTTGGTTTTTTTGTGGCAGGAACAATTCATTCATTGAACGCTAAGATTCCAAATTCAAAGTATGGGAGCACAGTATGATTTTCATCTTATCTGAACACAAGCCAGTCCAATTCATAACAGACAAACAGCAAAGGGGAAATGGAAGACTCCATATGCCCAAAATTTTTAAAAATATGTGGTCTTTTAAAAACTTCTAGTATTCCTTTCATAAAGCATTAAAGATATTAAGCTAGGCATATATACATATGTGACAATTTCAAGCAATAACTGAATAGGACATTTTAAAATTCTACTTGAAAAACCACAAAAGTTACCAACTGTATCACATCAAAAACTGGAACAACCCTCACCCCTACCCCGCGCTAGCAATGGACAAAGAGACATCGTATTGATAGTGTTATCAGTCAGGGGCAAAGGAGAAGGATGGCAGTCTTTTGTACATCCTAACTTGATACCTGGCTTGGTGGCCCAAACTGTCTTATGCCTAGGACTCATAAAAATCAAATCAAATCCAGCAGCACAGGAAGACAGACTGAGACCTGTGGACCACCACGGCACCCACAGACCTACCCTCCAATACATGGCACAGGCAAGCCATTGAAATCCACTTGTCTCCACTCCATGTAGCACAGATGGAGAATGTCCCCTCCCCCTCCCCCTACCACCTGCAATAGCCAAGAGAACTGGCTCTTGGATCATGAAAGTGGGAGGGCTAGCCCACCCATCACTGGCTGTATGGAGAGCAGACCCTGGACCCCTTCTTGTACAACATAGTGGAGTTGGTTATGATGGTAAAGGCATGGGTGACCCAGTCCTGGGGGTGTAAGAACTGGAGAACTGGCCCAGCTCCTCACAGGCTGCAACTCTTGGGAGAATGGGTTTCTGAACCATAACTGGGCAGCACAGTAGAGCTGACTCTAGAAGCATGGGTGTGGGTGAGCTTGTCCAAGGGGATGAGAGCAGGATTGCTGACCTTGTCTCTGATGGCAGCATTGGGTAGTCTAGCTAACACAGTGCTGGAGAGCTTGCCCTGATGGTGTGGGTGGGGGAGTGCCAACTGGGGATGACCAGCTCAGCTACCACCCAGATCTAGGGCTCTGATTTGCTCCATCCCAAAATCAATACACAAGGCAACAAACAGCTGGGATGACCAGGAGGAGTCTAGGTGAGGATTCAGGGTCATGGTGTCACAGAGACCAGGAATCTCAGGCCAGACCAATGGCTCACTGCCATGAATAGTTACTGTTGAAGATGTGGGACAGTGGAATGTGTCATGGGACACACTGTGACATACTACAGCTTCCATAGGGAGATGTTTTCTATGCTTCATTTTGTTGTTGTTGTTGTTGTTGTTGTGTGTGCATGTGTATGTGTGTGTGTGTGTTATTTTGAGGGGTAAGTTGCAAGGGCAAAGAGAAGATATGGAGTAATGGGGAGATGTGTAGAACTGGGGTGCATGATGTGAACCTCACAGGGAATTAATACAAAGTTAGAAAAAAAAAAAGCTGGGACAAACAGTAGCTGTATAGTTAACATAAGCATCTTATTTATCTGACATTCTCTTTGGGTTCCAATAGCCCCGGGTTTAAGTATTCTTCTGACACTATTCCAAATTGCAAACTATGCCTGGAAGAATCAATAGCACAAATCAATGTCTTGATGTGGCATATACTGCTTGTATTTTAAACATCAGCCTTGATAATAGCAGTAATGGCTTACCATACTGCATATTTAATGTTACATATTTAAATGGAGTAAAAAACAGTCAAGAGTAAACTTGAACAACCAACCCATATGCATGGAGAAAACACAAGTTGAAGTCAAGCTGTGTGATAAAGAAAACCACAGCTTGCTACCTTAAATGCCATTACAAGTTATCCGCTCTATATGAAACTACTTTCTTTTCAACAGTGAGCCCAGAGATTGAGCAAATGCACAGGTGCCATCTTCCACTATTGACTATTTGACTAAAGTAAAAATGGAAACAACAAAAACTGAGGAAAATTGAGATGAAAATGCAGATTTGGGAAATGCAGGTTCCATTAGATCACTATCTTCTAGATGAAGAAATAAGAGACTCTCATTTGTTCCACCTGGTGGAAATTACTCTCTGAACCTTGGGCTTCTGGGAACAGACTCTGAAATTATAAAATCGGCGGTGGCTTTGGGTTGGTCTTACTTAAATTATAAAAGCTTCCAATAACAACCTACACCTAGACTTTCAAAATGATATTCAAATTGCTGAAAAGACTTCGAAATTAGGGAAGACAAAAAGAAAACCCAGAGCCAGGTGTTTCTCATTTAATTCCAACCTACTTCCACCAGAGTTCAAAATTGTTCATATTCAATTTCTATTTAAACTTAACCTCATAATCCTCTGTAGCTATTATCAACTGAATCCACAATGAAATACACAGATCAAATTAGCACTGAGTTCTCACGTGGTATAACATATGTCCAGTTTTTCTACATACTGCTTATTTTTCTTCCTGCTCTATTATTTATATGGTGGCAATTTTCTAAAATGTCCATGACACTTACTGATATAGTAGTTAGTACTAAAATGTACCTAAGATACATACTAAAACTTACATATTGGAAAAATCATAACAGGGAAAATCAAGTAAAAAGACATTGAAACCATTCTTTCTCTAGGTAGATAAATGAATGGAGGTTGGAATTAAATAACAAGCAGTATTCTATGTCCAACTTCATCATATATGTCGTGCATTTGAAACTATTACATTAAGTGATTATGAACAATATCTGATGAAACTACAGAGAAAATTCTATAACAAATGGTTTACAGTATCAAATCTAATTAAATTGCATAATCTCATAAGAGTCTTTTATTTTTCATCACAAAAGCTAGAAACAACTGTACATGGCCATCTGTGAGCTAGTTACTACAGCAAACATTTAACAGATAATGTTATTATATATTTACCAGGAGGAAAAAATGGACATTAACAAGAAAGATTCCAATAAGATAAATAACTAAAGAGAAATTTAAAATTTTATCCTTGGCCTCTTTCCTGAATATTTGTCCCCATGTAATAATTCTTAATATTGGTATGAGAATTTCTCTTGAAATGGCTAAGAAAAATACAGTTATTTGCATTATTAAGAATGACATGTATAGAAAATCTATTTCTTAAAATAATTAGAAAGGAATAAAACTAATTATCCATATGTGTTGTACATTTTGCCTGAGTCACTGTACTAAAGACCGAAATAATTAGTTGGAAGTACTAAACTCGCTTGCTTTTCATCAGGTAGTGAATAATTTTAGAACCTTTTCACTTTCAATATCAAGCCAAGTCCAAGATAAAGAAGGCATAGTTAAGGATAACATGTAGAAACCCCAGCATTAGGAAGTCCAAATCCACGCAGCGTCTTTCTTTATGGATTCTTGGGCACACATTCAGATAAAGTCTCAGGGACACAGTTCCACCAAGGGACACACAGTTCCCTCGCCTTTGAGAGATTTAGCTTAGATTCATCTGGCTTTTATTAGAGTTCTAATTCAAAACCTCTGAACAAGGGCCGGAGAGATGGTTCAGGGGTTAAGAGCATTGATGCTCTCACTGAGGACCTGGGTTCTGTTCCCAGCAACCATAATAGATAGCTCACAACTGCCCTTAACTCCAGCTCCAAGGTGACACAACTTTGTCCTCCAAGGGCGCCTCCACCCACATGCAGACACATACACACTATTAATTTTAAAATAATAAAAGCATTCATAAAACGTTCAAACAAGAATACAAAGTAGAAGTTAAAAACTCGGTTTCCTTCCAATCCTGATTCTCAGTTTCCTTTCTTCAACTTCGATCTCTTCTCTCTCTCCTTCCTTATGCGAGCTCTTGTTAATACTTAAGAGACAATGCTAGGGCAAGGCAGAGCTGACATTGCTGTGTGGAAGTTATGTTTCTTTAAGCACACAGCGCAATTCAATGCTCACTGTAGGCTTTTTGTAGTCATTAACTGGTATTTACTAATTATTTCATAATAAGTCAAATATCAAAACATGATATTATGAGTACCAAAGGCTACTAGTAGCAGATATTTTAATCAACACTTAAAAGAATGTACATACACACACACACACACACACACGTATACATATATGTGTAGCAGGAATTAATAATCCCAATCAACAGTTTTCTATTTGAACACAGTTAAATGTAATTATTATTTACATTTATAAATGAAAATTATATAATTGATTAAAAACATTTGGCAGAAAATGAGAAGTATATAGAAATGTTATTATATTTACTCTGTTAGAGAAGAATGTGGTATGAGAGATATCTATATAAAGGATATAACTATGAAAACAGGATAACGGGCATAACCTATCACTACAAACATTTATAGCTCTTTGTTCTGTATCCATCCAAATTCCTTTCTACTAGCTGTAGTGAAACTCATAATTTACTACAAACTGTGATTAACATTGTCCTTGTCCGTCCTTATACCTCCAAACCAATCACAATTTTCAACCTGCCAACAGTTCTCTCCCTCTCCCTACCCTGCCAATCTCAAATATCTTGATGCTAGGTTGAGCTTTCCTTTTCTCCTTTCAATTGCCTCCCCAGGTACACCCATGACGAGTACACCCACCGATATGTACTCTAGACTCTTCAGAGTGCATTTCACAGAGAGCACGGTGCTGATCAACATGAAAACACTCAGATATGGCAAGTGGCTTATCCAGGATGCCCAACGTCTTTCTCGACTTTTAATGTATGAATCTTTTGGGGTGCTTATATTTAAAATAACCAAGTATTTTTAGAGTCAGCAGCCTTGTACTCACTTCGAGAAAAAGACAACATCATAACTACGTTATCCCCTAAACTGCCGTATTCAATTATTACTAGCCTCCAATATGTACTCCATCTCCAAAGGTACTGACAACATCGGCATCATTGTCATCATGATCATCGTCATCATCGTCATCATCATGATCATCATCATGATTATTTCTGAATAGCATATCATGGTCACCTAACATTCCCAGGTAGACACACGCAGAAACAGGCTCAGTGCATTCTCTGAAAAGAGCTATTCCATATTAAGATACCACAATTATCAGATTATTAAATTTACTGGCCAGAGATGAGTCATCTTGAGCTTTTTAAGTTGATGAAGAAAACAGTGACTGAACAAAGTAAAGCTGAGAGAGTGGGGTAAAATCAGTGTGTAAGGCACTAAGGGGAAGCTGACCAGGACACGAGAACATCTTCATCAATGCAAGTAAAGAGTCCGGATGTAGGCAGAGAGTAAGCTGACACTCACTACTGCTCACATATTTACCTAGCAGATTGCAACCTCAATCCAAGGCTTGAGGGATTAGTTACATCATGACAGAAAGTCTCCGCTATTGGGTATTGATGTGACTCAGATACAGTCCTCTCAGGTCTGTCCTTTTAAGGAACAATCAAGCAATGGAGTTTTTACCCAAACCCAGTCTGCCCTGTCACCACTAACCACATCCAAGAAGACAAAATCATGTAATTTCAAGTCACAGGGTGGCTTTAAGGAACAGTGGAAAGAAAATGAGTTACACCCTATCGATTTACCTCCAGCTTCTTGGTCCGACTCGGATTTTATAAGAGAGGTGTCTGTTTTGAGTACACTAATCCATTGGTAAGTTGACTCGTCTGCAGTGCATAGCTACCCAGACCCCAGCTTACTCTTAAATGCAGAATGAACAGGTCTGGAAACAATTTACCGCAGGCACACAAAAATGTAAGTTTCTAGTGTAAAAAGGAAATGCATGTAAAGTAATGCTAACATTCCACTGGTTCCTGCCTGTGATCCAGTGTGGATCAGGAGAAAAACACAGGAGAACATAAAAGTTATATATTTACATACATATTGAAGACCCTATTGACTACCATACTGCCATATTTTTCCAGTGGAAATAAAAGATCGTGCTTTGGTATAATTTTATATAAAGGTAACTGTTTCAGATACAAAATGAATTTGTCTTAAGTTTTATGTTGGTAATTAAGAATTCTCCATGACTAAGGAAAATCAATAATAATGAGAGACAAAGTAACAAGAGGACTTTGGAGATGAACATATGTATACCTCCTACACCTTGATTGTACATTATAAATGGAGACCTGCCCCTGGCACATGTGTGGGAAGTTTTGGTTTCTTATTATAATTACCATGAGTCTTAACTTCAAATTCTTCCACAACTTTAGGGAATGTAAACCGTGTTCTATGACATGATTTTACTGAGGCATCATGACATTTAGCCAAATATAAAAGAGAGATAAATTGATTATGTTAGCTTTCATATTTAAAGCTCAATACTCTTCTCCATTGTGTGTGCTTAAAAATTCCATGGTGGTTTTCCACTTACATAAACACAATTTCTAAAACTTAAGTATTCTCTCTAAGGTGTTTAAAACGCTTCCAAACATCCAAAAATGTACTTAAGCAGTTTAATTAGCCCCTTTTGTTGAATAAATGAAGAGTTTGTTGAAAACGCTAAGTGAAAACGGGTCATTCTGAAATGAGAAGTCCATGTAGTTTCAGAAAGATCCCAAATGGAATACCTCTGAAATAACATGATTTCATCTCAAAACGAGCCTACCTTCTTTTTTAAAAAATCAAAATCTTAGAAAAACAACAGCAATTTTGAATGAGCTTTCAAGTTACAGAATACACATATATTTACTATAAGAAATGTAACAGGCCACCTGCACAAAGATGCTTTTCCATAGGGAACACAATTGAGTATGCAGTTAAAGCTGTCAAACAGTTTTTATGTTCACATGAGTGAGGGACAAAGTGTTGTAGGTATCCAGGAACTCACATCAGAAAGATACATAAAGTTTACAGAGTGAAGGCCAGCAGCCAGTCAAATGTAAGGTACTAGTTTATAAGTTAAATTTGAGCTACAGTTTCTCCCCACTCCAAAGGGGGGAGGGAAGACTCAAATAAAACAGAACTTTAAACCTTTTACAAAATAGATGTCCTTGGTTGTCATCAAAAATGTCTTGGGATATTTTGGTGTGTTAGACCATCAGGGGACAGGCTTCACTTTGTTTGCAAAAAAAAAAAAAAAAAAAAAAAAAAAAAAAAAAAAAAAAACCAGCAGTTACCCTGACTCTCCACTGTACTGTGGAAAAAAACAGCCTTTACCGTGGGCTAACCCATGAAAAACAAATCAATTAAAAACTAGTTTTCCCACAAAAAAGTAAAATTTTAAAGGGAAAAAAAGTCTTGGAATAGCCCAATTGGAACTGGAAAACCATAGGCAGAGCAGCCTGAGCAAATCAAATACAAACCTCTCTTCTTGCCCATCCTTCTGTCCTTCCTACTTATTTTAATAAAGCTACTCCCTAACTTTCAAGAATCAAGATTGCACACCTTTGAAAACAACAACAACAAAAAGAAGCATTCAAAGTTCTAAGGGAATCAATGACTGTCTTCTTTTTTTTCTCATTTATTTGTTTGTTTGTTTGTTTGTTTATTCACATTGCATCCCTATCAGAGCACCTCCCTCTTTCTGTTTCTCCCTCTCCCATCCTTGCAAATCCCTCCCCTCTGTTACTTCCTCCCCTCTGCTCAGAGAAGGGGAAGCCCCCGCTTGGGTACCACCCCACCCTGGGATATCTAATCCCAGCACGACTGAGCAGATTCTCTCCCACTGAGGCTCATAACTTGACTCCTATCTGTATAATGCCCATTCTGACCATTCCAAATTATATTCTAACAGGTGCCCAATTATGCAATTACTATGTGAGGTGACAATCCCTCTAATGTGCATAATAAAACGATGTCATAAAAGGTTCAGGAGGATCATCAGGTTCTCCCAAAAATCACCACAAACTCAATTCCTGAGAATTAAACTCATAGCATATTCATCTGTCAAACACATCTGAGGATTTTTCTGTGCCAGGAAGTGTTGAGCAGTCATTAAGATTCTTGGTCCTATAAAACTGACATATATTCCAAATCAGGAGTTCAGCAAGAGTCAAGTATGTAGTGTATATTAGTCATATGAGCTCATGCCTATTTGTATGCACCTGTATACTTGCTGTAAGTCATTTGTTGACAAAATACCAGAAGACTAATTATGATCCTTCTCTTCCCCAGGACCAGAGCATCTGTCTACAGAATTCGAATTTCTCACCAGATAGATACTTACACTGAATCAAAGAACATGTTGTGAGTGGTGTGTGTCTTGCTATTCTAAAGCAACCCTGACCTTTGTGAAAATCAAGAGACTGTGTGGGTGTGTAGCCAGCCGGGAGCAGGGTAAGAGACGGATATGCTCTCAGAGGCCCTTACTCCCCTTTCCTGCTTGTCTCCAGCTCCCCCACACAAGGGTCCTGAGAACTGTGGTCCAGTCTATAGCTCCTCTGCCCCTCCCCACCTGGAGCACCTGCATCACCTCAGCACAAATCATGTGCTCATTACCCACTTCCTCTGAGATACACAAAACCATCTTCAAACTTAGGACCTGGACTTATCGGGAGTCAGTGCCAACTTGCTTTAACTGGCTGAGACTTTCACTAACAGTTGTTCTGTGTCCCACAGCACATGTAGTAGCAGAGATGACTGAACTCAGATGAAAAGCCAATATTTAAACTTTGACAATTCTGTCAGTGAACTAACATTTCCCCAAAAGCATGATTATATATATTATAACATTATCTTCATACATATAATTCAGTTTTTTAATGTATTTTGTATATATTTTAATATGTATGCTTCTATAGTCACATCTTATAAAACATTATGTATCACTCTAGAGAAACGGTACTTTAGAATTTAAAAATTGGTATTAAACCACATACCAAATTATAAAATACACAGTCAGCACCATACAAAGTGACAAAGTAACATCTAAACAAAGCTATAACATAATTTGAATTAAATATTAATCGGATGTACAATTATACCAAATCAATTTCATGCTTTGCCATTTAAAAGGACGAGAGTAAACTGAAGTATAAATTATTTATAAGAAAAATAATCTATAATAACATTGAGCTAATTATCTCAGTAATTGCTGTGTTTCGGGGCAAGGTTAGAGGGATGTGGATTCCTTGTTCATATTTTCTGCAACCAAAATTTCATGAATAAATCATATGCGCCAACCCAATTTTCTAATACCTAAAGAATGTCTGCATCTGCCATTCTAAAATCTCCCCAAACCGAAAAGAACTGAAATGAATCTGCATAAGGTAGACAAAAATATTTCCTTGTGTGTGTGTGTGTGTGTGTGTGTGTGTGTATGTGTGTGTGTGTGCGGGCTTGTGTGTGTGGACACGTATGTGTGTATGTGTATATACGTGTGTGTGTGTGTGTGTGTGTGTGTGTGTGTGTATCTTTATTGGCCACGATTAAATACCTTTTCAACTAGAATTGTGTCAGCCAAATTAACTTTCTTATCTCCTCCATTAAGTAATGCTAAGTAGCTTAGCTTAGACAATTGTTATCATGAAGCACAACAGAATTGGTCAGTGATGCAAGCACCAATGCCAACATTATGTCTTATTTAAGAAAAAGAAGAAAGAATGTACTAAAATGAATAGACATTTTAATTTCTGACATTTAATTAAATGTTTAACATATTTGTAAATGAAAAATATAGCTTAAATATTTATATTAAACTTTTGATGATATTTAAAGTTTTAATTTTAGTCCATTAACTAAAATTTCAATGGAACATGTTATTAAAAACAACTATTGAGAAGCTTTCATACTTCAGATTTATTTTTTAAAGATTTATTTGTTCATTTTACATATATGAGTGCTCTGTCTGCACGTATACCTGCATTCCAGAAGAGGGCATCAGATCTCATTACAGATGGTTCTGAGCCACCATGTGGTTTGCTGGGAATTGAACTCAGGACCTCTGGAACAGCAGTCAGTGTTCTTAACCACTGAGCCATCTCTCCAGGTCCCACATTCAGATTTAAACTATGAATGTTAAGAAGTATTTCCTTGCTTAGCTTAGTTAACAACTAAGGGATATCATGATGGTCAGTTATTTATATCAGTCCATATAAATGTATATTTCTTTGTTAATATTCATATAGTATAATTTAGGGTAACTAAATTAAATCAAAAGTTTTCATTCTATTTAAGATCACACGGAATTTTATAATCTGAAATAAGTATGGGATCCTTTTATTAAATAATTTATGCTGACTAGATCTCATTCACTTAATGTTCCCCATAGGCACGCTTCTTAAATACTGGTCCTTTGCTGCTCATACTATTGCGAGGAACTGTAGAAATCCCAGCAGGAGACGAAGTGGGTAGCTGCTGAGAAGGGGGGCACTTGGGAGCCTATTATCCTTCTGTTCTTCCTTCCTCACCTGGAGTCATATGACTTTAGTTGCTCCCCATGAATTTTCTACTCTGATAAGCTGAATCTTCAAGAAGTTATGAGCAAAATAAGTAATTTCTGCCTGGTTACTGTCAAAATTTTTTATTCATAAAGACAAAAAAGTAATTAAAAACAGATGGGGGTTTCGTCCAGACAATCTCTTCTTTGGAGTTGAAAACACTACAAGTTGAAATGTATTTAGTATACTTGACCTATCAAACATGATAAGCTTAGCAATCTACAATACGGTTGCATAAGTAGAGAAACCTGTATTGAACCATCAGAAGTTAAATCCTGATGTATCCCAAAGGTCTTTGGAAATACTTGGAGAAGGCATGATGCTATACATCAGGAATCCCAGTACTTGTGAGGCTGAGTCTTAAGGCGTACAAGTCTGAGACAGCATAGCAAGACACTCACAGAACAAAAGCACAAAGGAAAGTCTAGCAGAGCTGTACACACACAGACAGGACCTCCTATTAGAGTTGACTGTAGAATATCTCTAGAGAGTGAGAGGCATAAAGCAGAGCCATGCAGAGACTGGGGTAATTTTTGTACAATTTCTCCTTTCTTTGAGAAACAAATATGTAAATTTTTACCTGAGCCCCTTATAGTACAAAGTGCACACTGCCTTTCTTTGTTGTTGGTTGGGAGGGATCATTGTATAGAATCTTTACTGACAACGATTCAGTAACAATAACATCCACTGTGTCTACACTAAGACCTACAAGCTACACATACATTAAACAGTAATTACAGACAAGTAAAGTCTTAACCACAATAATAAGGGGTACATACTGTGAAAAAGCAATACAGGGCTGTGCCAGGAAGGTTAACCTTGTCATTGAGGCACAATGCAGATTTGCAGAAAAGGAACTCTGAAGGAAGCCATGGCTCAGCTCTGAAGCAATGAATAGTTTCTTCCAGATCAAAGAGATGAGAGTGACTTCTAAGCCACCACACCAAGATTACACAGATCCTTGCAAATCCTGTTAGGAACTTAAACTTTAAAAGAAGTAAGAACCTCTGAATGAACAATCTAGAAGCACAGATGAGTTTTCATCTATAATAATTATTGCCAATATTCCAATGAGAAGTAGCATTGATGCTATCTAGGATGATATCAAAGGCAATGGAGTTGATTAGAAAGATTCTAAAAACTACTTAGGAAAATTATCAACTAATATCCATTCACAAATAGACATAGGAGATGGAAAACTGATGGTAAGAATCAATCTTGGCTTTCTGGATTTGAGTGATGGCTGACTCGTGAATTATATCCAGAGTTTGAATATTTTAGAAGAAGAGATAAATAAAATAATAACAATCAGGACAGTGACCTGGAGGTGTGACCAATTCTTCCAAACACAGGTAAGAATAAAGATTAAGGCCATGAGTCAAAGAACATAGTAGAAAGTAAAGACAAACTGAATACCTGAACTAAAGAGGTCAGTCTTGTCATCTAAGAGTAATTCACAGAGCAAAGGACAGAAGATTTCCGACAATAAATTCTCAAGAAACTTGGTCATCTTATCTACAGACCACAAAACCAGCTAGCCAGATATACAAGAAGCAAGGCCTGAGGCCACTGTACTTTCTCTGAATGGCCATCTTCAAAATCAACTTTAAACTTAACTGGTTAACTTGCTTAAGTCAGGTTATACACAGGAAGAAGTCCTCTGGTTAAAGTCAGCACATTAGAGGAAGGAGACTTTTTCACAAATAAGGTCAAAGACTCACAAGAAGTAAATTATGCCAACTATAAAAACACAAAAGTTAGAAAGCAAAAGTCAAGGCTAGAAGATATCATCCACTTTGACAGTGCCAAGGTAACACCATCTTAGAAACGCCCACGTTGGCATCTTGAATAAGATCAATATGCTCTTCAAGATACTAAAAGGAGAGCTACCTCTGTTGGCAATGTTCCTGCCACACAAGAGTGAAGACCAGAATTGGGTCACTACTGGAAGCAGAGGCAGGTGAATCTCTGAGTTTGAGGCAGCCCTGTCTACAGAGTGAGTACTAGGACAGTCACGGCTATATAGCAAAATCCTGTCTAGAAAAACCAAAAAACGAGGGGAGAACCCTATCTCAAAAGTAGAAAAAAATAAAGACCAAGATAAACAGCTCCTAAAGAGTACCATCCAAGGTGGACTACTAGCCTCCATAAGCACCATATAGATATACACATCTGGCATCCACATCCATACATAGAGCACACCCCATACACATATATACATGCACAAATACACACACACACACACACACACACACACACACACACACACACACACTGCAGACGCAGCAAACGGAACTTCTCAGAATTCCATATGGAAACAGACCATTCCATGACTACTGAATCATGAAGAATATCATATACATGAACTTGCATTATACAGATACTTTCCTCCTCCTTTCCTCCCTCCTCCTCCTCCTCCTCCTCCTCTCCTCCTCCTCCTCCTCCCTCCTCCTCCTCCTCCTCCTCTGTTACCCAGAGTATTCTCTGAGAAGACAAGAGATGATAGATTATTTTGGAAGTCATGCTGATTTAAATCCTTCATATTTGTTCCATGTCTGTCATTGCTAATCTTCATTGTCAACCGGGACTGGATTTGAATTAACTAGGAGATACACCTCTGGGCATACCTTTAAGATTGGTTACAAGATAGGTTAAAGAGAGGTGGGAAGCCCTATTCTGGATGCCACCTCTGGACCTGGGGTCTCAGGCTGAATGTATGTAAATGACAGAAAGAGGAAGACAGATAAGTACCAGCATCCTCCACCTCCTGCTCCATATGGGATGAGGAGTACTGGCTCCTGGTCCTCATTGCTGGTGTATACTATGCTCTCAAACAGGGCATCAAAGGAATTCTTTTCTCCTTGAGTTCTTTTGATCCCAAATAAAGAGAAGTAACCAACCGCATATTATTCATCAATACTTGACTCTCAAATCTTACCCAAAAGGAGGTACTATTTAAAGCTTTGTTTATAAAAACATTTTTCAACTTATCTAACACTCCACTAAATAATATATATGGAACATATTTTGAGTCAGGGCATAGAGAAATACTGAAATGTGAACCCTGCCAATAACAGCAGACTTGTAAAACCAAAAAAACTACATTTGTCATTTGAGGTAGACTGTATACTGATAAGCAAGACTTATATATCATTTACAAATATTTGTCCAGACTTTAAATCCTGTTGTGTGTGAGAAGATTACTAGCCCTGGTGAAATATTAGAGAGATTACCCCTATCACTGAAGCCATAAATAGCACTAGGATTCCTGAATTCGCCTTCCTCAAATGAGAAGGAATACTTTGGTAGCATTGAAATTTCAGAAATCCACTTATTAATATATGCCTGGCAAGGTAAACAACAGATAGTATAATGGCTACTACTGATATCCACCAGGAATAGTTCAAAACCCTTCATATACATCAATATAATATAATATAATAATATAATAATATATAATATATATAATAGTATAGTATATATAATTAATAATGCAGCTATGTTACTCAGCTTCTACCACTATAAGGAACCTGAGACACTATACTTAAAAAAGGAATGTTTTATTTGGGCTTTTGGCTGCAGAGGGTTTTATCTATGCTGTGGCTTGGTTCCTTGGGCCCATGGAAGTAGAGTACATTAGGCCATGTGACCATAGCACAGGAAGCTACATACTTTATAGTAGCCAGAAACAAAGAAAAGGAAACAAGCCTTGACGGCCCACTATACCAGCAGTTCTCAACTTGTAGGTGGCCAAACCCTTGGAGGTTGGTTCAAGTGACTCTTTCACAGGGGTTACATATCAGATATCTGCATATCAGATATTTACATTATGATTCACAACAATAGCAGAATTACAGTTATGAAGTAGCAACAAGATAACTTTATGTTTGGGGATCACCACTACATGAGATGTATTAAAGGGTTATCGAATTAGAAAGGTGAAGAACAGCTGTATACAGTTTTCAGGTCACTCACATTGGCCTAACCCCTTCCATCAGGCTCTACTTCCTGAAGACCTCATCTCTTGCCAAGGTTGTGAACGTGACACGCTGGGAGCTCAAGCCTTTCAACACTTGTGTCTGTGGAAGAAATCCCAGATCTAATCTGCAGCAGTTCCCCATAAGGTAAGGAAAATTAGTGCTTTGTAGAAGGTAAATAACTTCAGGTGGTTTGCAAAACTATGTTAAGCAAGCATTGGCTGGGTTCTTGAAAACAAAAACTTGTTTTAACATAAAGACAAGATGAATTTCACCACCTCTGAAGAATTTCCATAAAGCCTACAATAAGCACTAACCTCGAGGGTTATGAAACTCTACAAGGGGCTGCAGAGACACAGTAATTAAGAGCTCTGGCTGCTCTTCTACAAGACCCAGCTTCAATTATAGCATGCACATGGTGGCTTATAAACATCTGTAACTCCAGCTCCAGGGGTTAGGACACCCTCTTCAAGACATCCGTGGACACCGGGCACACATGTGATGCACAGATATACATTCCAGCAAAGCACCCATACAAATAAAAATAAAGATAATTTGGAAAAATAAGTCTTCTTAACATAGGTCGTACAAATGCATTGTTGGTCATTAAAACTGAAGTGGCTTTAAGAATCATAAGGATGTAGTTTCGAGAAGATCCATCCATGGGAGACTGTGAATATACTTCAGCAGTAGGTGATGGCAGTTTGTAAAGGAAGAAGGACTGGTTTTATTGTCCACTAGTATAATAGATTCAACTCACAGTCTAAGGTTCTTTTGGGGCCTTAAATAAGAAAGAAGGATAGAAAAAGGACTGCCTACAGGTTCTCAAGGCACAGGCTGTTTGCCACAGGCCGTGCAAACATTCCACCTCCCCTGCCATGTTTTCATGACTGCTGGGATTTTTGCTGGTATTGGGTTTTTGTTTTGGTTTGTTTTATTTTGTTTTGGTTTTTTCTCCTGCTCTTTCTAGAGGCAGATCTCAAAAGAAACCAGAGAACGTCACACAGTCCAAGAAACTCCATAAGCAAGACTTAACAAAGCTATAATCTGCAGTACCCATCACTTGGAAAACCAAAATGTCACTTGGAAAAACAACAGCACTATTAAGCTAATATAATCAAAATATTGGAAACATCCTTTTACCTCAGATGTGTGCTCCTGATTGAGTTTTCTGGTGTCTGAATAGAATAAGAATCTTTCAAACAGAATCTCAATAGAACCTAGATATACTACAGTATCACCCAGTAAGACACACAGGTACTAAACACAGACACATTTGAGACAGAACTCTTATCCTGTTTGGGAAGGGGACTGTCTTCTCCTATTTGCTTTTTTAACTCCCTGGCTTTTATTTTAAAATTCTTGCCATGGTTGACTAGCTAAGATTTAAAATGTTCTCACTCAGGAATCCTTAATATCTTGATCATAAACCTTTATTTCTCCTGACAAGTGTAAAATGTCATATGCACTATTAAAGCTTCAATTTCAAGCTAGGTTTAAACACGACAACTCAAAATGTAACAAAGCTACCATTTCTTCCTTTAGAGACTAAGGAGCGGAATTAGAAAATGCTTTATTTTACTTAACAACTTAAACATCAGAACTACTTTATTAAAACTTAGTGCCACTTTAATGATGATCTTCAAACACATGAGCTGCCATATTTTATTTAAAAGCTTCTCTCTGTAATCAGGATGAAAATGAATGAACAATGTAGGCAATATCACAGGATTTAAGCAAATTAAGTAATAACTTCTTGTTAACACAGTGCATAAAAGTAGTATTAATGGTGCTGGCTAGATAATCTTTTACCCTGTGCTTCTTTTTACTACAACAAATCATCTTTAGCCAAGTTAATCTAAGTTAGAGGGAGAGATTAAACAGCTTCCAAATGACCTACTAGCATGTTTGCGTTTTTATTAATGCAACCTACTTTTACCAGAATTTTGATTTAAATAAATGTAAACAGAGAACCTAGTATTTCATTCTTGGATATGTTAAGTAAATATCGGCTGTCATGAACTTGCTTTAAAAAAAAAATCTGACATTTTACAGATATTACTTTCCTTGCTAAATAAACACTGATGATAGAGGACCGACTAGCCTAGTCTCTGTTAACATCCCACTAGTTGTGATTTCCTCGTATTTATTTATAAATATTTTATATAGTAAACATTATTTGTCCTTACTTATCCAAGAAAATATCTTTCTCTACTCTTCTGAACTAATGCCCATTTGATCTGTACCCTTCTCGGACTTGGATTTGTTTCAGCTCCTCCTATGCCCTGCTGGTACATGCAGCGCCCTCTACACCCTGTTATGGGTACATGCGCGCCCCCTACACCCTGCTGGTACTTGCAGTCCATTCTCTTGGTTGCTGCATCTCTCTCACTCTCCTTTTACATCCCTACCTTGTCACTCTAAATGCCTTCCTCTGCATCCTCCTTGAGCTTTTCTTTCCCTGCGTTCCTGTTTGTGCCCCTCATTTCCTGTCTTTACTGTCTCTTGTCCACCTTACCTCAGTATACTCAACCTAGCCCCTCCCATCGCTCACTGCTCTAGATCAGGTAATTCACCTGTCATGTACCACCTCTCAAAAGCCTACGGCACTGATAAGAGAATGTCCAGACCAAGAGATGCATTGAGCTCTGCTACCATTTCTCTTTTATAATATTAAAACCATACATTTTTTTTTTTTTAACACCACTACACTGTGCCCACATTCTCAAAAGGGCATTTGTGACCCTAGGGAAGGACCAGAACCCTGAACAACAGGGAGAAATTCAAGTTTGATTTTTCTCAAATATTGTTTACATTTCAAAACAATGCCTGGTCAAACTCATGTCAATGCACACCAGAGTGTCTCCGTTTTGAACGTGGATATGAGTCATGTGGCAAAAGTGGTAAAACACAGGCCCGCCACACTTGGAATGAAACAGCATTTGGAAGTTTTAATACCGGTCCATGGCCATAATTTGTGACAGGAGATCCATGTTCTGCTTTGAGTTTGTAGGCCTTCTCCTGCCTGAATCTGTTCACCTTCACTGTTAGGCGGACTTAGTCGTCACCGTCATACATGTTTCTAATAGTTTTATATATTGTATCTTCTAGATTTCAATTTGCCTGTCAAGGTTTACTTTAATTAGGCTCATTTTTTTCTTTCAGTTTTTGTTTCATTTGCCACAGACCTCAGCTGAAAATATAATAAGATAGAAAGCATTGCTGTGAGGAGATTTTCCTTACATTCCTCATTAAATCTGCTTTAGTAAAGAGATTTCCTTGATTATTATAGGAGTTTTAAATCAATGTATATGGGCAAATCATAAGACAAAATAATCACTGATGTGGTGAGGGGAGAGACTGCAAGGTTACTAAGTTCTATTTTATACGCATAAAATATCCAGGAAAACCCCAAGAAACCCATTTTTGGGCATATTAGGGAGTTACTACATATCAGAGCATAAAAAATAAATTCCTTGGATTTTTGTATTAAGAGTTAACTAAATTCCTTGACTGTTATATTTATAAAAAGACACTTAAATATTCCAGAACATTGAATGAGAGAAAAATGTCCAGGACGATAGTATGCTCCAAAGACAATTTAGACAATTTTTTTAATCGATAGAGATGTAGTTTTATTGAGACCTAGAGTTGGATTTACACAGCATGTATAAGGCATTGAGCTTGATCCTAGAGACACAATAATAATTGATATCATTTTGCTGAGGCTTAATATTTACACATCTTTTTGACATGACTATATACTAATTTGCTACAGATATATGTAAAACAGGTAGCGATAAAATCAGCATGTAAGGCACGTCCATAACCTGAAACACAAATCTTTCCCTGTGTTGGGAGTTTGCCTACTATTCCAGTTATTTGGAAATAAACCTCAAGTCACTATGTGCAATTGGTACCCTGCTGGGCTGTACAAACCCATTCATTTTCCCTTCCCAGTTTTATTTTGGTGATCTGATTGTATGAATGAGAATAGTCCCCTCTTAGCTGAATGTTTGGTCCCTAGTTGATGGAACTGTTTTGGGAAGGATTAGGAGGTGTGGCCTGGTTAAAGGAGATGTCACTGGAGGTCGGCTGTGAGGTTTCAGAAGCCCATACCAGGTCCAGTCTCTTATCCTCTCTGCCTCTGACTTGCAAATCAGGATGCAAGTTCTCAGCTACTGCTCTAGTGTCAGGCCTGCTTGCCAGCTGCTGCGCTTTCTGTCAGGATGGTTACAGACTCGCCCTCTGAAACTGGAAGGGAGGCGCCCAATCAAATGCTTTATTTTATATGTTGCCTTGGTCATGGCATCTCTCCAAAGCGACCGAAAAGTAACTAAGATTGGCTTCCTTTCTTTTCTTTCCGTTTGGCCTTTTTCTCTCATCTTTCCCATTCCCTAGTAACTACTGTTCCACTTCATTCTTCCATGAGACTAACTATCATCTTAACAAAGGAGTTAATGCTTTGGACCACAGGATGCTTACCTTTGTATGTCTATTTATTTCCCTGAACATGATGACTTATCCTGCTATCTAATTTTCTTCAAGGAACAAAGTTCCATTTTTTTCCTGTGGCTGAATATTACAAATATACACCTCCTCTGCCTTATCCTTTAACCCACTGATGGATACTGCCGTGGTCTAGATCTTCAGTGCTTCCCATTGACTAAGCAGCTTGTGGTAGAAGTTGCTAGAACCTTTAAGGTATGGAGCCCAGTGAGAGGCAGTTAGGTTATTGGAGTCTGATTCCCTTGAAGGTGATCTTTACCCTTTCTTTAGGTTTTCATTTAAATCTGACATGAGGTAATTATTTATTCAGTGCTCTCCCCTACATCTTCCCTCACCAGATAGTCCAGCCTGAGAGAACAAAAGAAATTCATGACACATCGAACCACATATAATAAATCTTTCCATCTTTTCATTTTATTGTCTCAGAATACTGATTGACACTCTATGGTGACAGTATGATTAGTAATCTAATCACAGGATCCCATGTTGTAGGTACTTGCAATGAAGTGTTTGAGATCATACAAGGTTGTTGAAATATATATATATATATATATATATATATAAAATACTGGCTGAGGGGTACATGAAAAGTGTAGACCATTCCTTGAAGTGGTTTATGATCCTTCAGCATTCTCATTCCATAGAAAATGTAATATCTTAGAACCATGGTAGATTGCCTCCTTAATTATGGGGCAGGAATGACAGTACCGAAGGCAAAAGGATAAATCTATAGTCTGATACTGTGTGCTCAGCATGTGTTTTGGGTACAACAGGAGCACTCAGAGCTAAGGGCTGAACACAAGACAAGGAGAGGTATACCGAGTCAATGACTAATGGAATAAGAAGCAAAATGTGATATTTCAGATAAAGAAACGGACTTAGTACTGTGACAGGCATAATAATTACTGGGAACCATCGGACTATTGACCTGCATTCCAAACTACCAATGATACTTGCATAACCATAGACTTGATCCTGCTTTATAATCCCCAATAACTGCATCTCCTACAACCTTTCAGCTTCTATTTCACCTCCAAAATGAGAATCAAACCCTCCATTTTCTCCCTAGCTCCTATTACCAACTTCAAACCACCAACAATTCTGCATGAAATACTCACAACCACCCTAATTTATCTCTTCTAAGCATCTCCTAACTCATTCTGTACACAAGGTATTCTCAGGTACCATACATGTGATGTTTTAAACTGATAAATCAGACCAAGTCAACTCCATCCTTATCTAGACTTCTGTGGCATTGTTGACTGAACATAGAACATCCTTCCTGTGGCTGTAAAGTCTACCTTTCATGGCCCTGACTACCCCCTATCAATTTTCCTTACTCATACCGCAGTCTTAGATTTTATTATTTTCTCAAATGTGCCCAAGTTTATCATTTCCTTTTAGCCCTTCATGTAGTTTGAAATGATTTTCTCTTTGTTCTTAGTAATACCCTCATGAAACTCAGCTCTCAGCTCTTTTTTACTCCATGTGACACCTGTCACAATTGACCAGAAAGCATCTATTTATATGGCTACTTTACATCCCCTTCTCTGGCCTCTCCTGGTTATGTAGTCCTCCTGCAAAGATTAAGGCAAGAATATTTTGTTGTTTTTAATTTGTTTTTACTTACTTGTAAAGAGCCAAAGCATTTATGAGTGATTAGAGAAATATATTTAGGGAAAACTTATAATAGCCTATACTATAGCTGTCTGTTCGCCATACTTTTACATCCCATTTACTTTTTAACATTATAAAAAGTTGCCTCTATGAAGTAACAAAGAGACGGAAGAACTTCATTTCACAAAGACATTTAACAATGCTACATTTTAATTCGACAAATTTATAGGTAGGACAATTTCAGTTGCCAAGGAATGACAGCCTTAGTTAAATTTACATTTTATTTGATTAAAATTAATTATACTAAGAAAGTATGTTCATAGTAAATAAATATGCCCTGCAAAAAAATGTTTTAAAGTAAATACCAATGATCTCAAATCAGTCTAAACATGAAAGAATGAGTTCCAGCGTTTTAAATCATCGATAAATGTCAGGGACTTTAAAAAAAAAAAGAGAAAGAGACAGCTATCCACCTTCTGCCTTACTAACTTTTAAAGACAGTGCTGTTGGTACAATGAGAGCCTACCAAGAATTTCTTATAAATAAGTAGATGTGAAAATGATTCTCTGGAAACTACAAGGGGCTGCATATCTTTTCAGCATGTACAACTATCATTACATTTTTAAGAAATGAAGGGAGTGGCCCATGAGATTCGTGATAGAGCTTGCTACCATCACCCTGGCTGTATTGATTGGCTCTACCCCAAGTCATGTGGACTAACATGCAGTAGTGCAGCTTTCCAATATTCAATCCAGAAATCTACCTTGCCTGTGTCATCTTTGGACGTCTCCCATCGGTTCTCATACATTTAACCACTGTTGTAGTTCTAATAAAGGACTGAGGGCTTTGGTTGTAGCTCAGTGGTAGAGTGCTAGCCAAATGTACTCCAAAAAATGGAATCTAAAGAATGAAAGATACAAGGAAATGGAGTGATTGTGACAGATCACAATCATAAATACAATTCTATACAGAGTATCTGATGATATGACCATTCTATACACAATGCATGAAAGTCTGTTTGCTTAAATTTCAACTGCAGAAAACACATGGAATAAAATTTCAAGATTAAACTATCTTGTATCTATGCAGTTCAAAACTGAGATGGTTCGGGGAATCAAGATTCCTGTTGCCACACTAAGAGCTACATACCCAGGACCCACATGCAGGAGAGATCCAGCCCTATCGCATGCTCACTGTGGCATGACCAAGTGCACACAAAATAAATAAGTAAAAAATGTACAAAGAGCATTTTATAAAGTACACAGAGACCTTTCAAATATATAAAACTTTTAATTAACAAAAATTTAATATAGAATTTTAGAAGTTATTGGTTGGTTTGCTTGTTTGTTCGTTTACCTTAAGATTGGTTAAATCATCTTCTCTACTCTATGACTGGGAGTGAAGACAACCTCTAATATACCCTGAGTCAAAGATATATCCAGAAGTTATTGATATGTGAAATGAAAACAATAGAGTTTTATAATCAAGAAGTCCACTATGCATTTGAGCCTCTAATATGTTGCTTGAGAGTAGACTTCACTCAAGAATAGATCATAACATGACGATTAACACTAGTTAAAATGAAATGCTTGGCAAACTCGGTCCTTTGCAACTAAAACAGTCATTAAAACTCACACTCTGCTTACATGCATAATCACTGCCATCGGAGTCTCAATCTTTCTACCTCATAGTGATTTCTAAAAGCACAAAGCTCAAAAATGTAAAAGATTTATATGTGTTTTATTAGAAGCTGTCCAGGATTGAACGGAAGGACCTGAGATTCTGTTTCCCTCGATCTGCTATATGAACTGAATAAATACTCCCTCCTGATTCTGTCCACCTCTCAATGAAATGTTTATAAGTTCTTATTTTAAGCCAGTATAGCACATGCTTTTAATCGCTACACTTGGGAGGCAGAGGCAGGTGGATCTCTGAGTTTGAGGCCAGCCTGGTCTACAGAGTAAGTTCCAAGACAGCCAGAACTACAGTGAGACCCTGTCTCAAAATAAACAAATAAAAATATAAGTAGAATTTTTTTAATTCCATTTCACCAGAACCACTCGAACTCCTAGGAGAAACATTTTCATCTTCTGTGAATATAGTTTGCAAACACATTATTCTATTAGCCAATGTTTATGTTTATTTCACACATAAGGTTAACTTGCTTTTTCCTGCCTTCTCATTTTATCTAAATGAAGAAAATGAGATAGTTGTGAGTCTATTTTGCAATGTATTATTTACTAATGCTATTAAAAGATAATAAAAGTATTAAGAGGAGTCGAAAATGTGTCTTTAACATACATTTTACCTCAAAGTCAGGTTTTTAGAAATGTAGTTAATAAAAAGACTATCTTTGGTTAATTAATACAATGATTATTTTCCAAGCAATAGCATACTACTCTGGTTTTGCTGCTAAGATCGTGAGCAGATGTTTGCCTAGTCCTAAGGGAATGTTTCTTCCTCAGGAGAAAAACAGCTTAAATAGGAAGCAAATAACCATATGCTGACTGTTCCCTGCTTCGCACATGACATTAAGTGTTCTACAAGGAGAACCTAAGGGGCAAGGTTCAAAATAATTTTTCTTAAAAGTGAGTGTAATTATCCAAGATCAAATCACTCCTTACGTATAACTTGCATCAAAGATAACACTATCTATTTGTACTTGGCAGAAAATAAATTTGAGTGTAGGAAAACAGATCAATAGGCACTTTCCCAAAACATCTCTTAAACTATACTTAATAGTGTAATTCATCACAAATTCAAAAACATGGCTGGCAAGAAGACTATTTTTGATAGCTGAGTTGACTCTGAGACACATAAGATGTTTTCATAAATTATAAAAACAATAATATCTTCAAGTGTATATGATCTGACTCAGATCTATCAGCTATATTTTATTTCTGCTCTTCAAAAATGATAATTGAAAAACAATTTAGGAAAATACATCCGATACTAAAGGTTCTTTTCTTTTGCAAAGCCAAAGTTTCCAGACTTCAGTACAAATACTAGAAATAAGCACTGCTCAGCATTTCTTGTTACAATGTTCAGATCCTATGATTATATACTGTAAGTATAACTACATCACAACCGAGTTTTATTTAAAAAGGGGGCATGCAATTTTTACTATAAGACAAGCAGAGGCCTACAGCTATCATCTCCTGCTTATCGTTGTAATACAGATGACAAAGAAACAAGAAATTCCTATGAATAACCAACCAACCCATGCAATTTTATAAGTTACAGTATCTCTAACAAAAATATCAATGTGCAATAGACAAGAATATTATTATTTCTACATAGAAATGAAGACTTAACGTGCATTATATTATTTTTTTAAGGTTAAGGGACTGACAAATATTGGGAACAAGGAACTCCAGTTGTTGTTGCAGCTGTAAGACTTGGTTGAAACACAAGCAAAACACAGATAAAATGTTTTTAAAGGCATTACCAACAACTGCTCTGTGAGACCCACACTGCCTCAAGACACTTCTGTTAATGTGGTTACTGAGGCCACAGCATCACTGTGAAATCAGAAGCAATCTCTGGCTTCCTTGTGAGCCTTGGGGAGTGAGGGTAAGAACAGTTTTTATTTTACTCATGGTACCGAATCTTAGGAAACGTGTAGAAAAACAAAGAGCAGCAGAATATTCTGGAAAAAACAAACAAAACTTTAACAGTATTCCCAGGCTCTTTTTTTCACAGCTAATATGGCTGACATCTGCCCTTACCATCAACAGTCGATCAATGATGTATTTACTATACAAAAGGACTGATTTGGGTTTTAGAACATAATCAGGAAATGGGACATAAGTAATAATAATTGTCAAAAATAAATGAGTTAAACAGTATGATTTAAATTGCTACATGTTGATTTGCAATGTGCTGAAGAAGATTTTTACTAAATAATAGTTTCTAAATGTTCCAAACACACAAAAGCCTTTCTCGGGGCAGGAAGATGGAAACAAACATACTATCCAATAAACATGTTTCTTCTGATCACTGTAATTAAACTAGTATAAAAACCACTTGACTCAAATGCTATTCAAACTCCTTCAGGATTTCAAATATTATCTTTTATTTTTAAATCTTTATTAAATTATTTTATTTATTTTCAAAAATTGCTCCCCTGGCTGGTACCCCTCCCTGAGTTCTTCACCCCATCTTCCCTGACTCCCACCTCTAAGAGGGTGCTCCTCCTCCTGCCACCCACCCCAACCTCACCCCCACCAGCATGCCTCTCCCCAGGGGCATCAAGTTTCACAGGATTAAGCTCATCCTCTCCCACTGAGGCCATACAAGGCAGTCCTCTGCTATACATGTGCCCAGGGCCACAAACCAGCCCATGTATGCTCCTTGTACTTTGGCTTGTCTCTGGGAGCTCTGAGGGGTCCAGGTTAGTTGACACTGTTGTTCTTCCTATGGGGTTGCAATCCTATTTAAGCTCCTTCAGTCCTTCGTCTAACTCTTCCATATTAGTCCCTGACCTCAATCCAATGGTCGGCTGTCTCAGTCAGTTGCTGGTAGAGCCTCTCAGAGGATAGCCATGTCAGGCTCCTGTCTGCACACACAATATGGCTTCAGCAATAATGTCAGGATTTGTTGTGTGCACATGGGATGGATCCCAAGTTGGGCCAGCCACTGGGTGGCCTTTCTTTCAGTCTCTGCTCCATTTTTATCCTGCATTTCCTTTAAACAGGAGACCCCAAAAATTCTATTAGAGAACTTCTACTGCTGATAAACAACTTCAGCAAAGTGGATAGATATAAAATTAACTCTTTATACAAATGAGTGGTGCTGGTCTAACTGGTAGTCTTCATGTAGCAAAACTTATCTTTAATGAGGAAACATATATCAGAATGCCATTAATACCTTATTAAATTTGAGAAGCATAAAATATTTATACATTTCCTCTGTAGTCTAAGTATTATCTTACAACATTTTTTAGATGTTTCTATTACATTCAGTAAATTATAATATTCCTTTTTATTTGGAGCCCAGGGGTAAAAATCTGTGAATTGAACATAAGGAACTCTGAATTTGGTTTCGATTTCCATGAACATCTTTACCAAGACTCTCAAGGTGGTGGTATGTCTAACTTAGATAGAAAACTTAACTGGAAACTAATATTATCTTTAAAGTACATTCACAGAAGCCAGCCAAAAGAAAAAAAAAAAAAGCAATCTAAAAGTCAATTCATGCAGGGTGTCCTGACACTCAAGGGTGAAGCTGGAGGTGTTTTCTAAAGGAAGATCTAGAGGGGACAGGTTGATCAAGTCTGATCTCTAACTACCTCCTAAATACTCAAATGAACACAACTGGAGCCTAGGAGGACACGGCAGGGAAGCATGGATTGGTCTTGCTAGTTCTAGTTGGACATATGCCATGCTTTTGGGTTGGCATTCAGTGATTTCCACTGGTTTTGATTTTTTTGATTTTTTTTTTTGTTGTGTTGTTGTTTTGGGGTCTCTCTCTCTCTCTCTTTCTCTCTTCTCTTTTTTTTTTTTGGTTTGGTTTGTTGTGTTTTCAACACAATCAGAAAACAGCATAATCTTCTCTTCTAGCTTTTCTGATCCCTTGCATTTATTTTTGGATTTAACCTACCTTAATATTACAACAAAGAATGACTATTCTATAAAAAAAAAAAAAAAAGATAAAAATCACAGAGATGTGAATGATGATAATGGGCAAAACATGTACACATGTTTATAAACATGAAGCCATTTAAGTGTTTTTATTATATTCTGCTTAAAATTGAGCTTAAAACAAAACGTTGTGATCAAAGCTTCAGGGCCTCTTATGAATTTAGTTCTGAGACCTTCGCTTTGAGTCAAGTCAATAAGAAAAGAACAACGGAGTTTATTGTTTATGAATTTAAAGAAGAAGCAGGTCTCATGTGACCACTTCTAGAGTTTGAAATGGGTCCGTGGCAAGGTCTGTATCCCTAGCTCTGAGGATGTTGAGGCAGGACACTTGAACGCTGAAGGGCAGCATGCAGTACACAGCAAAACTATGACTCAATCCAAAACAAAGAACAAGAAAATCTTAATATGAATAGCAAGTTTTGACATAGTCTAAAGTGGTTAATTTTATATGATTTACTTATATTTTCTATTTTCCTTTAATATCAGCTATTTTGGGCAGTCTATATCAATGTGAGTACCATAAACCTTAGTATGGGGGGTTGGTTCCAAACCATTTACTATCTTTGGAGCTGATTCTATGTTAGTATTATGATTTACCTCTAAATTTAATAATTATGTATGTGTGGATCTTTGTGTTCAAGTTCTAGTTGAATGATAAAGACTACAAAAACTTCTATAAATAAAAGTAGGACATTATTCATGCTAAAATATGAGTTCCCCTGAGACACCCTAAGCATATAAAAGATACATAAGTAATTAAATATATTTCAAATTAATTCATATGAACCTTACTTGTCTTTCCAATCCCTTTGTATAAATTACAGATTTCTGATAAACACATAACAGGACTCTTTCAAGGGAAGGGAATGTTCTGAACGGGGTAGGAAGTAAGAGAAGTCAGATTCATATCCAAAGACAATGAACATCTGTAGTAAAAATATAGCAATTTAACTATTCAACAAATCCCTCTTGAGATCATTTCAAAAGCAGCACATTGGAAATAAGCAGGAAGTAACCGAAGGCATCAGAATACCACATACCTGTTTTTCCCCAAGCTCTGATGCCTTACAAGGTAGGAAGCATGCAAACACAGTGTCCAGCAGGGTATATTATTTGACTTACAAACAAATTCTTATTCATTCAACACAGCTAAAACAAACAATAGAGGGTGTCTTAGTTATGGTTTTACTGCTGTGAACAGACACCATGACCAAGGCAACTCTTATAAGGACATTTAACTGGGGACGGCTAACAGGTTCATGGTTTCAGTCCATTATCATTAAGGTGGGAACATGGTAGCAACCAGGCAGGCATGGCACTGGAAGAGCTGAGAGTTCTATCATCCAAAGGAAGCCAGGAGCAGACTGGAGAAAACTGGCTTCCAGGCAGCTAGAATGAGGGTTTTAAACCTCAAACCCTCAGTGGCACACCTACTCTGACAAGGCCACACCTCCAAATAGTGTCACTCCCCGGGCTAGGCATAGTCAAATCACCACATTCCACTCCCTGGCCCCTATAGGTTTATTCAAACACATGAGTCTATGGGGATTATACCTAGCCATTGCATAATAAAAAAGTACATTTAGTCCAACTTCCAAAGTCTCCATAGTCTATAGAACCTCAACAATGTTAAAGTCCAAAGTTCAAACTCTCTTCTAAGAGTCATCCAATCACAGAGGAGAATACAGGGACCTCAGTGAAAACTCTAAACAGAAAACCAATCCTGCATCTCTGCTTAATGCGACTCACACTTAATAAATACTCAAATAGGATGAGGAAAAGTGACACAAGAGGTTCTATCCACACACAACTAGACTATCCTCCTACGAAGTCTGTAACACGTGCAACTGCCGCTGCCAACACACATGATCCCACCATGCAATTTCCCCTGGAAAACACAGCTCATGTTACTTACTAGCTACCTCCAGCGATGCGTTGTGGCTCACAGCCTCTCCAAGGTAATTCCTTGCTACACAGATGTAGACCCCTTCGTCAGGCCTACTCTTCCGTCCATGGACTATGCGTAAGAAAAATAAAGATCCACTTGGCAGCAACATCCGGTGTGGAGCGAGGGTCATCTTTGTCCGTCTCCACTCTTTCCCCGCCTTTGTACCATTCTATAGTCGGGTGTGGGCGGCCTTCAGCTTTACAGTTCAGAGTGGCGGGTTCTCCTTTGGAGACGATCAGGTCTGAAGGGTGTTCAACAATGCGTGGTGGAAAATCTTCCTGACGAAGACGGGAGCCTGCAGAGGGAGTTGAACAAACATTTGATATTTCATCCGAAAACGGTTAAATTCTCACTTCAGAAGCACAGATTTAACGCTTTTAAATATTGCCTGGAATGGATATGTCCTTCCTAACTTTGGTTTTAAATACTCTAAGGGTCCACCTTGTCCATGGCTGCCGTTTCTGAATGCATTTTGACTCTAATACTTAGAAATTTCTCTTCCTTAACTCTGCCTGTAACAGATGCTGCATGCTGATCCTTGTAGAGACCATGGCAATGTCCTTTAATGCCTCTAATGGTACGTGTGATGTCTAGTTTCAGTTGGTCAACTGGATGTATAACCAAAAAGGGATGTTCAGTGATGAACTGTCGATTAAGTTGGCCATGGGGCAGATCTGTGGAGAGTTTACCTTGATCATATGAATGAGGTGGGAAGAGCTGCCCAGTGTTGGTGGTACCTGTTCCTGTTCCTAGGATTTTAGATTACATAGAATGGGACTTATTGTGATTTGATATGTCATGTTTGGCTGGTATCCCTGGGAGGCCTGCTCCTTTCTAAAGGGATAACGGAAAAGGAGTGCATCTTGTGTGGAGGCATGGCAAGTAGGAGGAGAGGGGAGTGGAAACTGTGTTTAGAAAGTAGTACATGAGAGA
Source organism: Mastomys natalensis (assembly GCA_021653895.1). Lineage (NCBI taxonomy): Eukaryota > Metazoa > Chordata > Mammalia > Rodentia > Muridae > Mastomys > Mastomys natalensis. The sequence continues at coordinate 656,439 of JAJTUV010000523.1, read as the reverse complement.
ATTTTTTAAAAGAGAGACCAGGAAAAGTGCGCTGAAGACTATTCCACAGCTATCTGTAATCCACTATGGATGTAACACAACTACCTGCTGCAAGTCCCTGTATGTTTTCTTCTCTGCCTTGATGGATTATAACCTGGAATTGCGAGGTAAATAAGCCCTTTGTCCCTTTGTCGTCATTGTTTATTACAACAACAGGGAAAAAAATCAAAAGCATTGCCTGTCTTCACAGAGGAACAATAACACCAGCTAAAGCAGTCCTGGAATATTGCCGGTAATAGCATATATTCCCAGAATCCTCCTTTTAAACCAGCACAAGATGACTGTTTTCTGTATACCAATGCACATTTCTATCCAAATAAAAATAACTCTTTTTAAGGGTGTCATTTTGTTTTAAATCAATACACAATGTGTTATATATTGTTATGACTTTTTAGAAAGTAAAGTGTGAGGTTTTTTTTTTTAAAGATTTATTTTTACTTTCTGTATAGGAGTGTCTGCAAGCATGTATGTAGGTGCACCATGTGCATGTTCATGCCTGGTGCTCATGGTGGCCAGAAGAAGGAAGTAGATCTCCTGGAACAAGAGTGACAAACGGTTACGATCTGCCATGTGGTTGCTAAGAACCAAGACCAAGTCCTCTGCTAGAGCAGCGAGTGCTTTGAACCACTGTACCATCATCTCTCCAGCCCTGCAAAAGTATGTTTTTGCTATAAAAAGAACATTTAATATAGACTCAGAATTTATTAAATTATAAAGGATCATATATATCTGTATATATACATATATGTGTATATATGTATTTTCAAGGGAAATTTTAAAAAATAGTGAGTTTAAATACTGGCAAAGGAGAAGGGATATTTCTGGGTGTATGCTGAGTTATGGGCCTCAGAAGCCACTTTATCAAAGTAGTTCTTAAATGTATATATTGTTTAAATACACCCTGTGGCTATACTCTATTTTTTGCAATAAAATTAAACCTCAAAAACAGGGACCATGTTTGTGGCTGTATAAAGGAGAATGTAGGCTCTGGTGCTTGGTCCCCAGCTGGTGGGGCGGTGTGGAGAGGTTTCCATGGCACCGTCTTGCTAGAGGGAATATGTCACTGGAGACTATATGCCCACGGCTGTTGTTAGTATGCTTTGGTCTGCATGCCCCTGCCACCAGGCATGCAGCTTGCTGCTGCGGCATCTTCACCATGATGGACCTCCTCTTTACTCCCCTGCTATCTGAAGCCAACTGTTATCCCTTCTGCGGAACTTTAGGAAAGCCCCTTTCCTCGTCCACTGAGATGTAGTCAAAAGGCTTTGAACTCATTTGCTCTCAAGACCTTTCTTTCCCCGAGCCCAGCACTCCACACAGGCTGCTCACACCTTCCTATGCCTGCTGTTAGCTCCACAACCACACTGTGTTTCCTTCTGCCGAGCAAATGCTTGCCACAGACACGGGGCTCCAGATAAACCGCACTCCTCAGTGCCAGGGCTTCTTTCAAATCTCCACTCTCCCTAACTTTTCCCACCAAATTAAGTTCCCTTCTATAAACCTAAACAGCACTATATAAACACCCTCACTAAGAGTCATCAGATTAGCATTGAATTTTATTTATCTAATTCGCCCAATGTTTTTTCTCTTCCCGACAAGTATCTGAGGCCTGTGGACTTCCTCAGCAACTCAACAGTTCTCTGCTGCTGAGGGCGAAGTGCTGAGCATACTACAATAGCCCACAAACATGGGTAGAAACACTGAGAAAAATGAAGAAATGGCTACAAGGAGAGATCTAACTGAGAAGAGGGAGCTGAAGGAATCACAGTCTAGATTTGGGTACAGTAAGAGATGTCTGTACCCAAAGAGATGTCTGTACCCAACACTTGGAGGCAGGAGGGTCAACGGTTCAGTTTCCTTCTTGGCTATATTGTTAGTTTGAGGCCCAACTGGACTAGTAAGCCACATTTCCAAACAAACAAATAACAACAACAACAAACAACAAACATGCAGGAACTGTTTAGGAAAAGTATAAGGCTTTGCCTTTTAAAATAATGTGTGAACTGTATTCTGCCACAGTAGACTCTATATGGCATATGAAGCTTATTTGTATGTTCATTATTGATAAGTACTATAATGCATCGTTTTTTCTAGGGAAACGACTATATAAAAAATGAGCAATCTCAGTGACTAATTAACCTGGGCTGAGGAGACGGCTTGGTTGACTGAGAGCTTACAGTGCAAGCATGAAGGTCTGAGCTTGAATCCACAGCACACAGGTAAAGTCCAGGCATGAGGGGCACACGTCCAGGATGGGATACAGGATAGCAGTCATATAGATGGGGAGAGGACCTTATTGGTCAGCCAGTCTACCCAAAATGCTAAACCCCACATTAATTTAAAGATACTATCTCATAACCGGGAGATAAACTGTTTTTGTTTGTTAATCATTTTATTCATTTATATTTCAAATGATACCCCCCTTCCGGGTTTCCCCTCCACAGACCCCCCAGTCCCATTCCCCCTCTCCCCCCTTTCCTTTGCTTCTATGAGGGTGGTCCTCCAACCACTCACCCACTCCTGCCTCACATGCTCTAGCATCCCCTTACACAGGGGTATCAAGGCTCTACAGGATCAAGAGCCTCCCCTCCCAGTGATGCCAGATAAAGGCAATCTTCTGCTACCTATGTATCTGGAGCCATGGATCCCTCTATGAATACTCTTTGGTAGGTAATTTTGTCCCAAAGAGCTCAGAGTGGTCTGGTGAGTTGATAGTGTTCTTCCTATGGGGTTGCAATCCCCTTCAGCTCATTCAGGTCTTCCCCTAGCTCTTCCATTGGAGATAAACTTCTTAACCTGGAAGAGTGGGATAGGAAAGCACTCAACATCAGCTTCTGGCTTTCCCTGGGCACAGATATGGGAACTTGCATTTGCACATACACAGAGGTGTGATGAGGTCAATAGAGAAAGAGACAGAGGCAGACGGAGACACAGACATGGGGAGAGAAGAGCTCTATCATCAGAACAACAGAGAGAGAAACAGCATTAGTTTAGAAAATGGTACCCAGCATGCTACAAATTCTTTAAATGATAGCAGACATGAAAAGAAGGAGAAATAAGCCAACAAGATGAAAGAAAAGACTTTAGAAACCCTCCCAATTCTCACAATGGCTACTGAAGAAAATGGAATTCAGGTTGACTTTCAGGTTAGTGATAATTAGCAGTGGTATGGATCTCAGTGTATCATTAGGCTTTAGAATGGCTGTAATTATGAAAGACGGAGACTGATGGTAATCAGGTAATGGGGTGGTGCACACTTAAAGACAGTTTAAAATTATGAAAGTCTACTTGAGATAGGAAATAAGGTTACAAATGCTACTGTAGAAGCATAAAGGGTGGGCTTTGAAGACAACACCAGCCATTAAGGGAAGGGTCTGCAGCCTCTACAGCTGAGAAGACCCCTAAGAATGAGCCAGAAAGGAAAGAAAGGCAAGGAATTCACTCAGGGCACAGCTACTGGACTACACAGCATACGGAAGGGATCTGCTGGTAGGTTAGGTGACAGTGTGCGCTGTCAGAAATTGAGAAGAACGAACCTGAAGAAAAATTAAAGAAAGGATGGAAAGTCAAGAAATGGGAAAGATGTGAGATGAGACAGACTAGGCTTTGATCATCTTGTCAGAGTTCTGCGAGGTTGTTGAAGTGTGTGTGTGTGTGTGTGTGTGTGTTGTGTGTATGTGTGTGTGTGTGTGTGTATGTGTGTGTGTGTGTGTGCACGCGCACATGTTCACACTTGGAGGTCAGAGGTAAACAGTGGATATCCTCCTCTGTCACAGCATTGACTGAGAACAGATCTCTCAGTGAACCTGCAGTTCATGGAGTGACTATACTGCCTTGCCAGTGAGTTCTGGGCTCACTGCTGTCATTTCTCCACAGTGATGGGGACATAGACCTATTACTTCTGTACCAAGCTTTTGTTTTTTCTTTTCCTCTTTCTTTTCTTCTTCTTCTTCTTTTTTTTTTTTTTTTTTTTTTTTTATATGTTCATGCTGAGCATCAAACACAGGTCTTTGTGTTTCCACTGGAACCAAGGCTTCCAATGACCTATCTCCTCAGCTGGAAAATCATGGAAAACAAAATAAAACAAAACAAAAACTCTATTATTTGGCTTTAAGGAACTTGATTGAATGAACATAAGCAGACTAAGTTGGGAGATTAGACACCATATGTTTTAACCTTCAAATTATGACCCTTTGTACCTGTACTTACAGAAAGGACAATGCTGGAGAGATATAGTTAAACAGTCAACGAAGGCTCCTCACTGGCAATGTGGAAGGTGGTGAAGAAGGATGCTCAAGAGACAGGAGAAACAGAGAAGAGAGACACGGAACCCACTGTATCACTGGTGGCTGGAGGAGAGTTTCAGTGAGCACAGAGATTAAAAAAACATGAGAGGAAAAAGCGTTGGGTGAAAACCTAAAACATTTTACAAAACCCAGAGAGACGAGTTGGCAACTGTGTCTCCAACTTTAACCTGAGAATCAAAAATCTCAGCTAGAGCCGTTGACGAGGAAAGAGCTGGGGCAAAAATCCTGGGAAAGAATAAAACTATCTTGGGGGAAGGTGTAGAGGAAGTCACGGCCAATTGCCGAACCTGGAGACGGCCCAGCTCCATTCTAGCGCACTGTTGCTGAGGAGAGTCTCATCTCAACTTCAGTTCCCCGGAGCTGGACCACAGCCAGCAGGACACTGGGGAATAGAGAACTCAGACCCAAGTTTTCACCACCATGTTTGTACAGCAGCATTCAGTCAAAGCTCCAGCAATAAAATGCTTTCTATATTATGATGACTAATTTTTAAATTCTCCATGGAATACACTTTCCCCACATTGTTAATAACATTTCTCATATTAAAGGAAAAATAGCTGAGGTTCTCAGAGTCTACTCTCACTGATGTTCATTCCGATCCGCCAGAAAAATGTATGCAATACGCACCATTTCCAAAGCTTATTTAGATACTGAAACCTTTCCTTTTCTTTTAAACAGGGAGGTTTACTGAATTCTGTTTCTGATGAATACATGTGAAGAGAAAACATACACAATTAAGTATATAGTAATCTGAAGAGAATAAGAAAGGTGATCGGAAAAGCAGTTCTTCAACTGAAACAGAACCAAGGACTTTGGAAATCACAGGGAAACAAAACGTGGAAGTGTTTTAATTCTTTATACATTATCATACATTTATGATGCTCAGAAAAGGAACTTTGCAATAGCCAACTCATGTACTTAATGACTTGGCCAGGTAATAGAAAACGTGAACACCAATCATCATCTTCATTAAAACTATAATAAATTATTTTCTGTGATCAAATATAAGCAGGAAGTAATGGAACTGAGAGTAATCTCTGGTTAATTATCCCATCCCATCCGTTGTTATAAGAGCATCTTTCTGAAGTGGGTGTTGTTAAATGTGATGTCAACACACTGTCCTGAGGCTCACATGCCATTCAGTTGGGAGGTGGCAGTACTGAGTTTTAGTCATAGGCAAATGCAAAACTCTTGCTGTTTCCAAATAGTCCATACATAAATATGGGCTGTCCCATGAGTTTTCAATACTGAAATCATCCATTTTGATGTCTTACTTCTAAGATGTCGTTGGCTAAAATATCCACAAGCTGTCAAGTCTGACGGCCTTTGTTTTTCTTTCTCCATAAAAAAAGAATATTTACCAGTAAACTGAACCAACCTAATAAAGACTTCATACTCAATGTTTTGCTTGTACTCTATCTTCTTTCCTACATACCAGTTCAAAGTGCTAAGCATCCTTACATTGTTAGTTATCAGATTGCTGAGAGTTTCAGTCTGCAAACACCTACGTGTATAATTGAAGTTATTTTCATAGCTGAGGAGTGTGGTGGTATGCATGCAATCCCAGCATTCAGAGGGCTGAGGAAGGAAGACCAGTTATTCCAGAACAGCCTGGGTTACCCTGTAGCAACCTCATGTAAGAAAAGATAACTGAGCTGGGGAGAGAGCCCAGGGGTAAAGTGCTTATGTCAGAAACATGGGAGACCTGAGTTCAAATCATCAGGTCTAAATAAAAATAGGTAGAGGAATACACATCTGTAACGTCAGTGTTCGTACAGCAAGATAAAAGTAAGGAGACAGGGCACTTTCCTGTAAACTCATTGGTATGCAGTCTTGCACGACCAGAGGAAAAGTGAGAAGCTGTCGCATGATGGGAGGCAAGGACCAACAGCAAGTGTGACCTCTGACCCATCATGACATGGGTCTATCTTCCACACTACAGAACGGTTCTACCATCATAAAATGTCCTCAACTCACCTGCCAACCACCATTGTAGTCGTGCTAATTTGTTGATTTATTTTATAAAAAGATAGAAGGTGTATAGAATAGTTGGCAAACCCCACACTCTGTATAGTAACTCAATAGTTACAAAGAAGACATAGTAAGCAGGGCAGAAGGAATGACACATTAACAAGAAATTGAGAAGACCCTGTTGTTCCTTAACAAGCACCTGGATGACATTGTCCTTGAAGAAGGACTTAGGATGTTAATGTCCACTGCTCTCAAGAAGAACATCGGTGGCTCCCTAGGGATGTAACACCACTGAACTCAGTAAGATCAGCAACACAGAAAAGAGCCGGGCAGAATTCCTTCAAGCATGGCCCAGTTGGAAGATAAAATATAAACAAGAGTGACTGAAATATCTAAATATTTACACAACCACAGCTGGAAAGAGACATACACGTAAGTGCTAAGTATTTCAGGGAAATACATCAAAGTCACATGAGATTTGCGAGGAAGAACCCAAGCTCCTAGCTGGATGTAAATGATCCCCCCACCTACCCAGACATTACTTAGAGAAACACAAACGAGCAATCTCTGCAGAGACTTTGGTCATACTAATATTCTATTCAGGCTCGTACATAATTTTATGGTTTCTCTTTCTTTTTTTCATAAGCCTTTATTTATAGTTTCAAGTCTGTTTCTCAGTAGCCTGAACGGAAACCAGGATTTTATGAAGTTCTTACTTAGATCCAAATTTCTCTTTAGTATTCTTGATTGGTAAAATCAGGAAGCTTGTAGTGATTAAATTCTCCTGTTGGAGCATGAGTTTTGAAGAACAAAACTCCTTATAAAGTTGCTAATATTGCAACAAATCCATTAAGTAATTGAGAGGCCAACAATAATTATTAATAGAAAAGTTGGTAACATTTGTCCAAGGCTGGGCCACCGCTGTTGCCTTGGCAATATGCCTATATTTGTGAATCTACTTACATTTTTGGAGAAAGCTTACTACTTAAGTTTTGTGGGGTTTTTGTTTTGTTTTGGGGAATTTGGTGGGGGGGGCGGATTTTTTTTTTTTTCTTAAGCTTTGACTACCTTTTAAGGAAAATTATCTCTAATTACAACCACACACCCCTTCATCACAAATCCAATAATTTTCCTGTCAGAGGTTCTTCCTACCAAGAGATGTTTGCTAAAAACAAGAAAGCACCACTTCCTCATCGCTCACTAACTACAGGCCACAGAAGAAAAGGCATTCAGAGTTTGGAACTAGACTTGACCACGCCCTAAGGTCTTGTCGCATAAAAACACGAAAATAAATAAACCAATTAACTGAAGACTGTCCTCTAAGGAAGGAGTCACCCCCACTTCTGAAGTCCACTCCATGTTGTGGAAATACACACAAAGGCAGAACCCATATTATGAAATGTAAGCAACATAAGCGCACTCAGCAGAAATGACACACTATGAAGGAACAGAAGTGAAGGAATCACATAATGGACAGAGCAGAGCATTTTCCTCATTTCCTCAGCTTTCAAAAGATCACTTAGAAACATTTTTAAAAAAAGAACCTCTTGTAACCAAAGTTTATAATAATCCCCAGAATTAGCTGAGTGCCTGGCAGTGCCTACAATGATGGTCAAAGCAGAGACAAAATGAAATTCCAGGAACGAATTCATACTGTTTGGGTGCTAGCCCTTTATCATTAAAACCAAATGGTTATTTCCCTCGAGATGGGAAAAGAGATTGACAGTATAAGTTGAATTTTAGAAATAATTCTGAGTGCCACCCCCACACACACTGTACCACTTTTAATAAAACAGAGAGTGAAAAGATGACAAGGGTTTACCCACTGCGGGCTCAGCCTCAGCTGGGACCTCCCCCTGGCAGTGGCTACATAGACGGGAAGGTGGAATGTTTGTTCAGAATTCCTACTTTTATATTTTCCCTTTAGCAAAAATGTTTACTAAAGGTGCCAGTGGTAAGAGATTCCCTTCTGCAAGACATTAAACAATATTGTCTGCATATCTTAAAGGTCCAAATGTGTGTGTTGCCTCACTCATCCATCTGGCCGTCCACCATTTGCTTACATAAGAACTATGAAATAAAATCACTGGTCTCAGTCTGACGTGTATGAAAACAGACAGAAAATATTTGCAAGGATGACATTAAAGCTGGAAGCAGTGGCCATAATCCCAATGGTTAGGCAGTAAAGGAAGATGCATATTGAATTTGAGGGTAGACGTGACCACATGGTGAGATCTAGTCTCATAAAACACCAAAATAAATTGATTAAAGAATATGAGCCATTTAATTAAGGAAAATAATAATCAAGGAAATTAGAATTGGGAGAGAATAGCTTAAAAACAATTGTGAACTACTCTATGTGTACAGAAACTAACTAAACCAGAGACTAGGGTTTAAATCTTCTACTGATTAGCTACTTAGACTTGGATTAATTGGTTAGCTGATTTTTGCATTTATAGAAAGAAGACAAGACAATATCTATATTTTATTCATTAGCACGGTGCCAGATGTGAAAAAATAATCAATTACATAAACACATGGGCTTGAGATTTTGGACGCTGCATGAGCAGCCCTGTTTGATTTCATCATCTTCCTGCCCCATCTTTCAGTTACAGCAGTATTCTCACTAATTCCCGGAGCATTTTTTTCCCTCCAGTTTTGGAAGAAAGACTGTAGAAATAGCTTAGTCCCCGGTGTCATATACTTAAACTCCAAATCCATTTTAATTTGCACAGTTCTCGGAAGATACTGGGACAATTTCTATAAAAACATCTCTGAGAACAAAAGAAGACAAACTAACAAGGGATAACTAGAGGAATCACTTAATTAGTAAAATGCTTATTGTACAGGCATGAGCATCTGTGTTCAGATCACCAACACTGAAGAAACAACAAGTCCATGAGGAAGCCGCTGTAAGCCCAGAACCAAGATAAGGCAGGGCAGAGACAGGAGGATCTCCAGCCCTCCATGGCCAGCCAGTCTAGCCCATACAGTGACCTATGGATAACACCTGACAGCAGCGTCTCATCTCCAAATGCACAAGCATGGGTGAGCACACCTGCCTACATATGTGTGGGCAAACTCGTCTGTGTACACATCACACATACAAAACCAATAATTTAAAGAAGCACTTAGCACAGCCGACTCAGTTTTACTGAGAAGCATAATGTGCTACCCAGCCAAAGCACTGTAGTAAAGCGTTTCTCTTCCGTGGAGGAAATATTTCAAATAGGAACACTGAATACTGAAATGCATTACTTCCAAATAGAGATATTTACTATGGCTTATAAAATGCTACTGTGCAGGTAGTCACAGTGTCTTTCATTTTCTTTTCATAACATATATAAAAACTTGTGGACCACCAGAGTAGAGATTAAATGTGTATATTACAGTGAATGCTAATATTCAAGATTATCTAGATCTCAAGGTATAATATAAAGTATGCCCTAACATTTTATAGCCTATTTTAGGGTTTTTTTTTTTTTTTTTGGTTTGGTTTGGTTTGGTTTTTTGTTGGTTTTTTTGAGACACAGTTTCTCTATGTAGCCCTGGTTCTCCTGGAACTCACTCTGTAGACCAGGCTGCCCTCAAACTCAGAAATCTGCCTGCCTCTGCCTCCCAAGTGCTGGGATTAAAGGTGTGTGCCACCACTACCTGGCTCCCTGTTTTAGTTTTTAAGACAACTAAACCTTTGTAATTTTTCTGAGAATTGATTCTGAAAATATTTGCCACTGAGAAAAAACAGTATATGGGTGGTCCTTTGATTTTTTTTTTAATTGCAATGAAAATATAGTTAGTAATCCTCTTGGATGGTCCACATATTAGACAAGTAACATGGTATTGCAATCAATTTAAATTTTCAGTTCATTTATTTACATAGAATATGGAAATAGTAGACAGTGATATACTGTCAGATTTTGTCATCAAAGTGGCCAATCAGGGACACTTACAAATGTATAAATAAACCTTGCCTAACAAAGTGCCTCTGTCCTCAGCTTAAAGCTTCTGAAAGAATAGCCCGAGAAAATCTTACTCATGTGTCCAAAAGATGATTTCAAGTCATAAATTTAAAATATACATAAGAATGAAAATACATACAATAATTTAACTATAGTAAAGGTTTCAAAAATATCATGTAAACTTCAACTAGCTAACCCTTTCTAAAGGGCTGCATTACATTTTCTCAGACTATGTATAGAAGTAATTTTCTAACAGGTCAAAACCTAAAATCAATTAATGTACTTAAAAGGAAGCTTTTTAACTTTACTTTTTGAAGAAGTCATACTGGTCATATAAAAAAAAAATCCTTGAGTTCTAGATGAGAGGTTAATGTCTTCAAAATAAGTATAAAATTACTGTTTTAGGGATAATTGTTCAAAGACAATCAGATTTTGAAAAACAAAATTCTTAAGATATTCTTTCAAAGGCTTACTGAGGAAACCTATAGAAACATAGTCAACTCCACTCTGCAAAACTCAGGAATTTTGGCATGAACAAGTATTTCTGATGCAAATCTTTTTGGCACATTAGTAAACTAACTATAGAATTTCCTTTCTTACCTCCTCTAAAGTGTGTAGTTCATGTCTGAATTCCTGAGCAGTGTACCAATAAAGGGGAGGGGAACTAAAACCTGCCCTTCAGCATGGGGCAATTGAACTAATTTGCCAGTGCTATCTAACAAAAAATAAATAAATAAAAATTTTAGATAATAACAAATATTTAATTAGCTTTAATTGTTATTTTTAAAGGATAAGTAAAACTATCTTTAGTTTACCTAATATAAAAAAATCTGAGGAAATTATATAATATATATATATATATATATGCATATATTCATATATATATTTCAAAATATAAGCCCCTCCCAAATTCTCCTACTTATAAGAACATCTCTACAGATGATATGATATCTATACGTATTTTTCATAGGATTTTGAGAAGTAATATAATATCTATGAAAGTGGTTTCCTTTTTTAATTTTTAAGGGAAATTGTCAGAAGTCAGTTTGTTTATAAAGTTTGTCTTGGTGTTTAGTTTATCAATACTTTGACCATAACTCAAACATTTCTACCTTTCTAGTCAGTCCCTTGAACAGCACCTTGTAAACATCCAGTCAATAAATACGTGTTGGATAAATTTGTTAATGAACATGGAAGAAGAAAATGACAGGTGACCCAAGAGACATTTTTAAATAGTTTCAAACACAGTATACAGAAATATCCAACCAGCAGAGAAGATAAGGAACTGCACTTCCTGGGAGCGCTGAGATCAATAGGCAGCAGGAGATAGAAGTATGTATGTGTTCATCAAGTGTGTGTCTCACTGTGTACATGGGTGTACACTGCTCAATTCTAGGTTAAAGAGATCCAGGGGGATATAGAGGGTACAGGGAGAGAGAGTCTAGAGAAAAAGGAAAAAAAAAGATTGTTGAAAAATGTAGGTAGCTTATGTTTTTCTCTCTTTAATTTCTTTACTTTGTAAATATTCCATAATATTCTCCTGCTGTGTGGAGAATGAAATTAGCAGAAGGTGGAATCATGAAAACAAAACATAATCTTTGCTAACTCTTTAGTATTCTTTTACTTACTCAACAAATATACATGAATTGTCTCCACTTTCCCAGATCTGTGCTAGAAGGTAGTAACACTCAGGCTCTAAAATAAAGTGTTAATAAGACCTGTGTCTTTTTAGATTTTGTACAATCCAGAGTTAATGTCAATTATACATGATCTAGACTGTAGTTAATACATGAACATATACTAATATTAGCCAGCAATAAAACCTTTTTCCTATGCACACTTAAATGAGCATTAAACAAAGGAGTTCTGTACACAAAAGATTATGCATGCAACATAGAATGACTGAAAGCAAACCTTTTTCTTGTGCACACTTAAATGACCATAAAACACAGTTCTGGATGCAAAATATTACCAAGTTAAGACCCTGCAAAAGCAGGCTTTTCTAGCTAGGTAGAAGATCTGTATGAGAGTAATTGAATGGGGGTCACAAACCCGAGGCAACAGAGTTGCTGGGTCATGCCTGTGTGATCCCTGGGAATTACAAGACTGGATATGGATTTAAACCAATTAACAACTATCAATTGCCTCTTCTCTTTAGGCATCAAATTGACCTAATCATTTCACCTGTCTTCCATGACACTGCAAGCTAATTCCCAGTCTCTGCCACTCAGGGGAAATTGGTGATTTGAACCTTAAATTATTCTCCCTTCATATTCAACTTAAGAAAAATTAAGCCTAGAATGGACAGTCTCTCTCCAGACCTAGTAAGTCAGATGGAATGATAGACGTGAAGGGTACTATTGCACCACAGCTACAAATAAGGAAAATGCACCAAGGGAACTAGTACAAAATTATCACTATCATATAAGACAAATTAAAAACTTAACTTTAAAATTTCTTAACTGTGTTAAGAAACATGTTTGAAGAAAAAAGAATGAACTATATATTAAACTATAGTGTATGAGCATGGCAAGGGCAGGAAAACACTGATAAATTCTTTTCCTTTGCTTGCTTGCTTGCTTTTCTTGATGTCTCTCTGCGTCGTCGGCCCTGTCTGATCTAGATCTCACTGTGTAGAACCGGCTGGCCTTAGACTTGTACTTAGCTTCTCACCTCTGTCTCTCAAGTTCTGGGATCACAGGTCTGGCAACCATGCCCAAGGTAAAAATCAAAAACTCTTGATTGGCTTATTAAACCATTACGAACATTTTTTACTGAAAGACAATATATAAAGGAAAAAGACGTATATTACTGTGAGATTTAAAGACTGAAATAGCCTATGCACAGTGAAAGGAAAGATGGAAATCTGATGCTAAGATGAGAACAATGCTAAGTTTTCTACTTGTTTGTTTTCTTTATATGGTTTCATCTTAAACCACAGCAACAACAGCTGTTAAATGGCAGAAGTCCAAAAAGAAAGAATGTCGAACAATACAGGGGAGTAAAATTATTTCAACTCAACAAGTACTTCCTGAGTGAATAGTCTGTGGTTAGCTCTACAGAATACCGAATGAATCTAAGACTTTACAGTACCACAGGGGCCTGTAATTAGCACTACAGAATAAAGGGGAGAAGCAAAACCTCAGAGCTTCTATCTAGAACTGTGATCAAGTAGTTACAGAGCATGAAAAAGCTCCACAAGGGTATCATAAACCCCCAAAGGTCAGTGTTGCATGTGTTGAAGGCATGAAAGGACCACATTTCAGTCTGAGCACATTTAGCGATAGTCTTGTTTACTTAATTATTTTCACCTGACTTTGATTCGCACTGGAGGCCCTTCTGAAATTAAATGGTCCAGCCTAAGATTATCAAAAGTGTATGCAAGTGGTGACAGATGGCAGAAACGAAGCAGACACGTGTGGAGATTCAGAATCCGCCAGACATGTTTCCAGGAAAGTGAAGGAGCAAAGCTCATTAGGGCTTGCAGGTAGAGCGATGCTTAGCTTGACCAAGGTTTTGGTTCAATCACTAACATTTTTTTTTAATGATAAACACACACTCTGAGAGAGGTGGGAGAGGGGCAGACTAGCCAAACTAAGTACTGTCATAAAGGAACATTTGAAATTACTCTCCAATTCAAACACATACTTATAAGAATATGCTAATATATCCAAATGTGTGTTTTGAACAACTATTTTCAATTTACATAACTAACTGGTCTTATAGGAAAAAAAATAAAACAATCCCATGATCTCCTACAAAGCCACAGCAAAACTTATACCAGTTTCAGGAAGTTCTGAGTCGTTTTCTTTTATAACACAAAATTCTATTTTAACAGCAGTCATCAGTAATGTCCTCAATTCTCACCAGGCTACCCATAAAACAAACACTTCATCTTCATCTTCAATAGACATATCCATCTGTCTCCACAAGTCTGACACAAGCAAAACTCAGGACAATCCTCTAGAACTGCAAGGTTTGCGGATTTTGCTGATGGTAAATCAAATAATTGGAAAGACAAAGAAAAATGAATGGAAATTCTCACAGAGCATGTGATACACAGGAAACGGTCAGGAGGACACTCCTGGGTGCTCCAGAAAACTTACAAAGCCTGGCTGCATTGCATATCACTGCATTTAAGAAGACAGTACTACAGACAAACAAGGACTACTGGGAATAGGAAAAATAGTGTTGCCCTGGGAAGAGCATACCAATGAGTTATACAATACCAAATGGTCAGCCCTAAAACATACATATACATGACATTATATGGGCTGAGATGATTGTATAGATATGTATATATATATTTACATGTATGTATATGAGCAGGTTGTATCTCTATACATTTATATATATACATATAATATACACACACTGACATAAACTGATACACATACACACATGTATGTGTGTATATATATATATGTAATATATATATATATATATATATATATATATATATTTTACAATTTTAGAAACAGCCCAGCAGAGAGAAAAGGTAAAGCCAAATGATGTAATACATTATAATCTTAAAAAGAATGTAGTGTAAACTTTCAACCGAAACTAAAAGTAAGAATTTGAAAGTCTCCAAACATGCTTTTAAGGAGACCACATCATTAATTACAGATTAGATCAGAACATACTGTACATATTACTGAACATTACACTGCAGTGGAGAAATAGAATTTTCATGCACAAACCAAGCTTTTTAATTAAGAAGATATAAACTAAACAAATTACCCTGATAGCTACTCATGCTATACATGCATAGAATTATCACACATTATTCTATATATTTGTAAAAAAAAACAATAACAGAAACCAAAAACAGAAAAAAAAATTGTAAAACTACGTAGTATTAAAGTCTGAAGAACACAAAGGAATATTTTTATAGTCATCTTACTAATCTTGACTGAGAAGCCAGAAAAAATATCTAACCTGTATTTATGTTTCAATTTCTTCAGTATCTTAATTCTTACAAGGCCACAACATTCTAAAGGAGACATTGTTATTACCCACAACTTACAGATGAGAAACAGAGTCACAAAAATTCGATAGCATCCATCCAGGGTTTCATAAGGACAAACTGACAGAAGAAAGAATGAGACACTGGTACTCCATTCCCAGATCCAGATATTTAACCATTAAACTCTGCTGCAAAGCAGTAAATGTAATGTTATTAAAGAGTAACCTTGTTCAAGATTATACTGGTATAGTTCTTGGAAAGAGCACTAATCCTGCAAGCAAGAGGCTCTGGGTTCCGTCCCAGCACTCAAAAAATATATCGATTAGAAGAAAAAAAAAGGGGGGGCGCATCATCTCCATACAAGAACTCTTCTTCTAGGTATATAAACTTCTACCTCTCTACAAACCTCAGCTAATGGGTCAGTTTCTTCACCCAGAAAATGAAGTTAACACAGCATGTGAAAGCTGGAATAGGAACAGATACATTTGTCAGCTCGCACATTTTCCAACCGACGAAAATGAATCAGCAGAGTGAGAATCCTTAATCAAAGTCGACGACACATAAAACCCCCTGGCTAGAGTCGGGACGCTGCTCTTCTGAGTGCCTTAAACACAAGGGTCTGAGGAAAACGTTTCATCAGACAAACATCACGAATCCCTAGCCTGTGGAGGATGTGCTCCAAAGTGCATGTGTGAATCCTTGAAGGTCAGCGCAAGTTTCTTCCGGGTATATATAGTCACATGAAAATTGTGAGGTTTCAGAAGAGGGTTCAAAGCTCAAGAGAAGAAAGGGATAACTTCCTTTACTTTTGAGTAGACAAAGAGAGAAACTCTCAGAGGGTCAGTAACTCACTCGGTACCTCCCAAATACTGTGGAGAGCTGAGAATCAAAGTCTAACGTACAGACGTGTTGCCATGCAACGCTGCCTCCAGGCTTCCTCACTTTAAACCTTTCACACCTACTGTTCGCTTGATGCTGGCCTCAGCACAGGCCAAGTGAAGTAACACCTGTTATGATTACTTAACCAAGCAGGAAGCTCACGTTATTTTTTTTATTGAAAAGCATTTTAGCAGACATTAAAATTAGTGTAAAAAGAAGAAGTAAAAGAAAACAGGGGGGTTAGGGGGAATGTGAGATGGAGAAACAGCTCAGTAATATCCTTGTCTAGTGTGCCCATAGTTCTGGGTTCAGTCCTCTGCACCATATAAACACCAGCAAGGTGGCCAATATATCTAACTCACCCTTCACTTTGGAGGTAGAAGCCACACAGGGAGTGTGAGGACCACCAGAAACACTTGAGGCCTTGCTTTAAAAGACAGAGTGAGGAGAGGAGGGATGGATGTAGACAGGGAAGAAGAAAGATAGGAGACGGTGAACATCAAACAAATAGGGACCTGGCATCTTCCAGTCACATATTGGGCATTATGTATATATGTATACTATACATATATGTATATATATCATACTTTACCTATATTATCTTGTAACAATTAACTATATAATATTGACAGGAGAGTAGTTATCATTAACCTAACCTATCCTTCAATATCTTAACAGTCTAGGAGTTCAGTACCTAGAAAGTTCAGAGTCTGAATATTGGGAGGGGTTGTATATACCAAAAGCTAAGAACCCAAGAAGAATGCAATGATCTACAAAAAAGGAAATACATCTACACTAAATTTCCAGCAAAAAGAATAAATCATGAAGTCAAGTAGTCAGACTCTTCTTTACTAGGAAAGATGTTTGGGCTAGATAGGATCTGGGCTGACTAAAGCTTCTTAAATGCTAAAATTATTTGAGGTATTATGTTCCGAGACATATTTGCTTTCTTTAAAAAAAAAAAACAATATTTTTTTAATTTCTGTGAGTGTGTGTGTGTGTGTTGTGTGTGTGTGTGTGTGTCTGAATGGGTGTGTGATGTATACACAAATACATACCAGGTCACATTATGGCTACAAGAGTACGATAGGTCTTCTGGAGCCTTCAGACATGGGTGCTAGGAACTGAACTCCCATCCTCTTCAAGGATAGCAAGTGTTCTTAACTACTGGGTCATCTTTCCAGACCCCATATTTACATCTTCTTCAAGAGAAAAGCCAGTTGCAGAAAAAGCTAGTGAATTCTTTGTTATTTTTTCTTTTTTAATAATTATGTATTTATTTTATGTATATGAGAACACTGTAACTGTCTTCAGACACACCCAAAGAGGACATGAGATCCCATTACAGATGGTTGTGAACCACCATGTGGTTGCTGGGAATTGAACTCGGGACCGCTGAAAGAACAGTCAGTGCTCTTAACTGCTGAGCCATCTCTCTAGCCTTACCAGCGAACTCTTAAAGAGGGACAATAACAGAAAACAAGCAAAAAAGAAACCACTAGACAGCTATAACAGATCATTTAAAATGCAGGTGCATTGCCCCACAGTAGCAGAGTCTACAAATCAAGAATAGGGAGGCGCCAGGGTTGGTTGTTTGCAAAGACAGTGAGGGAGAATGTGCACTATGCCTCTCTCCATCTCTGGACGTTTGCTGGCTACATCACCCCTGAACTCAGAACACTGTAGCTGACATGCCATTCCTGTGTCTCTGCCGCTCTGTCCAAATCTCTCACTTTCCATAAGAATACAGACATGCTGACTAATGAATGCTCAAGCCAGTAACTCCCATCTCATCAGGATCCTCCACAAACAACCTATTACATCCAGATGACACCTCATCGGCTTGTGCTGAGAGGAGGACTTCAGCAATGTTTCCAAGAAACAATTCCATCCCAAACCTTAGAATACACAGCGAGGAGTTGAAAGGACAGTTAAGTGGGGAACACAAATGAGGAACAAAAATAATGTGGACAGACTCAATCCAACATAGTTACTCGAAGAGCTAGCTGTCAAGAAGAGAGAGCTGAAGTGCAAATTTCAGCCAAACTTTAGAAAGCTAGGCATGTTCACATTCTTGCATTTGAGCATACTACTGCACAGACACTCTGGGGAGATCCGGAGAAGTGAAGAAGCAGCTGCTAAGTGTTCTCTAGGAACAAGTCACAGCTGGGCAAGAAGAAGGGTGGTGGGAAGAGAGGCAAGCTTCGATGAGTTTACCATCCCATGATCCAGCGGGGAGGCAACTTTGAGGGGAGGGATAAAGGAATAACATAAGTAACATTTGAAGGACAAATTCATAAAACTAGGTACACAGGTTCTTGGGCAAGGGGTCTAAAACACAGGAAGAAACCTAGCTCAGGGCTATTTTTATTCTAAATACATATGTGACTAAGAAGGTAATCAGCCCTGACAATATCATTTTTTTTCATGTATTTTGTGTGACTTGGAACTCTAAAAATGGTTTAAAACCAACTTGAGGCTCAACAGATGATGGAAAAATTGTAGAGGTGATATTTTTTTCTTTCTCACTCCTATGGTGTTTTACGTCAAGTGTTACGTTTCCAGTTATACCGTGGACTCTGTTTTCTGAAATTGTTCTAAGACAATTTCAGTCAGAAATTTATAAACTGTATCGAATAAGTTCATGAAGATGAGAACAAATATTTGCATTTATGATTTAATGCAAACTCCATTTGTGTTATATAAATATGGATAATATACACAATTCATCATATGCATATAAAAAATACATGTCCCTGGAGTCTCTTTAAGGGTACTTAGTCTATTCTTATAAATATCTTTAACACTGCTATACACAGTGGGAGACCCACCAATGTTCTGACTACTTTGAGCAATGTAAATACTTGGGAGAGGATGCTCTTAGATGGGAAAATCTCTTATACATTAGTCTTAAAGTGATGCAATTCAATTCCAGTCCAAGTCATACAAGCAATTTATCTTCCATATCAATGCTTTTTCATTACAAAGAAAAGAACAAAAAAAAAAGTGTGAAACCCATTCCGAAATCTGAAGTATGTTCAACACAAAAGATAATTCTATAAGGAAAATATCTGTCAGTAGAGACAGAATAAACTCAGATTTAATAAGCACAGCTTTAAATTAACTTCCCGATAGTTTAAAACTCTACGAGTCTTCTAGTGTGATCTAGCATTGTCAAAGGGCACCTGTTTGGCCTCAGTGACGCCAGGTCTATGCTCCACTGGCACAGGAGGCACCAGTCCCATGAGGCTCTTCAGTATGGGAAACTGAACTTTTATTGCATTTTGTTTTAATTAGCTTAAATTAAATAGAAAAACCACGCAACTGGAGACTACTGTGGGAAACAATATCCTCATCAATTATGTGAAAATGAATTCAAAGGGAAGAGCTCGGTATGCAGGGAGGACTCTTACATGCTGACATTCATCATCATGAAAGTCATAACTTAAAATATCTCAGAGTCTTTAACAGTAAAATACAGAGATAGAAGCTTATTAACAATTCAGATGTCACAGGATCCCACTACCAATATATTGAATCAAATCTATCTTTAAGGTCTATTTGTTGTTGTTGTTTGTTTGAATTTTCTTTTGACATGGGGTTTCATTCTGGAACCTAAGTTTCCCTCTCCCCAAAATGGAACATTCTGGTTCAGTCTCCTCTTAGGGGTTCTAACTGGGATTATAGGGATGGGAAACCAAGCTCAATAAAAGAGTCTGTAAAAAGGTTGTTTTGCTGTACGTTTCACTTGAGAACACCTGGTCCATTTCTATTCTGGTCCAAAGTGGAGTCATTACTTTTCTCTAACAGGAAATACATATTTGTTCTGTTTAACAGCTGAGTTCTTACATGAAAACATATTGCTTTCATTTAAGAAGCCTTGGCACGTCTTAATCAACATGTGAGAGAGTTCTATCTTTTTAGAACGGACTGGAAAATAAGTTGTTTCATTGTCTAAAACACCACTAGGCATCAACCAATTTGCCTGCACAAATGCTCCACTCGTGGAATAGAATCTTCCTGTGGATCTCACAGTAAGTGAATTACCTGCCTTCATGACCACATCCAAGTCACTGATTTTTATTCTCCATGTTTAAAGCCAGATCCTAATACTTGTTAGGTCAACGTATGCATTTTGTTGGTTCTCAGTTTACTCATCTATAAAATGAAATAAAGCTGGAATGACAACGTCTCCTTCACAGGACGGTTAGGACGGCCAGATGTAAAGGACCCAGCAGAGGTCTGGCACGTGTTTAATAAATACCAGATATCCAGTTCCCTTCCTCCTCTCAATGGCTATTTTTTAAAAAAACTTATTTCTCTTTTAGTCCATTCTGTCAATACTGCTGAAGGCTGCTGGAAATATTTAACCCATTATATGCATGTTATAAGGCTATAGAGCCCTAAGAGCCACCTCCATTGGGCCATGCTGCACTCAGGACCTCCTGATTTCTCCTTGATGACTTGGCTGTCGCAAGCCTCACCGAATCCTTGGCCCTTGGCTCTTGCCTTGCCCCTATAATGCAAGCCAAGCCTAGTTCCTGTAACTGAAGCTCTGTTTTCCACCTTCTGATTCATTTAGATGCCCTTAAATGTAGCACTCGTTCACTCTCTCTCTCTACAAGGAGACCAAAAAATAAGGACACTGAAGAGTTTTCCCATGATGACAAAATTTGGGAAGTGAGAGACAGAGTCCTAGATCTCTGTCATACAGCCTCTGCTTCACCTTGTTTCATGAGAATATACAAAACATACACACACAAAGGAACCTTCTTTTTCTACATAATTCTGTTAGGAAGTTTTGCATTGAGCTACATTTTAAATATGTTTTTAATCTATAAAAGCTAGATCCTTGAAACAATGTTATTGGTTTTTTTAATCACAAATCGAATAAAATATTTCAACATATCATTTCTTTATCTTGTAAGAAGAAATGGATGGCTACTCTTGGATGCACCTGAAACTGAATGAGGTATCATGAAGGTAGAGCAAGCCATTGTAACTTTCTCTACCTTGCTGTAACTACACACACAGTTCTTTGGAAGTTTAGTTGCTCTATTCTTACAATTGTGAGCACATCATAGATTTGAAAGGTATTTGGGAACTATAAAAGCAAACAAATAAACTTTCTTATTTAAGTTAAAAAACTGTAGCCGGGCAGTGGTGGCACATGCCTTCAATCCCAGTACTTGCTTGGGAGGCAGAGGCAGGCAGATTTCTGAGTTCGAGGCCAGCCTGGTCTACAGAGTGAGTTCCAGGACAGACAGGGGTATACAGAGAAACCCTGTACCAAAAACAAAACAAAACAAAACAAAAAAACAAAACAAAAAAAACCGTGGGTAAGGAGAAAAATCAATATTTAATATTTAACAGTTTTTTTTTTATTTTTTGAAGTTTTACTACAAAAATATCTAAAGATCTGCTTGAAGATTTATTTATTAGCTCACTGATGAGGGATGAAATTAAACTCTGAAGACAAATCACTTTGATATGTCAACTTCATAAGAACTTTGAAGGTTACTAAGGTATTTGAGTGTGAAAGTCCTCAAATGCAGAGGCTGTGTGCCTGTACAGAAACCAAAGAAATACATTTTAAAAAGAGCTGACTTTTTTTAAATGACAAAATTCCTTGATACAAAAGTAGAATACACTAAAAATAAATAAATGAATAAATAAATAAAATTAAAAATAAAAGTTTCCCAAACTCAAGTCTTTTTTGAGAGCATTTTTCTAAACCAATTCCGCAAGAATAACTACTTTCAAATTATAAGGTTTTATATTAATGATGTGCCATGATATCTGTTTTTTGCCCAAAAAATATGCTTTGATCAGATGATAGTCTAATCATATTTCATTACTGAAAGAGTAAATAAAAATTAACTTTATAGTAGGCACCATCTAAGTCCCAATCTTAAATATTTATAGATGAAGGAAGGACGTCCCAGAATATTTGAGGACTTAGAGGATTATTTTTAGTAAATTTCTGAAGTTTTTCTCATGCTATATAAGATATCATAACAATTCTCTAAATCCAAAGTCCATAAAGTAGATTATTATTGCTATGATGAAACACCATGGCCAAAAGCAATGGGGCAGAGGATGTTATGTTACTATTTGGCCTTCAGTTCCACATCACTGTTAATGTCTGAAGAAAGTTAGGACAGGAACGCAAACAGGGCAGGAATGTGAAGGCAAGAGCTGGTGCAGAGGAAATGGAGGGGTGCTGCTTAATGGCTTTTTCAGTCTACCTTCTTACAGAACCCAAACTAACCAGCTCAGGAGCCCTCCCGCATCAATCACTAATAAGAAAATGCCAACAAGCTTTCATACAGACCAAACTTATGAAGGCATTTTCTCAGTTGGGGTTCTCTCCTCTCAGATGACTCTAGTCTGTGTCAAGTTGACATAAAACTATCCAGCACACCACATTTGAGACACTAAGTGCCATTCTGCTACACACGACACTTTCCCTAAAATACGAGAAGAGTATTGCTGTAACTGATAAAATACGATTATTCCCCCTTAAAAATATAATTAATTTCTAACTCTATTCACCAAGACAGATAGTTAGTAAAAAGTGAACTGTTATAGAAATTCACATATGGAAAATCCAGTTTCAACAGTCGGGATGAAGGAGCACATGGCAAAGGATCATGATGTAGGATCATGGACAGGAAGGATCCCTAATTTTAGTTTTCTTCTGTTGCTGCTGATTTTTTTTTTAATCCCATATTGATTAGATTGCTAATTGCCTGGAAATCCCATATAGCACTGCATGGATTTCCCTCATCAGGATCTGAGAAAATGCCCACGACCAAAGTAAAATTAAACAAGCCTACAACGAACTCTACTTACTATACATTCCTAATTTACCATTGGAGAACACAGTATCACTTCACATCTCAGTGGCATGTGTGTCCCATGGAAACAGAAGTCTCTTGTGGCACACCCAGCAGAAGCTCATGTAGAAAAATCACAGCTTCACATTTCTGAAGTTTCAATAGAACATGACAGTAATTATTCTATATGAAATCGTATGAACACAAATGCGATCTTGTATTGCATATCAAATTAAAAATAAATAACAAAGTTATTGGTGTTTGCAGACAGAGCTAAATCGCTATTATTAAATAGTGCACAATCTCATATAAAAACAAGAGTTTGGACAAACATTCTTGTCATTTGAAACTTTTGTCATTTTTCAACTTAATCTGTTTCTACACCTAGGGGAAGGGATGGTTCTTAAGTGGTGAGTACATCTGCTTCTATTTGATTTCTCCAAACAGGAGTAGAGAGGAAAGAAGGAACAAAGACTAAAATTAAAGGAAAAGAGAAATGATAATATACACTAACTATCTGAAAAGAGGATCTCTCCTTCTCTTTTGACTTAGACCATGAGAGTGTTGGATGAGCAAAGCTCAGGTGTCAACTCTGGAGACTATGTGCCTCTCTGATTAAAAAAATAAAGGAAAAATGACTGAATCCAGTGTCTGGAGATAGTTTCTGTTTACATAACTTTCCTCCAATCCATTCCCCTCCCTCGGTCCTAGGCAAATAGTCCAGAGCATTTACTCATTAATAAACTACACAGCTGTTACATCAGTTAGGACTGACCTTCAAAGTGTGCATCGAATATCACAATTTTATAAGTGTATTAAGGGAGATTCCTTACCCATCTAAGAATCTAGGGGAGTCACTGGGGCTCAGGATTTCCCTCTCTTGGTTGAGTTCTTATTTAGCATGGACAAACCCTAGGTTAGACCTCCCAGCATCAAAGAAACAGGGTGCTGTGTTACAGACACATAATCTATCACTTGGAGGCTGAGGCAAGAAGACTAGAAATTCAATGTTATCCTCAAGGACATAGTGAGGCCGTCATGGATAACATGAGACTCTGCCTACACAAACACAAGAAAACATTTTAAAAATAAAACACAAGCCCGCTTGCACACACACACACACACACACACACACACACACCCAAAACAACAGCAAAATCACTTGGAAGAACTAAGGAAGACAGGTGAGAGGACAGCAGGCCCCCCAAAAAAGAAGCTAAAGACATAGTTACCATTTTATTATCACCTTCTAAAATCTAAAACTAATGTTGGTGTCAAGTGATTTGTTCATCATTTTTTTTAAGATGTATCTATTCATTATATATAGAGCAGTGTGCCTGTGTGTATGCCTGCAGGCCAAAAGAGGGCATCAGATCTCATTATAGATGATAATGAGTCACTGTGTGGTTGCTGGGAATTGAACTCAGGACCTCTGGAAGAGCAGCCAGTGATCTTAACCTCTGAGACATCTCTCCAGTCCTTCCGTCATAGATTTTTAACCTTTAAACAATTTCATAAAATAAAAGAACCATATTAGTAGATCAGTGATGTAATCCTTACAATTAAAAAAAAAATCTTTGCAAGGAGCAAATACCTTCCAGAAATGTTAAAACAATACAACATAAAACAAAACAAACAAACAAAACCAAAAAGCTTAAACTCCAAGATGCCCTGACATCCTGCTAGCCTGGAAGAAACTAGTAACAATCCAGTGACCCACCCAGAGTTATTTACTCAGTAAGATACTTGAGTTCTGTGTTTATCATTACTACAGATTAGGATCCACCTTCCAGTACACTAGGCAGCCTTCCCACATCTGAGCTAAGACCCCAATCTATGGATTCAGGTCTCCAATCTCCATCATTTGAATATCAAATTCCACTCCCGATACCTAACCCATAGTATCTCTGGGTGGTCATTGTTGCGGTAGATAAAAAAGAAAATACGTCATTTGCAACAATGGAGTTCAAAGAAACGGTAGAACAAATATTTTCCAGACTGTGGGTAGAATCACTTGAGAAGGTGCTAGTAAAAATGTTCAGGACTCAAATAAGAGACTCTAACTTGTAAGTCTTGAAGTCCAGATCTGAGAAGCAATAGCCCACGGCAAGAACCACACACACACACACACACACACACACACACCAAACCCAGAATGTACTGAAAAAGAGGTCCTGAGGCAGGCAATGAGTTAGAATGAAACATGTGAACAACTGGTTAACCAGTCTGGACCACTGATGCCTGCTTCCAAGTCAAAAATCTTAAGAAAGCTGAACTTGGCTAATATAGATCTAAAAAGCTTATGGTTAGAGACAACTAAAGAGTATCTAGCAACATCAGAGCATGAATAGATACAAATCTAATGTTTTATCCTGACATGTTAAGGTCTTTAGAATACTGTCAAGGCTATTGAATGATCCTTTACTAAATATTCATATCAATGAACTCAGTCATTGGTCATATGGTTAACTGTCGCTATCTGGCCATCCTCCACATTTGAAAATTCCTTTCACTTCTTCTTTAAGCAAAGGCTTAATTTGAATAGTTCCCAAGTCATGTCAAAAGCATACGTCAGCCGGCTAGGCAAACGGGGCAGTTCCTCCCACATTTGTGGTTTGAGAACCAGGTCAGAGCAACCTTGTAAGCTGTCTCTCTTATGAACTGGAAGAATGATTTACAAGCTTACCTTGAGACAGCTTAAGAATGTTCCATTGGGCTGGAGAGGTTGGATCAGCGGTTAAGTGCACAGGCTGATCTCTTCCAGAGATCTTGAGTTCAATTTCCAGCACCTACAAGGTAGCTCACAACCATCATAATGGAAACTGATTCCTTCTTCTGATGTGCATGAGAATAAAGCACTCATAAACAAAGAACTCTTAAAAAGCCAATAAAAATATTCCTTTAAAAATGTTCCATTTAGAGACTTTTACACTATTGCATTTCTGTAAACAAAACTGTAAGCTAAAATTAACTGGGCTCTCCGTGGCACGTGCTTGAGTCTACGCTCAACCCTTGGGCGGATGAGACAGGATCATCTATTGAGCTAGATATTGAAAAGTAACTTCAGCAACACAGTTCAATTCCATTTCCGAAACCGTAACAACAAACAAACGACACAGCGGGATTTACTGAGGACTATTCACTAAAGTTGTGTCCTGCCAGCCTGGTACTGGTGACTTGAAAGTGAAACACGGTCCTCATTTCATTCATAATTCAGCATCTTTGGTTGATTTCAGATTACTGAAACCATTCATTCCTCAGCTGTTAAATAACAAACTGAAATTTTCTTCAAATATATATTAATTACACAGAGTGGCAATGTGGGGGGCAGTAGGGGAACCCATATCTAGTTATTACCTTCCCTTCATACTTCTAATAATAGATTCCATGCTTAGACCACAGTGGAGCAGAGGTCCCAATCTGGTTAGATCAGTGACTACTGACACCAGGAATGTGCACTGAGACAATCAAACCCTTCCCAGGGATTTTCCAACCTGAAGATGGCAAGAAAGTTCTATCATATCTGTACTTGCACAGGAATGAACTATCTTCAGTATAGAAAAAAGGAAATAATAACACAAAAGAAGAAGAAAGAAGAGTGAATTATATTTAGCTATTGGTTTTTTTTAACCCTAAGCCGAATCTCACCCATGTGTTTTCTGTGGTTGGAGCATATTGAGTCAATGTATTTTTCACTACTGAATACTGTTCTTTCCTTTGTAAACATGTATCTCTAACCCTCTAACTGCCCTGCTAAATTCAGTTTTTCTTTCTTTAAAGTGTCCTCCTTAAGATCCTTTAAAGAGATTTCATTCTGGCTCTCCAATTCTCTACTTTCTTAGAGTTTCTATTTACATAGAAAGGGAGAGGGGGAAGGAGAGAAAGGGAGAAAGAAGAGGGGGGAGGAAGAGAGGGAGAGAGAGGAAGGGAGAGAAAATATATCTTCATCTACATCTAATATTCTGCTTATAGGTGAAAATATTATTTGTGTCATCGAGGTTTTTTTTGTTTCTTGGTTTTTTTACACTGCTGTGAGAGTTAACATTCATTGTTGTCATGACCAGATGAAGAATAACCGAGACAACACACTTTTGGTGTGCTGGTAGCAGCATCACCAAGGTTGGATTCTGGAAGTGAAGAAAAGGAAGAGAGAGAAGAAGAAGGCAAGTCTAGGCCAATCATCTCCCTCAGTCTGTTCTTGAACAAGGACACAACAGAACCAGCTGCCTCAGATTTTGGCTGCCTTATCTTCTTGCCAGGAAAGACTTCATCTCTTAAATCCTGATCCACAATCATTCCTTCTTCTCCTAAGTTTCTCCCACCAGGTATTTTGTCATAGCAATGAGAAAATGAAGTGACACAACCTCCAAGCACACACATAAAGCATGACAATGCCACCTGAATGAGCTCTGGGGGAATTCTAACACTGCTTTATCCAACAACGGAGGCAATCGTGTTCATGAATTGGATCCACTTAGGTAAAGGAAGTTATGTAAATATAACGGTATTTATTGTGAACATATTCACATTGTGGAGTCAATACAATATTCCCCAGACAGGCACACATACACACACACACACACACAACACACACACAGAGTTTTCTCATCTCATTTTCTCTTATTCTTTTTGTACTAGGATCCACATCAAGACTTCAGACATGCTCCATCAGTCTACTGTAAAATGATAGTCTTACATCCAATGTAACAGTCTCTACTAATATATAAATGCCACTATCCTGAAAACAACATTAAATTCAATGTTTGGACAATGGGGAGAGGAGAAGAGGTAGAGAGGAAGGGAAAGAGAAAAGGGGGAAATTCCATGGGATTCACAATGTTAAATTTGGGAGATTAAGAAGAAGAAAAAAACTGAGAGTCATGATGGAATGTGTTTCTATTGAAAACTGAACCAAAACTGTTGGGTAGTAGCCTCGGATTCTTCAGACAGATGGTGTCAACAGAGCAACAGATTAGTCAGCTTGGCAATGGAAAAGGATAGATAGTTTTACAAAATGCCACCAAACTGAATATATGAAAGAAGAGAATGGGGCTTGAATCTGTCCACTGACACTTGATCCTGGTCACGGCAGGGTTTATAAAATAGGCTACTCTTGTCACCAACAGTTTAGAGTTTCCTGCTAAGATTTTCATAGAAACCATTCTCAAACAAAGCCTGAATCTCAGTAAGGACAGCTGGGTTTAACAGGTGAAGGGATCCCCTCTAATGGTTTTTTCCTACCAAAGCCCCAGGGCTGATTTTCTCTTTAGGTTTTTATCTAACATAGTACAACCATGTAGATTTCTATTTCTTAAAGACACATTATCTGAGACTTTATTCCTATCCTAAGTAAACAAAAACTGTACTAAAGACACAAAGTTTCTATTTACAGATACAAAAGCAGTAATTTAATTTTCCATTGCTCAAGGTAGAATTTTATATTAGATTATATTCAACCAAATTAAAATTAGCATTCAATAATTCTTCCCCAAGAGTCCAAGGCATGTCTACTAATGCCACCAAATTAAATCAGACCCTGAAAGTTCAATTTGATTAGTAATTTTCCTGGTGAGTTTGGGGCCCTTCAAATGTAAATTAGCAGTTTCATTAACATGGGAATGAGAGCAAGATATGGAACCTGAAGACAAAGAGACTCGATCTTAGAATCAAGAAAAATGGTGCTGTTTTGAAAAACCAAAGTGTCTAGTTCTCATCTCCAAACTCCATTTAACCTCAGACATTTCGAACATGATAAAGAGACTGCAGTCACTTGTATTGAAATTGAAATGGTTTCCAGTCCAGCTCTGATAATGAAGGACAATCCTCTGTTATTTTTTTTTTCCTGAATACATCACATGCATGAGAAAGACTAGGCGAAGCGCTCCTGTTTTTGCCTGAATTTAAGAGAAAATCTGAGCAGATAAAATAACTTACATTAGAATACAAAACAATAAAATCTGAGATTCTCTATCTTCATTGTATTTAGACAATTTTCTTGAGGCAGAGTTTTATTTGGCTCAAGCTGGCCAAGTGCTCACTCATCTAAACCTCCTGATTCTCCTGCCTCCATCTCCAGAGAGAAAAAGAGAGAGAGAAGAGAGAGAGAGAGAGAGAGAGAGAGAGAGAAAGAAGAGAGAGAGAGTGGTGTTTATGGGCTTGTACCATTCCTTGATCCTTCCTACCCTCTTCAGGAGACTGTTGTGGATAAAGAACAAGAGAGCTAGGTCTCAGAGAACCTCCAGGTTCTGCCATATGACTTTAGATGTATAAGTCTGAGCCACCAGTTTCTTAGTAAGTGCTTCCTACTTTAAAAAGAAACAGTAATCACACTAGGTTTTCCTAAGTCATGTGATACTGCAGAAGCATGATGTTGACAACTCTCCCTGGCTGGTGTAAGATACTAGGAAGACTTTGATACAACAAACACTTACTAGGTTGAAAAAAAAAAAAAAAAAAAAAAACGCTCAAAACACAAGCAAGCAAACAAACAAAATACCCATATGCAATGGTCTATTTTTATTCTGCTTATTTTACTTAATGGCTTTTATGTTTCTTTAAATCCACCGTTTAGTCAGAATCAGCTCTTCAGACTTGAGTATGGCATAGATTACAAGCTGACCAGATACATATGCTGGAACAACTCCAGCACAATATGCGGTCCTACCACCAAGAGCAGAAAAAGATCAAGGTCATAGCAATGGCAAGAAAATATTGGGTCCTTTATCCTGCCATACTTGAACTCTACTGTTCGGAGTTCCAAGGGAGAGCTATGACAAGTTACCTTAAGGATAAAGGAAAAGGATAGGGCAGAGTCATTTGAACTGTCTGTGTCAGTGTTTACACGGGGCCTGAGCTGAGAGGTTGTCATCTCTGCCTAGTCTTTGTGCTTAGACAGTTAAGAGTCCATGACACCTATCCCTGATGACAGATTCCCTTGAGATACTTTCTGTGTATCAATAGGCTTATATGCAACTCACTATTTTTCTGCTGAGCTTCCTAGGTAAGGAACATGCCTATGTTTTTGTATGCTTGATTTTTTTATGAGAAAGGGTCTAACTGTACATATTGGAGTTGCTTGGAAATTACTATGTAACCGTTGTTGGTCTGTAATTTAAAACAATCCTCCTGCATCAGCCTTCTGAGTGCTGGTATAATAAGCATGTACCACCCTACCTGACTGATAACAAAATTCTTCGCTATATACTGCCCTGAAATCCCCTCACCAATATAACCCAACTTGTAGTCCGTTCCTGTCCTTTATAGCAATATTTGCCCAGTTTATTTCTACCTAAATTTATATTTATATTCTGTATTTTCATTGACGTTTTGTTTTATATACAGCCATTGGAAACCATTCTTAACTTACTATAATCAATTAATAATCTATTCTTCCTTTGAAAGAAAACTAATGATTCAAACAATGGAAGCAAATGGTTGTTTATAGGCAGTTTTTGCTACTTTGTGGGTTCTTCTTTTTCCCACTATTTATAACCCCTCACATCTCAGACAGTCACTAGGAGAGAAAGGATAGAGGGGAGAGACTTCTGTATTAATTTCATTCCTTTTGTTTCTTCTTTGAGCATGACTACTAATAAACTGCATGCAACCCCTTGACCTACCAACAACCAGCGCACCACGACCCTCAGGGCCTTAGCATTTAGACACCCTCTGAAAAGTTCCCAGAATTCCAAACATCATACAATCACTGAAGCTATCTGCAGATGGCAAAACCACACCTTTGCTAGAGCAGAAAACAAATCATAGTCAGCTGCTGTGGACAGCCCAAAGCAGTCCCATATCACCAACACCTGGAATTAAAATGAAAACATATTCTCATAATATTTCAGGTTTTGTTTTTTTTTTTTTTAAATTCTAGAATTGCCAATACAGTTGTCCTTTACGTAAGACTTTGAACAACTTATCTTACTCTCAGAACTTTATCAGATCAGTAAATGTGGTCTCCTAGGAAGTTTTCTTAGACACAAAGTCTAAGATATAGCTCATGATATTTTGGCAATAGAATTGAAATTCTCTATAACAGAATACTTTACCCTCCACCCCCCACCCCCCACCCCGGCTTTAGAAAGGAGATCACTAAAACTTTAAAACCAAAAGAAGAAAAAGAAATGGCATTAAAACTACTTCTCCCTTCTAAAATGTTTTTACACAGAATATTCTTGATTGCCTACAGGAAGAATTCTAAGCTGCTTTGCCTACCAGGTAGAACTTTCCACAACCTGACCTGGTGGGCCTCTTTAAACGGCAATTCCCACAGTTCCCCTCAGAGCTAGAAAAAGTCAGATTGCTCCTGGAGACCCAACCCCACTCTGTTCTCTACTTCTACTGGGCTCACATTCCTCCCAAATGCATCTTTCTCATACAAACCTTTTCATTATTGAAATATGGATTCTGGCTTCAAACTGATTTCAATGAACTGCAGCTTTGAATCATTCTTCTTCTGCTCATTAGAAATAAATAAATGTGTATGTGTGTGGGTGTGTGTGGTGGTATATATAATATATATATATATATATATATCCTTTTTTTTTTTTTAACTCAGGAAGCAAGGAAAGCTCCTTAAAGCAGGAAACAAGACCTGAGGTTGCAAGGCAGAAGTCTTCCTCCTTGGTATAACACACACTTAACACAGGGTGAATCCCTAGGTTCTATTCCTAGCACCAAAAGTCAAAAGTCAGTAAGATATGCATAACTACAACATACGTCAAAATTTAGATTCAAAATGTATCCATATAGATATAGACACATACAGATGTAGATACAGATCTCTCCCCCCCCTCTTACACACACAAACCACCACACACACACCACACAACAGAGTAAGTGACTTTCAAAATAAATAAAGTATAAATGAAACTTGCCACTAAAAAAATTGCCTCTGGGTAGGGAGGTGCTGCTTTTAATCACAACACAAAGTAGGCAGAAGCATGTGGATCTCTGTGAGGTCTATGACAGCCTGGTCTACATAACAAACTTTTGGACATCCAAGGCTACATAAAGACACCCTGCATCGAATATAAAGATAGATAGATAGATAGATAGATAGATAGATAGATAGATAGATAGATAGATAGATAGAGAAATATATATTTGTAGAATATTGCAATACTCAGAAACACATACCAAAGTTTTAGCATATCCTATCCAGGGTTCCATGCCCCTAGTCATTCAAATATGCAATACTGATCACACCAGTAATTATGGTCTGCTGAGACCTCCTTAGCCAGCTTTAACTCTAGAGTAAAAGAAGGAACTTAACATTTTATGACTCTTCAGTGTGTGTGTATATGTATGTATATATATATGTATACATATATATAATATATATATATATATATATATATATATATATATATATATATGAATGGCAGACTAAATACTTTAAAATATGTATGTGTGTGTATCCATATGTATATCTATGTGCATATTCTATGTTCATGTATGTGTGTGCATTTTTTTGAGACAGTATCTCAGTCTATAGCTCAGATTATCTTAGAACTCACCATGTAGTCCAAGCTGACTTCAAATTTGCTGTGATCCTCCTGCTTCAGCCTTCCAAGCACTAGCAACATAGTAACTGTGAAATGCACGTAGCCACCATGCATATATAAGTTTCAGAACTTCCTCATTTCAGCCTCTCTTTCCCTATGTACAGGACTCTCGATCTATGTTTACTGATATCAAAGACTGCCATCTGTTAGGAAGACTGAATCTGATGGGTTAATTAATTAGTTAATGAATAGAAGTTTCCTTAGCTCATGGTTCTAAGGGCTGCGAAGTCCCACAGCATGGCACTAGCATCTGTTGAAATTAAAGTACGTTGAGACATATAAATCTAATAATGGCCTATATATTTACACATACAAAAACCAATAAAATTAGATGCTCCCACCCAGTGGGAAGTTCAGTTAGCTAAGCTGGAGGCTGAGGAAGGGAAAAGACAAGTCTACCAACAACACCCAATCATTTCAGGCAAATAATCCTACGCCTGTCTCTTCTGTCCCAGTGTTTTCAGACCAAGATGTTTCCAGTTTTTTTCTTCTCTACATTTAATGCTGACACACTTGGCATAAAACACTGGGAAAACAGACAAAAACAATGGAATTGTGGCAGGAGTCTGAAACAGAGAGGGAGCCCTTGAGATCAGCACAAAAAGAAAGGCTGAACTCCTCCCCACACCCAGTCTGACCTATCCTAAAAAACACCCCCTAAGTGTACAGCACACAAATGCCCCAGCATGTTCATCCACAGGCCTCTGAGCCTTTGGCCTTTGGCCAGCTCCTGCCCACTCCACTCTCAGAAGTGCCCTTTTCTCTTATTAAACTATCTCTTCTATTCCTACAGCAAACGTGTCTCTGGCCAAATCTTTGTTCGGAAACATAAGAACTCAGCAGTCTTACCAGGCTCCATGTTAATCTGTGACTGTAGCAATGTGCGCGAGTACAGTAATGTCAAAGTGCAAAGGAGAGTCTTCGTGGTATCGTAGATGCCACCCATGACACTACAGGTCTTGTCGTTAGGCATCAGAACAGTGGTGTGAGAGACTCACTGTGAGGGTGCAAAATGTCTTTCCTAATGTTCCCCATCAGCACTGAGATGCACAAGTACCCTCATCCTGCTGGTTCCAGAGAGCCTGCTTGGTCCAGAACAGTCTACACAATTAAAAGGATGTACACAAGGAAAAGGTAAAAGCCTGGACCATCCAAAGCTAGATCACGTGCTTCTTCGATAACTAAAATCTGACGGTACTGAGGCTGCAAGAGTTATCAAGAGAGCACTGCATCCACAGTGTGTTCTCAGCCCATTTCCTCCAAGTCAAGGTCAAACGCTGCTCAAATCTGCTCTCCAACTATTTACAAACCTCTTTATCAACACTAGTCCTCTTCAAGTTCTGCCATCTTCTTCAGGACAGAAGTATTTATTTAATCAACAAGTACAGCTTGAGGAACATCGGGCTCTTATTCATGGCTAAGTAATTAAAAACGGAAAACACATCTCCGAGTGCCTAATATATGCAGGCATTAATTGGTTCAATTGGCGAATGTTTCCCCAGACTGCATTTGTTTCTTATGGATTGGTCCTGCATTCCCACCCAGGCCTCCTGGCTTTCAGGGAGGGGGGAGGGTGGTTGCTAATTAGTGCTTTCCTAATCCCATTCAGAAAACTAGAGCAAGTCTTTTGCCATTCCCCTTCCATAAATGGGTGGTCATTGAGATTAGGTCAAGCCAGCTCAGCCTACAATGGCATCCTTAATCAGCCAACGTGAAATCAAAATGAAGCAAAAAAAAAAAATCCTGGCTTTTATCTCACACTGTCTTTGGGGCTAATTAAAATGCAAGGGCTCTCCTCCTGTGACAACCCTGCTGTTCCATACACTAATAAGCCAACAAACGGTGCTGAAAGCAATGGGCTGAATAATTGTTAAAATTTACAGTTCCTTATGGCAACTGTTAAAAGATTTCTGCCTCTTCGTAGAGTCTATCGCTTTCTGCTAAAGCCCCACCAAAGAGTTCTGCTCCAGAACTCAGAGTAAGAATATATTCGAGTTCCTATAAAGGGGATGTCCATTTTTGTTGTTGTTGTTGTTGTATTCTTTATTTGGCTTTTAACACACTTTACTAACTAAAGAGTTAAATATCACCATGCTTTTTAAAATATGTCCCCAGAGTACGATGGGGGGTGGGGGGTGTCTGCTGCCATAAAGGAATCTCTGAGAGTCTGTTGGCATAATAGAGAAAAAAGGTGAGAGGGGAAATGGAAAAACACAAATTACTGGAAAAAAAGAAAAGAAAGAAAATGCACACACAGCCAGCTATATGTGCAAATTGGGATTGGAACCTTCCTAGTCATTTACTCCACTAAAAGAAAATTTTAAATTAATAACCAACCTTAATAAAAAAATTTAAAAAAGCCTCCCTCCTCAGCTAGAGTAAGCTTTTGATCTGACTGCTTCCCTCCCTCGGGGTGTTTCTTTATATTTATTAAAATGCACCTCCAGTGTGTTACAAGTAAAACAATAATTTTCCTACACTTAAATACATGTACAAGCATATAATTGGAGGATACAGTTGCCAGGGAACACCACATGTTCCAAACGCATATACTAAATTAAATCCACATTATAATTACATTTAAAAATCAATACACTCGGAGGGGATTCAACACGTTCAAAGAGTTGCAAACTGTAATTGTGAGAAAGTGACCTACCTACCTCCCTGAGCCCTGGCAGGATGTAAGACACCTGGACAGGAGGTGGGTACCCACCTTAAAAGCCTGTCTACACAAACATCTTAAGAGGCTTTAGTCTCTCCTGGCACCATGTCACACTGCCATGGTGATGTGTGATCCCTAAGAGGAACCCAAGACAACTACGAAGCTGCATATACAAACTCCCAAATCAGATATATATGGATAGTGTACTCTTTCCAAGTGAAGAATTATTTCACACTCAAAATGGTAAATATCTGCACCACAGCTTTTGAAAAATCAGTCACTCTGTCACCTAATATTAAAACGAAAGGGTGCAATATCGGTACACAACTTTGATCCCAGCACTCAGGTGGCAGAGGCAGGGGGATCTCTAAATTCTAAGCCACTCTGGTGTACAGTGTGAGTTCCAGAAGCTAGGGTTATGCAGAGAAACACTGTCTTGAAAAAACAAAACAAAAGAGCAAAAACAAAACAAAAACCATATTATCGAATTATTATTCACCGCATAGAAAGACAAGTAGTAAAAATAAAAAATTCTTTTTCAGCTGAAAATTAGCTTTTTAGGTCTTTGCCCCTTACTTGTTATGTGTATGCAATTTTGTAAACGTCAAAATACGTCACCCTATAAGAATGTATACAATACACCCTTGGAAGAAGTAGCTAAAATGATCATTGGAAGAGATGATCTTAAATAGGAAGAAATAATAGTGAGAATAAGTATCAAGTTTTAAAAACACATTAATTTAAACTTACAAACCACTACTAACAACCAAACTATCATTACTAAGTTACCAAAGTAAGGTAATAATAATTCACTTACGTAAAACACGATATATGTGTTATGTGTATTAAATCATTTCATCCTTTCTGTCAGGTATGAAACAGGTACTATTGTCTCAGGCAACATGAGAGGGAGTGCACTGGAGCACAAAGTATTTTAAAAATATAACTTTCCCAGGCTCACAAACCTTGTAATTAGGGGCTGAGCTTATACACTTAATCACAGCATCATTGTATATAATTAAATAAATTACAGGATATTATAGTTTATTTTATTGTATTTTAGACAACAGTAATGGCTAATATTTACAAAAGGAGAGAAACTTTTCGTATGAAGTAGCTTACTCAAATTATCTCACTGAAATCTTTCTCAAACCTGTCCCCATCACCCTCAGACATGACAAGCAACCGGGCTGTCAAACAAGAAACATCTCACAGTGGTCACACAGAATTCTACAAGAGAAGGCATGCATGGCTAGATTAAACATTGACTTTTATCTTTTTACCGTGTTGCAAACAAGAACTGTTAAAGTTTGCCATCTTTTGTTATTGTTGTTTGTTGTTGTTGTTGTTGTTATTGTTGTATGAGACAGGGATTCTCTGTGTAGTCCTGGCTGTCCTAAAACTCACTCTGTAGACCAGGATGGCCTTGAACTGAGAGATACCTTGCCTCTGCTTCCTAAGCACTGGGGATTAAAGACATGTACCACCACCCTGCCACCCTCATTATTTTTAACTGTTCAAGTCTTTCATGTATTTAACAGTTCAATTATTTCATGTGGATCCACAGTGTCCTAAAATAAATGTCAAGAAACGTTTATCTTGCAAACCCAAAACACTACGCCCATCAAACTGTTCTGTTTCCTCTCTCTAACTGTAGCCATAGTGAACATGGGTCTGCAAATCCACACATCCAAACTTGTACACATCCTAAGAAACGCAGCGCTTGGATTTGAAGACTGACTGCTTTCTTGAAATGTAGTACCTTTACAATGTAGAAATATCAGACAAGCTGACTTGAGTGAAGTATCTGCAGTAGGTCCCAGGGATGAGCACAGCTGCTATCTCTAGGTAGTTTTTGAACTTTCTCAAAACTAAGCATCCGGACCATTTTGAAAAGGTTCATATCCTAATCACAGACATCAGAATTAAGTGGCTGATGAAGAAAAATGGAGAACTCAACAGTACCATCCAGAGAACAAACGTATGTCGTCTGTTTCATACCCTCCTTTCCCTCAACATCCATTTCCTAAGGAAACACAGAATCACTGTTAAATTACGACTTAGGCATCTATCCCCCATAGCAGCTCAAATGGAAATGTAAAGAACCCTGGGAGACACTGACCCCATGTCTCTCAGGCCCAGAGGTGAGGTCACTTGCTACCAATGCTGATCAAAAACATGTACTTTGCATTGAAAGTACATAAGATGCCACAAGATCTAACTCAGACTCAGCAAACTAAAAGGAAGTAGGTTTATCAGAACTCACAGGGCAGTATCATTGGCAGCAAAAGAACAGTCCTTGACATTACTAATGACTAATACGTTATTATAAAAAAACATCGGGCAGTGGAACCCTCCAGCCTTTAAAGTGTAGGATTTTACAATCTCAATAAGGGGAAAAAAAGGACTAGATATGACCAATCTCAACCATAAATGAATTCGAACATTTAAATAAGGAGAGAATTAACAACACTGTATGCATCTCTCAAAAGCAGAAAGGGCCTCAGGATGGCTCTTGGAAGTAAGAACGGCAAATATTTAAAATGAAAAATTAAAGACATGTGGCTCAAAATAAGAATTGGTAACTTGTAACCTGGAAGTATCAAAGGCAAGGAAGGCAAAATATCAGTGAACATGTCCTGATAACACAGGTGATCCGTGAATCACATCCATGCACAACAATAAAGGGACAAGGAGCGAAGAATATTTTAAATGATCAACTCTTGATGAGAAAATCCTCTTGTATGCTTTATACATTTTCTCCTTATTCCCCAAAAACATCAAGAGAAAATAGCAGTGACCATGACAACCCAGTGACATCGAAGACACTATTTTACACCTCCACTGTACAGAAGGTAGACTGAGGCTTGCAGCCCCTGCTGTGAACAGACACAACCTGTCTCTCCAGCCTGGGACATTTCTTATGACTAAGGCAGCCAGGCTATTCCACATTTCCTTGTGCTGGACCACAGTGCAGGCATCTCAGAAGGCAGATAGGAAGAATACTTGAGGGAATGAGGCAGGAAAGGAGGATGTTTCAATAAATATCAGGTTCCAGAGAGAAAGGCTTAAGGATACTAATAAGGAGGGAAATAAGGAGTTAGGGAAATAACCATCTTCCAGATCTTTCCAATCCCGGACCGTGACAGGCTCTACTCCGCTCCCTGAATGAAGATGTATGCCTGCCTTCTCTGCTCCAGAAGTTTCTCCATAGTTGAATGGGAATGAGGCAAGTGGGTCATTTAAAACAGATGGCTAACAGATTAAACCATATAGGTAATGACATCAATCTTCATCCAATACAGTAAAAGACGCCTAGATTCCTAGTATTCTAAGCCTGAGATGACGGGTAGGGGGGTAGGGAGTGAGGAGGATTGTACCAGTTTTAGGCCAGTCTAGGCTCCATTGAATTGCAGGCCAACCTAGCCTAAGTAAGATTGGGTTTCAAAATAAATAAATAAATAAGAATTAAATTTAAAAGTGGTGTGCCCATGGAATGGGAAGCCACTTCGTTTCATGTCAGGCTTACTGGGCCTTGGTGTTCTTGACATTTCAGGCAACAACAATCTTTAAGAGGAAGAACTGTACTATCCATTATGGCCCACTACCCCTTTCCTCACTAGCTGCCAGCCAGCATCACTGTTGCAAGAACTAAAATTACCAAATGTCCCAGGACAGACTTACGGGTTTGGTTTGGTTTATTATTGCTAATTATTATCTTATAGAGCGATCAGAAGATGTACAGATGGTAACAAAGGGAACTCAAACTAATCCTTGAAAATCCTTATTGCTGAGACATTGTGAACATTCTGCCTAGTCAAATGTCAGCTACAGAGTTAGGATTTAAGGTGGTGTGTGTGTGTGTGTGTGTGTGTGTGTGTGTATGGGAGCTCGAGAGTGAGAAAAACTCAAACAGAGAAATAGGGGCTGCTAGCTCCCAAAACCAAAGCTTAAACAGGTAACAGGAAATTACTGAGCATTCACAGGAAAATACATTAGGGAGAAAAATTTGTTGAAAGGAAACCAGCGAATGGCACACCATCCTTTCCAAACCCATGAGGAGCCTGAAGAAGGTAATCAGAGACAGAGTTCACAGAAAGGACCAAGACAGTAAGAACCCGGATGATGCTTTCATTGTGAGCCAAAAGGGAAAGGTTGGCTATCTTAACAAAAGGCCTTCAGAGACAGCATTTCAGGCCATCCCTGCACCCTTTGGTGCCCCGTAGCCATCCTTAATTACAATAATGGAATGAAGGAGTGAAGGTATATTCTACCACACTTTGGTCACTAGCAATTATGCACAACATAGACTCTGCTTTCACAGCAGTGTTCTATGAGAAGAAAAAGAATCAAGCACATCCCTTCTGAGTTTTGGGTGCTAACCAGTCAACCATGCTGGCCAGATCCTGTCCCTCCAGTTGCTTTGTAATATACACTATTCACCCTGCCTAAAGTCTTCAATGACAGCTATTCATTCACGTGTCCCAGGCCGATCAAATGGGAGCCACTGTGATGGTTCAGCACTATGTGCCCTTACTGCACAGCCGGACAATGCTTCCTTCTCATGAGTCTGGTACACGAGCTCTCCCGTTAAGACTGTTAATGGAGTCTCCTCCAAACGGGTCATAGGGAAACATTCTCACGAGTAGACCAGGTACCAAAGGCTTGTTCAGCAGAAGTCCCGGCCTTTTTCAACATATGGGGCCTTGGCTTAACAATGGAGAATAAAGAGAGAATAGCTTTTGCCCCTATTCTAAACATCCCTTGCTCTTACCCTGAATCAAAGCCGCTAATTATGCCAGGCAGACTGGATTGAAGAGTAGAGGTTTTGTGATCCCAGCTATTGTTCAGCAGGGCTGAGATCACCAATGTATTTTCCTAGGTAAAAAGCATTTGAAGGGAGAAAAGTCTGGGCACTTATTATCTCTTTGTGTTCTTAAACAGTGCCTATTTACAAACTTTTCACTAGTGAGTAAAAACATTTACTGATAATAAAACACTGCAGTCTTTCAGAGAGTTAACCTCTTCCCCCCAAAACATAACAAAGTGCCCTGAGAGTTCTAGAAAGGGAGAAAATGCCTTTAGTTTCGTGTCACAAATACAGAATGAAGGCATTACAAGGAAAGATTACCACAAACAGTTCTCTTCAAAATAACTCCTTGAGTCTATACATCCTGAAAAGTTAAGCATCATTTGTTGTGCCTTGTAGAACCACAACAAAACACATAATAACACAATTTCATGACAGGTGGAAAGGACTCCTATGCCTCACAGAATGGCCATGAAGTATAAGACATACTAATCAAGAAAAATAGCATTTTGTGATGATCACATAGCCTCTGAGGGTAAGAGGCTAGCCTTTCTCTGGATAAATGTTTTTTTGTGTGTGGGGATGGTGGTGTGGAGGGTTTCTTAGTTGTAGTTGTTGTGATGTTTTTCCAAGAAGTCATGACTTAAAATATTTCAGCTATTTTTGGACCTTGCCTTCATGATGCTCCTTAAAATCTATTACAAAATATAAAGATGGCCAATTTAAATCACTAAAGATATACAACTGTAACCAAGTTAAAATCAGAAAGGAGTCCTCCACATTTGTGTTCTACAAGCTCTGTATGCCTGCATTGCCCGGTAAATAAATAAAAAGTATGTCATCTTCTTTAGCATCAAGGACCCTGAAATAAATCTTGGAGGATATTTGTGAGTATATAAATAAATAACCACTATTTTCTTTCCAGAGTGGGAAAATAACTGGAAGTCTGACTCTCTATCAATGTGTCTCATATCTTACTGAGAGAAGTTTTAAATTTCCCTTGTAATTTCTCTTGTCAGGGTTTTCCTTGCAACTAACCAGAGCTATGAATTAACAAACAGCATTTTAGCCAGATAAGTACGTATATCCTACAAGGGCTGCAGGCTATTCTATCTGATCTACTTTGGGGAAGCTATCTATAGTTAACCAAAATCAAAACACTTGTGAAGGCAGAAAAACAAACAAAACAAAAACAAACAAAAAACCTAACGTCCTCTTCTCTAAGGTCCACATTGTAATCCTGGAGCTTCAAGTAAGTCTGTAGTCTAGCATTTCTCTTATGGGACACACTGGATTGCGTTTATCTCCAGAGACCTTTTATCCCCACCTGCTGGAAGCAAGAAACATAACTGGGTCCAAGATAATCAATGATGGATTTCAACAAGAAAAACTATATCTCCATACATTAGACTACAAAGGGCCTTTGCTCAGCTGTATCATTTGGGGCGGCATTTCTGTCACTGAATTAATTCCCAACCCGAAAACCTTTTGTCTTGTAATTGTCGGTTTATTCTTTTCCCTTCTTTTGGGGTTTTAAAACTGGCCATTAGATTTCATTATAATTTTCATGTAACTGTTTTGCAAACAAAATGATTGAAACACAAGACAAACGTGTCACTGTGGAGTTTTCTGGCTTTTAAGAAAAGATATCTACATGATCCTACATCACAGAATTTGAATTATGAGGAATGTATCATCAATTATTTATCATACAAAGAAAATGGAGCCCAGCTTCAAAAGTAAGACATTAATTCTTTCGAAGAGAGGAATAAAGCTTTGTCTTGAGGAAGAAAATGGCCCTGTCTGCTTTAGCATGTAACACTGAGTTTTAGCAGCCTCGGGGGCTATAGAAACAGAAACAGCTGCCCTGTGTCCACCTTCTGGTGAATAAATTAATCTTCATTGTTGATTATCCCTAATTCACTTTAAAAAAAAATGTAGCTTTGACAAAAGAAACACATTTTGGGGGGGATCATTGTTTAAATTTAACATACAAATTATCGTTTTCCAAATGGTTTAAGTGTAACTAGATACAATAAATAATTTAGCAGAGCCCTAACAGAAACTAGAGAAAGTCAAAATAATAGTCCACAATGGGCATAAAAGCAAAGCATGTGCTTGTTGGCTAAACATTTTTATGCCTTCTTAGTGATTCATGATAGCAATAGCTCACAGAAGAATAAAAGAATTACCTGCCAACATTAGTTTTTCTTTCAACCTAAGTAATATTTGTATTGTTATTTAAAACACTGGAGTATTTCTCACCTTAAAACTCACCCATTCAGTCTTTGTTATTCGGTAAAATATACCTGAACATGGTTCTGCCACAATTCCATATACAGATAAGCATATGGTTGAATCTCAAGTAGATTTTCACGTAGACATCAATTTTCGTAGTACATGGATAAATCAAAGTCCAAAGGAGTTAGGCATGCTATCACAAAGAACAAAGAAATAATATGACATTTCTAACACATTTACTGAATGATTTTTTACAGATTCTATGCTTATGGGAAGCATAAACATTAAATATAGAGCTGAAACAAGTACACATTAAGGTATTTTTGTAGTGCCGGCAAGTTGAGTCAGAAGGTAAAGACACTTTCCTTCAAGCCTAAAAAACCTGAGTTTGTTCCTCAGGACCCACCCACATGGCAGGAGAGAACCAACTCCCCCAAGTTGTCCTTTGACCTTCACACAAGCACCTTGCCAGACATACACCTTTCCACACATGCGTGTGTGCACCTGCACACACACACACACACACACACATTTTTAAAATGATTAAATAATAAAAATACAATTGAAATTTTAATTGCCTTTAAAAAAAGAATTTTTTCCTACTAAAGGGTCTATCTCATCAATCACTAATGAAAATATATATTAACTTGCTATTACAGTCATGTCAATCATTATAAGTTATAATCCACATACACATATCTTAATATTAACAAAATTATACATAATATTAGCAATTGGTTAGGATAGCGAATTAAGCTCCTCTAGAAAGAAGTTACTGAAATCGAAGCTCAAAAGGAATAATCATTGTCATGAAATTGAAAACCATAATTGAGAGCTTAGCATGGGTACCATGGATGAACAAAAGATATCATTACGTTTCTGAAGGAAGGAACAAGAGTAGAAACCTGTTCATGAACTAAGCTGAGGTACAATTTGTAGCCCACTGAGAAGAGGCATTGGAAGAGGCAGAAGCCCACTGACACAGCCTTAGAAATCAAGATCCAAAGTCAACAGGATATCTGGAAGATGGATGTGAAAAGAAACTGAGAGGAGATTAATTGAAGGCCTGAGGAAAGGCAATTATTTTTACTTGTCAAGTCTTCTTCCCCCAAAGCATGCAAACCTGGGCAGTTGGGATTTACCACCAACCAAGCAGCTGACCCTTTTCCAGAATTTAAACAAACTGCCAGGTAAATCTTAGGAGGGCTTCGTTCTCTCATTTGAGTGATCCCTCAGTCCACCAGTTGGCTTCCTAGCTACTTTACTAATCCAAACACCAACGCGCTACATTTGTTTATCTAACAGAGAACTCCAAATGGGAATTCTACAGAGGAACTGATGGTATCACAGAGCAAGGACTTATATACACTCATACTCCATTTTCCTATGGGATTAACAGGTATATGAAAGAAAAAGAAAAAAGCAACAGAATAGAACGGAAGAACCAACTTGAACAAACTGCAAACTGACACCAGAAGAAATGGAGCGAATCTGGGCATCATAGAAAAAAGTCAGAAGAAAGAACATTGATAAATAAATAATATAAAAAAAAAATAGGAAGATGCAGACAGTCCCTGACTTACAATGACTCAACTATGATATAAAACCATGAGATATCTGCTAGATATAAGGTTTTGAATTTTTATATTTTTTAGGCTTGTGATACTCAATAAGAAACTCAAACGCCAGGCAGCAAGAGAGAACAGGAACTCAAGTCCTCCAAGCAATCCTGAGAGTAAGCAAGAATAACGTTACAACACACTAGATTAAGTGGATGGACTTCATTTTCTACTTAGAACATTTTTAATTTACAATAGGGCTAGCAGGATGTAACTGCATCTAACTTTAGTATAGTCACAATACCTAAAACATTATGAGGTGAATATAAATGAAGATAAAACATTAATAAAACACAAGCACTGCCATAAAAATAAAAAAATTAATTTGTTGCTAAAATTAAAAATGAAAATTGCAACAAGCTTCCCAAGAAATTATTGTAGACTGGAAGACAATGACAGAATTATCTGAGTAACGTCTGCTCTAAGGGTTAAAATTGAATATGTTTGATCTAGAAGATGATGGGGACAATTTCTACCTAGTGTTTCTCATATTGTTCTGGTGTCTGCTGTCCCAAACACATTTCAGGTGAAGGTGATTCCCTCCTGTAATCAAGCTAAGCT
Source organism: Mastomys natalensis (assembly GCA_021653895.1). Classification (NCBI taxonomy): domain Eukaryota; kingdom Metazoa; phylum Chordata; class Mammalia; order Rodentia; family Muridae; genus Mastomys; species Mastomys natalensis. Next base: position 612,017 of record JAJTUV010000523.1, on the reverse strand, counting down.
AATCTAGCTAAGCCAATCTCTACAAATCATTTCCCAACCCATTCATCCAGAGATGGTATTTTTCTCTATAGTCATATTAGACTAATGGGAAGGGCTCCTATTGAACTAGACAAAATGTTTCATCAAGTACAAAATGAATATTCGTAACTCCTTAAACATAAAATAAGGCTCTGTCTGGGATAGATGACTACATATATAATGTAATACATTGCTTTATTGTTTAAAGCAGAGTTAGGAAGGGTTTACTATGATGTCACAATAACACTGAGAATTCCATACAGTCATTACACCAAACATCGGGACCCTTGGAATTGCAGTCTGAGCCAACTGCATCTCAAGTTTTAAAAATCAAGACTAGGACAGACACAAGTGACTCAGGCAGCCTTAGCCAATGCCTTCAAATACAATGTGATCACAGGAGAAGATCTCACTGCCTAAGACAAGCAACTCAAGCACCTTTGTGTCCTTCCAGTGTTTCCAGAGCAACCGAAGTCTTGCTCAAGGAAATTTCTGAAGTAAATCAGATTTGTCTATTTTACCAGGAACAAAAGCAACAATGAGGTCTGGTGTGCATGCCAAGACTTGCACTTGAGATGACAGTGCACACATCTTTCTAGTCGGCCAGAATGCCAGGAAATCTGCCTGTATTTCACATCAATCTTTCACAATCCTGAACAAGAACTTTTTCCATTCCTCTACAATCTTCATGGCTGTCAGATCCCCTCCCCATTCACACCCACCCAAGTCAGTAACCCTGAACCTAAGAAAACCTGAATGCCAGGCCACACAATTCCAAAGCAACTCCCAACACCAACGTGTTCCTCAACAGCCTATTAAAGGGTGATACAAAGATAACAGTTCCCAGAGGGGTGTGTGTGTGTGTGTGTGTGTGTGTGTGTGTGTGTGTGTGTGTAGAGGTGCCTGTGTGCATGCACACACATGCACACAAAATGCTTCTAAGGAAAAAAAATGTAATTAATCACACTCAAATCCTAAATAAACACCATTAACAAAACCCATTTTTCTTCTCATAGTTTGAAAGTTTTTGAATGTCAGGTTGATTTGGGCATCAATAAAAAGGACTTGAGGCTTGCATTTACATATCATTTCATTGAAGCTGAAGGAGGGGTGCAATGTATTTATATTTGTAGCTGAACACAGTCAAATCAGTTCCTAGACTTATTAGGGCACCACAATGTTGACACAGGGCTCAGTGCGAAGCCTTGACCTTTGCATTTCCGCCCTGACCTTGGGACTGGATTTACTCAACTCATTCCAACGTTTGCTTCTGGAGTGATGTCAGAACAGCCTGCGGTGTTTAAAGGATCAGTTCACTCAAATGAAAGTTATTTACTTTGAAAGTCATTGCAAATCCTCTGAGGGTTGCTGAGATTTGTTTGTTTGGGGGTGGTGTGTCTGTTTGTTTGTTTTTCCCTTTCGTGTGGGACTCCAAAATCATCACCCATATATATTCTACTTCCGTGAAAGCAACTGTTTTCTAAAATCTTTAAAGTTTACATCATAATCTGATAAACCAAAATGATGCTTCCCCACCAAATCTTGTTCTATTAGGTCCAAAAGTCAATTAAAGGAAAGCTACTTGTAAAATGAACATATAATATTAAAGAAGAAATGAAGTTTGTTAGATAGTAGGAATTTCTTAAGGATTAGAATGTTGAATTCTAGTTCCGTTTACATAACTAGCTTCAATAAGGTTAGTCATTTAAGTAAACGTAGTTTAGACAGAATCAGACTTTCCTTCTCATTTGCTTTTAAGATCAATGTAGATGATAAACACAACTTTAAAAGGAAGCTTTGGGGCTGTGGAGATGGGTATCGTACTTGGTCCACAAGTGTGTAGGCCAGTATTTGGATCCACAGATATCATGTAAATAATAGGCAAGTTTAGTGTCCCACTTGTAATTCAGCACTGAGGGAGAGACAGGGAATCCCCAGAGCATGCTGGCTATCTAAACTAGCACAGTCATCAAATTCTGTGTTTAAGTGAGAAATCCTGTATCAGTAAGAGAGTAAGAGAACATTCAGAAGGACATTAGATATCAACTTCTGGCGCGCGCACACACACACACACACACACACACACACACACAAAGATTTAGTCTTTCGTTCCTATGTATACCTTGGTCATAAGCAACCTTATGCTTCAAACTCCATTCCTTGGCTGAGATCCAGTCTCCAAGATTTGAAGCCAACCAGGGAAAAGGAAAAGAATATATCAAATTACCCAAGTACTTAGCAGGAAAACAGAGAGCATGCATGGAAAGCATCTGGGGGGGAGTTGGATCTATCAAAAACACTCAATGGAGAGAGAAAAGGCAATTTCCCCTGAAGAGTGTGTGAGTACGTTTTATTGAGGTAAATTGGCTTCTCTATGTAAAAGGTGGTAGATCTGTTGATGCCATTTGCTGGGATACTCTTATCTCAACAGAGGGCATGGCATTTGGGGCTCTAAAGTTTCTAAATCTGCTCAGTGTTAAACAGGGCTTTGAAAAGAACGTTCCATTTGAGATACTGAGAAAATGGGTTCACACAGCATGAAGTTTATTGTAGCTCAAGCTAATTTTCGCATTTTCCCTCTCTATAACAAGCTAGTTATTTGTCCCCTGTATTCATAATGGAAAGAAAACAAGAGTGTCTTTGTTTGTGTACAGTAACTAGATGCTGTAAAAGTCATTCAGTCAAGCTTCACTATGCGGTCACCTTTAAACCTTAACCTGACTTGTAACAATATTTGTAGCCTCTAAAATTACACTGGTTGAACCCAGACGGAGTTAATCACCCTTCACTGTCTCAGAGAAAAGTATAATGACCTACCATTTAATGTGAAGCCATTAAAATGTGAGAGGGGGGCAAGAATTCACATGGTGTGTTTATAAATACCTCGGACATGAATCCATACATCCAACCCGACCAGGACACTTTTCATATGGCATTTGTTTAGACAGACAGATGGAAAATAACGACTGTTGTACACACAAGGCCAGAAGTGTCTGCTCTGGTAGCTGACGCAGCTCACTTTATACTTTTAGTACTGACATAAATTAATTCTAACAAATTCCATCTGTCCCAGAACAAAGAAAGACCCAAATCAAAGTGGAGTAATTAATGATATTCTTCCCTTTCCTTAACTACCATGACTCCCCACACAGGGCAAACAAGCATAAGGTCCCAGATTTCTACCTTCAAAGTATAACCAAAATCTTTCCATCAGTTCTGCTACATCACACAAATCTAAGGGGCCTGGTTCTTCTTACCAGCGGGGCCTGTGCTCCAAGAGGTGGTCCGTCATGCTGGCCTAGGATGACCATGAATGTGCAATGCACAGAGCCTAGGTCATTTCTCTCCATGCCTCTGATACCACCTCAGCCTTGGTTCCTTCTGCAGTAGCTTCTTCAGTGTTTTTATCATCTTGCTTCTACAAAGCATCCTCCTGGAGGAGATTTTTTTTTTTTAATACAGATGACCACTACCACTCTGCCATAACCCTGGTTAGCCCAGAACCTACAATGTAGACTAACTTGGGAGCTAGACTAGGAAGCATGAGAGGCAAATGTGTTTCTGGCTTCAAACTGACAGAAATCTAACCGACTCTGCCTCCAGAGTGCAAGGACTGAAGGCCTGTACCACTGTGCTTGGCCCTTATACCCAACTTTTGAGTTTCCTTACATCATAAAAAGTCTCATGGCGGACTAATTATGATTGTCAGTCACATATATACATTAGGGTTGTTTTTTGTTTTTGTAAGAGCATAAAAAAATATAGTTGTACTTGTATATAACTATGACATACATGCACTTGTGTTATATTATAGAACATTATATATAATACAATGCTATATGATATTATATATGTATATATATATGTGTATATATGTATGTGTATATATACATGTATATAGGTATGTATATTATATATAATTATTTATAATTACATAAATGTGTTACCTTTAAAGAGGTTGACAATGACATGTCTGTCTATCACAACTGAGGCTGTGGCGCAGGCTGAGGAAGCTGCTGAGCATCGTTCAGAGCCTAAGGCAGAGCCACAAAGACTCACCCAGTCCAAAGCATCATCAGGGCTAAGCTTAACAAATCCCAATAAAGTCTTCTCTTTACTCATGCAAACTTTGCTTAAAGAAGGAACAGTACTCTAATTTCTATTTTGTGGTTGGTCGGAGATAATTCTATGTATTAGTTGCTCATGATCACTGTGAAGTAATGAGTTGCTGTATCTAACAAAAGACAGATAGATAGATAGATAGATAGATAGATAGATAGATAGATAGATCACAAAATACAATGTGCTATCATTGGTACAGTCTCAGACTAAAAGCATGCACATGATACAATATAATGTTACATGGAAGTGCTGATTCAACAAGACTTCAAAACTTGGGAGCATGGCTAGAGGGCATGAGAGACAAGTGTGTCCCTGTAGATGAAGATCAACATGCCTCATGTGTACTGAATAAGGGCTGGGCAAAAAAAGCAAGAGGAAGAAACAGCATTACAGAAGACTCAGCCTGAAGAGCAGCAGGGTGTCAATGCTTCTTTAATGTTGCAGTAAGAGAATGGCCACAGCATCCGGATGGGCAACAGATGCTGGCCAGTGAAAGGACATGCCTTAATGCGTGCTACACCAGACTTTCTTTGGACCACTCAGAGAGCAACTCCCCCCACCCCGACCCCGCATCCCTAATTTTATTATGGGTAATAATTACTTGTATGTTTGAATTATCCTAAACAGGCTCCATGTTCCATGTTTTATTTTCCTTCTAAATCAATAGTACTTCACTGAAATGGCAATATAACTTAGCAAAGAGCAAACTTGCTCAAAATTGAAGGAAATGCGACTAAAACGGACTCAGAAATACCCATTTCTTTTCATTTTCTCTTCTTTAACAAGACTTCTAACGTTATGTCCAGACTAACATTATAGTAATTCAGATGGAAATAATAGTGACTACCAAAGCAAGCAAGAAGAGCTGGCTATAGTCAAGTCTTGTTTGCTCCCTTTCCTCCCAAGCTTCCCATTAGAGAAGCTTCTCTTAGCCCTTAACTCCGGTTTCCTCCAAAGCCACATCTTTGCATCAATGATTCCCTTAAACTTCTGATTCTTTCCCTTTAGTGTTTTAGGCTTTATGTTTCCTATAGGGTGGGTACAATCCAGAGGGCTGTCTCTGTGTACCCAGGTCCTCCTGTACTCGAACTCCTACTCGGAGAGTCTCCTCAAATCCCTTCCTCTTAACCCTATCCCTTCCCTGAAGCTCCATCTCCATTTGACCACCCAGAATTCTTTATCTTTCCTCGCTGCTACATCTCTGCTGGTCTTTACTCTCCTTTTCTCTCCTTCATTATTTGAATAGTCTTAACCAGTCTAGCGGTTGGGAAATCTTTCTATCCCACTGAAACAAACATTATCTTCCCTACCTAAAAACTAAGAACATAATGTTTTTCCTTCACCACACAGTGAAATTCAGTCTGGTTAACTTGGAGCAAGAAACCCTTCATATTCTGCCCACTGTTTTGGTGAGAAATATTTTCAGAGGCATCAGATCTGTTAACTATATTCAGCCATCAAGACCAGAAGGAATTTGGCTGCAGGACCTCCAACGATACCTAAAATCCAAGGATGTGCAAAGTTGCTTTTAATATAAATATTGAAAGCATATTGTATGTGGCTTCAAGCATCCTTGGCCATATTTTAAATTCTCTGGGTGACTTGTGTTTCCAAATCTAATGCAAAGAGTGGTCACATTATTTTATTTTAAAAATAATGATAGCGAAAATAAGCCTGCCCATGAAAATGTGATTTGTTTTCCAAATATTTCAGTCTACTGTTGATGAGGCTGTGAATGTGGAACAGGTCAGGAGGAGACTCTCACAATCCCATGTGGCTTCCGATTTCCCACCAACACAATTTCTTTTCTGTATGCTTTAATATGTTTCTTTTGTTTATTCCTATGGGTAACTGGGAGACAAAAGACAAAGACTGCTTTCCAATATTATTTAATTTGTCTCTGTGCTCCTTTTCCATGGAAAGAAGCATATTTTCTCTTTTAACATTCATTTTTATTGCATACACACATATTCCCTCGAGCACACACGCGCGCGCGCGCGCACACACACACACACACACACACATTCTAATGATACATACACCTCCCTCACATATCAGATGAGACAACATGAAGCTTGAATGTAGTAACAATAGCTAAATTTGCTTCTACCGTACCAAAGTCTCAACAGTTCTTAGCTAGAACAGGTATCTGGTGAGAAAGTAATTTTGACTGGTAAATATTCTAAAGGATTCTAAACTTAGAATTTTGAGGGCCGGAGAGATGGTTCTGCATAGGAAGTACATGCTAGACCAGCCTGATCCCCACACTTCATGTAAAAGCAGAAATGAACTCCATAAAGTGGCTGTCTGGGTCCTGCACATATGATTGCCATCACATGTGCATGCACACATACTAAATTAAATACATTTTATAACAGCATCTTAATGAAGAAAGTATTTAACATGCCTCATTCTATTTATGAGTCAGTTTTAGTAAACTACCAAGCAAGCATTTCAAGGAATTTTAAAAGTAACTTGAAGTGCTCAAATTCTCTACATGTTTCTATAACTTCAATAGGACTTCACACTGTAGATTGCCCCAAAAGACACTACAAAATATTTAACTATGTCTCCTTAACATTCAAGCAAACCCAAACACTATGTGCTCTTTCCTACCACGTTTATGATAAACACATTACCATCAAAGGATCATTAGATTATTATTGGATACAGGCTTACTCTATTTGATTTGAGAGTAGTGGAGAATGCATTTTTTTCTATTCTTTAAAGGATTTATTTATTTTTAATTTTTTTCTGTACTTTGTTGTTTTGCCTGCATGCGTGTCTGTGTGAGGGTGCTACATCCCTTGGAACCAGTGTTACAGACAGTTGTGAGCTGCCAATGTGGTGATGAGAATTGAACCCTGGTCCTCTGACTGAGCAGAAAGTGCTGGTCACCGCTAAGCCATGTCTCCATCCCCACATTGATTTCTTGTTACATACAGGAGCATTCATTAGGAGCATTGATATCATCAGTTTGTCTGTGTAAGTTCATTGGTATCATTGGGAGGGTCTGGGATTCAGGAAGGCAGAGAATGCTTTCCTTGAGAGTGTAACCATGAACACTCCTGGAAAAACCATAAGATAGGCATAGGAGAAGCTCTGAGCTGGGATCAAACACAGACAATGGAGGATGTGTTCAAAAACAAAGACTAGCAACAGCATTCTAAAGCAAGATTCTAGCTTGGTCATGAAATTAAAAATCTGTAATTTTCCCTTCCCCTCTTAAATTTTATCTCTGTTGACTATTACCAAATATTACTTAACTACTGTGAAACTCTGCTCCAATATACTGCTGCTTTCCTGGGAAACACATTCATGCAAAGGAGTAAGATGAAATTGAAACTATTAGACATATGTATATTAAAGTTTGGAGAGAAAATTTGTACACAGTGTGAGCTACATTGTAATTCAGTGGCAAAAGTTAGTATGCTGGCAACAAAGACAGGCCACCTCCTCCACTAAACAAATCAACAAGACATTCATTTGCTCTTTTACCTGAATGGACAATATACCTTCATTGAATAGTCCAGTAAGTAGCATAATTTACAACTGCTCTCATTAATAACATATGGTATAATCATATCTTATTAAAATAATATATATCCTACTATATTAGGCTTCAATATCTTAATGTTAGAATTCCAGGAAATCTTTCCTATACCTATATTTGAACCAAAGGTGTGACTAATTATTGAATGTGTTTAATGGGGAAAGCACTTTACATACCTTTTTCCTATTGTATCTTCTCCCAACTGACAGATAAGACAAGGTTTAGAAAAGTTAAGTAGCATAACCAAGTTTGCCCAGTTTGCTAGTGATAGAACCAATACAACAGGCAGACAGACACAAAAGGCGATAATGACTCAGTAAACAAGTGAATCCCATTTATTTAGATTCTGGCCACCTTGGCTTGTCCCAAATCCTGGGGCAGAAAGGAAGACCTCCTTTCCCCACACTGAAAAAGCTGAGCTCCGAATAAATGAGGATTTTTAATCTGATTAAAATAATTCACAGTAAATTGCAAATCTCTTAATCCTCTTAGAAGCATTAACATTTTTTTAAAATTGGAGGTGGGGTAGAAAGGAAACTTGATACAGTCTTTAATTGCTGGCATTTTTACTCAGTATAAACAATATTATATTTTCATTACTCGTATAGAAATGGCTATCACATTGGCATGGCAGTCTGCCCAGGAACGCATCTGTCTCCGACCTGTCAAATGAACCTGGAATTTTCTCTCAAAGATACTCATACTTGTCCCACTGTGCTTGTTGGTTCTCTTCAGTCTCTAGGAGTCTGACCGCGCAGATGCTAAGTAACAGTTATTTTTATTTTTAAGTTTGCACTGGGTAAACAAGGGTGCATATGCAGTTCTAACAGCAATAAGTAGTATTTTTCAGAATAATTTGGTAAGGACTCTCAATAGATAACCTAGTAATAATGTCACACTTCACACCTAAATACTCAAAGAGGTCAAACCAAAACTAGCCACTTTGCATATGCTGATCTATTTAATTTGCATAGAATTTTTATCAAGTTGCCAGCTTCTTACCTCCATCTTACTGATAAGGAAAGAGAAATGTGATACAGTCTGCTGGAGGAGAAGTGACTACTCACCAGTGGGCAGTAAATCCCAACTTTACACTCAGCTCTTTTCTAATCACCCTAAGATAACACCCAGCGAAAGAGAAGTTGGCTTTGTGGGTTGCCTTTGGGCTAAAAAACCCACAAATCTGAACTCTAGAAACAATGAAAACATCATCAATTCGATGCTTGCATTCCATGGATGAGGAACAACCTGCCCACAGCCTGGGGGGGGGGGGGGACACGGAGGGGAGAGCCTTTCAGTAGCCAGTAAAGAGCAAGAACCTAGTCAGAGTCAAAACAGTTCCTTCTCACTATACCACTATGAGCCATAGAAATATATCATAGGAAAAAAATACTCAACCACTCCAAGCTAATATAGGTGTGTCCATAGTCCTAATAATCTCTTTAGTAAGACCCAACACTTACTACCTGCTCTCTTTGGGGTATTACTCCCGTATTTGACATATTTCTACCACAAAGCTGTTTTATAGCTGTTTTGCTTGTTTTTACCACTGTGATACAAGTTTGCTACATTTCATCATTCTGGCATTTCCTTTCAATGTTTCACTTTCTTATTTCTAAAAGCATATTCCCCCCCCCCAAAAAAAATGGGAAACAGGTGTGGTTGCACTTGTCTTTAATCCCAGTACCTGGCAGGCAGAGGCAAGCAGATCTCTCTGAGGTCTAGGTTAGCATGGTCTACAGAGGAAATACAGGGTCAGCTAGGGCTACATACTGAACTCCTGACTCAGATAAACAAGGAATTAAATAAAAGAAATAAATATTCATCATGTCTATAACTCTCAAAGGAATAAATAAAATAAACCCTCATAACACAGTTTTATTCCCGTCACCGCTTAACTCACAGACTGGCCCATGTATTGGTTATAACTGATTAGTTAATCATAGACCCTCAGAGGCTGGAGGAAGATCTAAAAGCAATGTGTAGGAAGACATAGGCATGTAGGCAAGGGGAGTTCTGTATAGGATGTTTGAGAAACCTAAGAACATCAACTCGGCACTCAGTAGGTGGAGCAGGCAGCTAAAGCTTTCCAGAGAACATATCCTATAGATCCATAAGCTAAATATCCTGTTTACAGGAACTGTGCTGGAAAACTGAAGAAAAGGAATCCACATAGAAGGGTCTAGGCAGAGCACCAGCAGATACAGGAGGCAGCTTTCAGAAAGGCCTGTATTGAAAGAGGGTATCCATGAGGCCCAGGTTGTTTCCCTAAATAAGCAGGTCTGCTGTATCTGCTAATCAATAATGCCTATACAAAACACAGGTATATTCTCATAAGATAGACAAATCCAATATGTCTTTAGTCACAGAGAAGGAAGCATTCACATATAAGGAAGTCGAAGAAACAGAGATACGGTCCCAGAGCTGATCAAGATCAGCAAGACCGAGACAATTTAACTACAGAAATAATTTCCAAAGAAAAGTGGAAATCGCAGCCACCCTTTCATGTGATGAAGAGTCCGTTATTCTTGGCAGGCTATTTTGTCAAAGCATCGGATAATGCTCATCTTTAAACATGCCTCCTGTGGACAATGAAATGCCGGTGACGGCTTCCAGCCTCCAATGCATCTGTTCTTCTTGCTCAGGGCACATTACCGCTCCTGACCTCTTCCCTGCCCGTGCCTTGACCTTCTCCCACTCAGATGTGATTCTCTGCCTCATGCCTGTGAGCATCTCATATTATTCCTGAGCCTCGGCTCTCGAATTTAGCATGAGGAGAGCTGCCCTGATAGATGTCTTACATGAGTAATGCTTCTAATGATCCCCGATGGGACCCTGCCATATTATTCCCCCACCACGGGCTGTGCAGACACAAAAAGCAATCCCATGCACTTGGCAGTGAAACAAAATGAATTAAAAAAAAAAAATCTGCTCATAGAAAGAATTTACTCACATCTACCAAGAAATAACCTAGGTATAGTTGAGAGAATAGGGAAATAGTTAATGAAAGCTTCCTTCTTTGTGTATGTAGTTTTGTGATATATCTAGACCACCTGAGCAAATTATAGCATCTATGGTGCTTAACGAAATGCTCCAAATGTTGTTCGAGGAACCTTTATGAATTATGCACAAGATTCCTCGCAGAAATGTAAGATATAGTCTTCAAAACCATGTATAAATCAATACTTCACAAATTAAATCACACACATTCACTGACAAGTTATTTCAGGGGTGCTTCATTTTCATTTCTGGTTAATATTCGATTGGAACTGATTCCTGACCTTTTTCGATTAAGCTCTGCCCATGATAATATTTCTGTCAACTAGCTAATGATCTGTAAACAAACAACAAAAGGAAGAGGAATCAAGATCTAAGATAGGACTTGCAATAAATTCTTGCAAGAACACAGCTTCTTCCCATTTTGCCATGGCCTCAATTTTCCCCTACTTTTCTTCCTTCTGTCTTCCTTCATTTATTTTCTTAGCCTGTAATTCAACACAACACAGTGAGGCTATTATGCCTTAACAGCTATCAGTCAACCTTCAGACTGGTGTTGATCATCTCTCTCTTTTAGTCAAGACCAGAGTTATTTGCTAAGTTCAGTGGGGGGTGAGGGGCTGCTCCGAGTTCGTCAAGCTCTTGAGGATTTGTGTTCTTTGTTTGTTTGCTCTAAGACAAAAGAATAAACACAAACAGGACAACTGATGATGACTCTGCCTCAGTCAACAAATACAATTTGTAAAGTGTAAATAGAGCCCAATAAAGGCAGAAGCTTTAGGTTAAATAAATAAGCCATTCATTTAACCATCTAACTAGCTATGACACAATGAGGAAAGCCAAACACCAGGAAGGTAGATCTTCTAACATCCCATGCCAAGTAGGGACAAGCGTCAAGACTAGGTCTGTCCTGTGTGGAGCTGACAGTGTAATACTGGAGCCACAGAAATGGTGGGCAGTGGACCATATTCCTTCTGACAACTTCCACTGTCGTTATGTCATCATTAATTTAGACAGGACTCCACACCATTTATCACTTGGGAGAATTTACTAAAAGGGTTTATGACTTCTCTGAAAATGATTTGCAAATTTGGCTATACTGGTGTCCTTTTTCTCCATAGCAAGCTCTAGTTAACTTTGGCCAGGGCCTTTCTCCCATACAGAGAACCTCTATAGACATCTCAGTTTTCAGTCATTTGAAACGATTATCAAGCAGAAAGTAGAAATTCTCATTAAAAAAAAAAAAAAAAGAAAAGAAAAAAGAAGAGAAAGAAAGAAAAGAAAAGGAAAAAAAAGAAAAGAAAAAAAAACTTTGTTTTTGATTTTTCTTTTCCCCCAAAGAACTGTGATTTTTTTAATGAAATGGCTCAGTAGGAAATGATCTTGAAGCAACAACATAGTTTCTTAAATAATTTTCACGCCTTTAATCCCAGCACTTGGGAGGCAGAGGCAAGCGGATTTCTGAGTTCGAGGCCAGCCTGGTCTACAGAGTGAGTTCCAGGACAGCCAGGGCTACACAGAGAAACCCTGTCTCGAAAAAAAAAAGAAAGAAAAAAAAATTTCAATCTCTGAATCCATTAAAAAAAAAAAATCACTAGAATCCACATGATGTTAGAACTTTTGGGTAAAAAGAAATGTATAGTAGAAGACCGAAAGCTATATGTTCTTTAGATTTTCAAGTATCAAAAAAAAAAAAAGACATTTTCAAATGATGAGGATTAAGAATTTTCAAGCCAAGCCGGGGTGGTGGCGCACGCCTTTAATCCCAGCACTTGGGAGGCAGAGGCAGGCGATTCTGAGTTCGAGGCCAGCCTGGTCTACAGAGTGACCCGGCTACACAGAGAAACCCTGTCTCGAAAAACCAAAAAAAAAAAAAAAAAAAAAAAAAAAAAAAAAAAAGAATTTTCAAGCCATCTTTAGGAAGATGCCCACCAAACACTTTAAAACAGCAACTTAAGCAGCCAGATGGATCATATGTAAAGCTACTTATAAGCCTAATGACCAGAGGTGAATTCCCAGGACCAATTCTATCTACAACGTCCCTGGACATCCACAAAAGTACCATCATGGCATATGAACTACACCCCTACACATACTCAAACACAATGAGAGTAATAATAATTTTAAAAGAATGTTAATGCGCTGAGGATGTAGCTAAGATGACTAAAACAGTGTTGTTAAATTCCATTAATAATAAACAAGTAAGGAGCTGGAGAGAAGGCTCAGTGGGTTGTGAGCACTTGCTGCTCTAACAGAGGACCCAGGTTCAGTTCCCAGCACCCACATAGCCATTACAAGGGATCTAATTGGGTTTTTTTCTGACTTCTGCATGTACATATAAACACACACACACACACACACACACACACACACAGGAATTATTATTAAAGGAATGACACAGTGTAGAAATTTATTATGGAATATATTTTAAGACAGGGTAAAAAACTTTATGGAGGAGCCAGTGAGATGACTCAGCAAGGAAAAATGGGTGGCCCCAAGCCTGATGACCTGAGTTTCATACCCAGAACTCATACAGTCATGGAGAGAATGGCCTTACATAAACTATAGGCTGACTTCCTCACTCCCACCCTGGGAGATGCTTGCTCATATGCATACATGCATACATACATACATACATACATACTTACAGGCACACACACATATACATATACATACATATACACACATACACAAATGTATAAATATATAAATATTTATAAATGTTCTTTTAAAAAAACCCTCTAGGATAAGAATCCAAGTCTCAGGAAAGAGAGTGCCTCAGACCTCAGCTCAGATATCCTCCTGTTTTATTCATTACATTGAGTTAGAGACTGAAAGAACAGTCAGTCTACCTTTAAGCCTTATGTCAACTCATAAATCTAAAGAAACACAGAAGAACTCATAAATACATGATCCTATCTACACCTTTGGCAATAACATTAGGGGTAGCACTGAGGCAAGCTGAGAAAGTCATACCTGAGAAGCAGTATAAGAGTCATGGCCAAAAAGATGTAGCTAAAAACATTCTTTACTACAGAAAAGAATAATGTTTCGGAAACACACTGCAGGCTTCTGAACATGTGTCAATCATGCTGTTGGTTTCCATGACTGCAGACTCGCTCAGGTTTGACCAGCAAGGACCATGTTTTGTTTTGTTTTGGGGGTCATTGTTGTTTTGTTTGTTTGGGTTTTTTTGTTTTTTGCTTTTTTTAGTTTTTGGATTTTTTTTTAATTCTTTTGTTTTTGTTTTTGTTTTTCCTTTTGTTTTTGTTTTCACCAGGGTTTCCCTGGGTAGCCCCAGCTATCTTCTAACTCCCTCTATAGACTATACTGGCTTCAAACTCAGAAATCAGCCTACCCCTTGTCTCCTGAGTGCTGGGATTAAAGGTTTGTGCCACCACTACCCAGATGTTGAGTATTTTTTTTTTTAATGCTAGATTTTTTTTCTTTGTGTTCTCTGAAATTTGTCATTGGAGAAGTATTCACCCTAACGAAAGACCCTTCCAACCAGCTCACAGATAACATCTTATCACCAATAAAGTATTTCTTTTGAAACTAAAGACAACTCAATTTCAATGACCGTTTTCTGAGAGAATGTTAATCCTGGGGAGGTTGGCTTCAATTCACCTATGGAATCATCATAAAACTTACATGGGTCTTACTATTTCAACTTTATTCCCCAAACTGGACAGGACTGAATTTTACACAGCCACACCAGGTTTATACCTTAAGCATGTGATCTGTGGCACGTAATACCAGGGTACTTTCTTCTCTCTAGAAGTTATTATTTGACAGCAGAAGGGAAACATGGACAGGAAGCATACAGACCTAATTAATGCCCAGCCAGGAACTAAATCAAGTTGGCATCACTGCCCAGTTCCCTACATAAACAAAAACAAAGAAAGCCCACCTATCTTAATATAATAAATGTATCCCAAACTGCTTAACGCTGAAGAGCAAGACTTCAGAGGAAGGCAGGTTGGTTTCAAATCCTCACTCTAACTCACTGCCTGATGATAATCAAGGAGCTTAACTTGTCTCAACCCGGTTCCATATTGATAAACAGGGATAGCAGCACACATTCCTTCTGAACTGAGCTGCTGGAAGTGAGAAGAAGATAAGACACGTTAGCACTTAGCCACGTAGATTTTAACACCCTTGCAAACTTCTGACCTTATCAGTACTGCTATTTTTTATCAGAGATATTGTTATTGATTCCTTGTCCTTCAGATTCAGTGTACACAACTGGACAAACACTGCATCGGTTCATCATGTAAGTAATCATTTCATTAATAATGCTTGGGCATTTATCACATGAAAGAATATTTATCATATATTTCTAAAGCGTGGTAATCTCCCAGCAGTTAAAGTCCAAACAACCTCCTCTATTTCCTTTCCTCTCTGGTCATTACTGAATCTAATGGAAAGCTGCCTTCATGCAACTCTGACCCAATCAGAATTCACGGAGGAGATAAAATGCAAAGCCTCATCTCCCAAACAGAGCTGTCCACATGAAGGCTTGGCTTCTCTCCTATTGCCCTGCTATTTGCTTAGGCTTAGAAAATTTGTGACTGAAGAAGAAGCCCATTAGCTCCTGAAAGTTGGAGCAGCAAGCTTAATAAGACCTTGCTGGAGAACCTTTGCTCCTCCAGATAGGAGAGGGAGAAACTGATGAGCTGTTAATCTCCCACAGGCTCTATGAGGCAGTTCACTTTTAATACACACAACGTGCTAATTAAATGGTCTGGAGTGACTGAAATACTTCACAAACTAAGAAGCCGAAGCAGTTTAAAGATACCCTGAGGTGTGTAGTTAACATGTTGTTTTAACTCACTTCGTTACAGGAGCAAACACCATTTCAGTGATAGATACTTCGGCGTGATAAAGCCTACCTTCTAAACCAAGACGTAATAACCAAGATCAGCTTTAGATCCATGCAACTAAAAGCATAAGTTTAGTTTCAGACAAAAGCAATAGATGCATTCCTTGAGCCAAATTAGAAGTTAGTCCGTTGCAACTTTAAAAAACAAAACAGATTTAAAAAAAAAAAAATCATACACTAAAGCAGAAAAATGTAACCGAATACAGGTTAAATTAGGAGATGAAATTATGAAGCTTTGCCTATCTCACTAGCATTATCTGAGGCTACACAATCTTGAAAAGAACACCAGTACACTGCTCTAGTTTGCTTCTCTGTTTCTGTGATCAAACATTGACCAAATTGAACAGAGGTGGGGGGGGGGGGGAGGGTTGACTTTGCTTTCAGGTTTGCAGTTCATCATGCTGGGAAGCCAGAGCAAGCTATCAAGGTGGGAACATAGGGGCAGGTCCTGAGGCAGAAATCATGGAAGCACTCTGCTTGATGGAATGTTCCAGTTTCACTTTCAGTTTGTTCTCTCATACCCACCTGCCTAGGTATGTTATCGCCCACAGTGGACTGAGTTCTTTTACATTGATTAATAATTGTGAAAATGCTCCATGGATCTGCCCACAGCCAATGCAATAGGGGTTATTTCCTCAACTGAGGTTTCCTTTTCCCAGGTACGGTCAACTTGAAGCTAACTATAAAAGACACAAAATTGCATAGGTAGACAGAAGTTCAGTTCTGGGTTCTGCTTTCTTATTAACTACAGTCCAGAAATGAGGGTAAGTGGATTTTTTTTTTTTTTCAGAATGGTACATTAACCGCATTCCCATGCAGCAAGCTCTGAAGTCTTCTTGATCATCTGAGAATCATCTCCAGTGTGGTCCTTGAAACTTACAACTAAATTAGGAGATGGCACATACCAGAAATGATTTTTAAAGGATTAAATAGGCATATCTAGCAATTTTACGCTTCAAATATTTTTTCTTCATATTCAAGGGAAAATCAGTAGGGAGGTGGCAATAGAAATTTGAGCCCCAAGGATGGAGGACTCCTGTAGTCATATAGTAAACAAATAGAGAAGCACACACACATACACATAAAATGAAAATAAATTTGTTCTTTTTTCTTTTTTTAAAAAATAAATTGGCACCTAATAGTTTCAAACAGAACTTCTTCCAAATAATGTTAAGATTTTCCTGACATATTTCCTGAGAAAGCTCTCTCCATAGCTGACTGTGGAGATTGGCTTCCTGTTCTCAGGCCTTGTACTGATGGAAAAGAGGAATACATAACTGGGTGCTTTATAGAATCCAATCACAAGCATCTTTGAAAAATATACTCTGTGAGTTCAAAGGCTAGCCTGGTCTACACCGTGAGTTTTGGGTCAGCCAGGGCTACACAAAGAAACTCTGTCTGGAAAACAACCCAAAAAACTGAATTGCTATTGCTTAGAAGTACTTTTTTTTAAAGTATGGTGTTTGTTTGTTTGTTTGTTTGTTTGTTTGTATTAGATCCTCTGAATACACTGCCTTATTAGAAATCAAAGCTGGCTACTTCCTATATAATACATGTCAATCAATCACTTGGCACAAAAACATATTCCCACTCAACACTAAACCACAGCACTCTGCTGGCATCTGATGGTGCTTTCAACACTACACTTAAGTGTCAAACTGGGAGACAGACATTAAACCGATAGACTATGTAACATCAGATTGGATCGAATCGCTCACTCACTCTCTGTCATCTATGCATGTTACCCCCACAAAGAAACTGAGTGAAACACAAGCAAGATTTTCTTTTCCAATTCTAAGCTATGCACAGCTGTAGCCACAGCGGGATTTCTCTCCATGAATGAAATCAGAAATATATGCACAGTCATGGTGTTCAAAATATTTTTAAGTGTAGATAGACACTCTCAAAAATGTCTGGAAGCAAAAGAAAAAGAAGGAAAGAAATTTGTAGAAGCCTGTTTTGGACAATGGGTAATGAGGCTTAGCTCTCCCATGAAGGAAGCAACATGACACCGTCCAGTGTTAGGAATAGCAAGGGAGAAAGAGAGGGGTGGAGATCAAAGCTACCTCCCTGTACACTATAATCTTTTTGGCTTCCTCTTGGTCAGCAGCAAGATGGAACTAAAGGGTTGAAAGTGGAAGTAGAGAAAAGGAAACCATTCTAATCCAGAATTGCAAAGGAGGTGGTCTTTTGATCTCCACGGGATGGCAACTTTATTAGCTATGCATAAGCAGTTTCTAACCAGCTGATCAACCAGGTATTAATGCTCAACCCTTCCATGATCAGTAACCATGAAGTGAGTCATCTGTGAACAGCAATCAACCAGAAGGCTCATCTCCTGCTAAATGACTGCCGGCCCATCACTCACCCAGAGGGTAAGAGCAACCAACAGGGGACATGATTGTCTCTCCACGGGCTCTTCCCTGACAAGTGCCAATTATTTGCCTTGAGATTCAAGGGGAAAAAAAATTCTCTCCTGAAGTGTGTGCGTGAAAGAGAACAGCATTCATTTTTCCCAAACACAACTCAAGATCTATATGCATTTTGTGTCTCCAGCAGACTGTGTTTTGACATACACTGAGTCCCCTACTTCCAGTCCAGATGGGATCAAAGCAGATACAATCTACTTAGATGTGAAGAATGGACTTTCTTTCTGGGTGATCTAAAGGTTTAAAACTCATTTTCTTAACGATAGGAAACACAATGCCCCCCTTTCAAAGGCCCAAGTGTTCAAACCACCATCTCACGTGGGGATAAAGTAAAAAGTGATTGAGCCATAAAATTTTTTTTTTTAACTTAAAGTCTTCCATTCTCTTTTTTTGACTTGGACGATACGCATTCATCAAGAGTGTGTGGAACAAGCTTGGTTCAAATCCCAGATTCATCCACATTTCCCAACTCCTCTATGATGTTTCCGCAACTATAAAGCACAGATAAAGAAATATCTAACCTACACTCCTCTGCCATAGGGCTCTCATCATGCTGTGAGTGGAAGTCAGTGATTCAGACATGCCTAAAGGTCATCACCATGTTTCCAAACTCACCCCGGAATTTGAACTCGATCTCATTATAAAATCATTTCCTTCTGTGACTTTACTTGACTCCCCTAAGCAAAGGTGTGCTGCCCCAGACAGCTACGACTTAGTGTTTGCTCCTTTGCACATACAAAGCAGTCAAGATTCTAAAGCAGTAGTAACTGCAGTCTGAAAGAAAGCCTTTTGCTGCATTAAAGATGTGAATGGGTTTCCACTGCTTTTACTTTCATAAAATGTCAAAGATTTAATTCTTCACACTGTTGCTAAACACAGAGTGCAAACACTAGTGTTAGGATTTTCAGAAATCTACACAACTCCCAGGTTGATTCTCCTGCTGTGTGTGGTCAAGGAACATAGACGGGACCCACTTAGAATGGACTATACCTTCTATACCTGTTCTCTCTCTCTCTCTCTCTCTCTCTCTCTCTCTCTCTCTCTCTCTTGTGTGTGTGTGTGTGTGTGTGTGTGTGTGTGTGTGTGTGTGTGTGTATGAATTAGTATATGGTACCTGGGGATTAGACCCAAAGCCTTGCAAAAGAAAAGGCAAGCACCCTACCACTAAGCTTGGTCCCCACCCTATACTTTTCTGATGTATTTAAGGCATTGTGATCCAGGCCTTAATCTTAGCATTTGATCTCTGTGAATTGCAGCTAACTTGGGCTCCTGAATGAGACCCCAAATCAAGCAAACAACAACAACAACAAAAGAACCCACAAACAACAACAACAACAACAACAACAAAAAAAACAAACCTTATAATTATGGATCTCATCCTCACTGCATTTCTTTAAACTTATGTTTCTATTTTCTTTTCTCTTTGCCTTTTCTTATCCCCAAATTTACATATTACGCAGATTACCTTAGGTCTAACTTTGATTTCTTTATAATTTCCAACTTAAAAAAAACAAGCCAAGTTATCAGTGTGGTTTACATCTGTGATAAGAACTGAAATTATTTTTTTAAAGAAATTAAGGTCTAGGAACGTGATCTTGCATGCTTTTGCTTGCAATCATAAGGACTTAATTCAAATCCCTAGCACCCACACAAAAGGCAAGGCAGAGCCTATAACCCCAGCGCTGAGAGCAGCCTAGACAGGAATCACTGGGGTTTGCTGGCAGACAACCTCACTCCACATTCTAAGAGAGAACCTGTCTCAAAGGAGTCAAGCAGAAAGTGATGGAGTGGGTCACTTGATGTCCCCGCTGGACAACATGCACACCAAGTCAGAAACACTCTCACATGTACATGAGCATATGCCACGCATGAAAATAAATTTCAGAAATTGACATAAATCTTGCCCTAGCATCTTTTATGAGCACAGAAGTTAACATCTGAAGACCCGAACGCTTAGGACCTTTAATTCCTAAATTTCCTTCCAAGTCCATTCCTGAAACCCAGCTATTTTCCATTATAAACGTTGTTACAGCTGAAACCTGCTCACTCTACAAAATAAGTAAACAACTGTCACTGTTAGTTGACATGGAGCATTTTATACCTCTTCGACATGAGAGTACTTCATTTGTCATAGTAAAACTTAAGAAAGACGTCTTTAGGTAAACATTCTTTTACACCGACTCAACCACAAATCTTATGTGTTACAGAGCCTATTTAGGGATAGAGAGATTTTTTTTTAAAACATAAAATATTTAAGTATTTATATCTACAAACCATAAGGTTGGATTTTTAACATTAGGTTGCATGTTTAAAAATTAAAAAATAATAATACAGCCAACAAGCTCTCCCAGCAGGTAAAACACCTAAGTCTGACAATAGGAAAACGACCCCCAGGGCCCACATACAAAGGCTGGATTTGGTAGTTCATCTGAAATCCCAGGACTTATATGGTGAGATTGGAAAGCAGAGACAGGAGGCTCCCCCAGAGACCTGCAACCAGTTAGTGTACAGCACACAACAAGAGACACGCCGTATCAAAGGGGGATAAGGGGAGTATCAACTCCAGAGAGTTGTCCCCTGACCTCCAAGTACACACCACATATATCCTAAAAATTTTAAAAAGTAATCACCATGGGTTGAAGTAACCAAAACTCATGTGGGGTTGGGGTAGTGAGGGAAGAATAAGAGTAGGAATGGGGAGGAGGAGATACAGAAGGAAAGAGAGACCCTGTCTCAAACAGTAAACCGTGTTCTACATGATATGGAGAGAAACATTACCTTCCCATATTAAAAAGAGAAAGCGGTGTGAAATTCAGATCTTACCCTAAGTTTGATGAGAAGTTCAATCATTTTTTCCCTAAAAGAAAGTTTGAACCAAGGGCTTAGGAAGATGTTTGTGACAGAACACGTGACTAGTTTCTGAGAGACTTCATTTTGTTCTCGGGGTAGCCACTGCTCTTCACCTCATCCTCAAAATACACACCCATAGACAGGAACACAGGTATAGCAACTGCTTAGATAAATTCACCTTTAAAACAAACTGCCAAAGAAATGCCCACTTTACCCCCAAAATTTAGCTCCACAGAAGAAAAGTCCCTGTGTTTTTAGAGCATGAAACTGTTTTCTCTCCTTTTTTTTTTTTAAGGCTAGAAAAGCAAACACTCTCCAACTTAATACTTAATGCTCAATACGCCATCAACACACCAAAATGGAGTTTTATAGTCTCTTTGAAGATAACTGTAGACTTTGTTAAATTGGCAGCCAGTATTAAAAACAAAAAGGGGAGAAAAAAAGAACTGACAATCAATAGGTGCTTTTACAGGTTAAATCTTGTCGAAGGCGCCTTATCCCCTCGGTACACTTTGATTTATTTAAGCTCACCACATTTCTCTTAAATACACTCCATTAACAAGTGATAGACTGTGATCTCGGGCTGGAGGCAAAACACGAAACACAATCTTTCAAGAACTTCATTCATTCCTTTACCAGGTGTCTTGCCCACACCCAGGTTACTAGTCACTTACCTAACTTTGCTAAGTTTTTTTTTTTTTTCTCAAATCAATGGAGGTGTTTTACAGCAGCCCAGGGTCATGAGGTCACCCTAGAAGTCCAATGGTTTGGCCCCAAATCCACACTTAAAATAGCATCCATGCGTGCGTAAAAGGTAGCAAAGAAATAAAAAAGTTGTGGGTTAGGGCTGGAGAGATGGCCCAGCAGTTAAGAGGCTGCTCTTCTGGAGGTCCTGAGTTCAATTCCCAGCAACCACATGGTAGCTCACAGCCATCTGTAATGGAAGCCAATGCCCTCTTCTGGTGTGTCTGAAGACAGCTAGAGTGTACTCATACACAAAAAATAAGTAAATCTTTGTTTGTTTGTTTGTTTGTTTTGTTTAAAGCTGCACGTTAAATCGGAGTATAGAGGGTAAAAGCTACATGGGCCCTTCTGGCTTAGGACTTGGCAAAGCAGACAAGCAACCTGAGGGCTGCAAAAACCCAATGGCTCCCGTGGAAAGTAGGTGAGGAAGACACCAGGAATCATGTTAGCCATAAGATGCTAAACACACCCCATATGTACTCATGTTCGGATCTCAGATATTAAGTATTGATCACATTATTAAACATCAGTGAAGACTCCAGCCTCCCCAACACACACACACACACACACACAATATTTCCCAAGTGAAGACAGGGCTTGATGGCTGACAGGACCAGCTTTCAGTGAAACCCTATTAGTGTGACCCTATCTTTAATCTACAGCCATGATAAAATGTCCCAACATACACAAACTCAGCTCCAACAGTGACTAATGACCATTAATCCCCTATCTTCAGTAATCTGCCCCTCCACCCATTCATCACGTTGACACCTCCTTTTACACACGTGAACAAACTTTAACAGAGAAGGGGAATCAACCAAAAAAAAATCTCAAAGGTATCCGAGGCTGTAAATTAAACTAAAGGGAGACAGAAGAAAGAGAGGGAGCGAGCGAGATAGATCAGATCTTCATGTTTTTGATTTGCATCCATGGCTGAAAGTAGGGAGTAGGGAACTGTTCAATCATCTAGATATGCAAACTGAGAAGACAGGCTGCCATTCAGAAAGGGGAAGTTGGGAGTGGGGGACAGGGCCCCAAAAGAGTTGGTTTAATCTTCTCATCCATCCACTGTGACACAGATGAGATAGTCAAGGGCTGAAATTTCAATTTCTGTTTTCTTCAAAGCAGTAACAACTTAGTATGTTTCCTATTTAGCTTAGTTCAAATGGGCCTTTTAACTTTCATCCAAGGAGTGTCTCTCCAGAGCTTACCTTAGGCTTTTATTTACTATCATTTAGCTCTTGTGGGTCGTTTTTTTTTTTCTTTTTCTTTTTCCTTTTTTCTTTTTGTAGCCTCTTGGCTTAAGTAAAACCTTTGATCTAAACATAAAGAATCACCACAGACCACAAATGTTCAAACAAGCTTTAAAAAATTATTTCATAATTATGCAAATTAAATGACTAACTTTTAGGCCCTCATGCAACTTGAAGCTCTCTCTCTCTGTATGTGGCTATAATTCCCCAAGGTACTGTGTGTGTGTGTGTGTGTGTGTGTGTGTGTGTGTGTGTGGTGTGTAGGACTGAAACCGAATCCATGATTGAAACCAGAATCTACCAAGAGGGAAGAAACAGAAGTGGAGTCGATGGTTCAGTCATCCATAGTTGAAGATTCTTAAGGGGTACAGGAAAACTGTTTGCAAGCACCCACACGGTGCCTTTTCTTAGACAGAAGGTTTCTTAAGTTGCATCTTTCCAACACTTCATATGCAGCTGCAGAACTATTCATCCTACAAATACTAAGGCAATCTTCTATCCTGTCTCGCCAATGAGGGCTATCAGGCAACTTACTTGCAACCGCCTGTTTTCTTTTAAACCCAGCCAGGCAGTGGCTAGTTTATATCCTACCACGAGAAGGAGTTATTTCCTCAAGTTTCTTCAGAATCGAATTTAATTACAGACTTTGGTTACATAAAACAACTTCTAACAACCCCGTTGAGCTCAGAAATGGAGGGGAGGACTAGAGGACCAGATTCTGGATTCCTGGGGAGTGCGGATCACAAGCCCCCCACCCCCACCCCGCGCCGCCTGCCCCTCCATTCCAACACCCCCTAAAGATCTCTCAGATGGGATGATACTCACTCATTTGGACTCGTCCTAAAAGACCAAAACTAAGGGACAACCCGCTGCCTTCTACCACCCAAGTGCTTAGACAGGCGTTTGCCCGGAGTGAGCTGGGCGTGCCCTGAACTTGGCGAAAGGCCGAGGTCTACCGAGGGTTTGGGATGTTTCAGAAGAGTTTCGAGGTGATAGGCCAGGGGGACAACCTCAAACTCGAAACTAGAAACGTTTCCCTGTATAAGTTCTGGAAGGGTCGAGCCCTCTGGCCTTAGAAGGGAAAAGTCGCCAAGAGTCAATTCAGGGTTCAGGATCCGATTATGAAGAGTGGAATGGGGACAAGCAAAGGAGATCAAGGGTGAAGAAGGAGGGCGCAGGTTACCTGAACAGAGACATATTAATCCAAAGAGGTAAAAGTGAGCAGGCTCCGCGATCATTGTCCTCGGGTAGGTCCTGCATACAGTCTCATGCCAAGAGAAGGGAGCAGAAGCGGGGGATCTCCAAATTTATGGAAGCCGCACACCATACACTCTACACACAAAGGCTTAATATAAGCAACGTGAGTCAATCCGCCAAGAGTTTGCAGGGCAGTTTCTCATCGAACCTTTCCGGAGGCTTGTCAATCCTTCAGAGCCCTTTGCAAAGAAAAATTCCAAGGTTTGTCTTCCCTGGCCCCGGGTTTCCGAAGAGGCTCAACCACTTCCAAGGCTCATCCAAGGCGAACAACAAAGAGCTGAAACCGAGGAGCAGTAGTGAGGTTTCCTGCCTCCACAGTCCTGCTGAGCCTCCGGCGTGCGCCTCCACAGCGTGTGCCCTGGCGCCGCTGCGCGGCGATTGCAAAGTTGGGGTGTGAGAGCAAATGAAGAGATGCACCCCAAAAAGTGCTCCTCCGTCTACCAGAGAGCAAGTGAGTAGCAGGCCACCCCCTCTGGCGGCGATTGCAGTCAAGGTAGCGGCAGCAGCTCGGGAACACAGTCTCGAGGTTCACGGGGTGCGCCTGGGTGACTCTGCGCACCAGGAGGGAGTGAAGGGGCGGTACGGCGACAGAAGCTGCTTGGGCGGGCCCTTGTTCCCATCACTCGCGGGATGCGGAGGGGACCGGGGACTGCAACAGGACCGCGGATGCACGAGCGCCTTCCGGGCGCCCCCAGCCCGGCGCAGCACCCAGCATCGTCCCGGGTCCTGCTTCCACTGGGGCGCGCGTAACGCACCTCCGAACCAAGCAGCAACCCAAACTTCCCGGGCTGGCTAGTCTTACTCCTTGCTCCGGGAAGCTTCGGAGAAGTTGCTCCGGGCGACCCCGGGTTGATGGAAAAGAGCGAGCAGGAGGAAGAGGATGCTGCCGAGGCTCGCCCGAGCTCCGCCGGGAGCTTGCAGCGTCTGAAGTTTCTGCTCTCACGCTGCCTCCTTTCGGCTCGACAGCTCGTGGGTTTTCCCCCTCTGTCCCTGCTGCTCTGGGTTTCCTCCCTCTCCAGCCCGGCTCCGGAACCTTTAAAGGGGGACGCACGATTCCTGCCAGGCCCTCACTGGCGCTGCTCAGACAAGTTCTGCGTGTTAATATTTCCATCCACATGCCCAGAGTGCCCAATTGCGCCCTCAGGTGAGATTTCAACTACTCAGAAGCAGAAATCTCAACGAATGAGAACTTGCCTTGGGGCCTTTCCATCCCAGTCTCCCCTGCACCTTTCTCGAAATGGAACCTCCCAAACCAAAGACTTCAAAATCCTCCAGGTCCCTCTTAACCTCTTCTTTACCGATATAGGGAACTGCCGTAAACTTCCAAAGTTCACTTACCACCACCACCCCTATTCTCCTTAAAGGGATACATAAATAACTAAACAAACAAACAAACAAACAAAAACTGATTTGCTCTTTCAGCAAAGAGGCTTTAGGAAAGTGTGAATTATCTAAAATATAGTAGTTGATGGATACTCTCTTTTCATTGAATTTCCTGAGGGTCATATAGAAAGACTACATGTCAGGAGTAAAAGCTTAGGTATTGGGGACTTCGTTACGTTTACAGGAGAGTCTAGGTAGCGCATGCATATATATATATATATATATATATATATATATATATATATATATATATATATGAGACTTAATAGTAAAAGAAGAGTAACAAATCGAGGGAGCAGCATTCATCTAAAGCTTGCAATGATGGGCTCTTAGCATTTCAAAATACTGGGCCACCCCAAATCCCGAGGTACCAGGTACCTGTGACCATACCAACTTTATTCTCTGTTCTGGAAAAAAAAAGGGGGGGGGGTCCTGATGGGCTACTTCATGAGTAAGCTAGTTAAGCCCAAGATAAAACATGCCTGAGATATTTGACAGACAAGTTTTCACAAATTCATTGGTTTTGGTTGTTTTGTTGTTGTTGTTACCTATGACACCATGAAAACTATATAATATAGGCCGAACACTTTATAGATTGTAGTTGTTGCCACGTACAGCTATTCCTTTTATTAATAAGTTACTCTCTTCAAATTATGGTCTATGACTTCAAGATGAGTACTTATTGCCCTCACCTATGGCAGGTAGCACTGTGGCAAGTGAGGGGGACTTGGATTTACCTTGTGTGTACTCTTGTACTTTTTTAGTTTTCCTTTAGTTGAGTGCATACATTACCTAACTAAAAATACAAGTTTAAAAGAAAGCCATGTGCTCATTTTGGTTACGGCTGCTGTGGCCCATGAACCCAGAGCAACTGCCTATGA
Organism: Mastomys natalensis; assembly: GCA_021653895.1. NCBI lineage: Eukaryota > Metazoa > Chordata > Mammalia > Rodentia > Muridae > Mastomys > Mastomys natalensis. Next base: position 585,648 of record JAJTUV010000523.1, on the reverse strand, counting down.
AAAGAAACCTGAGTAACAGTGCCTTACATTTGAAAGGGAAAGACAATTTTATCCTGGGAAAGCTGACTGAAAATCCAGTTAACAAGCTGAGATAAGAATTCAAAGACTCTCACCAGAATCTTTTTCAGCAGTTAAAAAAAAAAAAAAAAAAAAAAAAACGAGAATGTGCAGTAAATGCTAAGAGACATACATTGATTTGGTATCTGTGAAGAGATATTTGGTGAGAAACATAGAAAATAAAATTTCCTTGGAGTAAAATGAACTCTTAAGATAAGATACCCTCAGAATAGAAATTAAAGAAGCTTGGCCTGATGAAGGAGAGAAGGAGAAAGTGGAAATCTCCAAACCCCAGGTAACTTAAGGGGATTTTAAATGAAGATTTTGAAGTTCCATCCAGTGAAGGATATATCCTCTTATTTTCATTTATTTGTGTGTGTGTGTGTGTGTGTGTGTGTGTGTGTGTGTGTTGGCCCTCCTGTGCAGGAGGTAGGGCCTCCTGCATGCTAAACACAGGTTCTGCCCAGTCTGAGAGGGTAAACCCTGTGCAAAAAGTCCTAATACATTGTTTCCCTAGTGAATCTCTCAGCTTTCACAATTTTCCTGAGATTTTTCAGGAGCTATTTCACCATATGGCTCCATAGTAAAGAGTGCCTACTGCTTTTGCGAGACCCTGGTTCTGTTCCTAGCCCGTGATGGACAAACAACTGTCTGCAATTCCAGTTCTAGGTCATCTGATGCCCCCTACTGATCGCCACAGGTTCCTGTATACATGTTCTGTGCACACACACATATTCAAACACACACATGCATACACACAAAATACTAATCCACATTTAAAAGGATATATTTCAACACCCACCACATTCCCACTGGATTGAAAGTGTATCAATACTGACTTCTATTTCTCAACTCCAGAATACTACACCATTACAGTCCTTAGTTCCAGCTTCAGTGATAAAATTGTCTAGGGAGGTAACAATATGTATCGACCAGGAAAGAACTATTAGAGAATTTCATTCAAAGTGTTGTCTAAAAGTGTTCTGTCAAGTATATCAGTAAAATAGACATCTAAATTACAAATTTTTGTCTGCAGATGGTATTAGGGACCCATAAGAGGTGCAAGTTAAGTTGGAGTGCTGGAAAATGTTTCTAACTCCTTTCTTCACCTGCCCACTCATTCCACTCAGTTGTATCCAAACAACCCCTGAGTGAACATCTACATGCAAATTAAAGATGCTGATGAGGCAAGATGCAAATATAACCCTATTCTCAGGGCCCTAAAAGCTCTAACTCTTCTTACAGCAAGAGTAAAGCTGGCTCTAGAGAAGACTCTGCCCCAAAGTGTAAAAAACAAAGAGCCATTGGGTGAATTGATAGCTCTGACTATTTCTGGGGATGGATTTATCATAGCAACTTGCCACCATTCTGACTTTGTTACTGAACATTAAGGTCCCCAAAAGAACGCACAAAATGCTTTCAATGTGTTCTATGAAGAATAGTGAGTATAGATGGATCATCTTCATGTGCATAGGAAACATACTCAGGACAGGTCCCCTGCAGCCTGGTCATGGACAATTAGAGCTCAGATTGACTCCAGATTGGCCAGGAGACAAAAATCAAGGTAAGAATGTATCTTCATTTACATTAAAAAATATTCAACTCTGATCACTTTAGTGAGAACGTTGGTGGGGACTGCCATAATGAAATCCATTACATTGTATGCTAGATTTAAAATTGGAAGGGATAAAAAAAGACAGAGAGGAAAGGGGAGGAGAGGAAGGGAGGAATAAGAGTAGTGGGTTGTGAAGCTCCATTTGCTGAGTTTTGATCTCCTCTGAGGCATCTGAAACTCAGGATCTCTCAGAGCCTCTTTGAGACTTTTGAAGAAACTTGAAAATAATGCATTCCAATAACAGTCTTATTGTTGGGGACTTTTGACAGGCAAGATGCCAAAGCTACAGGGATTTCTCACTTCCTCTGATCTGATTTTTATCTTTCCTGAAGTTGGAGAGGAGGGGGCAGTTGCAGGAATTCAGGAAATAACAAAACTCCCAGAGTCTCTCTGGGGATACCGGAATATTCTGATCAGGAGAAACAGAGTCCTGAGGAAACTATAAACCAGAACATCTGCCTTTCTTTCTTCCTAGCAAGACACCTGAGCATCAAACAGAGCCCGGGATGTACGCCACAACTTCTAGCAGATCTAGTGAGCCAATCTGGCAAGATCTCTGCAGTAAGACCTGCTGACTACTCCAAGATACCATTCCTCAGGAAAGAACAGCTTATTTAGCAATTTTTACACAAAATTGCTGGGTAATCTATACACTGTTTGGTATCTAAAATACTAATCTAAAAATGCATGTTTGACTACTCCCCCAGTTTGGAGACATAGTCTCATAGTAGAACCATAAGTATTTTTAATAAAATGGTAAACAAATTCGTATTCATTTGTATGTTGAAATATTAGGTCTATTTAATGTCCTATATCTTTACATAGGGCATAATTCAACTGTAATGTGTTGATGTGTCTCTCTCATTTAGAACAGGTACATCCTCCAAACCAGATAGGCCCTAGAAGAGACTCTTGTCCTTATTCCTTTCCACTTGTCTTAAAGGTTCCAGTAACTGGTAATGAGAGCAAATGCAACAGTTTCAATGGAACTTTTCAAAGGTGGAAGAGAACTTCACTGATGCCACTAATATGTCCTCCTCTCCCAAAAGCTGTCCAAGGCCTATTGAATAGAGATACAATAAGATACTATGCCGTGAAACTATTGTAATTGTGGTTGCCTCTGAGCATCTCTGCATGTTGTTGGGACAAGTCAGCTACTCTAAAATTGGGCGCTATGTGGTAGACCCTGAGACCTTACATTAAAACCGCAATGAATCTCATTAAAACTTATACCTTTAGTTTTCACAGATGGTTAGTTTTTGAAGAATATAAATGAAAGGACACGGGAAAATGGCATTAATCAAGGGAATGGTTTGTGGCACTTTACAAACATTATCTGATCTAATTCTCACCCTGTGAGGTGTTATTACTCTCCCAATTTAAAGATGAGGTTAGGGGAGTGAAAGATTAACTCGGAGTTCAATGGCCCGGACGCCATGGAGCTTATATTTGAACCCAGCTTGTTTTGAACTAGAGCACATGGGAAAAAGGAGACCCATGGTAGAATAATCTTGGGAGACTGGATTGAACACATTCTGAGATTTCTCAGTGCCTTTAACATGCAAATAATCATTGTGAGAAAACTTGGGTCTTGGGTAAACATCACTGTGCTGATAGAGTAAGACCACGATCAGGCATTGTTCCACACCTGAAAACTGTGCTCCGATTTCTTTCAAAATTGTGAACCTTTGGCAGGAAATCTGGGTTAAAATGAGCCATGCAGCCATCCTTACTGGGACAGCTCATGAGCTGAAGTCACTATAATTGTACTTCTGGATCATTGTTCATAAAGTTGCCAGAGGAACCTGTTAAATCCCAAGACAGACTAAGTCTTTGCTCAGACCCCTCCAGTGGTTTCCCCACCATCACCACATCTAATTAGGAGTATGAGCCTTCAGGAATTCTCCAAAGCCAGTTGGTCATAGGCCTGTGGCCCATTCCTTTCAGTCTTTCTCCTGCCCCACCTTTCTAACCTCTGCTTACTTTACTTTACCACCATGGTCTCCACAATATTGCTAAATGAGTCAGACAACTACTCACATCAGATGTACTCCATTGCCCAGTGTTTAATATTTACCTCCATAAACCTGTGCATTCACACACTACTTTTTCTTGGTTTTCAATGGTATGAAGATTTCTCAGATGTCCTTTATTTAAACAAAACAAAACATAAACCAGACTCCTCAACCTCATGTCTTTACACACTACTGCTCCTACCACACTATGCTCTGTGAAAACCTCTCATTTGACATCAGAGCTCTTATCCCCACCTAAGAGACAACATATTCCTTTTGTTTTTATTGGCTGGTCCTCTCAACATGGGATGTTACCAGAGTCCAAGGATTCTTGACTATATTCTCCACTCAGCTATCCAGCGTCTAAGACAGTGCCTGGTCCTTAACCTATGCTCAAATGTTTATCAAATGCATGCACAAGTGGATTTTATTTCACTGTGTGTAGATTATTTCAAAAAGTACATCTTTAATGGACTCACTTGTGTATTTCTAAACTTTGTTTCCTCCAATATGTGGTTTAATCATTTATCTAGTTCAACTTACCACTCCCTGGGTTTCTATCACCTCATGATTGAATTTCTGGCTGCAGAAAGACTTGCTTATTTGGATCAGCTTATTTGGAAACAAAGAATCGAGAACTAGTTACCAAAACTTAGAGAATGTAATGTTGAAGCTAGAAGTGGCCTGAAAGGTTAACTTTCTCACGAATGAGAGTTCTGAAACTGAGAGTAGTATTTTCTAGGGCTTGCCTCACCCACGCCACCCCGAGGCAGGTGAACTTGGGTTCTAGAAGAAAGCAGGCTGAGCAAGCCACAAAGAGCAAGCTAGTCAGCAGCACTCCTCCATGGCCTCGGCATCAGCTCCTGCCTCCAGGTTCCTGCCCAGTTTAGTTCCTGTCAGGACTTCCTTCAGTGATGTGGAATAAGCAAAATCGACCTTTTCTTCCCCAACTTGCTTTTGGTCATGTGGTTTCATCACAGCAATAATAATGAAGACAAACAGTCTAGTCAGAAATGCCTAATCAAAATTCTGTATGTTCTGAATATTAAGTCTGGAGATACTGCACCATATGTATGAAATAATGAGTTTTACAGAGTTTTGACTTTCCCCCAAGTAGTTAGGGACTAGTTTAGGTTGGTTGACTGGTTACTTTAGGTATAAACTGTTCCAAAGAGAATAAAGACAAGCATTTAGTTTTTCTTTTTTGATTAATCATTTCATTTGTTTATATACTACTTCTCGGTTACCCTTCCACAACTCCTCCCTGCTACATCCACGCTCTCCTCTCTCCCCTTTGCCTGTATGAAGGTGCTCCCCCACCCACCCTCTCCTACCCCACTTCTCCAGCATCCTTTATGCTGGGGCATCAAACCTCCACAGGACCATGGGCCTCCTCTCCCACTGATGTCAGACAAAACCATCCTCTGCTACTCATGTATCTGGACCCATGGATCCCTCCCTGTACACTGCTGGGTTGGTGAAGACCAGCATTTAAATAGCACTATCTGCTTGTGATAACTTTCTAGGTACTTTCAATATCTAAATGCATTTAATCTTGGGCAAAAAAGCGTAATTAGGTTAGTTCCTGATATCATTCTCCTTTGTGCTGGAAGACACAGAGAAGACTCATTTATGAGGCTGAGCTCAGCCTCGAAGCCTCATTGTCTGAACCGATAACCCTCACTTTTATCCTCGCACAAGTCTTTGAAAGACAAACAAAGGTGATTGATTTAAGAGAACATTGTACAGATCTGGTTGTAGGGCAATGCTACCGGAGTAGAAGTTTTGTCTAGAGATGTAGTTTCATTTAGTGACTCAGTAGAAGAAAGTGACTGTGAGAAGCACACATCTGCTTCATGTCGGGCTCCATGTGGAACTGAATTTTTAATTTCATATTCAGAGCATTCAAAGTGATTTAATGCTTCTTTTTAAACCCAATGAGGTGGCATAAAAACAGATATTGATTGTGTGTGAAGACATCCAAAGAATATTGGAAAACATGAAGAGGGATTTGTGTGTATATATTGCTAGCTGTGCATAAGATTTTGCTGTCTTTTGGGTTCTTACTCGCAGATATATCTAGGGCTGAGCATATACTATTCTCATCGTGAGTTAAAATTTCTTCAGTTGGGATCATAGCTAACAGCTGCACAGCTGACTGCCATGCTCCGTAGTCTCGCAACTTGAACGCTATTTTGTAAGTAATTTACATTATGTGTAATTCTGCAGATGTATTTTAACAGAATGTTACATGTTTTTTGAGTTTTCATTGCTTCAAAAAAAATTAAAAAAAAAACTTTTCAGGAAATGTTTATGGGATTGAGGTGCTATGTTGGAATTTAGGCCTTGTTTCCTACGTTGGGTATGTTTAGTCCCACCTGCAGATTTGTTTACTCTGAATATTTTACCTAGATCCTAACAGTTATTTTAATGACTTCCTTAAGGAAGTATTATGAAAACCATCTTGAGATGTATCCGAGTTTTCTACTTAGATGACTATTTTCCAACTTAGTTAACAACAACAACAAAAAGTAAGGTCTAAATATTTCATGTAACAATAGCTTTGGAAAGGGGTATCTCCAAGCTTATCATACATAATAGTAACAACAGTGATAAATAATTCATTAAAGTGTAGGATCATGATAATTTGAAAGTTATTTATTTTATAGCCTTATTAGTATGTCTCTCCTATGTCTTGCAGAAAGAACGACTTCACGTTTAGAAAGCTAAATTGGGGCTTTGGGATTTAATAGCCGCCTGGTGTGATTGAGGACTCAGGTTCTAAATATGGAGGCACTCATTCTTGTGGATAAATACTGAATCCACATCCCCCAATTGTCGCCGAGAAAACCAACTGCTGCTGAAACCCACATGAAATGTCAACCTACTGTCTTAACAACATGGATAATTATATATTTCCCCTCGAGTTTAATCACTCCCTCTCCAGTATCCTGGCCACATTCCAAGGGAAATCATCCAACGCCATTATTGTAGCCAAAAGTCTTTGTTGATTTGATCTAATCTCATCTTCTCAATTTCCTATCGTTATATATTGCTTTAAAGCTGCTTGATTTCACCTAGAAGATAGAATTTCACTGGTACAGTATGTATCTTGTTACCCTTTTGTATCACATGTGTATTTTTGAAACGAAAGGGACGTTTGTTGCAGTTACCAAAGCAACTTTGTCACTAAAGACATCACACAAAATTATTTTGCTTCCAGAAACATTTTCTAAATCATACTTCATACTCACAATGTTATAGTAAAACTGGGAGAGAAAACTCACTAAGTTACCTTGTTTACGTTTTGGCCAAAAAAATATATTGTTAGAAGCATATTCTAGAAGTTGTAGGTTTTGCATTCCTTTATTCAGATGACAGTGAGTTCTAGTGAGATTTTAATTATTTTACTTCACAACTTAGAGATGGAAATAATTTAGGTCATTTGGAAAAACAAAAGAAACAAGAACTTACAATGATCACATCAGATACAATTAGGTGCGAAGTGAGCATTTAATTGTTTTTCCTTATGTTTTATATCTGAATATTATGTGCAATTTTCTTAAGTTGTAGAATGGTATATTACAAGGTGCTGTGAGTAGATTGGAGTATAAACAGTAACAGAGTTTTTGTCAAAAAAAAAATGTGCTGCCTATTTATCACCTACAAAACAAAGACACACATGCACAAACACACGTACAACACTACCAGGAAACCAAAACTTTCTCTCATACATACAATGTTCATGTTATAAAATAGTCTTCAACACATTAACTAAAAATGTGAAAAATTCCATAACATAAATGTGTTAAGTTAGATGCAACTGATCACCCATTTGCTAGATTCTTAATTTGTTTCCGTTGACTGCAAAAGCCACACGAAATGTGCTATTGAAAGTCATGTCAGGATGTTATTTTTCCAGTTAAATTGTTAGTGAACTTCATTTTACTTGCAGATACAATGTTGATGAAACATGCTTACCCATATGCAAACAGCTTACCAAGTTACTCCAATGTTTGGAGGAAATGTTCTGGTCATTAATTTAAAATTATGGTGCTACATGCAATATATATGAGAGTTAAAGATAACAGACAACTATGAAGAATTATTAGAATTCCGAACTGCCAAATGCTTTCTTTTCCCTTAGGATTCTCACGTTTGTTCAAGGGAAGCCATTTGTTTTCATTACAAGCAATTAATAAAGCAAAATGTTTGTATTTCACAAGTATGCTTGAATTTCACAGTTCTTACCATTTAACACCCAAAAGCAAACTCTTATCTTAGGAGAGGCAATAAATCACAACATTGGGATTTTTTTTTTTCTAAACATGTAAAAGTGATTGATTATTTTTGCTAATTGTTTCTTTTCATCACAAATATGTATTTTTCAATACTTAGATATAATAATTGTTGGCAGGAAGCATTATATGATCACATATAAACACAATAGTTGAAAAGAAATCATTCTAGAAGCATATCTCCATTGTTTACCCAAATCATGTGACGTTAGCTTACATTCCTTATTTCTTTATTTTCTTCTCAATCCAACATGTGGCTTGCTATACAATAGAAATTAGGATGACTTAATTATTTTCCCTTTCTTGTTGAGCTATGATCCATACAATTAGAGAAATTAAAGAGAGGGCATCAATTCTCATATTCAATACTTTAATAGCTGAAGAATAATGCTGTATATTTCGAGGTGAATCATGTTGCCACTCTTTTAAAAAAATTAGATCTTTGTCTGGAATACCCATCTGTTTTAAATATTGGTGAGTTCTTGTCGGTTCTGCTTAACTCATAATGAAATGGAAAGAGAACCGAGCAAAATCTAATAAGCCAGATTATCCACTACTCTAACATTTTATATCTTGCTCTGCTTACTGTTTCTAAACCATTAGAACTCATTAAAAGGCATTAATGAATGGAAAGCTTTTGGACATGTGTGCTTCCCTTACAGCATCATTTAAATGTGTTTCTTAGGTGGAAGCCACGTGATTAAAGTAGGAAACAGAACCAAGAATGTTGCTATACACAGTGTTCCCTTGTTAACTGTATTCATTCTCTAAATCTCAGATCAAAAAACCAGTCCTTAGAAAAGCCCACCCAGACCTGACTTTTGCAGCCCAGCGCAGTAGGTCAGGTTTCTGTGTGCTATCGCCCTAGAATAACTTGAACCATCTTTCCACAGCACCAATCACAAATAAAGGCTGTTAAAGGATATCTTTTAATTTTGTCTTTTCTGTGAGTCTTGTAAATACCATGTGTTAATTAGCAACTTCTAAATAGCTCCTCCAAAGCTATTGAAAGCATGGCTTTACTTACAAGTCTGCATAGCAAACAAAGTTTAGGGGGAAATGAAAATCTAGACTCAAAGAAACAAATTAAAAAGAAAGTCTCCATGAAGATTTTTGGTATCTGGCCATTCACTGTTTCTGCAGAGAATCTAACTTTGCAACTCTTAACTGCATATACGTTTACTATTTCAGTGTGTTCTCATGTGAGTGATTCCATACCTACCAGCAGCCTATTGGCATTCTGCAGTATATACACATGTCTGTAATAGTCACAAGTGGGTAACATGGAATCTGGCTATGGTACTTTGTGTGAAGGCAAGGGCCTGTTAAACATTTAGTATTGTGCAAGATAGCTCCCACCGCCACAAAGCACAATCATCCCCTCCCTAATGTCAATAAGTGTCTAGATTTAGCAACTCTGTTCTTGTCTAACTTCCATACCCTTTGGAGACTCTTTTCCTTTTGTGAAGATTAATCATTTAGTAGTGGGTATACATCTTGGGAGTGAGTTACAGTTGGATTCTGCAGTTATTTGTGCCTAGCAAATTAAAGAATTTTGTAAATAATGAACATGGATTCCAGTAAATTAGCAAAAGCTAATGTATCTTTAAAAAGAAATTTTATTCATGGTTTTCTGATGAATTATGATATATCACTTCCATAAACAGCATCTCTTATTATTATTTATTATTGTGTACACATAGATTTAGAAAAGTAAGATTATGTATGAAAGTAAAGCCAAAATCATATATGAGTTAGTGTGGACTTAATTGGCCAATCAGAATGTTTTTATGATGATTTTCTTCTACTCTCTTCCACTTGATATAATATGATTGATTTGTGTGTGTGTGTGTGTGTGTGTGTGGCTTTTGTGCATGCTCAAGAAATGTAATATGGAGAGGTTGCAGTTCCAAATACTATTTTAATAAATTTCAGAATAAAGGAATGTCTTGGACACCTTAAATTGGAGTATTGAGTGTTTATTTAAACTTTGCTCTTTGGAAAAAGGAAAGGATTGGGCACATCTGTAAAATAAGGATGAGGTACAATGTTTGCTTCTAAGATGTGCAAATGGATAAGATAAGAACAAGAACGTCCATTCCATCTTTGGCTAATTAGTCGTCAATGGAAAAGCCGCTAGTATCTCTAACAGCTCTTCTTTTTACCTCAAGAGAATAAGAGATCTTACCTTATAAGTGTCTTAAAGAGTTAAAACAGGTAATTAATACATGTAAAATTCTGCAGTCACAAAAGCAATAAATATGAATTATTATTATTGCTCTGATTTTATTATAAAAAGAACCTCTATTCTGAAAATATTAAGATTTTGTTTATAGTTGGCAGAAGACTGATAACATTTTTAAGTAGTAAAGGAAACTCCATGAGAGCTAGTGCTTGTGGTATTATTGTCCAGAAGACTGTGAATTTAAAAGAAAGCAACATATAATGACTTGTAAAATAAACATATCCTTTTTCCATTTTATTAAGGAAATGTGCAATTAAATTAATATAGGTTTCAGAACACAATATTCTTAAATAACTGGTATAAATTTGAGGGTTTGCTGGTTTGAGGTTTTTTTTTTTTTAGTTCTTCCAGACAGTCTGGTGTGCCCAGATTGGCCTGGAGCAGGTTATAGAGCCAGTTTGAACTCTTGGTGATCTGATTTTGAATAACATGAGTGCAGGCTACAACTAAAACTGTCATGACATTCCACTAGTGCTGAGATAGAATTCATGCAATACTGTCAAAGTCGGTTGCTCTCTGAAATTTAAGGACAAGCAAATATGATTCTAATTTAAATGTGATATGTAGTTACATTTTTCCTGTTTTTAAACAGGAAGATGGTCCCTGATTATCATCTACAATCAAAATAACGATCTATAAAGGCCCTCTCAACAGTCAGTCACAGATGGACACTGGATCATGGCTCCCTTAACTGCAGGACTAGGTTCCTCTTGGAGAGGAGATGACACTGTCATCAGTTGTGTGCCCACTAGACTTTAATGGATATCTTTAACCCAAAGCCACGCAGATGGGCCTTCTGAAGGGCAGAGGGATGTAAACAAAGCAAAGAGACAAGGATGTGGGAGAACCTAGCAGGGAAGAGTAGAGATGCATGAAGAAGGAAGGGAAAGGAGCAACCAGGACATACTCCCTAAGTGTATGAAACTGTCAAAGAGAGTACATCCAAAGTACTCTTGAATATTACTAAGGTATGCATGAAGTGCAAAGGACAGAATCAGTTGTTTAAATCTGAGAAGAAAAGAGATTCTCTGACCTTGTAACAACGTAGGTTTTACATGAACAGTAAAGAAATGTAAGAGGCTTCTAGTGTCTGAAAGAGGAAACAGATTGCTTCATAAATAAGGTTTTAATCAATAATTTCCTCATATTATTTTTTTCCTAACTCTTGGAGTCAGTTTCATTTCATCCATTTTAAAGCCATATTAAAAGTAAATAGTCGAACAAATTGAGGCTAAAGCAACTTAAAATGGATCCATAAATGGATGCATGCAAAGTCTAAAGACCAGGGAAGCGTATACTTATGAAAATGTAAAGGAGAGGTGTTTGTTTTGATCAGTATGAAGGTAATAGTTGGTATCTCTTCATACGTGACTATGAAAGGGCCATGTATAGAAACTACTCACTAATACTCGGAATTTGTACTCTTGAAATTTTCTTAAAACCAAAAAAATGTTTTTCATTTTGCTGCATCTTACTTTTTCAAGCATGTTCCATGGGTCTAATGTGAGAAAATAAGTTCACTGTAGTTATGATAAAGTATCAAAATTGTAGTTTCAAACTCAAGGTACCTACACACAGGACAGGGAAACAGTAGGAGGCAGTGCTTTATTGAGATCTGCATCTTTGTTCACAAAAAAAGACTTCTGGGAAATGCTTCCATTGGGTGAAGTGGGGGGTTGGGGGGTGGGGGGTGGGAGGGGTAGTACACAATGCACTGTTGCCCTCTGCTGGTGAGAGCATGAAAAATACAAACTTCCCTTTTAACACGGAATGAAATTCAATGGGGGGGGGGTGTAGAGGGGGAGTTGAAGATCATCACAGGAAAAGATAAGAAGGTAACATTGTTAAAATGCTAGGGAATTAAACTCAGACATTATAAAAATGTTTTAACACATCAAAATTTAGAGTTTGTTATTCATGTTTATTTTTTTTTTCAGCTGAAAATCTGATTATTTTAGATTAAGTCAATGTAGTCTTACTGTTAATGTAATTGCCAGATTCAAGGTGTTTTCGAAATTTAGGGGTCTTTGAACTGGATATGTATTACCCCCTGTTAATAATTAGCATGTCTTGGGAATGTATTAATATGAGTATATGAATATGAAATTTGTAAGAGTTATCTTACTAGGCAATTAAAACAGTATACTTAATATATTTTTAGTAAATCATCAGTCTTAGTAATGAAGTGAATACTTTATCTTTTAATTGTAGGCATTTTTGAAGCATTCTTTCTATATGATTCACATCTCACTGAGGAAAACCCAATACTGGTTTATAACAGTTATAAATATATATAATTGGCTTATAATTCTTCCATAAAAATAGTGATAATGGTCCAAGTAACATAAAATACATAGACTGATGAACCTACCTGGTTTTATGGTATAACTGCATGCTGCTTTAATGGATGGTTACGTTTATTTCAGAAGTATTTCAAAGTCAGTAGCTCTGCCACCCACAGCAGGAGATAGACTCTATGAAGACAAGACGCGTTGGTTTCTCTAAAACATACCAGGGTTGAAAGTTTGAGAAAAAAGCTGCCATCATTTTTTTTTTTTCTGGCCTGATGTGTTGGATCTGGGATGTTATATTTTAGATACTGTCTCTAGCTGTAATATGTATTAAATAATCTGGTTTCCATTTCTCAGAATGAATTCCCTTGGAATCCTTGCACAACTTGGGTCAATGGTTCTTTGAACGATTGTAGTCTACTGGCTCTGTGTCTTCCTCCACTCAAGTTTCAGAAGCTGTGGCAAACCAAGAGGCCAGTTCTCGTCCTGGTTTCTCTGCTTTAGCACCTGGCAATCCTTTAAACAGTTTCTTTCTTTCTTTTTTAGACCAAACAGTACTTTAGAATTTATTCTATGTATTCATATCTCAAACTTTGCATGAATATACTTCAGCCTAAGTCTTACAGGCTTTGGTAATGTACAAACTGAATGAAAAGGACCCGTCTTATAAATTATGATTATTATAGAAAATAGGAGTTTTCTGCTTACTACACAAGTGAATTAACAAAAGTATGCTTTGCAGTATTTGACATTTAATCATCATAAGAGCACTAGAAATAATTTTTATTGTCTCTACCTTGGGAGTCAGAAAGAGGGGACATTAGGTTCAGAGAAATAGGTGACTTGGCTACATTCACAGATTATCTATCTGTCCACTAGGAACAAACCTGTGTGTGTGTGTGTGACAGAAGACAGAGACACACACACAGAGATAGAGAGAATATAGAAAACAAGGAAAGCTGTTTCTAACTGTGTTTGTGTTTGTGACAGAGTCTTGTTAGTTAATAGCCAGGTTGGCCTCAAACTGTGTGTGGGCTTCACCATGCCCAAACATTTCTAAATGATTAATAATTTTCTATAATTTTCAATCTTGTGGATTTTTGTCAGTAATGTTATTTTTTTTTCTGTTCTTTACATACTTAGCAGTTTCCTTTAATAAACAGTTTCCATAGATTGGTACAAGAGTTGGTACAGAGCTTACTCCTTGTTACTATAGTGGTGAGTATCCCCGCCTGTCATGCAGGACACCAGGGTTCGAGTCCCCGACTGGGAGAAGTAGATTTTTGGGCTGGAGAGACGGCTCAGAGGTTAAGAGCATTGACTGCTCTTCCAGAGTTCCTGAGTTCAATTCCTGGCAAGCACATGGTGGCTCACAACCATCTGTAATAGGATCTGATGCCCTTTTCAGATATGTCTGAAAACAGCTATAGTATACTCATATAAATATAATAAATATATCTTTAAAAAAAAGATTGAGCTTTCGGTTTCTAGGAGTTAATTGTCAGCTAATTGTGTTAATCCATTCTTAATAGGTTACATGCTTAAGATTTACTGTTAAAGTAGTACAGATAACTTAATAATATACTAAAAGAAGATGTGTTAAGAATGTCACGTTAATTTCTGTTATTGTAAGATCAGTTCTTATAGTATAAGTACTTTCAAAACTATGTATTAAAATATCGGCATTTAAATTGATTTACAATTCATCCTAAGTAGTGGATGTAGCTAGATAGTCTTATATTGCTTACAAGATAATTAAATTAATAAAGATTGGAGTCATCGTGCTGTAAGAAAATCTCTTTGTTCGACCAAAGTCCGTTTTCCCACACTACAGTCTAAACTCTTGAGAATCAGAGTTCAATGCTAAGTCTGACTTGCCAGCACGTTTGTCACCAAAATGTAGTTGGTTGTATTGTGATAATAAACATTGAAATATCTAAATAAAAGTAAATATTATTTTAAGTTAAAAGTTGCTATTATTATTTTGAAATATGTTTTATACAAACTCTACTAAATTCTGATGGCTATTTCTCCTCCCAACAAGTCGGTCCAGATCCTACACTCTCTTCATTTACCAAATCTATAACCTTTCTTTTTTTTTTTTTCCCTCTTGCTCCTCTATTAGTTATATCTTATAGGGATACAGATAAGTAGTTGTGTACACTATCAATATATATAGGCTTTTATTTGAGTCACTGAAGCTTTGAAAAAAACTCATTGATGTGAGTTTCTCTCTTCCTCTTTCTTTCCCTTTGACAGATATTCACCCAGTTCTGAGTGCCAGAAAGGGCTAAACATTAACTAGTTTTATCTCTACTATAATGTCAGATACTCGTGTATACAAATCTTAAAAATATTGTGCCCAATAAAATATTTTGCTCTGAAAGGATTCTTTATGCCTATATATAAAGCAAATGTATTTTTCTTAGGTTTCAGATTCCTTCAGTAAATGCTCTTATATAAAATTTTAAAGAAAGCCCAAAAGTTTAAAACCATTTATGACCAACACTCATCAGGGATGGTGTCAGTATGTGACTACCAAATCTCAGTATAACAAAATGATCAGTTTTCTTTATTTCTCTTTTTTGAAAAAGAAGTGACATTGCCTAGGAGTTTTATATGAGTCTGAAGGAAAGAAGGGATGTGTGTGTGTGTGTGTGTGCCTTAGACTCAATATTCTGAGTAGGAGTCAGCTGTTAAGAATTACTGAATTATCCAGGGCAAAATCTGGGGTATGGCTCACGTTACAGCATGCTGGATATGAAAAGGGGTGAAAACTTCGCGGTGATTAAAACGGCCTGTGGGATTGAACTTTTGCATTCCAGAGCAGCACATCAAGAGAGATGCTGCAGGTTCTCGGGTTCTCACAGAAAACCATGCCTGTAAATAGATGAAGTGTTTGTGAAGAAACATCCCAGAATGGCTCTTAAAAGAATATAAAAAAACTTCTCTCTCATCCGGGGGAATAAGAATGAAACTGTACGCAGGGAGCAAATACCCAACAGTGTCAAGAATTTAAACACAGCTAGATTTCAGGCAGGTCACAAAGGAGAGCAGACACAGTCGGCTTTATCATTTTTACCTCCTTTAATACCTTTTGGAATACGATTTTTTTTTTTTTTTTTTGTGCTTCAAGAATGATTTCCATTAACCAGTATTGTGTTTCCTAGGTATTCTTGTAGTCTGTGGAATACACTGACCGCCATCAAAGTCTGTTCCATGTGAATATTGTATGTACTCAGCCTCTTTCATTTCAACAATTTTCTCTTCCATTTCACATCCGTTCTCCTCTGAACCATTCTTCTTCATAAAAGCATCTGACATCTAATTAAACACAATCAGTCAGTCGGTAATTTAGGCTGTGTGGGTATTGTCAATTTAAATATGTTACCAAGGTCAATATGATGAAGAGATTACCCTGTTCACTCAAGCAAAATATTATTCTTTAGTGCCAGATGGAATAAATGTTGATAAAAGTTGTTACAGAATTTGTATATATTGTAAGAAGGTGTTATATTTACCAAGGAAATTGTTTAGAAAACTGTAGTCTGGTTTTATATCTGCCAATACATGAGAAAATGTATTTGTATATGTTTCCTTCTAAGAAAAATGCAGCAAGCAATATCGTGATTTTGTTGTCAAGCTATTCAAAATGAATTGAAAATATGTATGTTCTTATATTTTCCTTTATGCTTTCAACTAACTTTCAACTAAGAAATTGGTTGTGAATGAGAACTAGATCCTTTCTATAGCTGTTTTTTATGGTGTTTAGCCATACCCTGAACGTTTTGTTTCTACTCAGATCGAGTGATAATTTCTTTTAAACATCAACTTGAAGAAAAGAAATGGTGATCAGCTCAAGTATTTGTCTATGTGCATTTCTTTAAAAATCCAGCTCAAATTCCAGTTTGGAAAAACTCTATCAGCTGAGATTTTAAACCGTAAAGTAGTATTATTTGTATGCATAGTGTTTTCTTAAACCTTATAGCTATTGACAATCTTATAGTATATGACTAGTAAAATAATAAGTAGCAAAAATAGAAGATTTGTACATTGGAGTCAAAGTTTAAGTAGTGTCATGAAAAAACAACTTTCATAAGACTTCCGGTGCCTCTCCAACACAATCAGAAGCAGCACACCCTCTGCACATGCTCAAAGCAGACTCATGTACGAATTATGAGGAAGCCTTGAACTGTGCTAGCCTTTTCTTGAATTATGTTAGCTGATTTCCTTGGTTTTATTTAAGATACCTTAAAGTCTCAAGTGGCTTTGTCTGCAGTCTACACTTGTGAAGGGTGTCCTGTCCTCATCTGCTTTTGAATGGTGAACTTCCTTATTTTAATGGTCTGTTTTAAATTCAATTCTTTGTCTCACCTAAACATCTTTATGGGTTTGAAAGCACTATGAATTAGAAAGAGTAGCTATTGTGGCCGAACATACATAGACACACAGATACACACACATACACACTCACAGAGAGAGACAGAGAGACACAGGAAGAGACAAAGAGACACAGAGAGAGACATAGAGAGAATACTTCTCACTTAAGAGTGAGGGAACTATTTCTTCTGTGTTTGTCAGGCTTCTTTACTAGTTCACTCCTAGAATGCTCCTAAGAACTGGTTTTATAAATCAATCATAAGTCACATGTAATATTAACACTCACCATGCAAGCTGGGTACCTTGACTTCTATTTAAAAGTGGAAGGAGGAATGACTCCACCAGTTGGTCTCTGACCTCCATGTATGTCCTCATACATATATCATGACACATACAAAGCAATCACAATATATTTTAAAGAAATAAAAAAAATTACTATAGAAGGGCAGCCTCTCCAAACCCAAATCCCTCTCTCTTGATAAGTTCTCCATATTTGTTGCTAAATTAAATTCTAGTGACTTCTCTAGTTTTGCCTGAGCCGTGGGACATATTCTGTTGATATTTACATACTGCAGGCAGCTTGGAACAGAAGACGCCAGGCCAGAGGGTTTCACGAGGGGAAGTTTATTTAGGCAGAGGGAAGAGAGCGAGAGGAGAGGGAGAGCAGAGAGGTAGGTGGAGGTGGAGGCCGGCCATGACCACGTGGAGAGAGGGGGAAGGGAAGGGGAAAAGGGGCAGAGAGAACCTGCAGGTGCCGGATCACAGGGACAAGAGGAAGAGGAGGGGCCAGACAGCCCCTTTTATAACTGTAGGGAAGAGCATACCTGGCTGTTCCAGGTAACTATGGAGGTGGAGTTTGACAGAATACTATTCCATATTCTTAGCGCTCAGCTCAGACTCTAACACTTGCTATGGTCAAACACAAAAGTTCAGAAGCATGCACCAAGGGCAGAAATGACTATGTTCTGCAAGACGTGAAGGCAAGAGCTAGCAACCATGACATGGAGGCTGACTCTCTCTCCAAGTGCGGATAAGGTGTGCCTGCTGGCTCATCAGTCATTACGTAAGCATTTATGGGTCCTGAATGTGGAAAAAACAGACTCAGGGAGTAAGCCCCAGTGTGTCTGGTGCTGCTGCTCCACTCATGAGGACTTCAGAAAGTTGCCGAGTAGAAATGAGTTCAGTCTCATGTTCTATAGCATTTCTCTTTTTATTTATTTAACAAAGTAGATGTATGTTATCGCAGTCATGGAGTCTGAAAGCCGGTGACAGTGCATCAGTAGAGATGGTTGCTATTGTGGCATAGTCTGTTCCATGCCAGTTTGGCTGAGCCAAGCTTTCTGGAACTTTTAGTGATTTGTAACCTGTGCTGTATCATTCTGATCTCTGCTCTCACCATGCCCTGCAGCTATACTGTGTTAGAAGCCTACAGGTAGTCTCTAATCTCAACATCAGCAAGGACTCTATTTCCAAATAAAGTCACACTATACAAGTTGGGGGTTAAAATACCAAAGGACAAAATTTCTATATGTTAGGTCAAAAACATCTCTAGGAGGACTAGATTTAAGTCTATTTCAAATGATAGAGAAAATAGCTCTTTTAAAAAAAAATTAATAAACAATGAAAACATGCCTAATTTTTATTTCTCTTTCTTATGGAATTCAAATCTCTCATGTTTTCCAAAAGTCTTCCTTTAAAGAACCCCTTATATATTTTCCTGCAAAATGTAGATATGTATCCAATCTTATATTCAGTCAGCTTGTGTTTTCCTAGAGTCAGAGAAGTAGAAGTGCTCTATAGTCTCCCCCAGGAAAAAAGATGATAGAAGTAGCCATGGCCTTGGATGGAGTCTAAACTCAGGACTGGAAATCTGCCCATGCCTTTGAGGATGACAGGACTCTAGGCACCTTCCCAAACACCACTGTCAGTTTTCTCATCTGTGATCTGGGCACAATTGTAGCTGCTCTCTGGATGAAATATATTATTAATACCATGTAGAGTACCTGACAGATGGTAGATGCTTAGTGTAAGTATGTAATATGTAAGATTCACATGATGATATGTAATGCAATAGTATTACAATCCTGAGGTTATCTTCACTGTCGATAGTACAAGTTTGATAACTGATAATAAGCAGCCAGAAGCTGGGAAAGTTTTATTTCCAATACAGGTTCAAAGAGGACTTCCATTTTCTCTCTCTCTCTTCTCTCTCTCTTCTTTTCTCTCTTCTCTCTCTCTCTTCTCTCTTTCTCTTTTTTCTTCTCTCTTCTTTTCTTTTCTTTTCCCTTTATTTACGATACTTTCTTTATTTACATTTCAAATGTTATCCCTTTTCCCAGTCCCCCCTGAAACTTCCTATTCCATCCCCTCTCCCCTGCTTCTATGAGAGTGTTCCTTCACCCACCCACTCCCGCCTCCCCACTCTGAATTCCTCTACACTGGGACATTAAGCCTTCACAGGACCAAGGGCCTCTCCGCCCATTGATGCCAGACAAGGTCCATCCTCTGCTAAATATGCAGCTGGAGCCATGGTCCTTCAATGTGTGCTCTTGGTTGGTGGTTTAGTTCTGGGGATTCTGGGGGTTCTAATTGGTTGATATTGTTGTTCTTCCTGTGGGGTTGCAAACCCATTCATCTCCTTCAGAGGATTTCCATTTTCAAAGAGCATTCCTAAATGGTGACTGAAACACCATGGTGTCAGGACTTTCTGTGTTCTTCTCAGTCACATCCAGCAAGTCCTGCCTGTGGTGGTGATCTCCATGAATGGGGTTCGACTCACATTAGCAGTGTGTGATAAAATGGGATTATAGCTCAAAATGTCCCATTTAAGCTTAAGCTCTCATATAGCAATACAAATTATCCTTGACTTTTAAATTATGCATTTACATTTCAGGAGCCTAATGTCCCAAATACACTAAACTGTGTTAGCCATTCTATTTCAAGAACTGGAACCTAAAACCTTCAATCTGGTAAATTAAAAATTTCAACCAATAATCTTACAACTAAGAAGAACCATTTTCAACAATGTATAATTACATATCCACAATCTAGTTATCCTTCTACCTCTATATCAAATGCCTATTTTTTTCCTCTTTGCCATTTCGCTGTGAATGCTTAAGTTGTTCTGATTCTTTTTTTTCTATGTCGTAGCTTTTTCAGCTCCTCTCATCACACACTGGCTGTTTGTAGAATTAACTCAACCACTTGTCCCCATATGGAAAATGCACAATAAAATCACAATCATTTTATAGCATTACTATTATTATATTTTTTTTCCAGTGCTCCACTACAGTTCGTAGTCTGCCATCGCCTGGTTCAGGGACATCTCTGTCTCAGCACAGAACACTCAATTGTGTGATACTTCCCTTTAAACACAGTCTCTTGACTGCTTACAAAAAACCATTCCAAACACTTTACAATAAGGCGCTCTTCAGTCTAGCACATTCCTTAACCCCTTGCATCCTTCCGGCTTTTTCAAGTGACTTGGCAGGGTTATTTGGTGCTGCAGCCCTCTCCTATGCCTCCCTCTACCAGGCTACAGGTAGGTCAATACTGAGTGCTTCTGTGTCTACTACTCCTGGGGCATTAGATATCAACCGAGAGCCACGTCTGCTGTCTCTACTATTGCTTCTAGAAGGAATGCATCCATTTGCGGCTGTCTAGATTTTCTAGTTCAGTAATGCGCTGTACATTTGTTTATAAGGATTACTCATGTTTGTCTAGACATTTCTTCTGCTCTTGTATATCTGTGTTTGTTTCCTTTGTAGCTGCTGCTCTCCAGACACTCTTACATATCTCAGGCTAACTGGGTATATAAAACTGGCTATGCAGTGGAGGATGACTTTGAAATGCTGCTGGCGATGGGATTACAGATGTGTAAAACCATACTCAGGTGATAAGATGCTAGTTGTCAAACCCAGTGCCCAGTGCTTCTTTATGTTTAGAAACACACACTACTAATCAAGCTGTATCCTCAGATCTCACCACATACTTTATGTCTATTTGCTTTTCTTTAGATAAGGATGTTCTTTTATGTAGCCAAGTCCAGTCTTAAGTCACTAACCCTAGGCTGGTTATTCTCCTGCCTTAGCCTCTTGGATGAGAAGATTATAGACATTCACAACTATGCCTAGCTTCAAACTGAAGTATGACTGACTCTTGAGAGTGTCGGGCTTAGTTTTTGTTACCAAGTCAAAAAGATTTCTCTTTCATTTTTAAAATTAAATCTGTTTTCCCCTAAGACATAGTTTCTGTGTGTAGTCCTGCTGTCCTGTAATTTCTTTGTAGATCAGGCTGGCCTTGAACTCACAGAGATCCTCTACCCTGCCTCCTGAGTTCTGGGACTAAAGTCGTGCTTCCACTGTCCGGCCTTAAATTGAATCTTTAAAGACTCAAATATTTTTGAGCCACTGCTTATTTATCAGTAACTACATAAAATAGCAGCATCTAAAATCATTAGTCTTAGATTGCTGGAACAATCTTTCAACCTTTCTAATGTATATATTTTTTGCAGGGTTTATGTATATTAAGTGACTTTTCTCATACCTCTGATGTTATGATAGTCATAAAGTGGAACATATAAACCAGACTGGAATCAAGCTATAACAGAAAAAAAGAATTCACCATTTATATGAGAACGCCTCCCAGAGTGCTTTGTTTGCTCACTGCCTATAAGACCTTCATGTGCCAGATGCTCACATTCAAGTACAATTTGGCTAAACTCTGCAAGGACATATTTGCTTTTACCAAAAGGAGATGCTCTATGCAGCTCAGATGGCTAGCCCACACAGGCAGCCTTTAAAATTTCACTGTCTGTGAATGGGAGGCAAGGACACTACCACACTTCAATCATCCCTGGAAAATGCCATTCAGGCCACCAGCCTCTGGACTACAAACTGTATGAGTGAAGCTCTATCACCAGCCAACTCTTTTGCCCTACTCATCTTCTTATGGTTTTAGAAATGAAGAAGGCCATAAGTTTCTCTCAGTTCTTCTTTATTAAATTAATTTTATTGGATATTTTATTTCATTTCAGATGTTATCCCCTTTTCCTATTTCTCCCCACCAGAAACCCCCTATCCCCTTTCCTCCCGCTTCTATGAGAATGTGCCCCCACCCCCACTCTCACCTCCCTGCCCTCAAATTCCCTTACACTGGAGCATCCAGCCTTCACAGGACCAAGGACCTCCTCTCCCACCTATGCCAGACAAGGCCATCCTCCCCTACATATACAGCTGGCTTTATTCATATCTATGATATTAGAAAACTCCAACAAAGTGAGATTGTTGCAGAGACCTTGTATTCCCACTGTGTCTCTTTGGTAGCATGCTAGATAGGCAACTGTCATGGTTAGCTGAGAAAAACTTGTTATGAATTTACCCATGTATCATTTTAGGAAGAGATACCATTTGTAAGTACTTCTGTTATTCAGACACTAGACACACAAATCTCAAATGTAAGTAATGTAAGTATATGTGTACACACACACACACACACACACAAAAGAGAGAGAGAGAGAGAGAGAGAGAGAGGAGAGAGAGAGAGAGAGAGAGGAGAGAGAACACACTCTTTTAGTTACCCATTTGTTTACTCAACAATAGTTTGAGCAGATAAATAACCCTGGTGCCGTTTGTATAGTTAACTATACAAATAACTTCCTGAGACACATGCTTTAATATGAAAATATTCTAAATCAATTTTTTTTTTTCTTTGCTGAAAGATGAAACAGTGAAATGAGAGAACACAGGATCAGAAAGATAAATATTTTGATTGTGGTTGCACAACTAATGAGGAGCGAGCAATGTGTTTCAACTCATGAAGCGCACGCAGACCACTGCCCAATGTATGTCCAGCCATCACTACCGGAGAAGAATAAAATTTCCTTGTGATTTACAACAATCCAACATAATTGTTAGTAGGAAGAGACCACTAAGGCTCTGAAGTTTATAGCAAACCACATTCAATTGCTAATTCTGTAAGGAGCTCCGACTGTAAACTTTCTTTTTACAGAGGAATTAGTGAATCAAAACTTTCTGTAAGTGCAAATGAGCAGCTTGTCATTGAATCTCAGGACAAATGCTAATGTTAAGATAATCACATATGTCACGTAATTTAGATGATAGATGATCCCTCAAATGAGCAAATCAACAGACATCTTCAGAGGCACCAGGTAGGTTCTACAGAAATAACATTCTGTAGAGAAATATGAACATACGCTAATTGTTTCCTGAAGCTCCGTGTAATGCTAATCCGAGATTCCTGCACCCCAACTGCGTTTTTACATCCTCTCATAAACAAACTCCAGCCATAAAGGTGTGTTTTCTTCTTTCTTTAATTCTTATTTCATTACCTACAAGCTGCCAAACATAATTTTATTCCATTTGTCTTTTAGTTTCTCTTTTCATGAGTCTCTCATGCGAAGATATCCAAAATTATGCCAATGTAAATCTTCCTCTGAGACAAAATAAATACAATTGCCTCATCCCCAGAAAATTGATCAATGAGCAATGGCTAAATGCATCAGATCAAAGGCTCTAAGAAACCTGGCATTGAGGGTGTGTGGATATTTAGCAGATAGACTTGTAGAAGACAAATCAAACAAAATAAGAGATACTTACATCAATATAGCAAAGCATCTTGTATCTCAAAAGGAATAGAGATTGAAGTTTTCTAATATGTTATTCTCTAGCCCTAACACCATGTGTGGATCTTAGTGACTATTTTAATTTAAGAAAATTTCTCTTAGGAAAACAGTCCATCTGTTTATCAAAATAATCCTTTTGCATAGCCAAAGAGGTCACCTCAGGTCAAAACCCATATCTAAGTTGGTTTAAACTTAGAGTAACCTAAATAGCGTGTCAAATTGGACTACTTTTAACTATAAAACGACATCATATACATTTACAAAAAAAATTCTTCTCAGACTTTTACATTTTTTATGAAGGATTGGTTTTAAAGTCAAGGTTTTGGGGTTAGGGCAACTTATTGGAATTCCGAAATGCATTTAACATTTGTTTATAATTCCGTATCATTATGCCAGATTTAAGTTGTCAAACTAAGTTGATAACAAACACTAAGTACAGAAATGTATACAGCAACAGGCCTACTGCCAAATGAGGCAAACAAAGAACTCTTGTCCAAGGCTTACACATTGGAGAGTTAAAGGCATGATCATACTTTGAGGGCAAAGTTTGGTCTTTGCAGTGAAATGACTTTTAAAAAATTCCTTGCACTTTTGCAATGCGACAGAATGAAAACATCTTGCCATGCATGGGTTTCTGCAAAAATTATCTGTCTGCAAAAGCAGAGCTGCAAGTGGGGTCACTGTCTGCCTATACTGAGCATCATCTCCAGGAAATCATACACTGGATAAAGTGTGAGTCTTTTTTACCACTGCTTGTCTTTCTGCTGCTGAATATACTGGAAAAGATTTGCACCTTTATCCTCACTCTTGCTTAAAGAAATGAAGTAGAAATCATATGTAACAGCATCTTATTTATAGTCCTTGGGGTATTTCTCTCATTTACTTTAATAGCCAGGGATATGACAGTGGATTTATGAAAGCATATGCCATACAACTCATATCATAGAGGACAAAAATGCAACAAGACCCTCACCACAAAATGTTTATAGACTGCTTTAAGAGATAATTTATGAAATAATAATGTAAAAATTGGAATCATGAATATGAGAACAATGAAGATCAGTGAGCAGATTGAATGAAGAAGCTTTTTATGATCTTTTATGTCTAATGCTTGTCTGTGGCATGGAGTTTGTAGGAAGAGAGACTGTCTCCAATGAGACAGACCTGAATTTTAGTCCAGATGTTACTTCTTACCAGGCTGAAGAAATAATTGATTCCTAGTTTTCTCTTTATTTTTTTCTTCAAACTTTAGGATAACAACACTCAAAAATTATAGTATGTAATAAATGAAAAAAATACAATAGATTGCAGCAGTAAATTTTATAAATATATATATTTATGCATCTACTCTATGTGAATGTGTTACCCAATATATAATAGCCACAGTTTACTGGCCAACTAGTCTAGCTGAAATAAACAAACTCTAAATTCAGTAGGAACCCTGTTCTAAAAAAACAAAATAAAAGACGGAGAGGGATAGAGGAAACTTACATCATTGACCTCTGGCATTTACACATACACATGCAAGTTCACCCTCAAACAAACTTAAAGGAATAGACATCACACACAGACACACAGACACAGACACACACACACGCCAGCAACTAAAGAAAAGAAATACTTTTATCAATATTTCCACTAACCTTTGGTAAAAGTTCAGCTATTCTTTATGAATATGTGTAACTGTAGACAGGCACTATGGTAGTAGACAACCCTGCTTTGTTGTAGGTTGAATCTAATACTGCCCTTAAGAGTAGGATGTGGTAAAGGGACCCCACTGATGCTCTGCAAATGCCACATACTGTGCTATGTTCCAATCCTCATCTTACGCTTTTTATTTTGTGATATGCTAAATTCCTTAGGCTGACATTAAACTCTCTCTGTAGCCTATACTGACCTTGAACTTGAAATTCTTTTGCTTCAGCTTCCTGAGGATCTGGGATTCCAAGCCTGCACCAGTAGATCCATGTTGATAGTTGCTCTAAGGAGCAACTTGCGAACTAAGTTGTAATGAAAACAGGCAACAGACTGTTAAGAACTGCTAACAGCTGGAGAAACATGCAAGAGGATGTTGGGATAATTTCAGGCCCAGTAGGTTCTACAAGTGCAGGGTTATGGAAGATTATGAAGCAGGAACATTCTGGTGATTCATGCCTAGACTGTTAGTCACAAGATTGTGAGATAATAAATGTCTGTCAAGAGATTTAAAATTGTGACATCTTTTGTTGAATGGCAATGGTTATCTACTATAGATTTCAGTATATTGATACTTCTCTGCTGTTGGAGTTCCAATTTCTTGCTTTGGTAAAACACCCTAAACAAAAGACAACTTGAGAAGAAATGGGTTTATTTCATTGTACAGTTTCAGATAATAATCATTACTGAGGAAATCCAGGGCAGGAACTCAATGCAGGGACCCAAGAGGATGGTTGCTTGCTAGTATATGCAGTATAACCAGTGAATTCATAGCCAAAAGGATGCAGCAGGAAGCTC
Organism: Mastomys natalensis; assembly: GCA_021653895.1. NCBI lineage: Eukaryota > Metazoa > Chordata > Mammalia > Rodentia > Muridae > Mastomys > Mastomys natalensis. Next base: position 559,611 of record JAJTUV010000523.1, on the reverse strand, counting down.
AGGGGCTGCTGCTTGCAAGCTGGCTTGCTCTCATGCTTGCTCAGCCAGCTTCTGTAGACATCCCAGGGCCACCTGTTTAGGGATAGTGTGAGCCACACTGGACCAGGAATCCTCCCAATCAATCACCGTTCAAGATAATCTCTCACAAACATGGCCACAGGCCAAACTGATTTCAGAAATCCTTAATTGATGCTTTCTCCAGTGACTCTCGGCACTGTCAAGTTGACAGTTACACCTAATCAGGACAGCTACCAAGCAATTAAAAGTGTGGAAGTAGCTACAAACTAGGGAGGTAGAAGAGGTTGGAAGAGTGCCCGGGGAATCATCTTGAACAGATCTCTAGCACTCTGGGCTCTGAGGATGTTCATACTGAGGATGTTCATACTGAGGGTTCGGGAGAAAATGAGAAGGTGTTATTAGAAAAGAGAAGGGAGAGGGTATGCAGAGGCCAAATGTAGCCACAGTATCCCACTATTACTCTTAATAATGAGGAAGTCCAACATGTTCCTTACGAGCTGTGTGAGAGAGCTAAGATCTCCAAGAAAAGCACTTTCACGTTATCTGGTGTTTGTTTTTTTTGTTTATTTTTGTTGTTGTTTTCTCTTGCTGTTTGTAGTGGAAACATTGTGGTGGCGGGATGTTCAAAGAACCATTAAAAATGGTGCCAGTAGTTTTAGAAACAGTCAGCCTTTCCATATATCAATTGATCTTGAAGTAGCATCTGAATACAGACAATAACTAGGGCCTGGTGAGGAAGTGGGATGTAGTGATACAGCAGATGGCTCCTGTATTTCTCTTGTTGGTATCTGAGTAGGACTGAAGTCACCAGAAACCTCCAGATTAAAAGTGCTCACTGTTTAAATTCCCCCAAGTTTGGAGCAATTTGTCATATGGCAGCAGCGGATAAGTAATAAACAGAGAACTTGTAGCATTGCCACTCTGTCACCAAAGAGCCACTATGTGACATTTCAGTACCTACCTTATAGATACCTGGGGAAATCACTGATAATCACACAGTCAGAGCATGGGGTTTCTTATGCCTCTTTTCCCTCTGATAAGTATTGCCCTCAAAATTCTCATAGCGCTTTATGTTTATTTGTCATGTACTTTTTAATCCTAAGTGAACACCACAGTCATATATCATCATTGTCAATCTATGACTATTAACTTTATCTATCATCTATCTATCTATCTATCTATCTATCTATCTATCTATCTATCATCTATATATCTATTTATCAATTATTTATCATTTATCTATCATCTACCTATCTATCATCAATTATCTATCATTTATCTTACTGCCATCTATTAATCTATCATCTATCTATCTTTCATCTATCTATCTATCTATCTATCTATCTATCTATCTATCTATCAACTATCTATCATCTTTCTCTCTATCTCTTGCCTCTATCTATCTCTCTGTGTATCAGACAGACACAGAGAGAGAAGGGATGAGGAAAGAGAAAGGAAGACACACATACATAGACACAGACAGAGAGAGAGAGAAAAAGAGAGAGAGAGAGAGAAAGAGAGAGAGAGAGAGAGAGAGAGAGAGAGAGAGAGAGGAGAGAGAGAGAACAAGAGCTTATAGGAATAAAGGAGTAAATTCTCTTCTTCTACCTTGTGGGTCAGATCATCATGCTTTCTGATAAGATCTTTTACCTTATAGTCATCCCAGCAGTCCATAGCCACTCCCTCTAAGTGTCTTATTCTCTCTTCTATATGGCCTATAGAGTCAGTCATCTGCCTTTACCCTTCCTGATCTTCTTCCATTCTTACACTCTGGTGATTCCTCATTCCACTGGGAGAGAATTGCAGTAAACAGTACAAAAATTTCACGAGTAGCTATGAATACAGATGAGGATGGTTAAATCTTCATTATCTACTTGACTGGATTTAAAATCACCTAGGAAATACATATTTGGACATGTACCTGAGGGTATTTACAGAGAGGTTTAACAGAAAAAGGAACTGCTCTTACGGTGAGTGGCACAATTCCATAGGCTGAATAAAAATGAAGATGTCAGTTGAGTGCTATTACTCATCTCTCTCTGCTTCTTGACTGTGGTCTCAATGTGACAGGCACTCCACACTCATGCTACCACCATGCCTTCCTCACCATGATGCAGGTCATCTTCATAACTGTGACCCAAAATAAAGTCTTCCTTAAGCTGATTTTGGCAGGTATTTGATCATGGAGTGAGAGAAAGTGCCCCAAACACCTATGAACCCACCTCTGTCAATGTCATGTCCTGTGCCTTTGTCTGTTCTGACCACAGGTCACTACCCCTTGTATTTGTCTAAGGAAAAGACCTCTATTCAACCAGCAGATCTTTCTGAAAAGGGCCAGGCAGCAAGCATTTTAGTCTTGGGTCATGTGGATTCAGTTGCATTTATTCAAGCCTATCACTGAGCCATGGAAACAGCCATAGAACAAATGGGTGCAGCTGTGTTCCAGTTTACAAAAAAGCTCACGAATAGGCAGATGTGCTGGACGAGCTGTGTCTAACTCTAGACCCGCGGACCTCTCTCCTCTCTGGTTAAGACCATAACTCCAGCAACTACCTCTCCCCCAGTTAGTGTTTTCTGCTCATCAATTTTTTAGTGTGCAAGAGTACAAGTATCCTTCTCCCTTTAAAAGGCATGGCTTACTCTGGTTGTTTCTCTTCCTCATTTTACTTTTCCCTCCCTTTCTTCCTTCCCTCCTTCCCTCCCTCCCTTTGTCCCTCTCACCTTTCTTTCTTTCTTTCTTCTTTCTTTCTTTCTTTCTTTCTTTCTTTCTTTCTTTCTTTCTTTCTTTCTTTCTTTCTTTCTCTTCCTTCCTTCCTTCCTTCCTTCTGAAACAGGTTTCTTTTTGTAGCCTTGGCTGTTCTAGAACTCACACTGTAGATCAAGCTGGCATCAAACTCACAGAGATTTGCCTGCCTCTGCTCCCTAGTGCTGGGATTAAAGGAGTGCACCACCACACCTGACATCATTTCACTCTTCTTAAAATCCCAAGCGTCTACTGATTTCTTCTTAACATCATCTCCCAAAGCTCTACCTGTCACCACTCCAATAAGTGACTAAAGTTCACGAATGAGCATCACGGTTGCTAAATCCAGTGAAAAGTTTCAATCTTTATTTTAATTTCCTCCTTTTTGGAAAAATGGTTTTATTATTTTTAAGACTCTCTCTGTGTTCATGCACACGTGTGCTTGTGCATGCAGACATGTGTGAGTGTGTGTGTTGGGTTTAGGTTTCTTCAGAGGCCAAAAGATGGGTCAGGTGTCTCTAAAGATGAAGTTACAAGTAGTTGTGAGTTATCTGACTTGGGGGCTGGCAACTAAACTTTGATTTAGGTAACCACAAGGTAACCTGCTCTTAACTGCTAAGCCATCCCTGCAGCCCCTTTATTCAATATTAATATAGTTGATCATTTCCTCCTCTTTAAACATAATTTTCATGACTTTTCAAGACAAATACTACTTTTCTATGTCTTGTATCAGCTCCAAAGAGTCAATTGTAGAATATTCAGGAATTTTTGAGCCAATAATTAAACTATTTGTTCAATATATACCATTGGGTCTTTCTTTATATACATATTCTCTCTGGCTTCTCACATGATCTTACTTACTTGCAGACAACTTCATTTCAGCCACACCTACTCTCTTCTGTTCTAGTTCTACTTGCTAGTCAGAAAAGACTCCTAATGATTTTAATCTTATCTAATACCTCTCATTTGTTCTAGTCCAGGGCCCAGTCTTCATACAAGCAACTGGATCCACTGTAGAAATAAACCAAAGTATATGATTTTTTTCATAACCCCTCTTCTACTGAATTATCTCATTAAATAAAAGCAACATTTCTTACAAAGCTTCCAGACTTGGATCCATTTCATGTTCTCATCTCGTGATAACACTAATATACAAATATTAATTGCACTTCAGAAACATCGGTCCCTATTTTTTCTTTTAAACAAATGAGATGTTTTTCCAACATAGGAGGACAAACATGACAACACAAAAAAGGGCTAAAGCAGTTTGTATAGAAACACAAAGAGAATTATCCCATATCTTATGATCTGTGATCTTTCAGAGATTTCATGGTGATTCTTAAATCTAAGTATGTCTAGTTGAATAGTGATTTCCTCAAGAGATATCCAGTGAGGTCTACAGTACTTACTTGCTGTATGGGAAGCTAAAAGCTCCTGAGAGGTAGCTGTATTCTAACTCTATCCAGTGAAAACACCAAACCATTGGTCAACCTATGGTCATTTTGGTACAGTACTTATGTATTTATTTACAAATTCTATGAAGGAAACCAGGGTTTGGTAAAAATGGCTGAATTTATGTCTAGACAAGACATAGACCAGGTAACTCTGGAACATTTTAATACATTGAAGAAATTACCAAAGATTACCAAATCCTGTCCAGATTTTGTACCAACCAATTTTAAAAAGAATAGGTAGAGCAAAATATGACCATTTGTTTCAAACAGAAAAACTGATAATAGATTGATGCTCATTAAATATATTAATATCTATAAATCTATAACTATTCAAGAAGTTTAGATATTCCTTATTTTATAATTACATTTGTTTTCTTTAAAGTTAGCTCAATCATACAATCTAATTTATCCTTTTTTCTATTCATGAACTTTGAATACTCAAATAATTAATGACATTTCTCTTTTCAGATTTACTGAAATTAGTATATTTAAATGCATTCAAATTGAGCATTACCACATTGCTACTCATAAAGATTTAATGAATCAAGGCAGATAACATAAAGGGTAGAAACAGCCATTCTGTTCTGTCTTTTTATAAAACTGTTGACATGCCAAATGGGTATAATTTGAAACATTTTGTCAAGCTACCTACACATTAATACAGATCTCAAAATGTATTGAACCACAACATGGGAGCAAGATGTGAGAGAATTGAGCTGGAACTAATCTAGAAGCCTCCTTTTGTCAATTATAATGACAGGATATCAGCCCCTGATAGGTGACCAACAATGTCTAACTGGACTTAAGACCTACTCAAAAGTACAGAATTCACGCCTTATACTGTAAACCTAGTCAATCACTGTTGGCTGCTGATAACTTCGACCCTAGAAGAGAACTTACTACTGCCCTTTTCCTAACCCAGGATAATTTCTAGCTCCATTGTAAATACTTATGCTTATACTCACAGATACTCATGCCCCCTCCCATCAAAAAAGCTTCTTTTTGAACCAGATGGATACCATTACAAAATTCCATAACTGGCCAAAATTCAGAGAGCATATCTCCAACTGCTATATCTTCAATATAAGCCCTACTCTTAAGGCTTAGGGGACATCTCAGAGGAGGGAAGCCAAAAGATTCTAAGAGTAGGAGAACCAGGTCATCTGCTGTGAGATAGTGACTTCTATATATGATAGGGAATATGCATCCATAAAATCTCAACAATGTAGTTACTTAAATAAGGCCCATGTAATGACAACACCAGTTGACATATCAATGTAGATAGCTGAGATCTCCCTGAGCCCTACCCTTAGATGAAGAGCTACATGTAAGAGCAGCTACTGAGATAGGAAGAGTTAGACTTCTCTAGTGATGAGCCCTGAGAAGTTATCTAATTCCAAATGGTTAAACTGAAACACATATACCTAAAAACAACATTAAGAGGACTCCCTAGGTTGTATTTGTATATACATTATGTATACATATATAGATATGTAACAATAATTAAAGAAGAAGTTATGAATTTAAACAGGAGTTGTGGGGGCATGGGAGGAGTTGGAGTGAGAAGATGGGGTGGAAGTAATGTAAATATGAAACTTATGCTGGAAATTCTAAAAAGTAAATTAAAAATACATGGTACAAAATTTTTAAAGAACTACTGAAAAGAAAAAAAACGACAAAACTAAGCAATGTGTTTATGAATTCGTGCTTACATATTAAAATCTTAAAGGCTTAGAAGTGATTCCTGTGAATGTCAAAATAGCACTTATTAGAGTTGACTGAAGGTATATATGATTATAAGGGGATATAAAAGGAGTGTGAAAATGAATTCAGCATCCTGCTTCTTCACTGAATAACATGGTTGTTCTCATACTTAATAAGTTATTTGTGTATGTGTGTGTGTGTGGTGTGTGTTTTAAATTTCTGTATATACATTTCAGCTTGAGAGGGTAGAAACCACTCTTCTGGGACTTAGAATCAAACTACGAAAAGCCAATTGAAAATCTCTCTATAGTGAGAACATTCTCAATGATCTTAGATATTTAGAATAGAGATATGACTATTTAAAATTGCCTAAACATTCCTTTTTGACACAAGAAGAATGTCTTGCAGCTCACCGTTCTGTGGAGATTGGTTTTCTTAGTGGGAATGCAACCAGGAGCTCCTGTCATGCTTCGTCTCTTTGTTCCTTTTACCATGATAATGAGCTCTTGGGAGACACTTGAAGCTTACAGTAGATTACACTTGAAGGAATATTATTCAAGAAGATGTAAGGCAGAGGGGCTATTTAAAAGGGAGTGCTGGCATGCCTAGGAAGCCTGTAATCATTCTCAGCAGATAGCTGATTATTTGGCTGGAATGTTTGACAGACACGTTTTTCCAAAGTTGCACGGTGAAGATGGACTTTAAGCATGACAAAGAACAGCGAGTGGTAGAGAAACAGTTAACTCTAGAGCTTTTATGATTACTTTAATATTGCCAGGAAGCACATGAAAGCCTCCCCGAGCTCACTAGATATTCTGACAAGAAAAGTCATGCTTTCATTGATGTAAATTACAAGTCTTTCATCAGGGGGAAAAAAAGGTGAGTGCACAAGGCAAGATAATACAATTGATTTTCATTTCAAATGCTCTGGGACATGGTATCATTTTCCTGGTTACAAAGATATGTGGTCATGATTGTAAGGAGCCAGCAGAGTACACAATAGTAGTAGAAGAAAATGTGAACAATTCTGCCACAAGTAGGTCCCTTAGTGAGTGCTAAACTCTACAGAAACTGTCTCTAGGCTGATAAAACCCTGTCACTGCTGTAACATTGACTTTGTTTTTATGTTTTGTAAATTTCCCACAGGGAAATTGAAATCTTATGACTTAATGATGCTTTTAATGAGTAATTATTTATAAAGCTAGTTTCATACTTATGTCATGGGATAGTGAGATTGGCCTGGGCTTAAAACAGAGAGAGAGAGAAAGAAAGTAAAGGCCAATTTCAAAGTAGGTGACAGTGGACAACATACCCAATTGCTTATATTATAATCTCTCTCCATTAAACAAGAGGAATAACTATGTATGTAAGTCAGGCTCTAATCTCAAATCATGTGGCCTGTATCCATTTCTACCAATAGTAATCCTTTAAGGGTTGTATGTACTGGTTTTCATTACTTATTGTATTTATTTGTTCTGTAAATCTTTCTTTTATGATCTGAACATGCTTTCTTGCTACTCATTTTTTCAGCGTGTCTGCTCTTTATTGCTATTCAATGATTTTCTGTGACTTAAATTAAGATCAACATTGTAGGTGTATGTATAGATTTGTACATGTGAAGGCACACACATTTGTGAGTGTGTGCATGGAGGGTAGGGGTCTACTCTGAGTGTCTTCCTCTCTTATATTTAGACTTTATATTTTCACAGAGTGCCGCTTCACTGAATAAAGAGCTCATGATTTTGGCTATGTAGGTGGGTAAGGGAACCCTTGAGATCTCCTTGCCTTTTCATTATTACTATGGTGTTAGAGATTCACGTGTTTCACCATCATCTGTGAAATAGTTTAACTTAACCAGTAGATTCGCTGAACTTTTTGGCTATGTTAACTCTGTTCTTAAGTTTCTTTTGTAGGTTTGTATTTTAATTAATGTATTTGTCATGTACAAAAGTTTGATGCCATGTTTTAAAGTGCACTAATTCATATTTGAGACTTCTTTATCACAATGTATGCTTTAATTTTTGTGTTTCTATATAGCAATTATGAATATCTCTGGCAATTTCCCCCTTTAATTTCTATGACTAAAATAGACAATATCATTAGAACCAGAAGGGATGCTTCAGTAGTTAAGAGGGATTACTTTTCTGGCAGAAGATCTGAATTTGGTTCCCAGTACCCACATCAGGCAGCCCACAGCCACCTATAACACTGGTTCCAAGGGAATCAGAAGCTTCTGATCTTTATGGGCACATGAGCTCATGTATACACCCCTCACATGAATAATTAATGATTTTAGTTATTATTATTTTTAAATAGACAATATTATAACTCCAGCATGTCCCACTAACATCAGATGATCTCACTGTTTTTTAGATATTCATGCATTTATACTATTTTTATGTCCAATTCTTTTCAATGTCTATCTTACATAGGTCTTTATTTAGAAAATTAATATTTTCTTACTTTATTAATTATTTTATTAATTTAAAATTTCAAATCTTGGTGTTGCCAACTGTTGTTGTCTTAGGCTACAGAATGACGTGTTTATGTATCTCCTACCACTTGAAGTCATCAATTTACCAGAACTTTAAGAACTAATAAACGTTGAGTTATAGGCAGGTACATTTTAACTGAATTACATCGTTAACATTACCTTGTTGTAATTTTACAACTCATGGAAACATGGAATTATATAAATACATGATGTAACATTCATGTTTAAGTGTAATAAAATTGGTCTAAATCTGTATGGTGTATTATTACTACATGCATTTGTTAATTACTTATGTGTTACCACCTGATATAATGAATTTGTTTGGTGAGAGGAGGAAGGGTACTGGAAATCAAATGTCTATCAAACAATTAGATTATTGTACAAACTATTGAAAACTATGAATATAAGAACCTAGTCTCTTGGTACAGTCATTATCCCATGATGGCTTTGGGCCAGGTAGTCAGTAAGTCAGCACTTGGACTCTGAGTAAGAAGTATAATTCCCAGGCTCATTTGCTTCAAGCAAAAGGAATACAATTAGTTTTCAGGCAAATTTAAAATTATTAGTGTTCATATACTTAACATTTGCTATTTAATTAAAAGCAAATTAATAGAAATTTATGTGTTATTAAACGGTTATTAGGTTATTAAATACGATACTCATTATTTGCTTAGTTTTTATTTCATGGTTAGACTTAGCATCATATTTGCATGAATCCAGTGTTGGTACAAGCTGGGTGACTGAACAGTTGCTAAGGCTCAGGTCCATGGGAACACTTTAAATGGCTATGTGAACAGTCAAGACAAAAATAATAGCTGAAATCTTATAACCCCAGTCTCAGGACCTATATAGTTTCATTTCCCAATTAGCTGGAGACAGTGCCTGTTCCTCATGACAGTGCCATAGGGAGCCTTTCATCCACCACACAAACTTTGATACTGGCTGAGATTATAGCCAACACTGAAAGAACGTAATCAATATGCAGGCAGAACATACATTTAAAAAATATGATCTCAGCTGATGCGGTCACTCTCTAGAGAGCTTTATAAAAGAGAACAAAGAGAATAGTTCTTAGCATTCAGGGGCATAGTTCACTGTCTCTAGGCTGGCCCTGTCTGCACACAATTTTTGCTTTTAATGCTTCTCACAGAATGAGCATCCAAAAAGTCACAGAAAGACAGCGGATGCAACAATCTGTGTGCTCCTGGTCACTGCATGATTAGACTTTGTGTGGGTCTACTGTGATAGCCATGCATCTCTTTCTTTACTACAGCAGGATGTTAGCTATACAGGAGCAATAAATTTAATATAATGGTAATCTTTCTCCTCTCTGAAATAGATGAGAAAGGATACTCTTAAAATGTTTTCACACAGGATTGCACAGATAGCCTTATTTAACAACTAGTTTTCAAATACAGATTCATTATTCTCTGATTGCTTGTACCCATTTTGTCTTTTAGAACAAAGGATGTCATGCAGGAAAAGAATGGCAAAATGTATTTTGGAGATCTTTATCATGTTAAGAAATGAAAAGCCATATATTACTTGTTTTCATCAAGCATTGAATTGAGAATTTAATTCACTCATTTGCCATCCTTGCTTGTGTTTCAAAGTGTGTTGGCTCGTAACATTGATGTTGATAAAGAAAAAATTGCATTAGGCTAGAACAAGGAAGTAGGCTTCAGGCATGAAAATGACTTTGGGCTAAGACAGGGAGTAGGCTCAGATATTTTGGTCATCCTGATAAGCCCTTAGAAACAGTGATCCTGGGAAGTGTTCGAGGAATTTTGTTGATTGCCTTGTTTGTTCTTTGACTATTTGTGTTTATTGCTTGCTTGTTCCTTGACTATTTGTATCTATTGTATTGTTAGTTCCTCATCCTAGAACTGACTTAATACTTGCATGAGATTAAAATGGTATAAGAGCAAAAGGAGAAGGGTGGATGGATAGGGGGTTTCTAGGGAGGGGAAATGGGGAAAGGGAAGGCATCTGAAATGTAAATAAATAAAATATCCAAGAAGAGAAGAGCCGGGCAGTGGTGGCGCACGCTTTAAGCCCAGCATTGGAAGGCAGAGGTAGGTGGATTGAGTCGAGGAGGTAAGAGGAGAGAGGGGCTACGAGGGAAAACCAAAGAGGAAGAGAGAGGAGAGGGGAGAGGAGGAGAGAGGAGACGGAGAGGGAGAGGGAGAGGGAAGAGGGGAGAGGGGGAGGGGGAGAGGGAGGAGGGGAGAGGGGAGAGGGGAGAGGGGAGGGAGGGGGAGAGGGGAGGGAGGGGAGAGGGGAGAGGGAGGGGGAAGAGGGGAAGGAGGGGAGAGGGGAGAGGAGGGAGAGGAGGGGAGAGGGAGAGGGGAGAAGAGGGGGAGAGGGAGAGGGGAGAAGAGGGGGAGAAGAGGGGAGAAGAGGGGAGAAGAGGGGAGAAGAGGGGAGAGGGAGAGGGGGAGAAGAGGGGAGAGAGGAGAAGGGGAGAGAGGGGAGAAGAGGGGAGAAGAGGGGAGGAAGAGGGGAGAAGAGGGGAGAAGAGGGGAGAAGAGGGGAGAAGAGGGGAGAAGAGGGGAGAAGAGGGGGAGAGAGGGGAGAGAGGGGAGGGGAGAGGGGGAGAGGGGAGAGGGGAGAGGGGGAGAGGGGAGAGGGGAGAGGGGAGAGGGGGGAGGGGGGAGGGGGAGAGGGAGAGGGAGAGGGAGAGGGAGAGGGAGAGGGAGAGGGAGAGGGAGAGGGAGAGGGAGGGAGGGAGAGGGAGAGGGAGGAGGAGAAGAAGACGATTATCAACTAACTGGACTACCCAGAGCTTGCAGGGACTAAACCACCAACCAAAGAGTATACATGGCCAGAACTCTAGATACATATATAGCAGAGGATGGCCTTATCTGACATCAATGGGAGGGGAGGGAGGCTTGATGCCACAGTGTAGAGGGATGCTAGAGAGGTGAGGTGGCAGTGGGTGAAAGGCTGGAGGAGCACTCTCATAAAGGCAAAGAGGAGGGGGAGGAGGGGGGAGAGGAGGATGGGATGGGGGTGGTAGTGGAGGGGTAACCAGGAAGGGGGATATCATTTGAAATGTAAATGAATAAAATGATTAATAATAAAAAATGCTATACATGCTTAGAAAAGGTTATACATATGTGTGGTTTTTGAATGAAGACAATGTCCTCCTGTTTTGAGACTGGGTCTCTCAATCTGTAGCCTAGGTTAGAAACAAACAAACAAACAAACAAAAAAAAAAACACCTTACATTACTTTCCTTACATGGCTTTCCTTAAATTTTCAACAATTCTCCTTCATTAGTCTGCCAGATGTTTGGATCTCAAATGTAGTCATCTTTCCTAGGTGCACAAGCATAGTTTTTGAAGCTCAAAATACATACTTTCCTACTTTAAGTTGACATTGAAAACTGTGCATATTTTGTTATTTTCCAATTATTTATTAATGCAAAAAGTGGGTCAGTTCAAATAAAAACATTGTTTTCAAATATAAAATGAAAAAGACAATACATAAACATATATGATCTACTTGTCACAAGCAAAATCATGTATGTTAAAATACAAGTTAGTTTTGAATCTTCTTCATCCAATACAAAAAGTTGTTAGTGTGGAAGAACAATTAAAAACTCACCCAATGATGAAGTTAGGGCAAGCACTGTAGGACCTGAAGAGCTTTCTAACCCAATAGAAAGAACAACAATGTCAATCAACCAGACCCCCAAATCTCCCAGGGACTAAACCAGCAAAGAGTACAAAGAGTACACATAGAGGATTCATGGCTCCAGCTGGATATGTAGCAGAGGATTGCCTTATATGGCATCAATGGGATGGGAGGCCCTTGGTTCTGTGGAGACTCGATGAGTCAGAGGAATGCTAGCTTACTGAGGCAGGAATGGGTGGGTGGGTGGGGAACACCCTCATAGAGGCAGGGCAAGGGGAAGGGGATGGGGGTTTGTGGAGGAGAAACTAGGAAGGAGGATAACGTTTGAAATGTAAATAAATAAAATTACCAATAAAAAGATCCCCAAAAGCCCCTCATCCTGAGTGAATGAAAGACTGGCATGGTATGGTTGTACTCACTAATAAGTCGACATTAGCCATACAGTACAGGATAACTATGCTACAATTCACAGACCCAGGGAGGCTAAGCAATGAGGGCTTAAGGGGAGACACAAGGATCTCCCCAGGAAGGGGAAATAGAATAGATTTCATAGGTGGACTGGGGGCAGGTAGGACTGGCAACAGGAGGAATCCAGTAGGTAGAAGAGAGAGAGAAAATACCGGGGAAATTGGGGGCATTTCAGGGCAGGTGAAAACCTAGTTCAATGGAAACTCCATGGAATTTATTAGAGTAACCCTAGCAAGGACCCTAGTAATGGGGGACGCAGGGCCTGAACCAGCCATTTTCTACAACCAGGCAAGGCCTCAAGTATGTGCCTGGTCTTACCTTAGCTTGTTATGCTGTTTGGTTGATGTCCCTGGGAGGTCTATTGTGATCTGAGAGAAGGAAGGGGAAAAGGGGGTTTGGGGGAGAGGGAAGCTGGGACCAGATGGGGAGAGTATGGGGGGAAGGAAAAGGAAGAGTAACTGCAGTTTGGGATGTAATATATGAGAAAGAGTTAAAAAAGAAAAACTCAAACATTCTGAGAATGTGATAGTAATCAGAGAGGAGTTTCTCTGATTTGGAAGGTACATTCTGTTGGGGTTTGTATTAGAATTCTGTCAACTTTACATCCACATTCACAATCAGCATCCTGTCCTGTCAAATGTTTGTGTAGGAAAATGTGGGCCTGGTGGAGAGTTGGCAGAGATGTGTGTCAAGCCTCCCTGAAAGATGCTGATCCACAGGAAACTGAAACCAGCATATGGCCTAACAAGTATGTCTTTAAAGGAAAATACTCCTTCCCAGCTGATTCATTGACCCTTAGTCATGTTTCAAATCAATTTTACTGTATTATAAGAAGGTGTGAGGGTAACATGGCTGCAGTCAAGTGGCTATAAAGTTTGTATCTTCTATGTAGGTTGAAGTGTAGGAAGGCATAGACAATTTTCTGCGCTTATATTGGAATGTTGTGTGAAGTAGGCAGACAAGGACAAATTCATCACTCTTTACACATGTTTTAGAGTGGAACACAGGGACAGTAGAGAACTCTTGGAATGTCAAAAGCCATATTGGAGGTTAGAAGTTGTTACCCCATTGCATTTCTGGAGGCACTACAGTGTTTCCAGCAAGACAGTATCTCTGTGTTGTCCTGATTCTCTCAAAACCTAAAAGCACAAGTTCCAACTTAGAGAGATAAAGCGGGAGTTTTGAACAAGCAGTGTTATTAGAAGAATTCGTTGTGTTATTTGTGCTACAGAAGAGGCAAGATGTGCAACGGATGATGTTACCCTTTGTTAGCTTTCCTCATGCAGCATCTCTGCACCTTAACTTCCTATGTTTGCAACTGGATACTAACAGCAAGTTACTAGTGTTAGAACAAGAATAAATACAGATACAGTTATAAAGAGTGTATATGTGGGGTATGGTGGTAGAATATGCTTGTAACCTCAGAACTCTGGAGTCTGAGGCAGGAAGAATGACTTGAGTGAGTTTGAGTCCTGCCTGTATTGCGTGGTGAGCACCAGCACACTCAGGGCTACAGAGCTAATCCTTGTCTCAAAATGTCAAAAACAATAGTAGCAAGTAAAAGAAATCTTATAATCGTACCTAGGCTATGTAAATATTACTAAAGTAAAACAAATAAATGCACATATGAAGCTTATATGCAAATATTAAAATGTACATTATACCTTATATTACTTCACTTTGTATTACAAGGAGCTCAGAAATGCAAAACAGCACAAAAGAGGTATTATGATAATAATGAAATGGATTACTAAGATCATAGATGGTTATTCATAGTTTTACATAAATATCAATCTCTGCAGTGAATTTACTCAACAGAGGAAGATCCAAATGTATCATGAAAATGGTAAGTTACAGATAGAAAAGCCTAATGAATTTGACATAACACTTAATATATAGTATGATACATAGTGTTATACACTTTCACAGTGCATTGGACTTCCTGATACAGAGGAAGTGTAGTACACATTCGATGCTTGTAGAGTACCATGCTGACAGCACACTTGTGCATACTGGGAAAGTGAGCAGCACGTGGTAGAATGTCTAAGAAAGAGGAGTTTGATATCGGAGGTGGACAGACTGTAGTAAGAAATTCTTTTGTCTCAAAATCATCCAAAGAGGTTTTAGTAGATAATACGGTGTATTGAGATTCAGAATTTGGATACAGTACTGGGAAAGCTGATTTAAAAACATTATAAAATGATTAATTCATGAATGGATGTGACACGCATGCTTATATTGCACATAGGAAAGTGTTTGTGTCCTTTTCATTATCAAAATACTTGATTGACAAAAGGTAAAGATATATTTGAAGTAGAAAATGTGCTGATTTGAGCAGTTTCTAAACTGTATACTAATGACCACAATTAAGTTGATTCTCACAGGCCTCCATTCCGGCTGCATGTGCATGCCGACTTTCTAATAGCTTTTCTATCTTTGAGTGTGTTCCTCTTGGCTAAGCCACCATTACCTTCTTCCCCAGGCTCTGTCACTACATTTCCACTCTGAACTTCTAAGATGGTTGAGTTTTAAAGTTCTCAAGTCAGAATTCCATGAAAAACATAAAGATCAAAGAGAAATAATGAAAGAAAAGCAGTGGTGGATTACTTTTTACATAGTTGTTAAAAACAATCCCAAATGGTGACAATTATTTACATTTTTAGAACCTAGGCATACACATACAAATGTTTAGATAGACATGCAGAAAGGTTGTGTGTGTGTGTGTGTGTGTGTGTGTGTGTGTATTATTAATGAACACAATGTTATATTTAAGGAAAAGAGTAATTAAAGTGTGTATTTCTATTGAATAAAGAATACAACTAATTGTTCAGCCACTAAATAAAAAGCATGTCCTGAAATTTGGGCTTGGAATTTAAAGGCAAAGGTCAGAAAGCTTAAAATGTCTTGAAAACAGAAGTGGAATGTGAGTAAGATTCTGAGAGCTTTGTCATTGTTGCAGGGTCCTACGGTCTGCATTACTGTGTGCTTTATGTACTGTGTGCTTTACACACTGTGTGCTTTATGTACTGTGTGCTCTACGTACTGTGTGCTGTATGTACTGTGTGCTCTACGTACTGACCCTAGACCAAACAACTGTGTGTAGCAGATGAGGAGTAATTCTGGAGTTCTGTGTCTGGCAAGTGGTACATACTCAATGTTTGTGGTTATCAGTGATAAGCTGTGAGTACTGGGACATAACATGAGTTAGCCTACAGTTTCTGTAAGTGACCCAATTGAATGTAGACTATAGACCTCTGTGATTCTGTATATACATTGCTGCTTAAAAAAAAAAAATCACAAAAACAAAGGAAAAGTTTGTGTTCTAATCAGCTTGTATTATATATATTTAATAAACCAATACATTTTCTCTAAAGATGTCAACTCTTAAGTGTTAATAAACTTCTTAATTTAAAATATTGATTCGGGATATAAGAGGATTAAAGAGCTGGCTGAGCAGTTAACCTATGCTTGGCTCTAAGACAAGAGCAAACTACGTATGTAGGTGGTACCCTCTAGTGGCTATAACAAACACTGTCCTTCAATAGGCTAAACTATGCAATGAACATTTCTTATCAATGTATACATTTTGGGGGACTTTAGTGGCTGTGTTTCAAAACCTTTACATTTTTGTAAACTAAGAATAAAAGCTGGAGAATTATACATGCATATTATACATTCCACCCAACAGATAGATCACCAGAAACATGGAATGACCGAACGTTTACTAATGCTACTGGCAGTCTAGGTTCTTACAGATTCTGATTCCAACAATTGAACAGTACATCAGGAAATATCAAATTTTCTAAAATAGGTTCGAAATGTCACATTAAAATTATCTTCTCAAATTAAAATATTAATGCACACATGTAAAATGTAAGAGGCCATTCTAAATTATTTGTTCATACGTTATTGCATTTAATCCTAACAATAATGCTAAGACAGACAGTAGATAGAACTGAAATTGGTATCTTACAGAAAGGAAACTATGAATATTTGAAAGAGATTCAAGAAAACTATTTGGTGTTTAATTAGTCCTGATGTCTGGGTCCCTTGATCACAATTCTCCTCAATAAAGTTTTGAGTCCCTTCTTACATGACTCTATTACACTGAATTTACACTATCACCTGGATGCAGATTCTTTGAACTAGAAATAATTTTATAATGTTTACAAATATGTACCCTAAAGAAAAGAGTGTGTTTATGTTTTTACGTAGCCTGATAACTGTGCATATGTTAAGCTAATACTTAACAAATAGCAGAACACAATAACATTTACTCTATGTGTTCTGCTTGCATCCTATTTTGGAGGCAGGGTTTCTTACAGGCCACTCTGGTCTTGAACTTACTATATAGCTTAAGTTGGCCTTCAACCCCTGACTTCCCATGTCTGCTTCATGAGAGGAGGGATTAGAGGCATGCGCCTCCTTTCCTGTCCTATGGTGAACACGTAAGTACCAGAGAATAACCTTCAGGACTCAGTTCTCCTCTTTTCTGTGGGTACTGTGCTCAGTTCTCTTCTATTCTGTGGGTACTATGTACTGAGATCAGTTAGTCATGCTTGACAGTAAGCACTTTCACCTGCTGTTGCCATGTCCCTGGCTTGCCTTTCCTGTTCTAATATTTGACCCGGGGATTCTCAATACTGAAGTATTTAGTCAACTGTCACAGTACAAAAGATTATATAAAGTAATTATTTTAAAAAATTTGGGACTTAGTGATACTTAAAAAAAAACCCATGACTTCTTTTATAATCCACCAACCTAAATCCTAGAACCAAACAGATGACATAGACTCTTAAAAATCATAGACTCTTAAGTAAAAACTTTCCAAGAGGATAATGACCGCAAACTATGATCTGTTTCATTAAGTTGTCCCCAAAGTTTTAATGAAAAAATAAAAGTTATAACTCACAGCGGGAGGTTGATTTGAGACTACTCACGACTAACAACCTGACTTTTGCTGTTTGTAAAGTGGAGTAGGAAACACTTGGATTAATAAGTTTCAATGAGAGTTCAGCTCATTTAATGAGCACTGTTCAGTATCTACTTGTTTTCTGATTCAGTGAAAAAAAAGCACCATCAACAAAATTAATCTAAATTTAGAATAAGTGATTGGTCTTAAACAAAAGGAAAAGCACTATGTCTAAATTAATGTGAATTTAATTTTGGACAAAAATTCATATGAAAAAGATAACTGTTCTTTTAAAGGGCACCAGAGACCTTATTCTGTTTAAAGGCTGCTTCAAACTCTAGAGTTTATTTACAAAATAAAAAATTCTCGGATGAAAATCTTACAATGTCAAGTTTTCTTGTGAGAAAAAAAAAGCTTCACTCTGGATGATATTATTTTAATGGCATGCACTTTCAGTAAAAATTTATGTAAATATAAGTATATATGCATTTATATGTATGGCAGAAAACTAGAAGAAGAATATTAAGACAATGATATGTCACAGACGTGCTCATGAAAGTGTGTCAGGCTTGGTCCAGTGCATAATCAAAAGTGACAATTAATGCTAATTATTCATAGGTTTATATGCATTGTGCTGGCTGGTGATTATGTGAACTTGACACAAGGCAGTCATGCTGGAGGAGGAAACTTCAGTTGGTAAGATACTCCTACTACATTGGCCTAGGGTGCTTCATTCTCTTGATGCATGAGCACTCTTCTATGGTCTCTGCATCAGCGCTGCCTCCGGGTTCCTGTCCTATTGAGTTTCTCCCCTAACTTCCCTCAGTGATGGACTATATGCAGAACTGTAAAGCCAAATAAACCCTTTCCTTTCCCAGGAGCTTTGGTCATGCTCTTTTATCTCAACAATTGAAATCCTAACTAAGAAATGCGTCATCAAAACTACCACGGAGTTTCACCATTCTTTAACGATTGTGAAACAAAACAAAACAAAAAACAAAACAAAACAAAAAACGTTCATCACATCTTTTCTTTTTTAATCATTTGATATTTGGAAGATTGTTTTATCTTTTTTATTGCATTTTATTTATTTATATTTCAGAAGTTGTTTCCCTCCTCAGTTTCCTCTCTGCAATGCCTCCCCACCCCAACTTTGCCTCTATGAGGGAGCTCCTCCACCCAATCCCCACTCCTGCCTCACCGCTCTAGCATCCCCTTAACCTGAGGTATGAGAGCCTTCACAGGACCAAGGGCCTCCCCTCCCATTGATGCCCGATAAGGCAATCCTCTGCTATGTATGCAGCTGAGCCTTAGGTCCCTCGATGTATACTCTTTTTGATGGTTTAGTCCCTGGGAGTTCTGGGGGGTCGGGTGGTTGATATTGTTGTTCTTCCTATGAAGCTGCAAACCCCTTCAGCCCCTTCAGTCCTTCCGCTTGCTCTTCCATTGGGTTTCCCAGGCTCAGTCTGATGGTTGGTTGTGAGCATCTGCATCTGTATTGGTCAGGTGCTGGCAGAGCCTCTCTAGGGTCATCACACCTTTTCATTCCTTAAGCCTAACTTTCATTTAAGTTACTCTAGTTCTGATAGCTGAGGAGTCCACTGTTCACACTACAGACAAACTGACCGTGACTACATGAAATTTCCCACTGAAGTATATGCTTCTAACTCTTCAATCAATAAAGTGTTTAGCTTCATATTTATAATTTGAACTGAGTTCAAGTGTTCTAATACATATTTTATAACCCCCCCAAAAGACAGTTCTGCTTCGGATTCTTTGGATGAGTAAAAACAACACTGATGGGTAGTTCTCAATATTGAAAGCTCCGCCCTAATGCATTGCCGTTAAAATTAACGTTTAAACAGGAAAAGTGTACAAAAATAGAAAGAGGTATGATAAACACCATTTTCATAAAGTATTATTGCTATTAATGCTTGTTAAAATATGATTGATCCTTCAATGAAATGAGAGAGTCATATGCAAACGTCAGGAAAGGTCATGGATATGCTAATTTATTTTACATTTACATTTGCAAAGCACTGTATTAAAAGGCTTTACACTGAACACTGTCTGACTAACACAAGAATAATTCCTTCCCAGTCATTTAGAACCTGTTTTTAATTACTTATTCACCTTTCCTTAAGCTCATGAGCTGGCTATTTATCTTGGAAAGTATTTTAGTACATCACCTCTAAAAAGTGTTTTGAGATAGGGGAGGCTTTTATAGAGAGGTACCCCCATCTGACCCACTCTCAATCATCAGGATCATTGGAAACTTTCATAAGAGAAAATCCACTTTACACAAATTATTCACCAAGCATCTACAATTGTACAATTGTTTATAATGAAATAGCTGTATAGCTTTGAAAATATACATGGGAGCACATGTGGGTTCTTTCTTTCTTTCTTTCTTTCTTTCTTTCTTTCTTTCTTTCTTTCTTTCTTTCTTTCTTTCTTTCTTTTTTGTCTTAATTTATATTCTTGTGAGGAAAGAGGCTGCTTTGGATAATTGGTGCAAACATCTCCACCCCTTCTCCTCCAGGCTGAGTTGTTGCTATTGCATAATATAACAGGTCAATCATCTGGTGGGCATCATGTCTTTTTGCAGAATTCCCACACTCAGACGGCTGTCAATGGGGGTGCCAGTGAAGCGTTATGCAAAGCCCCCCAAATACTTTGTAAACTTGAATCTGTGAGCACAATGGTAAAGTTCAGTTCTGGAAAAAGATAGTGTACTGAATACACAATAAGGAGCTTTGTTTGTTGGGGCTTCTGTTGAGGGAGAAGGCTACTTAATCTCCCCATTTACTCTGGGGATTCTAACTGTTTTAATGTGTTCTTTTTGAGAGTCTGTGAACTGTAGAATATATGCTGGTAACAACTTTGTCTGGGGTTTTCCTCCAAAAAGCCAAAGCTGCCAACACAAGAAAGCTGAAGCAGTGTCGCTACAAACACAAAGGGGACCTTGAGCTGTTTGTGCAACCTGCCTGGCTAGAATTTCATGTCATGCCTTGATGAAGGATCTAATTCTTTGGCTCATTTCTTAGGAATCTAGCTTTTGTGGTTGTATGGGAAGAATGGCTTCTTCATCAAATTAGGAATGAGCAGGATGATTTGATATAACATTCAATAAAAAAAAAAAACAACAAAAAAACCCTCGATTCTTAAAACATTAAATATATCACACTATATAATTCATCGAAACAACAATGACATTTACTACTGTCCCTATATATCATTCACTCCATATTAGCGTCTATTAATATTACAGATTAAAATGAGATGATGTGAAAAGATGTTAATATTATTTTCTATTATTGTTCACTACCATAAGTATTTAGAAGAAAATATTACATAGAAAACTAAATTTCATTTGTCCTTTATAATCCAAAAGCCTTTAAATAATTCTATTTAAAATATTTTTAAAAGTTTTGGAAAATTATGCATGCTATACAACTCAACACATATAAGATGCTAGAAAGAAGTTTTACAGGTAGATGAAGTAGTTATTCTATTCAAACAGCATTCCTGATTCCATCTTGCCTAAATGCCTGGAGTTGATCTGTTAGTTTCTGGAAATGTCTTTTATCAACTCCTGACACTCACGTGTGGTCATGCAAACCATTAGAGCCCAAGTAGAAACTTTAAGAATAAACCAAAAGATGCTTTCCCTCCCTGATCCTAACACATTATAAATCTCATTGATTAAATATAAACCCAACATGGGATGAAAATATGTGTATGTGAATCACTTCAGAATGAAAATGTTAAGATCGTTGGAAAGAGTTTCGGACTAATGCAATGAAAGAGAAAAATCTGATCATAGAAATGTTCACAGTGTGTAATGATTAAAGGGCCCATGAGCTTCACAGAGTGGCTAAACTAAAACCCCAGATCACTCAAGGGAGTGGTCCCAGAGCAGTATCTTCTCCCTGGGTGACCCAACATCCTACCATGATGCCCTCACTGTCTCCTCACCACTCTCTTACACTCATGTCTCTTGACTCATTGCCCACTGAGGTCTACAATCTGGAGAAAGACTGGCTAAGCTTACATGGAGATGCAACTTCCTTTTTCAGGTATAGTATCTACTTCTATGGTAAACAGTTTGTGTCTTCTGGTGATGCATTCAGAAATGTCTTAGTACAAGTTGCAGGGGTCCCAATAGTTTATTTTAAATGATTCCTCTCTCTCTCTCTCTCTCTCTCTCTCTCTCTCTCTCTCTCTCTCTCTCTCTCCTCTCTCTGTGTGTGTGTGTGTGTGTGAATATTGACCACAAAAGAGTAAGGAAGGGACAAAAAGAAAAAAATGGAAATATTAAGATATATTTGGCTTTGGAGTACGAAATAGAAGCATTAAATGGAACACATTTGGTTGTTATTATCAAATATGGTGTTTTATGATTATTTTTGAAAATAATTTGTTGTTTCTCTATATCTACATTCATTCATTCATCAATCATCTATCCATCCATCCATCCTCTTATGTACCTCTCTGTGGTGAATTCTACATCTATATACCTATGGTTTACATTTTTTTCTATATAGTAATTAAAAACAATCTATGAAGCAATTATATCTGCAAAGATAATAAACAGAGAAAATAAGCAGTTAACCATAGTATTTTCTGTTCTTTACTAAAATAGTTGCAGTTCTTGCTGAGACCCAGTAGCTGGTATAGCCCAATTCAACTTAACAACAACACGCTGATTTCTTCCACAACGGCCAAAGAAACAAAGGAAATTATTGTAGAAGCAAAAAGAATTCACTCTTTCAAGACAGAAGACCCCTTCTCAAAAGTACCATGATGGACAATTTCTGCCAAGTTTTTTTTTTTTTTTTCTTATGGATTGACAGATACTTTTGGGTGGAGCCTTACACTAAAGGTAGATGTAAATTGGATTTTATTGGTGGTTTGTGCTGCACTCTGAGAACGTGCTAAATCTTACAGAAGAGTAAGTAGTCTGATGTCGTCAATAATACCTCACTCTATTCTAACCTCAGCATCTGTATCAAAACCCTTAAACCCTAACCTTGACTTTGGATGGCTCCAGAGTCATTCGTTAAACCGTCATCATTTGTGACTTATGATGACATGGTGTAGTATAGTGTTTGAAAGAATAATTACAGAATTGCTGGATTTAAATTCTGACTTTTTTACATACTTGGAAGCTGACAAGGTGAAGACATTTACTATGTTTCAGCTACCCCATCTGAAAAAGCTCAGATTTTGTGAATGTTAGCAATACCTACAAGTTACTGAGTGGTTTCTCTTTGTTGGAAATTTTAAAAATTACCTTTTATATATTTTAAAAGACATTTAGGAATTAGGCTTATTATCATATTGTAAGACACATAATTTTTAAAATGTGGAATTAAATTCTTCAGCCCAGCAATTTGTACTTCAGAACCTCTATTCTTAGCCAGTACACAAGATCTCTGTATGCATCATTGTAAGGCATTTTGTACATGGGAGTCATAGGGAAATGTCAGCTAATTAAATTCGAGGCAGAAGAGCCTAAGAGACCTATTGTCCTGCTGGGACAAAATAGAAATTGGACATATTTATTAATTTATTTTCTCATAACAGAAAAAGTCAATGTTGAACACTGTAAACTTTATAAATCACATTTAATATAAAATTATATTCCTAATATCACAAGTCCTAATTTATAGCAAATACTATCAGCTGCCAATATTTTAAGTCTCTCCTTAGAAATGTTATTTCAAGCTCTATATTCTGTGTGAAACCAGCACTCATTTCTTTAGCTATAATTTCCTTGAGTCTATAAACAGTAATTTAAAAAACCTTCCAAGTTCAACATCTAAAAATTATATACTTAACAAAGTAGGCCCTTAAGTTCTGATGTATATTAAGGTGCTTAGAATTCAATTAATGATTTTTTTCTACTTAGTGATTGTGAATATGTGAATATGTCTACTGAAGATATTTACATCACAAGGTATTTTACTCTACAAAAGTTCAAAAATACTAACATACATGACTGGAACATGAGTCATGTTGATTTTAATTTAGTTTGTACAGAGTTAAATTTTACTTTAATGTGGCTTCAATGAAAGAGACTTGATCTAAGACTCAGCTGAAAGAATTTATGGGTGTCTTGGCAAAAATATGTATTTTTCAAAATACAGTCAAAATGAAGGGACAGGGAAGAATTTGTCCTGCTATGAGTAAGAAAGTGGTGAGTTCCACTTGTGTCAGTCTGTTCTTGCCACATTTCTTCATTTCAGTAGCATCGGAACAGTCTATCTTGTCTTCTTTTGGCATCAGAGGATGAAGGGATTCTGGTTCTGTGACTTAAAATAGCAAAATACAGTCATTTTTTATCAATGAAAGAAGAAAAGAGAAACTGTACTTAGCTACATGCAAAGGAAGGATGCTCTGTATAATGTAGCTTCAGATAGAAAAAACCCTTGACTACCACGAGATTCTGTTCATTAGTAATGCAGTATAAGTTCTTTATAACCACGTCAAGCCTGTAACTTCAACTAAAGTGTAAAAGGACATCTGCTGTGTTTTCTGAATTTATTGAGGTATTCATTGTACAAACAGCCAATAAGGGCATACTATTGGCCAACCAAAAATCCCTGTAACTCTCATGGAGCTCAAAATTAGAACTGACCAGCTGGAGGATCGGAGAGATGGCTCAGCGGACTGATTGCTCTTCTAGAAGTCCCGAGTTCAATTCCCAGCAACCACATGGTGGTTCACAACCATCTGTAATGGGATCCAATGCCCTCTTCTGGTGTGTCTGAAGACAGCGACAGTGTACTCAAGTACATAAAATAAGTAAATAAATCTTAAAAAAAAAAAAAAAAACCAACAAAACAAAACCCCAAACCGACAACAACAAAAGAACTGGCCAGTTGGATTTGTTCTTGTGTGAATTGCCAGGTGGAATTTTATCCAGGTACACTGGACAACAGTTTTATTCTTCAGGCTTCTCAGTGACCACTAATTAAAAGAAACGATGCCACCGTGAGCATGGGCTCAGGTGACGACGGCATTGTGGATTGTAGTCACTCTACGGGGATAAAGGTTTATTGCATTCAAAAAGAAAATCCTCTTGGCTTTTTCTTTCAGAGTACATGAGTGTGAAAACTGAATCTCTCACAACTTGTAAGGAACGTACCAACATGCCTAAAGGGAAATGAATTTGTCCCCTGGATCCTAAGGATGTAACTTAGTGACCCTGTTTTCTGAATTTTTAAACATTGTGTCAAGGGACAATTTGAAACTGAGATCCCTAAACAAGCAAGTGCTTTTCTTGTCTAATAGGATTTCTCCTTGTAAGGGGTAAATTGTCTCAAAACACTTTATATATGTTACCAAAAATATCATTAATTAATATATAGATTAATTTCATAGATGAAAATTAATATATAGATGAAAGCCACAAACCCTGCATATCAGCACAATGGTTTAAAGTGTTTTTGCAGTATACCTTCCGAGTAGGGGTTTCATAACAGGTATTCAAAGTTTTGACAACTCGAAAACTTTAATAGTCATTTAGTTACATATGAAAAGAGAAATGAATATGACATACGGAGATTTTTATCTCTTAAAACTAAAACTTTTCAATAGGGAAAGTACAATTTCGTCAAAACCAAATGCTTAGTAGTAGAAACAGTCTATTTTTAATGATGCAAGAAATAGGCAATTGTGATCTATAAAAAGCTTGTTGATTTTACACTGGGCATAATACTGTATCTGGAAAAATACTTGTTCAGAGAGAGAGAGAAAAGCTACTGAGACTTCTTGGATGCAAACATCAGTTCCTTAGAAGTTTCAGCTGCAGATTGCTCGGTTTCCACTAGAGGGCAGTCATTTGGACAAACCGAGTTCTTCATATGCACGAGTGAAAAACAAGATACAGAAATCTCATGTCTGAGAATCAGGATTTCCTCTCATTTTATTTTTTTAAATATACACTTTTATGTGGAAGTAAGCAATTGCTGATTTTCTACTCACGCATGCACACATATGTATAACACATATAAGCCTCTCTACCTAGTATTTGAGAGTTATTCCATAGGCATCACGTAGCAACAATTGCTGAACATTAAAAGCATAACTTTATAAGATTTCCCCCTTTCTACCCTGTATGAGGATATTTTGGAAAAGCATGTCCTAAAACTCTATGTATTTGCAAGAATTTAAAAATCAATAGCTGAATCTCCCAGAATATCACCAAACATTTTGATGTGAACCTTTAACTAATTACTAGGGTTACTAGTAACTATTAGAAAATTTAAGAAATTTAAATTTAAAAACTTAAATCCAGTTCTCATGTGGAAGTGTCATCATTCTGAGCAATGGGAAAGCCGATTCACATAAAATACAGAGGGAATTCTAGACGTTTGTCCGTCTCAAGACACAAATAAATAACCTCCATTGTATAAAGGAAAAACAGACATCAAGAGTTCAAAGGACTTTCGTAATTTTAAAGTTAAACCCATATCAATTTGATATAAACAACACTATTTCAAGATTATGTCTGTTGATTATTCTTAAACTGTTGACATTTCCTAGTCATATTGAGCTTCCTGACCTCCTCTGATGTTGTTGATGTAATACGATGGCTCTGACTTTAAGTCTTCATTTTCTCTGAAATGAAGGAACAGGAGTGGCTTCACTGTGTTCCCTGTCTTCCTGCCTTCCTTTCTGACATTTTTCCCTCCCCACTTCCTGCTACAATCCTCTTTCCCTTTCTCCCCATCTCTTTCCTTCTTCTCTCTATTCTGTAATTCGAAAGTGCAAACGGGTGCTAAAGTAAACGTGTTATCTTTGAAATTTGAAATTTGAATAACAAACATCGGGGGAAAATTCAGAGGACATCTGAGGAGGGAATAAACTATTTTTGTTGAAGAAAGGAAAAATTAATAAAGAGGGGTTGAGTATCATAACTGAATTTAATCCTCCTCAGACACTGTGGATTATTGTGTTTATCAAGTGCTAATGTACTGCCCAAAGAGAGCTTTCTAAAGCCTCGTTAAGTGAGTGGACAGTTTGTGATTTCCTGGTGTCAAGGGTACTCCCATTTACATATGTTTAAAACTTACTCACTTTGCTTGTTGGTGGGAGTGTAACAATTTTGGAAGGGAAAAAGGTTCTCTCTGTCGCCTTCTGTCAGAGACCACAATGGACTCATAATGCTCAGCTCAAGAAGTGGCCCTGCCTGTTGTATTCGATTTCACACTAAATTTGGTCTGTTTCCCGTGGGACCATACTTTAACTCTGCTGCTTGGTTGATATGGGAAAGCATTATGTTACTAGAATATCAGCTATATGGCTGAAGAAAAATAGAATAATGGTTGAATTGGTTTAGAATTATTTATTATAAATTAATATAAATATTATAAATATCTACCACCTTGTTAAATTGTATAAGATTAATTTTGCTTACAAAATGATGTACAGTTTAAGTGACTGTCTTAAATAGTGCTTTAGACAGGAACTGGAGGTAGAGAAAGGATGGAAATATAAGAAACCTGAAGCTTGTTTTACTTAATCCACGCAGAAATTAAATTGCAATGCTTTGAGTTTACATTTTTCAAAATATACCAGTTCTTAGAAATGTTTTAATAATATGCAGGTTTAAGTTGTATATACCAGATTGCCCCATTTAATTCCTTTTTAAATAAATGGAGTCAAAACTTTTTCAAAGAGTAGCAGGAAAGCAAGAGACCTGATTTTAATCAATGAACTTGATTTACTTAGCAGCAGAAGGAGTTTTCTTTTTTTATTCTCAGTGAAATTATGACAGTTAATGGTTATAAATTTAATGATCATTAATTTGTGGAGACATTTATCTATGTAGTCATTAATAGTAACTGGTTGCCAATGGAAAAAATTATATTGTAAGTTGTGTGTTCCGCAATCTTTAGGATGCCAAGATGGGACTCACAATATCGGTTGATGTGTGTTCCTGTGTATGGTTTGCAGTGATAAAGTCTACTAATTAAGATACTTAAATGGAACTGGCTCACACTCATCACTTTGGCACTTGGGAGAGGGAGGCAGATGGACTCAAGTTGGAAGACCAGCCTGGTCTATAGAATGACCTTCTTGGGTGTACAGGGCTACAAAAGATCCTGTCTCAAAACAAAGCAAACCAACCCAAAACAAAACACATAAAGACAAAAACATTTAAATGGAGCCAAGTTAACTGGTCCATATGATAAAAATAAGTAAAATTTGGAAGAAAATTGAAAGAAAGTTTAGGGGTTGTATTTTTGCTTGCTTAGCCCCCAGTTGATTAACAGTTTGGGATGGATGAGGAGGCGTGTTGCTGTCGGAGTAGGTATGTATGTCCTAGTTGAAGGAGATGTGTTGCTAAGGGGGAGCCCACCCCAGGCTCTGTCTCTGTCTCTGTCTTTTTCTGCCACCTGTAGATTATGATGAAATGCTCTCGGCTACTGCATCAGTACAATGCCTGTCTGCTTCCTACCATTAACATCATGAACTAACCGTCTGAAACTGTAGGCAATCCCCAATTAAATGCTTACACATTGAAGAGTTGCCTTTGTCATGGTGTCTCATAATGGGAATGGAACACTAAGACACAGTTAAATATGATTTAGAGTAGGATGCGTTCAATTTCCAAAAGATCATTCTAGGAAAATAGATTTTTATGTTTGAAATACTTAATTATTTCTCATAATTGCCAGTGAGTAAAAAGAATTTAGTGTCATTCATAGAAAAATATAACCAATAGAGAGAACTGTAAAACACAAACTTGTCATTCATACTCCCTGAACTCGTTGCTGAGCATGGTTAGTCCCTTCTCCTACTCAGAGTTTCTATCGCTGTGATAAAACACCATGACCAAAGCAATTTAGGGAGGAAATGGTTTATTTCATCTGACAACTAAAGGTGGCTGTGCTGCCACACACTTTTAATTTTAGCACTCAGTGTAGACACAGGCAGCAGCGTGCTATGTGTTCAAGGCCAGCCTGGTCTACATTGTGAGTTCCAGGATAGTCAGAGATACAGTAAAACCCTGTCTCAAAAAACAAAAAAACCCAAAAAACAAAAACCAAAAACCAAAAACAGTAATACAAACAAAACAGCAATGAAAAATACACTCCTCAGATATTTCTTCTTACAACTCTCAAGTCTCAGTCCACCAACAAAGGAAATTGGGCAGAACTCAAGACAGAAACTTGGAAGCAGAAACTGAAGCAGAGGCTGTGGGAGGGTTTGGCATACTGATTTGCTCCTCATAGCTTCCTCAGTTTGCTTTCTTATAGCCCTCTGGACCCAGTCCAATGATTTGGGCCTTCCTACATCAATCATAAATCAAACAAAAAATAATAAAAAATGTTCCCAAGGCTTACCCACAGGCCAATCTGGTGTGGGTATTTTTTCAACTGAGGTTTCTTCTTTCCAATGACTAGCTTGTGACAAGTAGACTTAAACTATCCAGCACGACCACACCTATCTGTAGTAGATGTTGAGAGGTTAAAGTGGAGGATTGTGCATTCTGTGCTAGTCTGGGATCCACATTTAGGACCTATGTCAAGAGAGAGAGAGAGAGAGAGAGAGAGAGAGAGAGAGAGAGAGAGAGAGAGGCAGGAAGGTAGAAAGGAAGGAAATAAAGAGAGGGAAAGAAAGGAAGGAAATAAAGAGAGGGAAAGAAGGTAGGAAGGTAGGCAGACAGGGAGGCAGGAAGGAAAGGAGGATGGAAGGAAGTAAGGAAAGGAGAGAGGGAGGAAGTAGGAGGAAAAAGAAAGGAACAAAGAGATTCTGTGATATGGCTCATGGGGTCAACTCATGTGCTGCCCCAACCTGAAAACCTGAGTTCCATTCCTCCATTCCTGTATACTATCATGGGAGGCGAGAGTCTGTAAGTTGACCTCCGACCTCCATATATGTACTGTGGCATACACACATGACACTGGCATAGAGACATGCATACATGCATACACACATGCACAGCAATGTACCCCCCATCTACACACAGTGAAAGTAAAACAAAAGAATCACTATTCTTCCATTAGGTGAACAGCTACTCACCCATATCCACAGTCTTTCACTGTTGACCTGACTGATCTGGCTTCACTTTCTGGAGTAGTTGCAACTACTGACACAAATCTCTGTACATGGCTCTACTTTTCTTATTTTCTATAAAAAATAGCACTTTCTATGTCAGTGAATAAAAGTGTCAACTTCGTCAGTAGTTGACTAAACAAATTTGTCATTTGAGGATTATTTGTTTTATTATGTTTTCATAGCAATAGTTTCATTTAGTTTATTCGTGGTTTATTAATGTTGCAAACAATATCTCAATTGAATATCATCACCAGCCCTTTTATACCCAAACTATACCTAATGTACATTTTCATAAACAGACACCAAACGGATTTTAAGATTGTTCATTGTAATATTTGCAACCATAATCATAAATTGTATTGATTTTAAGGGATTCATGTTACAAATACAGCTTCTGTGTGATCAAATATGTGCACATGGTTGTTAGTTATAGCTCTATTTGTAGTGTGAGGGCCAAAGAAAACCAGGGATGCTTGATAAAGCCTCAAGGAATTCTACCATATTTACCTATAATTATACACAATACATGTGAGTGTTTGTGCGTGCATGTGTGTGTGTGTGTGTGTGTGTGTGTGTGTGTGTGTGTGTATAATCCTAAGGGGTTGTTAGGATATATTATGCCATTTTCTCTCTTCGGAAGAGTATAGAGGATGGATGAGAAGAAAGAATCTATGTATTAAAAAATATTTTCTCTCCCATTGACTCACTAGTGAGTGAGCGAGCGAGTGAGTGAGTGAGTGAGAGACATACACAGGAGAGTTTCCATGAAATATTTTCAATGCTAAAAGATTGTGGGTAATATCCTATATAGGATTCTGTAGCTTTTTCCTTGAAGTGCTGAGCAGCCTATCAAGTAAATGGAGTACTTAAACATGACTTGAACATGACCTGTTGTGAGGATAATTTAGAGTCTGGACTGCCTGTAGCATGCAGTACTGCCTTACTGTGCCTTGGAAAACCACGTGTGTGGTCTTGACTAGAAAACAAAACAAAACACCCCCTTTCAAATGTGCAGAGAAGCCATGTTCTCATGGTTAAGTCAAATTCTAATTGGTTTAGTATTTTAGTAGTTACCACACAGAAACTTATTTCTAGTGTTTCTGTGGAAATAGTCTTAGCCTATCCTTCATCAATACATTCAAACACTGTGGTACATCCTAGATACTGTCCCTTAAAGAGTGACTCACACCTTAGATTGAAAACATAATATTCTTGTTTTCAGGCTGGTGCAGTTCTCTAATTTAATCAACCCTTCCTGGGGCTGTGGAGCTAAGATGGAAAAAGTATTGTGATCAGGGCACAAGTTCAACAGGATGAAAGACAATTGATGGGTTACTCCAGTAGTAACAGGAGAAGGGTGAGAATAGTTTTATAGACGCCAAAGTCAGAGTGGAGGTTGACATATGTATGCGCATCACATGTAAAGTCATGGTTGATAAGGCCATGGATGTGGAAGACAGAAGAAGACATAGAGGAAAGTCAGCAATGATGCTAAAATGCTTTGGCTTTACATTTTGTTTTCCTTTGTAGTTGCTTGTTCTAAGAAACTGGGACATTGGCATTGCCATTTGCTGGGATGAGAAAAGGATTCAATAATTTATTTTTATATATAATCAGTTTACACATACACATTAAGAGTTTTTTAAATGAATAGTAATATACTAAAACAATGTCTTAGATGGTATTTGAAGTGTACTTTAAAATGTTTAATTAATGCATGTAAATACAGTTTCAAATTTTAGAGTATAATTTATGCAGATATAATACTTTATTCAGTGTTTTAACCATTTATAAAGGAGTCACTTTTTGTTTTCAGTATTTTTCTTATTAAAAGTATTTTAAGTTAAAATATAAGTATATAACTTTTCTTCTTTTCTTTCTTGCTGTACCCTCTCTATCATGTTCTCGCTTTGGACTTGCTCCTTGTTCTTCACTCCCTGTCAAATTGATGGCCATATTTTTTTGATTATACACACACACACACACACACACACACACACATGCACACACACATGCACACACACACACGTACCATATCAATTTAGGTGACTTGGGTATATGTGCATTCTGGCTAACAATTCAGTTCCACTTTGATTTGGATAACCATTAGAAGTTTATCCCTGGGAGCATATAATTATCTCTCTATTAGTATCCTTAGTTGCCTGTAAATCTGTGTCTAGGGGAGGGACTGCATGATATTTCCCCCATCCATATTAGCATGTACACTGATAATGTCTTCGTTTAGGTCTTATTAAGGTAGCCATATTGTTGAGGTGTTTGAGGGCTTCCCTGACACTTCTATTACATATAATCTCATCCAGACTTCGGGTTCTATGGTTTCTAGAATCTTTCCACTCTCTTGTCTACAATGTTCTCTAAGCCTTAGAAGCAAAAGGATTATTGTTGATGTACTGGCTTCCCCATAACCCATTGATCTCTGTATATTGCTGAGATGGGATTTTTCCATAATGGCCTCCATTTGCTGTAAAGATGTTTCTTTAATGAGATGCTTTATCTACAGGCATATGGAAAAGTTTTAGAATGTAGTTAGGAATTAAACTGGCCTAGTGGTGATGGTAGTGAGGTCTCTTCTCAGATCCATGACCTTAGTAGCCCCTAGTCGTTGGTGCTGTTTCCAATATCAGACATGATTTTCCTCTTGTTGGGAGTACCTTAGGTCCAATTAGACAGTTGCTGGCTACTACCAAGATATTAGTGCCACCACTGCACCATTAGGGGTAACTTACTATATAGTTCATAGGCATCACATCTAGATATGGCTATTAATTACCTCCATACCTTATCAGCTTATATAATGGTTTTTGGTAGTATGAAATTATATCACAGGAAGGAAGCTTGCTGTTGATCCAGCTTGAATCATCTGAGTCCTGTGCCTGAAGTGTATGATATCTGAACATACACCTTCTACCTATGAGAGTCAACCAAGGGAAACAGAATTAGTGTATATTATTTTGAAGTCACTTGGACTAGCCTGGCTAACAACTATAATGGAGGCTTTCTCATGCTTGGCTTTTACTAGGTAGGCTATGGCTCTTGTGGGAGTCATTGCTAGCCTAAGTGGTATAACTTCACTTGAGACATATGTGTATATAGATATACTTACTTATGTATTATGTATTTTTTTGGTAAATATAAAATAATACAATCCTTTGAGACTTTAACAAATCCTTATTTGTACCTCTCATTACAGTGTTGGATATAGCATCTGTGCTCACATATTTTGAACACTTAGAATCTGCATTTGAAGTATGAATCCATATATCCCGAAATTTCAGGCCCATGTTTCATTCATTTGCATAAACATTACAAGGTTATATTCCAAAAAAATGTCACTGCCAATTTATACTTTAAGGGAGAATGTGAGCCATCCTATTTTCTCTTATATTTTTATCAAGATGAAGTCACTTCCCTTTATATGAACACTGTAACTGATTCTAACTTATATAGACATATGACACGAGGCTGGGGAGACAAACTAATAATGTCAAGAGATCTTTTACATTTCCCAGAATGTAGATACAACTACAGATAAAACAATAGGGGAAGATAAATGAGAAACTGAAATGCAAGTTTGCTAGCCATTGGCTATATTATTAGCCAATATTAGCCATCTATTTAACTGTGCTATTCATCATAATTTTATCTGTATGTGAGTTTAGATAGAGTAACTCAATGTAGCATTAGAATTCTAACAAAGGAGTGAAAAAAAATCCTCCGATGACTCAAGGAAATTTTGCAAAAACTGATATCCAAAACCAATGAATCAAAAATTCCAGGCTGTTACAAAATTGTTAATGAAGCATCTTTTGAGGTGATTCTAAATGGAAAATTTCCTCATTTCTTTAAAAGATAAGTTACTGACATGATTTTCAAGTTGAACATATCTGTAATAAATCTATTCAATGGAAGTCAATAGAGGTTTGGGAAATCAGTAATGAATACTTAGAGCAAGAGGAAAATTCTCTTTCTTTTGATGGCTACTGCCTAGACCTAGTAAAATTCACTTTTAACCTTATGTCACTACCCAAAAGAAATACACTGCTATTAAAATTAATTATTCATACATATATTTATGGATAGCCAATAAATTTATTTTCCTCTACCAGGTAACAAGTAGGACTGAAGGCTTAACAAAATATTGCCATTGATATCAAGAACCCTACATTTAATTGAAAGAGCATTAAAGTTAATTAGAGGAGAAACTGAGAGCCTATCAACCTTCAGTTCCTGAGTGCATTGAGAATGCATTGTTCTCCATGGGCACTGAGCTGTCATCACTGTGTTTCTTTGCGTCATCTATAATTGTCAAATTTGAATAAGATTCTGTGGGGAAAGCGAGGTAAACTTTGAAAATCTTGTCCACCTCCTTGATCTCATCTGCATGTTCTTATCAATGCTTATAGTTGGGACCATCAGAAGGGTTTTGGAAAGGTAAATGTGGACTGTCTTACAGGAAAACCTGACAATACTATAATACATTTTTTTGAGCCTAGGGAAAATATAAATAGGAAAGGTAAGAATGGGAAAGTTAAGCCAGTTTTGGAAAATTGATGGGGTTTGAATTGGATTCTGTAAGATACAAAGGAATTGGAGAGGCAAAAAGACATCAAAGATAGGCAGGATGGGATACAAACTGCTTTGTTCCCATATTCCCTTCCTAACACAATAACAGATATAGAATGCTCTATATTGGTCTCAGAAATATTTGCATCTTAGTCTTTGAAGAATCTCAATTAAACAAACACCAAGAGCTGAAATATGAATGTGATAAACACTCGTATGATAGACACAATCAACATGAAAGTATGGCATCATGGGACAGTCTGCTGTCAGGTCTACATATGGGAGTGCAAAATCTCTTAAGAACTTCGAAACTGAATCAACTTGCCAGTGTGTTATTTCTAAATTATTCTCAGTAACAAGCAGTTTGTCTATAAAATAGAAACATTACCCAAGTATAATTCTCGATTCTTCAATGGATTCCTACCTCCAGACTCTCTCATTTTAATTTAGAAGATGCAACTAAAGCACTGGGTTTTTCATTGAGACACGTATAAATGCTGTGTCTTAAGTAACCTAATGCATGTGCTTATTAAAACACAAACAAACAACTGCTGAACAAAGATCAATTGTGTGTCATGTGGTGTTTTGTACACGGAAAGCTAAAGCTAATTCTACTTGCAGCTTGAAAACTGTATAATAAAATTGATATTCTGCCCAGTCAATTTAAAGTTAAATCTTAAAGGAATGGTGCATCAATCCACAAAACATATATTATTTGCACATCAGTCAAGAGATCAATGAATTTTTAATTTTAATAATTAATGAATTTAATGTTGCCTTTTTTTTTTTTTAAATTTCTTTCACCCAAACCACTGAAGAACACACTATTAAGCAAGAAGGCAACTTTGAATTCTAATTCATTTTAGGACATTTTTTATATCCTTCTAAGTCATTATTGGATTATATCAGTTATTCTGGAACTATCAATTTTAGAAGAGACGCATTACTTAAATTCAGAGTTTTCTTGACCATGCTTAGCTTGTGGAATAGGAAGCGCAATTCTAAACTGTTAGAGATCAGTAAAATACAAATAGTTATTTTTCCTTGAATGTGTATTCAAATTGCTAATAGAGAATGATCAATTAATTTGCACATTGTTCAAAGAGCAGAGTCATTTCTTTCACCCAGCATATTTAGAAGAATTATATCCTGCAGAAAGGCAAAGACAATAAAGCTAGAAAGAGGGGGGAAGGGGCCTTGATGTCGGAGAATGGGAAGGGAGGCCTGCTCATTCTCATGGACATTTGTGTCTATGCAGATAAGATTTATAGGCTGAAGACTGCTCCATATGTCTTCTCACTCTCCATTAGTACAGACTTACAATTGTAGACAAGGCACAAAGTAAATACCATACTTTTTGTTGTCCTTATGCTAGACTGGAGTTTCTGGTGTGCTTTATTGGAGACTTAATCCTGGCACCGAATTTTAATAGCTAGACAGTTGTATTGGACCCTAAGAGGAATCTTAGGACCAACAGCTCCAAGACTGGGTTCTCGTTGCCATTGTCTTGCTGTGACCTTGCTGATGACATGATATATTAGGCATGCTGCAAAAGGAACCATGATATTGACATATGGGAGGAATATTCTCATGGGCTGTCTGTCTCAGTGCAGATTATTTACCCTTAAAGCAAAACACACATGGTCCTGGCCTTTGCCTGTTAAGCATTTACTGAATCTGGATGACAAAGGTTACACCCTGTGGGAATAAATTTCTAAACTATGTAGCATGACTCTATATAGGAAACAGATGAAATATTTTATGAGGCCTTAAGTATAGATTTCACAGAGTTGTATCTACTTATTAATATATAATAATCCAGGAATACAGAATTAAACTTTTAAAATACTGTAGAATAGCACTTTTAGCTTTGTTTGGAATTAACTTGTCTTTTGTATTTTGGTTTAATATCTATTTACCCCTTATTTGGTATATTTGTATATGTATGTAAGTGGGCACACACCTGTTAAGGGCCATGTGTGAAGATCAGCGGACAACTCATTGGAGTTGATTTTCCTTCTACCACGTAGGGATCCATGGGTCAAACTCGGGTCATCAGCCTTGGAAGCAAATGACCGTACCTTCTGACTCTCATATTGTTTTACCAAAAATGTCACTGACTGTAATGGCAACTAAGGATGAATCAAGATACCATTAAGGATCTGAGTTCACAATTTCCACTTTCGAAAATATTTTCTGACAATGGGGAGCTTCCCATAATAATGGACAATGTATTGCAATAACGGGAACAGAGACAGAACCTTAGTAATGGCTATCACAAACAAGGGACATCTCAGCACCTAGGAAATGGCAAAATAAGATTCTTTAAAACATTTCTAGCAGTCTCTAGAAGGATAGCATTGGTAAATTGGAAGGAAAGGGATCTTTTAGCTAAGAAAACACAAGGAGAAGAATAGATGTGTGAAATTGTGCAATTGAGTTCTACCTTAAAAATAATTCCCAGGTTTTATTTTTGAAAAAAAAAAAAAAAAAACAAAACAACCCACAACTATATATTTGAGCTTGTACACATTTTTTAATAAATAATTTTGAAGAAGACAGCTTTATTTCTATGAATTAAATATGAGAACCAACATCTGTTTTATCATCAGACTGAATCACAACCTGTTAAGTGCAGGGATTTAATGGCGTTAATAAAGGACTAGTCATTGGTAGACTGGAATTCATTGAATATGATAAGGAAGTATATTTCTTTGTTTGTAAACAGATGAATTTATTCTCTGAAAACTGAAGTTCTGTACTAGGTAGTTCCTAAGTATGTTCTGAAGATTCATTTAAAAAGACATCATGTTTTTGGAGCGGGGGAGGGATTTGGTCATATACGTCATTTAATCCTTCTCTGAAGAGGATGGGGAATAAATTACAGAGAGCAGTGCTATCAGGTAGCAGGTGGAGCCTATACTAACTTCTAGGATGCTGAGTTGCTGTAAGAAGTCTTAGTAACTTGAAGAAGAAATTTCATTGTAATGAAACAATGAAGTCTTAATGTACTTCATGCTGAGTAGTTTTGTTTTTTTGTTTTGTTTTACAGTGTTGAAAAATGGACAGTGAATATCTAGATATAAAAATTTAAATAATGTAACAATACACATTTGAGTATAACTGCTTTTTAAATCTGAACATGAATCTCTCTCAAATCTTGCTCTCTTTTTCCTTATGCTGCTGTCTTGATTTTACCTACATTGTTTTCATCAGCGCATAGAGAAGCTGGAACAACTTGGGAAACTGAATTTAAGGACATAATAGTGGGTCCAAAAAAATTGAAATTAACAAAAAAAAAATCTGCCAAAAATGGATGAATCTCATTTGGAGAAATCATAATACACAGATTAAGATCCTTCTATCTAAATTAAGCACTCCCAAATAGTAAGGTAAATTGGCTTTTATTTACAAAGTTGAAATAATTTATATTAATTGACAAATAAGAATAGATTCCCACTAAATCTTCAAGAATCCATTTGGTAACATGTTGAGGGCATCTGGCTTTTGTGATTATCTGGCACTCCTGTAGTGTAAGAAGGTCCATAATAAAGACATTGGCTAGATTGAAGCAGAAGGGCAGTTTAAAGGGAAGACTTCAGAACGACAAGGTGATTTGAACTCTTAATTAGCAGATGGGTCCTTTTGAAAAGAAGCCTGAGGCACCACTGTTCCGTTCTTGAACTGAAGAGATTTCTTCCAGGATAATCTATAACTGTTGGGACTTAGAAAGCTGCCTGGATAAACTGAAGGTTATTAGCACCTATGGCAAAGAAAAGATAGTAGCTTACCCTAGTCTCTTTTATTCTTTCTCATTTATTTTCTTTTTGTAAGCAGGCACTGTGCCAATGTAGCAGATGGTCAGAGGTACGTACTGACGATTGTGTGTAATGCAGGGATGTAGGATGACTTCCAGGAGTATAGTAAGAAACAGCTTCCTCGTGACTGGGAACACACACACACACACACACACACACACACACACACACACCATTTTAAGATCATAGACATAGCCATTCTAGCACCTGAGAATGCGTTGGAGAATTGAGATCAATACTCCATATAAGACAGAGATCTAATGACATTCATGAGTTAAAAGACAAATTTGGTGGTTCAAGCCATATTTGGGATGAATGTAGCAACAAATGAGTTCTGCCAAATCCCTTGGGTGGACAGTGCAAACTCTATTAGTAATTCATGGTTTAATGCTGGTGCTATTATGTGAGTCACTGTAAACAAAAATGTACCTTTATAGAAGCAGTCCTGGATAATGATATCTAAAGAACTTGCTGAATAAAATGATGATTCTTCTGGAATGTATAAATAATAAATCTACCACATGCCTAGAAGTTGCCTCTGAGTTCCTCACTCTTCCTGCCTGGAGCCTCACATTATCCCACATCCTTCTGATTAAGGGTCTTAGTCTGAGCTATGCTTGGGATTTAACTACTTTTCTGCTAATCTGAAAACCACAGGATTCAAAAAGGTGAGAAGCAGCTTTCCTATGTGTGCCTTTGGCAGTTCCACATCCATGAGCAACACAACATGAATGGCAAATGTCTCCACAATGTTGTATAGACAGCAGAAATATCAAAGATATTTGTAGAATACAAACTAGTACTGTTTCCTGTTAAAATTTATTTACTTTCATCTCAACAGTTTGGGGACATGCAGAGAGTTACGTTCAGGTTTAAGTTTTAAAGTATGATTAGACAAAAATGTCAATAATGCAAATGAGTTTTGTAGAACAAGTTTCATGTGAACCAATATATTGCTCTGCTCTCAGAGACTGGGTTTAATTGAAGCTGATCTCATTATACTCTAGGGGATGTAGTCAGAGCTTTGACCTGCCTTACTTCAGCACCATTATTGAATTGTGTTCTCAGTATTAATGGTGGTCATGAGTTGCATGCATGCACATGGATATGTTTTTATTGTACATGTTCACAGAAATGAATATAAATATACATTTCAACATTTATTGGAAACACACAGAATAATGCTTTTCATTTAAATATTATCGAATGATAATTAAAAATTGAACCATTTTCAAATGCAAGAACCATACTGTTTTATACCACATGTAATGTTTTACTCTTTTAATTATTTTTAAAACTATTTTTCAGCCTGGAGGTTATGCTTTGACTACAACGCTGAACACTCACAATGTGATTCTTGATTACATGATGTAAACAGAGCTCAAGATGTCAGCACAAAGCACGGGAATCCAAGATTTTCAGTCATCAGAGTGATACCAAACTTAGCCAACACCATTGATTTCAGTCAGAAGACATCTGGGTGAGGCAGATATGCCATTCAGCCCTTCTACAAAGTAATCACTAAATATTCTAAATAGTCTCTTTGACAATTTTCATGAACGAGATTTATTTGTATCACTTTTAAGATTAAAAAGTTATTAAATATGCACTAATTACATAAGTTTGTTTCAGTGATTGGTTGACAAGATTTGTCAAGGTAACTAGCAAATTACCTTTGCTCCAGCTTAATGGAGTCCTTATTACCCTTAGAATTTATTACTGAACAAAACCACTGAACAGAAGTATACATCTAAAGAGAGTATCACATAAAAGTTATTTGTGCTGTTTTACTCTTGATAAACTAATAAAAGCTATTCATTATTTATGATAAGTATTATTTTCAGGTTTTCCTTCATACAACATTTAATTATTCTTCTAATTAATAAAGTTAACTATATCTGAATAAGAAGATTCTTGAATGAATAAATAATAAATCTACCACATGCCTAGAGATTGTCTCTGAGTTCCTCACTCTCTCTGCCTGGAGCCTCACATTATCATGCACCCTTCCAATTCTGCCTCTTCAGAGTAGAGTTAACTACATTTGTACATAAAATTAATTGCTATAAAGTCTTAATGGAATTGGGATAAAATTCTCACGTGTATTTAATGATAGAACAATAGGTAAACTTAAAGCAAAATTATCAAAATTTGTCCTACCATAAATTTAAAACCAGGGGATGCTGAAAAACTTCTGTCAAACTATTTGTTTTGTAGGGAAGCCATCCGAAAAGACTGTGTTCAATTTAACAAATACACCTAGTTGTTGTGGTATATAGATTCCACGTACTCATTTATTAGACTTCCCCGTTTTATGTTTCCGTACTTCAATATACAGTTTAGTTGAACACTTGAAGATGAAAGGAAAATAAGACTGATGAAGAGAGTGTGAACTAATACTTAGAAACAGGAGTGACCTACTGGTTCTTTCATAAATGGATCTAAGACCCCGGTGTTAGGTCAAATTTTGCATTATTGACCCAGGCCCAGTGACTACTAAGAGATAGGGTTCATGCATACTTGGAAATCAAGCACATTATCTCTATTTGAAGGCAATAATTACTGTGATAAAGGAAGGGTGACCTTAGTTTGAACAAGTCGAGGCTTTTTGTTAAGTAAGCAGTTTACAACAGCAAACAGCTTTACAATTGTCATACCCGGCAAAATAGTGAATTGAGATTATTATTTCTCTGAAAGTATAAAACATCTAGGGTTATTCTGTATAAGTTCTAGTATTTTAATCAAAACAAAAGTCTTCTACAAAAATATGAACAAGAAGAATAAAGAGAGATGGACACACAGAGACATAAAATTTGCATACATACCTGAAAGTCTTATCATTACAATTAGCACTGAGAGTCAGACTTCCTTTTGTTGTTAAAGTAAATCATTTATTGGATTTTATCTAAGGCATTCTAGATTAGATTAATAAAATTAAAATGAAAGTCATGGATAAAAATCATTTTACGTTGGAACCATTACAATTTGTCACAGACTCATAATGGCTGGACAGGTAAGGTGACCAACAAGAAGAGATTGAAGGCTTAATGCTTCTCAAAAGAAGTACCACCTACTTTGCTACCACATTTGAAACATTTAGGGAAGATCTGAAAACAAAAATTTCTATTTCTGCTTGCTGTTCCTTGGATTCTGATGCACTGGTGAGGAACAGTTCTTGGGTTTGAAACTATGTCAAGAATCAATCATTTGTATAGAAGAGTGACAGGGAAACCAATTGAAGAGGAGGCCGAAGGAACATGGGAGCCAGAGGAGATAGAAGACATCAGGAAAATAAGACCCTCTAAATCAACTGCGCAAAGCTCATAGGGACTCACAGAGACTGAAGCAAAGAGCACAGGGGCTGTGCAGATCTGCATTAGATCCTCTGTGTGTATATATAGCTTTGGCTTAGTATTTTTCTGGGACTTGATAGTGTGTGAATAAGTGGGTCTCTGATTCTTATGACTTCTCTTGAAACTCTTGTTCTTCTGTTGGTTTGCCTTATTCAACTTCAAGGTGATGATTATTGTTTTATCTTTCTATATTTTATTGTGTTTTATTTTGGTGTTATCTTTTAGTAGCCTGTTCTTTTCTAATGAGAGACAGAAAGAGAGTGGATCCAGAAGGGAGAGGAGGTAAAGAGGAACTGGGAAGAGTAGAGGGAGGGGGAACTGTAATCAGGATATAGTGTATGAGAAAAGAATCTCTTTTTAATTAAACAGGTGAAGAGTTAAAAAAGAAAGAAGAGTGAAAGGCATGTAGAATAACTTCACATTTTTGTGTAAAATTGGGTTACTTCCTGAAATACATGATGATGTGAAATGTCTGACACTTCATTTTGCCAAATTGTTATTTTGTATATCAATATAAGTCCAATATTCAGTGGATACTAGAATAAAACATATCCATACTCATGGTACTTTATAGATTGTCTTTGTTCTTTGACAAAAGAGTAACTTTTGGTCAGTTTTTTTTTATGGATGTATGTTAAGTTATTATTAATAAGTACTTAGGATGCACCTGTCAGATTGTTCTTCAGCTCTCTACATATTTTTTTTTAATTCTTTGTCCAGCTATATATGCTTTGTTATTATACAATTATTAATATTAAGCTGAACATAGAGATTTCTAAACTCAACATAACATTATTAGATTATTCTAATTAGTGTAGGACACAGTCTATGTTTCTAGATGGGATGGCTGACAGAAATAGCCATGCCCTTTCCTTTATATGGAAAACTGAACATAGTGCTATCAGTGGAAAAAAGACTACTGGTATAAAAACTGACACATGAATTAAAAAACTGAACTCCAGTACACAGTGGAATATGCTCTATGAAAATTTGCTTCTAACAGGAAAAGATGAGATTTTTTTTTAAATTTTTAAATTTTATTATTATTATTTTTTTTTTTTGTGATGACCTGGAAAACTGATTTACATGAGGAAAACCCAAATGGTTTCCATTA
The DNA here is from genome assembly GCA_021653895.1 of Mastomys natalensis. Lineage (NCBI taxonomy): Eukaryota > Metazoa > Chordata > Mammalia > Rodentia > Muridae > Mastomys > Mastomys natalensis. Next base: position 517,235 of record JAJTUV010000523.1, on the reverse strand, counting down.
TGGCCTTATGATGCATTAAATCCAGATATGTGCATGGTAAGATGATCAAATCCAAGCAAAGTGCAAGAGAGTAATCAGAACAAGATCATAAGCAAAGTATAAATACATGACTTGCCTGAGAGGACAGATCTCTTTTCCACGTGACGGAGAAAAATAACAGAGAAAAGATATGTATCATAGTCAAAACTAACAAAGAATTTTCTGAAACACTACAGGAAAGAAAAGTGACTTCTAGAGGATGAGGAAGGAGACACAGAAGCAGCAGTTTACAGAAAGGGAATCCCAAATGATTACTCTATCCTAAGTAGCGCTGCAAGTTGTTAATGACAGGAAATATAAAAGTTAAGAGATTCAGTGTCTGTCAGGCTGACAAGTTAAGACCTACTGGTGAGAGTGTAGAGTGTTTTAATCTTTCTTAGGGGAAGATGGTAATATGGGATGTGGATGTGTAGTTGACCTCTAGTGAATAAAGGAAATGTTGTCAGACCTGATTTGCATCACCATTTTCTTCCTTTTGGTTGTGAGCCTACCCTTTAATGACTGAACCATCTCTCCAGCCCCTGATTTGGGCTTCATATGTACATTCTATCTCATGAGCTCCACGCCTGTGGTGAAAACTAAGAGGGGAAGGAAGCAGGCTCTTTAAATTTAATATGGATACTGTTGAGAACTTCTTATAGGAATGTATGGTTTCCTCCAACTCTCAAACAGACATTGTGGGAGAAAGATGAAATTGCATTTAAAGTCTCCATGTGGGGTATTCTTCTTTTTTTTTTCCCCAAGACAGGGTTTCTCTGTGTAGCCCTGGCTGTCCTGGAACTCACTCTGTAGCCTAGGCTGGCCTTGAACTCAGAAATTCGCCTCCCTCTGCCTCCCAAGTGCTGGGATTAAAGGCGTGCGCCACCACCGCCCAGCACTGTGGGGTATTCATAATGCAAAGTATACACCACAGACCACACACCCAGAGACTGATAGATGTCAGACATGTTTAGCCCAGTGTTAGCCGTGGCCCCGCGTTGTTTTTATGGAGCTCCTGCTGACATAAGGCTGATAAGCAGTCTGTTTGTAGTCATGATTGTCCCTGCCAGCTGCTGGTGCTCTCTTCTTCCTACTTATTTCCCATCTGTTAAATTGGAAGTGATGCAATGTAGGTATGAAAATCTCTTGGTCCACTTCTCAACCTTCAGCAGTGTAGTAAGATAAGAAAATTATTTTCTAAATAGCTGGACAACTTGCTTAACACTAAAGCATCCACATAAGATCGGGTTATGGAATAACTGAATACATATGCAAACAAGAAAGCATAAGACTGATGAAGGTTAGTTAATTATTTTCCTATTTGTTAGATAAGTGCATAAATTATTAGCACCAAAATAAAATAAATATTATGGTAAGAGAATATCCAATAACAATGTCACAGTTAAGAATATACTATCTTCAAATATCCTCCCTTAGTTAGACCTAGTATCTCTTCCTACTCATTGAGTTCGCTTTTCTGAATATGTCTCAATTAACAATAACTTGAAGCCAACACAAATCATATTATATGTATGTTAAAATTGCAAGCGGTAGAATATGTGTATGATTTTGTCAAAAAGAACTTATATATGAAATTTCTGTCTGAAAGGCTTATATCACATATGGAGTAATAACAATAGGTGTTCTGTTAAAGAATAAATGCTCTATGTAGCATAGAAGCCAGCAGAGTAAGGAATTATTAAAAATTGTTTGATAGTTATGAATCAGTAAAACACTAAATAATATATCTTTATCACTCCAAGAGATTTTAAACATTAGTTTTTACCTTTCAGTTGTAGTAGGCTATATGTGTGGAGTACAAGGGGTAGGCAACCTATCCCTGTAAATGCTCCTACAGTTCCTTACTGTGAGGCAGAAAGCCTCCTGGACATCAAGAATGTACCATATTACTTTTATTTTACATTCTGTTTAACTAACCACTGACATATTGCTGCAATTTTTGTCTGTCTTTTAATTGATTGACTCTCACAGTTGCCTGTAAAACAAATTTAAGTGAATATAATTTAAGTGTCGGAGAATTATTGATTTTGGTCAATTATTGTTTTTACTTCTTTTCATACATTTATGAAAGCACTCCGGAACACAACTGATTAAGTATCCAACTTGTGTGAGCTACCAGAGGCAGTGAGATAGTAACATCACTCACAGAAGAACCGCTCTTCTATTACTTCATTGAAGTTGTATCTCAGCCTTTCACTCGGTCACCTGTCTAGTTGTTAGCAGATATCATGACAAAGCCTTAAAGCCCGTCAAACTATTTTGACAAAGTTAACACATTTATACTAATATTTCTATCCAAATCAATTTTAGGAAACATATTACATTTATGTAATAAAATGGCAACAACAAGATTTGTTGATGAGGTTCTTTTTATTTCATTTATAGTTGAAGCCATTATCTAATTATTGAGTATAATTCTGAACTTCTATTTGCAAGGCTTTTGCCATTTGTGGAAATATAAGCTAGAAGTAGACACAGGAGAAAACACAAAGAAGCCCCCTGTACATTAGAGGCTGGGGAGAGTGAGGTGCCCTGTATCTGGTTATTTCAGAGTAAGACAGTGATCAGTAAGGGCATAGTCTCACAGATTATGTTCAGGACATGTAAATTAATGAGTGTCTTTGACTGTTCCCTATTCTCAAAATGCTAATTAAGCTTTGTGAATTCTTTGTGAAAGGATTTTGTGGGTTTCTATTAGTTCTTTCAATATTGAAAAGTAATAAAGAATACGGCTTATTTACTTATAAAATTACAATACATGACATATTCTCAAGCACAGTTTGCATGACATAGAATTTGAAGCACTTCCCTATATTCCTGAATCTAAGGCATATCAGAGCACACTTTTTTTTTCTTTCCAAGGAAAGAGTTACAAGACATGGCTTCTATAAAGACCTTTTTAAAAATGCCACAAGGCCATGTCTGACCTGAATGCACATTAAAATCACAATACCTCAAAAGTCTATTTACTAAGATTTAGATTTGAGTCAAATACTCTTTTTGTTTTTCTTTTGATTTTATTTTAATAGAGCTGAGTCAATTTTGAATACTTGTTCTATTCAGTGCTATGTCAATTTTTAAATGAGGGTGCTAATAAGACACCCAGCATGTTAAGTCTTCTGTGTTGCCTAATGGTAGCTGTTGGCAGTGTGGTTGTTTCTGTTAATTTCCTGTAATTTTCATTTATGAAACATTTCACATTCAAAGAAAATTAAACACATGCAACAGGCATTTAGTTTTCACCACATAAATAAAACATAATTATTTTGCCACATTTATGTTATCTCTTCTTAGTAGAAAAAATAATACAAATTCTGTTCTTGTTTTTCTATCCTTCCTTTTCCTCCTTTTCCAGAGGTGACTAGCATCCTGAGATGAAGAAGCATTATTCCTTGGGACACTTTAGATTTTACTACCTATATATGGTTGAGCTATTTCACTTATAAAATTAAAGAGGTTTAGTTAAGAAATTGATATATCATTATTAGTATGTTTTAAGATTTCTTTTTACTAGAACAAACTGAATAACTATTGAATTAAAACTCATTCCATTGCCGTGAGACTTCAATTTTTACAATTGATTTGGGGGGAAATAAAAAGCCCTTTATATAGCCGTTGTTATGAAGTGTTCCATTTTTTTTCGTGACCTTTGTTTCCCACTAGTACAATCATTTATACTGAAATTCATTAGCTAGTTCCTGAAACGGAGCACTAAAGGCTGTGTAAGTAACCACAGGTTAATTGGAGACCTCTGGTCATTTGCAAGCTTATGCATGCTGACTTTGCAATTCTTAATAATACATGAAGCTTACTACAGATAACCTCTCCACGGGTATAGAAAGCAACTAAGAATATAGGCTACTGTCTCTGGATTTGATAGTGTGTCACATGAGGAAAATTGCCTTAATTTCTCCTCTGCTAAGTTTCATTATGCACAGGATGGAGATAATACAACCCAATTTGCCAAGCTGTTGTGAAGATAACATGAGATAATGTCATTTTTCCTTGCCAACGAGTAAAAAGTTACCACAGTATGTACAAATTGGGAACATTTTAGACTTTCAAAACTATTAAAAAAATTAGCTATTGGTTTGTTATTCTTTGGGAATTCTCAGATTGAAAGTGTTTTCATATTGGGTCTATTATTGTTATTATTATTATTACTATTATTAGTTTAGATTGTCCTGAGGCTCACAATTGTTTTCTAGGCTGGACTCAAACTTTTGATCCTCAACACTAGGGTTCTGGTATTAAAGGTATGTAACTCATGCTTAGTTTAATATTTTGATAATTTATTATAAGAATATTAATCATTTTAGTGATTATAATTTAATGATTAATGATTTTTAAACCAAAAACAATGAAATATACATATTAGTGGAATTTTATATGATTTTTGATACATGAGGACACTGTTAAAAATCATATCAAATAGATACTACCTCAGTTATCATACCTCTATGTTGAAAACATTCAGAATCCTGTCTTCTAGAGTTGTGGAATGTACAATTCACAACTTGTTTGTATATCCACTTTTAATAAAAAATATCTAGAATAATTTCTGGATTCTTCAACTCACTTATTTATGATAGATTACAGAAGAGAGACCCTTGGTGCAATTGATGCTGTTTGCAGGCTGTTATTCTTTTAGCAGGGAATCTAAGATTTGTTATCTTATCTGTTAGATTTGCAATGAGTGAAATAGCAATGCAATCAATAATGAGGACACTGGTAGTGACACAGTTCTTATATGTGTCACCTGTTGTCACCTGCACTGAAGAGACAATTGAGCAAGGCTTTAGCTAATTTTCTTGCTCATATAAGCCTATGAAATGGTATAAAGGATGTGTATGTTGAATTTCTTGCTTCTGGTGCTTATGAATTATTTACAGAAATGATTCATCTAAATTTCTTGAATTAAAGACAGAAAGAATCTTTGTATGTGTTGTAGCTATATGGCTGTGGTAGTTGAAAGTATGTCTCAACATGTAAGACAATATGAAATTAGTAGGTTTGCTCATCACAACTGCAGAAAGTATGAGCACTGGAAACTGAAACAGAGGTGCACGTATGTGTTCAGATAGATTTGAGCACCAATTCTCCACAAACTCAAGCATTCCACTATTCTCTCACCAAAAGGAATGGCCATTTATTCCTTGGTAGCAACTTGGTTTTGCCTTGCTGAGAAATCTAAGTTTAGTGAATGCATTCAAGAAGACTCATTCACTTTATACCAGGTTTTAATTCTTTGTTTCTTCTTTGGTGAAGAACAGACTCAGTTTCCAATAAAGAGATACAAATTCTAGAGGAAAAGAAACACTCCAGTTTAATAAATTATATTAGCAGAAACCTATATATTAGAGAGTATCAATGGGATAGACATTCTAAATATCCAAGCAGCAATCTCCTAAGTTTATAGCATGCAGAACAGAGTTTGATTCAAGGGTTAGTTTGAGCAGCTGGAAATGGTTCTGACTGTGTACTTGCTATCAACTGAAAGTAAGACCCAAATGATGTTTTTAGTAAATAAAGTTTAGATGCCAGAAATTCTTTGGCAGCAAAAGGGAGAAGAATTCATGTGGTATCAGGCACTTGACATGTGGCAAGTCCAAAATAAGATGTTTTGAAGTGTAAAATTGTGCAAAAAGGAAGAGTGAAGCATCTCAACTCCATCTCTTTTTTATTGGTTCCATGTTGAAAGGATGACATCTTGGCCATATAAGTTAAACAAAATGTAAGTTTTGAAAGCTGTTTTTACTTGTTTCTTTTTACTTTGTTTTAAAATATGGATGCTAGACAATTTAAAGTTGTACATGTGGCTTACAGCTGGCCTTACATTTCTACCGGTCAGTGTTGATGTAGACAGATAGAAATGTTTGAACGAATTGATCATTTGTGACATAGTTACTACATATTCTCCAACTCTCTATTCTCAACTTTCTGAGGGAGGACTCAGAAAGCATTGCCTTTAGTAGACAGTTGGAAACAATGGACTTCCTGGCAAAATGCTGCTTATATTCATGGAAAGTATTATAGATTTTCATATTTCAAGGCTACACTGAGGGAGTCCTCAGCCCTGAAATCAGCCATGGTTTCAGTGTGTGTAGTCATGGCCAAATGGTAGCAGTTAAGTTACTTTTAAGATGAGAATTGTCTTTTTATCTGTCAGGAGAATTTCAAGAACACTTTGGTATGGTTGAATGCTCATGTTTCCCTACAATTGAAATAGCTGGGGTTTATAATGATCTAATTACATTTCAAGTGAAAATTCTTCTGGAGCCTGCTGCATAAATATCTGATGTGAATTGTGTACTGAAAAGTAATAGTCCTTCCACAAATTTCTGGACTATGAGTTCCCACTGACGACCTAGCCTGAAGGAGCCTGGTAATAAAGACCAGGTTTGGTGGTTTGAATAAAACTGAAGAAGGTTATCATATTTTTTTTTTTGAACTTTTCACTGGTACCTAATTTTTCTGATATAGTAAGACAGATATACCATATAGATTGTTAATACCTTGAGATCTAGATCACTACTGGCATCTACTTGAAGAAGTTTAATTTTATGTCCACCTGCTAGTGTCCCTGAAAATCTCTATTATGACTATTTTTCTAACTGTTGAAGATATTGCTGAATCAGCAATCACTACAGCACATGGTCCTTGATGCAAATTTTCATAGTATGCAGTCATTAGAATAGCCTCTCTCTCTACATATCATATAAAACAAAGTAAATGAAATACCATATCTCTGTGAAAATATAAGCCAACACGTCAGCATCAAATAGTAATTCTATTTTAGCTCCACTGAATTTTGTTCTACTTGAAAAGAGAGGACTATGACTGTTGCTCCTAAAACTTTCAGAGATTTCATTGCAAAAACACTCAAGTTAAGTTCTGTTTGCTATAAATCCCAAGTCCTGATCATCCTGAGATTCCAGGTATCACCAACCAGAACCACTATTTTGGTTTGTCCACGTTCTTATATCTTGGTCAGCAGGAATCAACAGTTACTTTACTTACATTGTGAAGGCACAAGAATATCAGAAAGGGAGAAGCAAACCTCACAAAATTTTAGATTACTGTCTACTGTCTGTGAATTTAGTGGAGCACAGGTTATTTTCCACACAATTTAAGACAAGTGGTTCCTTCTTGACTTTCATTTCCCAGTAAATAGGTCTGTTAGCTACTTTTGGATTTAGGTGGATGTATACAATATAAGGGATGAGTTGTTTATTTTAATGAACTGAATCATAAGACTTTCATTTTTGCATGTGACCCAAGCAAAAGAAGGCTGTCTTATAGATCCAACTTGTATAACAAAGCAGTTCTGCTCTTGGGTTGACTTGCTTTAGGAGATCTAATTTTTTTAATATGGGATATAGCCTTTCTGTCAATTTGTGTTCAAGTCACAGAAAATATCCGTAATTCATACAAAAAGTAAGATCATGTCTTTGCAATATAATGTCCTTTTGAAATATTGCTTCTGTCTTGTAATTTGGAAATGGGAGTGGTTGGTTCTAACCACTTATGAAGGGAAGTCCAGCAATTCTGTGGGGCTTGTCTTATTGATATCTGGCCCTTTATAACATTAGGTATGCACAGAAACTTGACAACATAAAATAGAATTACTGTAGATAAAATAGTGCTAATCCTCATCAAGTTCTGGTAATATAAAGATGTTGCATAGCTGGTCATAGATGACACTGCTCAGGTGACTAGCAACCAGAGACTAGTTAGAAAGCTCATGGACCTAGGGGAAAACCAAGTACTACTTCTCTAAAAAACAAACAAATACACACACAAACAAAAACATAGCAATACAATGACTCCTAATGACATTCTGCTATATTCATAGATCAGTGCTTTGCTCAGTCTTCATCAGAGAAACTCTTGCCACACCCCCTGCAGCAGAAAGGGACACATATACAGTCCCTGAGACAGACATTTTACAGAGAGTGAGAGACCTTAGAACACGTCACACTCAAAGTGATGTCTTCATTAAATTCCTTTCTTCAGGGCTTAGGGAAGAGGAGGCAAAAAAGCCAGAGGGGATGAAGGACACCAAGGCTCTCAAACTTAATGAGATCAAAGCACATATATACTAACAAAGACTAGGGCAGCATGCAGGGAGCCTTCATGGGTGTGCACATGTGAAGCTGGAATGTCATGGGTTCAAGAGTTGAAAGGAGAAGGAGACACATGCCCCTATCCTTAACCCAAATGCTATCTCCAATTGATACCCACTTGCAAATGAATGCTTCGTTTTCTCCAGGGAGGACTCACTGAGGAAACAAATTACTCTTAAAGACAGGCTGCATACTCAGTAGTAAATGGCCAACAGAAAATGAACTCAATGTTATCGCCAGTGGTTTCCTGGCTCATAATGTTATGTCAAGGCTTTAAAATATTTGTCTTATTTTAAATTTTTATTTTATATATATCCTACAGATCTTTTGTGTATATATTTTGGCTTCCAGTTTAGTGTTCTTATGGGATTCCTGAGTGTATAAATGAATTTACATCTGTATTTTGTGTCTTTTCTTGGGTTCTTTTCATTCTATTTGTTTTCTGTGTCCTATTCTGATATGTTAGTTTTGTTTTATCTTATTTTATTTAATTATTATCCTTTAGAAGCCTGTCTGTTTTCCAAAGAAAGATAGAAAGGGGATGGGTCAAATGAGAGGAGAGTAGGAGTGGAACTTGAAGGAATAGAACTAAAAGAAACCATAATTAAGTTACATTATGTAAGGGGAAAAATCTATTTTCAATAGAAGAAGAAGAAGAAGAAGAAGAAGAAGAAGAAGAAGAAGAAGAAGAAGAAGAAGAAGAAAAAAAGCAACAACAACAACAACAACAACAAAAACCTAACTGATTAATACTTTCCCTGGAAATATTCTAGATTGATTCCGTAAAAGTGGGTAACAAGTTGGGAAGATGCTTGCTCTATTAAATAATAGAAGTTGAAACATGTGGAAAAAGTAATTCTCAGATAGAAATATGAAATAGACCCTCAGAAATGATTTCAAACTCTGAGGGTATTAATTTTTAGATGAATTCTTCTAAATCGTCTTGTATATAATTCTGAACATAGTAATATTCTACAAATGTCATTTAATTTTTTCTTCACTGCTCACATGTATGATTGCCTTATGATAAAACCTTGCAAAGGTAGCAGAAGTACAAATCAAGTATCAGAATAAAACCATGACATTTCCTTTAAAAATCAAATGGCCACCAATAGTGTTGATTGCTTAGTCTACCTATGACAAGGATGATATTGAGTCATTAGCATTAGTATAGCAGCCCATGGTGGCTACACGAGTTGGAGAATTCTACTTAATTCTTTTACATAGGGATGTAAAAGTGATCTCTCTTCTCCACTAGAATAGACGTTTGAGTATAAGTGTTCTTAATTCAGACTGTTGTCCTTATCAAGCCCCTTGGTATATATCAGCTAATCACATATAGTACTGATTCTGCAGGAATAATTTCTTTGAGTAAAGAATTGAAGGGAAGGAGTAATGACAGGTTCAGTGACAGGAGGCGGACCAACTGAGCGTTTAGTACATTCAGTTCCATGGGCAGGAGAGTTATTTATGACTCAGATTAAGGTTCTGCCTCTCCTAAGTGGTATGTGTTCTAAGAAGACAGAAATCATTACACACATTGTTGGTTTAGCCATGGTTATTGACTAGACTGTAGTATTTCTAGGACTTTCTTCTCTAAGAGACATACTAGATTCCTATTCTCCACTATGTTGAAATTAGGAATGTCCACGTGATCATGAAGCCAATTCATGTGTAGTTGCAGTCGTAACTAGGAAAGTTAATGTCAAGATGCTAAATCTCACAGTCTGGGAAAACAGAGAGGATGTGTAACACAGTCCAGTCCATCTTGCATGAGAAGCTTATGTAAGATATGACTTGCTGTGGTGCTTCTATGGTACATTTTGGTGTTACCTGTTACTGTAAACTTGTTACCAGTTACATACCAACAGCTGGAGTACCAACCTGTACCTAATCCAGTAGTTTCTTTGTATATGTATGTGGAGAACAGGAAGCTGAAGAATTAAAGGGAATGGGAGTGGATTTGTGAGGATTAGAGAATAAATATCAAATTTCATATGATGTATTTGATGATCAAAATACATCATATGAAATTCTGAAAGAATTCATGAAAATACTTTATAAGAATTTCTTGGCCAATATAAAGTACCAGTCAAATGTCTGACTTGTATAGTGAATTCATACATGCTTGTTGCACAGCCCTCCACACACTAATTCTTTTAAGCTAAACTGAGATAGAACTGCCATTTACCAACCGTGGAATAAAAATTTATACTTAGTAAAGAAAACTTATTGTTGATTTAGCAACTTTGTAAGCATTAGAAATTAGGAAAGGCTAGCTAATTTTCTTTTGTTTTTTAAGAGAAACAAGTGAAATTTCAAAGAATATTTCTTTTCTATAAATCATAAAACTAAATAAAATAAGAAGAATAATTTCAAGAAGTCTCTATGCAGTGCTGCGATTGCACTCTGCCCAGGGACTTGGGCAAACGCTCTGATCCTGGCACTTCTAGATGAGTAAAGAGTGATTTCCAAAGCCACACTCTACAATCAATGCACAGGATGGTTCAGCTTCAGTCTTCATTTCCTCGTATAATTAATGAATAACTAAAGTTTCTTTCTGGATTTTCAGATTGGCCAATGACTTAGTTGTAGATATAACATTTCAAAGTTATTTATTTTTCAAACTTTCTTTCAAAAATTTGTTTATTTGTTTATTTTTTTTTCAGACATGGATTTTCTGTGTAGCTATGTTGTTCCTGAACTAACTCTGTAGATGAGACTGGTCTCAAACTCAAAATCCACCTGCCTCAGTCTCCCAAGTGCTGGGATTACAGACATGTGCCACCATGCCCTTTCTAAATTTCTTTTTCATGTGCCATTTCACATACAAATTCTGTATTTAGAGAATACCCCACACACTCCTTCCTCCTCTCTCCATCCCAATTCCTTCTCAAATTCATCCCTTCTTATTTATAATTATTATTGTTTTGCACACATATATACACACAGACAGACAGACAGACAGACACTTTTAAAAATACAAGCTGCTAGTTCATTCAGTGTGACTCATGTATACATTTTTGGCAACTGCTTGAATTGCCTAACTAATCAGAAGTCTTGATTTCGAGCAGACTTAGTTTCTCTGTCTCTTCCTCAGCAGTCATTACTTGCCTGTAACTTGCCTGTAATTCATCATGGAGGGTTAGAACTTTATGAGACTTCATCCATCAATATTGCTATGTCATAGTTTCTAATCTCAATTACTTGTGTGTCTTATATGAGTTTATTTAAAAATACATTCATGGTTTATCCTTTTGAAGATCGTACTTATTAACATACATTGGAATATATTTTTTAAAATTAAGAGCAATTTTTCAAAAGTTCAAAGCAAAGCAATTTCTCAAGAGCTATTATATGGGACTTTCCTCCCCAAATCAAGCTTTTACAAGTTTGTGTTTTAATTAGTTAAAGTAGTCTATGACTACTTTGTCAGTCTCTTCAGACATACCAGAAGGGAGCATCTGGTCCCATTACAGATGGTTGTGAACTACCATATGGTTTCTGGGAATTGAACTCAGAACCTCTGGAAGAGCAGTGAGTGCTCTTAATTACTGAGCAATCTCTCCAGTCCCTATCTTTTTATTTTTAAGATTTATTTTATTTGGTGTATGTGTCTGTCTGTGCACTGCATGCATCCAGAAGACAATGGAGACAAGAAGAGAGTGTTGGTGTTTCTGGAAGTGGGGTCCTAAGGAGGTTGTCAGCTATTCCATGTGTGCTCAGAGCACAGCTAAGCTGTTTCATTTCTGACTAGATGCTTATATGCAGATAGAGAAGTCTCAACCTTATTTAACCTAAAGACGCTGTGAAGTTAAATGGCATGAATTTTGGGTTGATTCACTTCTACAGTGTTAAAGGGGGCCTTTCACATTATTGGTTTTAGTAATATTGTCTTCCTGTGAGGCAGGATTATAAGGAGTAAGGAGTGTCTGCCAATAACACACTCCTAACACTGCCCTGCAGACAGAAAAACAATTACAAATGCTGGTTATTTATATCAGTGCATAAATAAAAAATTTACATAGAAAAATGGAATGTTTATTTGATTTTACCTGTGAAATTATGAAATTAAGAATGTATGGAGACAGAAACTGGGTAATGCCCTGTACTGCAAATGAGTTCAAATCCAGAAAAAACAGTAAAACAAAACAAACCAAAAAACCCAAAACAACAACAACTACAAAAACAACAAAACAAACAAACAAAACCTCAACCAATCAACAAACAACAACAACAAACAAACAAAAAAACCCCAAAAAACCAGTAAACCTGGACTTGGTAGCAGTGTCTATAATCCTAGTACTCCCACTGTGAGGTAGGAAGTGGAGACCGGAAATATCTGGAAACTTGTAGGCCAGTTATCTTGGCATACATAATAGCATATAAAACAAACAAACAAGATGGAAGGCAAAACCTACACCAGATTTGGTCCTCTTAACCTTCATATGCCCAGTGTGGTTCATGAGTACTTGCACCTATATAAACACACACGCACGCACGCTGCACGCACGCACACACACACACACACACACACAACACACAAATACTACACTCACATGCACACATACATAAATGTATCCAGGACACACACACACACATTTAGGGAGACCTAAGAATCAGCACACTCACCATATAATCTCAGTTCACAGCTGAGATTCCAGAATATGGTTTGGGGATCCCATTGTGTTTGTTCAGTCTAACATGTAATTTGATAAGGATATTATTTTTCTATATAAGGTAACATATTTTGTTTTACTTCAAAAGAAACTATAAACAAAGTTTACATGGATGTGCTACTGAGGGGTGGAAGACTTTAATCTCATTTGAAATAACTTGGGCATTTCTGGCAATACTTGGTTAGATTTTACTTTGACATGGATATAACTCTGATGATTATTTTTTGGTTTTTAAATATGCAAATTTTGTTTTTTTTCCAATCTGCTATTATTAAAGCAGTAGTATCCCCTTGTGGGGACATTATCTTTGTTTTTAATGCTGACATGGGGACAAAGAATATACATAGTATACTATATGCATAGAATTTATAGATTTTTTTTTCTTATGCAAAATGTAGTTTCATTTTTTTCCTAGTTGCTGTTTCCTAACTATGTTATGAATGCTACTAGGGAATAGTGGCTCCCACTTATTTTTTTTAATATTTACTTATAAATAAGCTTTGATTTATTTATGATTGAAATTTTCACAAAAGATGATGTAAATCTCACATGCCTATTTCAGAAATGTAAATTCTCATACATATTACAATTTTTCCTATTCTCAACAATATTGAGATTTTGTGTAACCAAGTACCAATGCACTCTTTTGAGGAATTTTGAAAAAGCCATTGATAGTTATGTTTTCAGCCTCTTTGGGTTGTGTCTGATCCCATAAAGTGCTAATTTGAAATCCTAGCTACCTTGTTCTCATGACAAAGGCTGTATGCTGTGAACTGTTAAATAACCCCTAATATTTATGCCATGCTTGGTTAAACAGGAAATGGGCTATTTCACTATAAATAATGCACAAGTCCATTTTAATAACCCACCATGGTGCCACCTTAGAAATTGCTTTGCATTTATTGATCGCTAAGAGTGAAACTGAAATATTTGAAAACGTTACATGGCCTTATATCACTAGCTACAGATAAGGAAAAGAGCAATCAATATATTTCTGCCCCTAAACTCCACATTTCCACTTTACCCAATTCTCTAAAGTAAATCACTTCAACAACATAGATAAGCAGAATATTTGATATAAAAGGCAACTCGTAAAAGAGATTAACATTTGTTAACTAGGTTGTTAATGAAAACATAAATTCATGTGCATGACTAGAGGTCCATAGAGTCTAAGACAGGTCAGTTCGACAGTGATGGTCCCAAATGATTTGAGAGGCAGAGAAAGCAAGTGTTAGTGTGACAAACTAGATGTAGTGAATGTTATTTGTCTAAAAAAAAAATGTTCAAAATTAAATAGGTAAAGTGGTGGTAGGGGTGAATTTGAATTTTAAGCATATGGTCATTTTTAAGGGATTGGTTTTGTGTCTCTTAAAACTGTCCTTCAAATATGTATGTATTATTTTCAACACATGCATATAAAATATTGGGGAATCCTCACTTGTCATCTGAATAAACGAATAAACAAATATTAACAAGCTACCTGATATATTTGCACTGTGTAAAATGTAGAGCTGGTGCACACTTACTGGTAATTTTTCTGGTTAAGTTTAAAGGAAGTTTGGTTTGAAACTAACTCAAACTAATGACTTAATTTCTGTGTTGCTCAATAGGTATGTTTTGTTTCTTGAATCATATTTACTGGTACATGCAGGGTTACTGAACTCTGGATGTTCAAAACTGCAGGTAATTTACATTAAATATGAAAAGTTATTTCTGAACATATAGGACATCTTAATATAGATTATAAAGATTGCAGCAACTCTTATCTGACACTGAAGAATATTTCACTCTCTCTCTCTCTTTCACACACACACACACACAACACAACACACACACACACACACCTCTCTTTTTCTCTTTCTCTCTCTCACATACATATACATATATAAAAAAGAAAAAGACTAGAGATAATTTCAAGCAATGTCTTGAATTATTTAAGTCTATGATCTTCTTTTTTAATCATGAATATCAAATGGCTAAAGCATTTTTTACTTTATTTTTCTTATCAATTTCAGTGGCTGATTTAATGAATAAATAAAACAATAAATATCTATTTAAATAAAAGAGAAACAAGGTATGGGTTTAATTCACACGAAAGCGTTGCTGAATTATCAAATATTACCTATAACGAAGTATATGAGTAAATTCTCTTCACAAGTAAAGGATTCAGTTATAGTCTCAAGAAAAAGACAATTCAGATGATTAATTTTTATTCACTTTGCAATTTTTATTGCTTCAATTTGTTTCCTTGTAGGAAATAAATATTACTCTATAAGTTTATTACTCCACATTAATTTCACTATGATAGTCTCTCAAGGGAGAAAATATTTAGAAATAAAAATATTTAAATGCAGCTCTTAACATTAAGCGCTTTGTTATTTAAGCACTCTTAATTCAATGCTGTAACATGATTTATATATCACATTCAGGAGATCTATAAAAGACAAAGAAGAAACCCCATTAATATATCTAAACAATGCAGCTTAGCCAGTTAGAGTGAGTCCAGCGGAGGTGCTGATGAGACCACCCCAAAAGGAATGCAATCTCCAATTCCTTCTTTCACAAATACAAAGTACCCTGGTTTGTGTGTGATGTTAAGGAGGCCATCTTTACCTCTTTCTCTTGATACCGTTCTGGAAAAGAATCACAAACTTACCATCGCCATAAACTTTGGTCAGTTAGCCATTTGCTCTCTATACCCAGAAGGAAAATGAGGGAAGCTCAGGAATAGAGAAATACAAGCATGTTCAATTTTTAAATAAAGGTGTTGTTAATTTTGGTTTTTATTCCAAGTATTCAAAACAAAGATTGGGGTAAAAGATGAAGAATAAGATTTATATGAAGACACAGAAGACGTTTCTGTGGTAAATTGTCAGCGTATTGTTTTATAACCAAGTGCAATGTGTTCCCTGGCTCACTCTGTTTAGCACAGTCCTGTGAAAATCGTAAGAACACAGATGCATGCTCTCTTATCTCTCATCTCCACTGTACTCCTCCTCCCTACACACCGGCACACAGCCCAGGAGCCTCTGTGGAGAGCCCTGTCAACAAGATCCTCAAAATAAAGATTCTATCCCTCCAGCCCTCTGTTATATGATTATCTGATTCAATAGGACTTAAGTGGTACCTTTTATTCTGTAGCCTTGTCTAAATTTTCAGTCAAATCATCTCAGAGATTGTAATTGTGTCATTTACACAATTAGTCTTCTAACTCTACTTAGAAATTATGCCGGCAACATTCTCGTATTTTAAGAATGACCATTCTAAGAGTTTTGTATGTAAATTGCTCTCAGACACATTAACTTAATCTGTACTTTTATGCTGATGTATACACGTATCTGCTTCAGAGGAGATTGCTTGTCAAGAGTAACAACGCCTCCATCCAAACAAAACCCAGAGTTTGTCGTTATGAATGCTGTCTCATTCGAGAGTTTGCTTAGAAGTAGTTTTGAAATGCAATCAACTTGTAGGTTGTCTTACCTTTTGCTGAAGCTAAATGAATAAAATATTAAAACTATGAAAAATTTCTCTTTTCGATAAGCTTATGACATTCAAATTTCAAAACGATAAACTTTCTTTTCTATTAAAAATAGACAGCCGCTATGCGTGCACTTTTAATGCACTGTTCTGTACTTCAGTGCATTTACAATTGCAGTACCACTGTGCAAGGACAGAGTGGATTTTGAATAATGATGACCAGAAGCTGTGTCTATGAGCTGGAAGCAGGGATGGTTAGAAATTTTGCACAGGTGGCTGATGACGGATGGAGGTGGAAACATTTCAGGGTTAGCATTTCAAGTTAGTATTGGGGGCGGGGGGAGACACTCTACCTGTGTAGCCCAGCGAATTGTCATCATTATCAGAGGTGGGGGCTGGCGTCCCGTTGTCGTTCCCCCTCTCTAGGTCCTCAGGGTCTGTCGGAAACAACACCAGAGCTGCTGATGGGGTCACAGAAGTAACAGTAGTTGCCATTTCGATCACAGCATGTCCAGACACAAGTAAATCCACATGTGACAGAAAGACACACAAGGACAACACACAGCACACGTCTTCCTTGCCCTTCCTGCAGCACACTGAGCCCCGTGCAGGTCTCCGCACCATGCTTACAGTTTCTTCTTTTTTCCTCTTAATTTCCCTAATTCTCTACACTGCCTGCACCTTTGCTGCACTTCAAAGCTGGCGAAGGGCTCCGACTGCCCTCTGTGAGGCCGCCAGCATGACTGAGGGAGCATATGGAGGAGGGAGAGGGCAGGGTGGCTGAATGCTAGCATTGCTAATTTTCTACCTTATTGTTAATCAAAGCTATTGACTGTGATCACTCCCCATCATCGCTTCATCTCCTGGCAATTACTGACTCCAGGGACTGTACTTCAGATGAGAGCAGGAGGGAGCGGTAAGGATCTTGTGGAGGCAGAAGGAGACTAGAAGAAAAATGCTTCACTCTTTTCCTTGGAAAAGAAAAGAAAAGAAAACAAAACAAAACAGTAAACAAAGCCAAGCACATCCTATGTCTTTGGAAGACAACGATTTCTCCTAGAATAAAACTGAGAAAAATTGAATGAGTGTCTGGGTAAAATAGCGCCTGACTTGGAATATTTTTTCTTTGAATACTTAAAGGCATTCCAGATTGCTTGCTAGTCTTTATTGCAACCAACTATATAAGTATTACTATATCTATGTATTCTTAATTTTCTCAAGGAGAAATGCTTTTTAATGTTTTTTGGAATTGTACGTTTGTTTTTCCTATGCAGAATTTTAGAGATGGGGCTGAACGCAAAACTCAGGTCTGGTACTCAGGGGCAGAAGATCAGTCTGTGAGTGGCAGCAGTTAGGGATGCTGCTGTTAAAAGTCATATCTGTTAGCATTCCTTCTAGGCTCCGCTCACAGTTACCTGGCAACAGTCAGGTATTTGCCCCCTCCTGTTCTCATTTACTCTCTTCTCTCTTACTCTATGCCCCTTCCCTCCCTGACCCCTTTCTCCCCTTCCCCCCTTCCCCCTCCCTCTTTCTCTCCACCTGTTCCTGGCCAGCCTGTTCTCTCTCTCTCTCTCTCTCTCTCCCTTCCGCAACCCCACTTGCCATAACCCAAATAAACTCTATTCCACACTATATCCTTCTATGGCTGGAACCTTAGGTGGAAGGGACGCCTAGCATGGATTGGTTCAGGCACCCCTCCCACTTCACCTACCAAAACATAACCTGTCCTCTTTTTTTTTAGAAAACACACCAATATCTATATGTGCTATGTAATTTTGATCATCACCTATTGCGTCGCTGCTGACAAGTAGCCAGAGAAACAATGAAGACTATAGCTTCTAAGTCAAATAGTGTGGAATCATAGGCCATTCAAGTTACAGTGTTCTTGGGCTTTTATTATCTTAAACAGCATCTGCAGAGGATTCTACTCTCTTGCATGGGTAAAAACAGCTGTGAGCTTAGGAAAGAAAGTGAGACACTTACAAATGAGGCAGTAACCATGCACAGGTATTGTCCTTGTAGGAACATCATAGGCATCCTGAATTTTGTGTCTCTGCTTGTTTTAGTTAGGACAACACGTTTTGTCTCAGGCAGAGCTACTCAGGGATGACTTCAGAATTCTAAACAAGAAATAAAAAGTCCATCACAAGTCCACAAGGAGCTAACTATTATCCCAATCATTTTCTTGTTTTCTGTGCTCCCTACCATGTGTGTCAAAGGATGACACTGTTGTGGTTAACAGAAGAGAAGGGTTTGGATCTGTGCAGACAAACTGGGGGTTGGGGGGTTGGGGAGCATGCTCACTTGGCCTTATTTATTTTTCTCTTTCTAGGGATGGCTTCGTCATGTTTAGTCTCAAAAGTGACTTTGGAAATGGTCAGGCAGTGCAGGTCAGCTCCTTAGCCCTGCAGCTTGTTAACATGCTAAATGCATGGAATGTTTAGGTCAGAGTTGTGTTGTTCCATCCATTAGATAGGCGGAGAAGTGGGTCTCATTGGGTAATTTGGGGGCAGCATTTGTTACTACACTGCTGGACCACAGAGTAAGTAACCTTGCTCAAGGGGTTTAAATAGAGGCTGACACAGAATGAAATGACACAGCAGCAGCAGCAGCAGCAACAACAAATATTGTTCATGTGTATTAAAAGGCTTTTAAGAAAGGGGGCAATCCTGTTTTTAAAATATTATTTTTAAAAAGCACAATGTATGCAGAGTCACTTTACTTTTATGGATTAATTAGTTTTAGTAACAAGCACAGTCAAGGCAAACTCTTACACTTAATTATGTGGGCATAGTTACTTTAAGATGGTTGCACTATTTCTAATCAGTTTGTTTAAAACAGGATAGCCTTCTTCCAAATCTAGACTGAATTAAGTTGCTTTGCTTTGGTAGCATCAGAAAACTGTGGTATAGGTTTCTATGTTTTTGTTAGTACTGATGCCTTCCTGGAAATGTAAATTATTTTCTTAAAATCCATGGAAATAAGGAAAGTGAGTTCATTATCATTGAAATGAGCTGCCTAAATCTACTTAAAGGGAAAATAAAACCTTCATCTAACTCTTAACTTATCCTTAGTGCTTTGTAAACTTTCCTCCAGGTTCCTACCCACCATGCTGGAGCCTCCTTTTAGGCTTAGAAAAGATTAGGCTGTGCATTAATCAATCATTTTTACCATATCTACAAAGCCCATTCCGCCTGTCTAGTACTGCCTTTAATTAAATACATGCTGAGCCAAAAGGAAACTGAGGGTGCCATTTTTACTAACTTCACTAACTTCCTTCTCCTCCTTCTTGTCAAAAGATAATGATAATCTAAAATACTCTATTGACTTACACTGTGTGAGCTGGAAGCTGAATTTGGGGTCAAAGAGACAGATACTTGTGTGTGTGTGTGTGTGTGTGTGTGTGTGTGTGTGTGTGCCTGTTGTTATTAAGTAGTATTGATTACTGAGCCACAGGCTAGAAGATAAAGAGGTGAGAGGTTATTTTGTGTTAGCATATTTGTAGCGTGCTCTTCTGTAGATTCTGAGTCTAGGGTCCTATAGGCCTGAGTTCAAGGAAGTGTAGGTACTGTTTGTTAATTTAAGCCTACCTGTCTTCTGTGAATGTATTAATACTGGGGGCTTTAGATTTCATGGGCATGTTATTAAGATGAAAATGTAAACTTCCAGGTTGGGTGCTTTATTTTTCATTTTTACACAGAATTGAAAGTAACAGATAAATTAATAAAGACAAATTCTAATTAAATGACTAGCTCTAAGTAAGAAACAACTGGAAAATGCCAAAAAAGAAAAGCATTTCTCTACTAGTATCATGTACTGAAGGGAAAGTACTATAAATGCACTCAGATGATTTTGTATCTTCTATCTCTCTCCCATAAGCCTATATTAGATATAAAGTAACAAGGCAAGTAGATCTTCATGACCAACTCAGGTGAGATACACTCCTCCAGGGAAGTTAGTTCCTATCTGGTGATCACTGTCTTCCAAAGCTACCAGTTTCATTGTTATGAATTCCTGCTTTTCATTTGTTTGTTTGTTAAGAACAAATCTGCTATTTGGATTCTCTATCCCTTAGCTTTGGTTCTAATCTAATCTAGTCTAGTCTAATCTAATCTAATCAATCTAATCTAATCTAATCTAATCTAATCTAATCTAATCTAATGCTCCACCAACAGCTTAATCATAGTCCATTGCCAACTCAACCTTATGTCTACAAGAAGCAATGTCAAACTTTCTCTCTTCCACTGTCCCTTCAATGTAGCTTTTCCCGTATTCTGTTTGAATTACCTATTTTACAAAACTGTGAACAATATTTTAACTACTTTATAGTTCAGTAAATGCTGTTATCTGGGGACCAAACAACTCTAGACTTAAATACTAGCTTTAGTATTTATTATAAAAACGACTTGCTTGACTTCATCTATGTGGGGCTGCATAGTATTCTTGAACCAATAATATATAAGATTATATATAACAGCCTTTCACATACTTAATAAGACTAAAACTATAAATGGAATAAACACTAGAAATCATTCCTTTCTCGTAAACTTTGTGTTTAATGGACAACTCATTCAACATTTTGATTGATGGAAAATTTTTATATGCAACTTAGCACATGCTACAAAATTTAAAATACTTCTACATTTTAGAATTGCTTGATAGGGCAAATTAATATGCTCATATTGAAAACAGATCCAATCTGCCCTTGATGATTGTCAACAGCACATCCCTTGTTGATAACACTCACCGCATTGCAGAGTAAGGCTCCTGAATGTATTATTCTTTCCTAACTAGAACTTCATATCATTAAACGAGCAACAAATAGCCCTAAATTTTTTCGGTGGAATGAAGTCACAGAACTATATATTTCCAAGTACCAAAGAATCACTTTAGAAATCACTTGTTAACTGTAAGGAGAAAATATACTTTGATGATGGCTGGACCAGATAGTCTCCGATTTAGCTCAATAATCAAACCTAGCCTCCCCACAGTAGGTATCACAGAATGAAAAGAATTGTTCATCACAATTTCACTTCTAGACATACCATGTTTGACTTGTATGCAATCAAACCTAAGACCCGACATCAACTGTACAGAGAACAATATCTCCTATTATTAGACTATCCAGGTAGAATAATTAAATGGTGAGGCGACATCATGGTGTTTCTGACTATAAATGGCGGAGAAAAATACTGTGTGAGGAGCCAGAGAAAGAAGATGGCACATGTTAGCAATTCATCTACTGTGGAAACTTCAGAAGTGATAGTGGGTAGGATGATCATGTCATCTAAGTGAGACCAATATGAGCTGCACTGACCCTTTTCTTCCCTCTCCCAAGTGTAGACGGCTCTTTTCATAGGGTGATCCTGGCCCACCATTCATATTTCTCTAAGGTGTTCACTATGCCTTGGTAAACAGTGCTACAGTATGGAAATGTAGATGCCCAACAGAAAAAACTATGATATTCAAATTTAGAGCATCAAAGGTAGGCTTAGTAGGTCATACACTTTCCTAGGATGCAGAGAACGGCAGATCTCTGTGAATTTGAGTCAAGCCTGTTACAGAGAAAGTTTCAGGACAGCCAGGGCTGCATAGTGAGAAGCTGTACAATAAACAACAACAACAACAACCCAAATAATAACCAACCAAGCAAATTAATTTTGAGTTCCATTTGTTTACATAAACAATTTCAGTTACTTTGCAATTCATCATACATTAAAATTTTTGCTCTTAGCATATTTCTACGACCCTGGTCTGTTCAGTCTGGTTCACATCACAGGATTTATATTAAACATAAGAGTCTCTCCTTTGGTCTACTGTTCAGTGTTAAACACGTTGGTTTTTTTTAAGATTTGAATTATCACTGCACCACACTTTGGCATTAATTGACATTTTGAAGATGACCATTAATAAAAGATTAGGGAAAAGCAAATGAATACAAACTACTATCAATATGAGAATTGTGTTCTACAAATTGGATCAATTCTCATTGATTCTTTCCTACTAATCAAGAGGAATGCAGGGAATGGGTCCTTTAAATGAAGTTCTGAGAACATTTAATTAGAAACCTAGGCAATGAATTACAAAATTAAGTAGAAAATTGTAAAGATTTAATCTATATCAGAAGCCTATAGGATCTGATTGAAATAAAATTTTGACTTCTGCCTGTGTCATTTATGATTATACTAAAATGATTATTTAGTATACATTATCATTTACTCTATTCATTTGCAGTGAGATTAAGGGAGATATATGAGAACTGTTACAGAGATTTAGTGGGAAAATGAACATTAGAAGTTGCTTTTACTTAGTACACACTTCAAAAATTCAAAGAATGAAATAGCTTTTTAAAGGCACATTGTAACCAAAATGTAGAAACTGTTTTAGAACATAAGACATGATACAAGTCACTAAAATTGAGCTCATACACTTTTTTTCTGTCTCTTCTTTTGCGTTGTATATACATATGTGTGCATGTCTGTGTGCAGGCGATCATACCTACATGTGAATGGCAGAAGAGGATCTGGGAATTAGACTGTCAGTCTTCTTCTAGTCCCCTTCAGGCAGAGTGTCACTAAAATTTGCCAAATAGAATGTCTTGATGGCCATCCTCAACTACCTATACAGCTGGAGCCATGGGGACTATTTGCATTTATTGTATTGCTAGGTCATCAATCTAGAACTGACCTTAATACTTGCATGAAATTAAAATGGTATAAAAGCAAAAAAGAGGAGGAGGGATGTGATAGAGGGATTATGGGGGGCATGGGGAAAGAGGATAACATCTGAAATGTAAATAAAGTATCCAATAACAAAAAAGAAAGAAAGTCTTACTGGCCAATGAACTCCAGGAATCGTCCTATCTCTACCCCCAGTGTGGAGTCACACCACAGCAACGCCTGTGGTTTATACCTTATATCTAGATTCTGATGTTTGCACAACATTGTGCTTTCCTAATGCATTATTTCCCTATCCACCCACTACATTTTATAAACTATTTTTTTTCAAAGCAGGAGCAACTTGGTCACCATCAACCTATACAATCTCCTTTATGTTTACAGTAATCAGAAAATCAAGGAATTTCCTTAAACTACTTTAAATTTAGAAGAACTATGGTTATATGAGTTATTGTAGACAATAATTAGCAGAACCTCGGTTTAGTAAAATAAACCACAATGTAAAATAAAAAAGAAAAAAAAAACCCACCAAACCAGGGACCAACTGTCATCACAAAAATTATTCATATAATTTAAAGTTTGTTTAACATGGTAGTGTCCATTTATAGCTCCATGTATTTTCATAGTTTGTCAAGAACATGAAAATGCTGATTACCACTGTGTTCTTATATTTGAGAGGCAGATGCTAAAGAGCCCAGAGGGTCTGGTTCCTGGTCTTTTGCAACTGGTAAACTGTAGGTTGGAAATTTGATTCCAAATAACTTCAGACTCCAAGATACTGATCTTTGAGCTATGTCTTCCAGTCTTTTTACTCATCTGTTAGAACTAGACGGAATTTCAATACTGTATAAAAAATTGGGACATCAGATCGGTTGCTTTTCTCCAAACAGTAAACAATTAGGTCAGGTAATCTTTTCTTTAGCCTTTTTGAACATACCACCAGGCTTTCTTCCCATCTTTATTGACACAATAAAATATTTAATAAGGTAGTCAGTTGATTTTAAGCAAGAAATATACACAACTGTTAATTAAAATACAAAGTTCATACAATATTTCTAGATATGTTGGTTTGGGAGTTAAATATTAGGCAAAATTAAAATACATCCAAATTCTTTCCAAGAGTTACTTAAAAAAAATTCCTTAATGACAGACATGTTTTTGACATTAGTTTAAGGGCTTTTAAGACATGTTTGTGCACCATTTCCCATGCCTAGCTCTAACACTAAGCACAAGGACAAGTGGACATTGATAGAGTATTATTGCATGATTGCAGGAAGCATTGGGGAACACTTTTGCTGTAGTCAGGAGTTCAAGATAGAGGTAACTTTTCTCAAGGAATGGATGTGTATTTTGAGACATTTTTATGTATCCATCTACAGTACTGTAATCACTGTAAATCTAATCATTAATTGCATATAGTATGTTACTGTTTCTGAAAGAGCATAATCATTCTCCCTCAAATTATATATATATTTAATTTAAATATAATTAATATAAATCTAATAATAATGTTAAGTCATTTATATATTTAATTATATATAATTACATATATGATTTATATATATCTTAGATCTATACATTTCTAATATATATATTTCTTAGGTATTTATTCTAAGAGTAGTTTTTTGATTACTTTCAGTGAGAATTTTACTTTTATTTTCCTAGTAGCCTGTTATTTGGGGATATGATTGACACAATATATTATCAAAGAAAATGTAATCAATAGCAATATACTCAAAATGAAGAGAAGCTGTTACATCAATAAACCATGAAGAGATTTTTAAATATCTTCCGTTTAGGTGACTAACTAAACCGTGTTTTGATTTTTATTTGGTATTTTTGAAAACTCCCTTTGATTTAGGTAGTCTCCAGTTTTGAATGAGTGCATTTATTTCTCAAGGCTTCTCTTAAAACGGAAGTGAAACATACCAACTTGGAATTAGCACTTGGTTTGTTGATGGTAAATTCCAGGTGCACAACTTCTAAAGCATCACTTTGTTTGCATGATTTAGAGGCACATCAAGTTCCATCACCAGTGTAACATTAAATAGTAGATGTCGAACACATATTTAGGAACAAATGAAGATGATATACATCTGGTAGCAGAAAGCATTGCAGTGAAATGTTAGGCAAGCAAATGCATTAAAGGATACGGCTGTGACAGAGTACCAAAAAGAAGCGAGGAAGAAGCTTTAAACTCATTTAAATGCCACTTAACAAAACAGGACAGAGTGCTTTCACTATGGAAATTCTTCGATTGACAGAGAAACGCTTATAATTTATAACCATTTGTTTCCAGATCGCTTTTCACAGAAACAGAGAGTCGAGCTCTTAAAGTAATTGGGGAAAATTATTCTTCGACATGACAACATGCTCTTTTTCTTTGATGTCTGAATGTTTGGTGTAAGAATGTCACAGGACTTTTCAGGGAAACTTTGAGTGATGACTGCTAACTGAGTATAATTAGAGACTGAGTCGATTGTCCAGTTGAGTCCTGTATTTATGCAGGATCCTCAGATCAAATCCTCAGTAACGTGGGGTGTGACAGATATCTTACTGGGGTGGAATTGAATCTTCTGAGATTGGTTGTTTTGAACTTTATATGTGAGAGTTAATTTCCGGTTCATTTTACTTATTATCTCTGGAACTCCGTCTGTTGGCTTTTTTTTTTTTTTTTTTTTTTTTTGTTATTCTCTCCACCCCCTTTGCCCTGGTACTCAAAGGCTTTTCTTTATTGAGCTCAGCATCTGCTGCCCTTCCATTCCTTTCCAGTCAAAGCATAAGGTGACTTCAACATGGGGTAATTAAACAGTGCTTGAACTCGGTTAACAGGTGGTGTCCCAGCTGCCCTCAATGCACGCTCAAATACATTTAAGCGGCAAGAATGACACAATAGTAATATTTAAATTAGTAAAATGCTCTGTCTATATCAAAATAAATTGTGCTGGAGAGTCAGCAACAATTAGGATCATTGACTTTTTACATCTTGAGAAAAGATGAGTATATCTGAGACACTGATCAACAATCCAAATGTCCAGTCTGTTGGCTTTGGATTATATTTTATTATAGAACACACCAATTTATTATTTCCCAAAATATATTAATAAGCCTGCATGCAATCAATGCACTAATAGCATTGATGTACTAACAGATCAATGATGTAACAGACACAATACTTTCTTAAATTTAGTCAAATACTGTATTATATACTTAGTGTTTTGGAATCTTTAAAACTAAGTAGTTAATTGTTATTTAATTTAGGTTTTCTACATAATAATCTATTTAGGAGCTACTACCCTACTTATATCTTTAATTACTTTAATATTTATTTGTTTATTCATAGGTTTTGTTCCTACCATCTATGAGATGTAAAGTCATATGTGTTTCACAGATGTATTACAAAGGAACCGAATGAGTGAAGTCTGTAAAAATTTTATTACAGTCTCGAACACCTAGTTGGAAATCAGTAGGTTAGTTTATTTAAGAATATAAGTATTTTGCTGGGCAGTGGTGGTGCATGCCTTTAATCCCAGCACTTGGGAGGCAGAGACAGGTGGATTTCTGAGTTCGAGGCCAGCCTAGTCTACAGCGTAAGTTCCAGGACAGCCAGGGCTATACAGAGAAACCCTGTCTCAAAAAAAAAAAACCCAAAACCAAAACCAAAACAAAGAATATAAGTATTTCAAATTGAAGATTTCTTTTAAAATCGTTTTAGGGTTGGAGTGGAGACTGCTCTTCATAACACTCACAAGGGGAAGCTCACAGCAGCCTGTAACTCAGCCCCAGGTCTGATTCCTTTTGTGCACCATGGGGTCTGAATACATACCCACCCACTGACACACAAGCATAAACACACTAAAAAAAAAAAACCTTCAGAGTCTTTAATGACTAAATATATATATATAATATATATATATATAATATATATATATATATATATAAATGTTAGCTTCTTTTTTTACTTTAAAAAATTCCTGTCTTTTTTATTAGAAATAGATAATTTTTATACAATATATTCTGATTACAGTTTCTCATCATCTGTGTCCCCCCAGATGCTTATACCTCTCTACCTCCCAACTCATCCAAATCTACACCCTCTCTTTCTTTCTCTCATTCGTAAACAGAAGCAGACATCTAAAAAAATTATATTAATCTTTTAGTGAGAAAATGCACACTCTGCTTCGATGTTAACATGACAATTTGGAGCCTATAGAGGAGATATTTTAAAATTCAACAGAATATAGGGTTTAAAATTTCATATTCTCTTAGCCATATTTTCTGTGTGCTCAGCGTGGTTTCTTAGAGCGTTTAGCACGGGATAGCCCCCTTCAACACTCAGCAAGAACTTGCACCATCCTTTTGGCTTAGGGAACTGAGTTCGCCTAATTGCCTGGTTGGTTTTTGCTCAGAGGTAGAATTTACTGAAATTTCGTTCCTAAGGCAGGGATGGGAAATGGGGAGTGAGTGGGTGGCGCACGACACTGCCTCCACTCTACAGATTTCGTCACTGGTAAACGAGAACATTTCCCTGAGTCAGAGAGTCTTCAGACCCTGCTCCCTTCTCCTCTGTTTGTTAGGTTAGTTCCTGGATATGAGGTGGGACAAATCTGAAGCAACCGAGAGAACCTCTCTTCACCTGACCTGCCTTAAGAGTTGGGTGAGCCATGACAGCCATCCCTCTGAGACTATTAAGGCCATTTCAAGGCGTCATTCACCTAACTGCTAAGGGAACAAATTTTCTCCACAGTCTCTTCATTGTCTGTATTTTCTAACCACAGTCACGGCTTTGCCCTCTTCATTCTAATTGTGCTTTTGAAAATTGGGGTCATTTTATGCCTCCAGCTTCTCCAAAGGTCACCGGGATTAGCTGTGTCGGATAGAGTACCAGAGAGAGAAAGAGGCTTCCTCCCATTCATTCGGCTGCATTGATTTCCCCTCAGTGTGAGTCCACAGTGGCAGTGGGGTTATTCTCTTTTCTAAAGGCCCATTTGTTATTTTCTTTGCACCCCTTGCACGCTTCTCAGGAGGAAGATTTGTGCGGTGATGGTTATGGTTTTAAAGAAGCAGACTCACAGATGATCTGACCAATTTGCACTTGAGTCTGACGCTGGTGTTTAGTCTAGGTAGCTCACAACCATTGGATGTTTCTACTTCATGACATCAAACTGAAATTTAAACAATGTCCTTTTACTTGTTAGTCTATAAAATGTTACGCAAATATGCTACATATACGTAGCTATACAGAGATTAGTCGATCATAGGCTGTCTGTAACAAGGTACTTTTCCCCTCTCCTTTATTTTAATTTAATTTATTTATTTTGCTTTTCCACTCTTGATTTGTCTTTAATTTGTATTTTAGAGGAAAATGTCATCATCACGGGGAATTAACAGGACAGGCATCTTTTATAGTTAAATATATCTTACTTTGGGATTTTTTTTTAAGAGTCACTATTATTGTACATCAATGGAAATGTGTAAAGCCAAAGACTATTATCAAAGATATTTTTATGTAATTTGGGGTACATACATGTACTAACAACAAGGGTCTTGAAGGATGACTCCCCAAAATCATACACCTCAAAATCCTCAGGCCATCTATATTATTATTTACATTCACGTGTAGTGGGAGTAATTGAGTACGGACAAATCTTTTCTGGGCAGTATTCATTGCTCCTGTCTAGTTTACCAGTCACTTCATTTTACTGGTGGCAAATAGAAGTCAGTTCTCAGAATATTTTCTTTCTAGGAGTCAACTGAGAAATGGATCTGTAGTTGGGTTGATTGTCCATGTAGCTCAGGAAAAAAATATGACAAATTCTGGCCCCAGGAGTAAGAATGTATTTATTTTCTTACTTTTTCTTTTCTTTAAGTAGTCTTTTGAGATATAGTCTCATACTGTAGCTTAGGATCGCCTTAGCTCAGTGCTCAGTCTGTGCTTGAGTTTTCATTAATCTTCTAGCTATAGACTCACAAGTGCTGGGACTTTTTGGTGTAAGTTACCATTCCGAACACAGGAATGCATTTCAAGCACTAAATCCACACACACACACAGATATGAAAACACTGCTTGCAATATTTCTTTCTTTTCGCCTTCATAGTATATACTTAATAGAGCATTAAGAAACATGTTCATTTGTAAAGTTAGGGGCTCTGCAAAAGCCTTTTTCAGATTGTTTAAGGTTTTACCCCAAATATGTTCAGAATGCTGAAAGTGTAAATAAACAAATAGTAAATTTTATTTGCAAATATTCTGCAGCAGAGTGAATGCTGTTAGTCAGCACATGCATGAGAAATGAGTAAGAAGCTTAACATAGTAGCTTATACTGTTTCCATTGGGTTTTTGTGACCTGTTAACATGTAGAATATTGAGAAGAACTGTTTGTAGATACAGAATATAGATGCTGCTATTTATTCCATATGTATGTGTATATATATCCAGAATTATGATAACTATGAATATTTTAGGGAAATATAGAATCCATAACTACATGCTATTAACTCTTGTAGATGGAGTAATATAACTGAATAAAATCTGTAATATGCAACATATGTCTTAGAAAATATCTTGTTACTTCCACAAAACCCACAAAAAATTAGAATTACAATACTGCCATCAGAAATCTCCTAAGACTGACAGGTTTCATTTAGGAATTGTTGGTCAGAACTCCATTAGTAGTAAGCTAATGTAGATAGGTTAAGCAGCTAAGAATGCATATCTTTGTTCTTATGCATTTTTTTCTGGGACAGGAAAAAGCTTTGTGTTAATGCTAAAACATTCCTATGGAGTGTATATTTGAACATGAAAATATGATCCTAAAAAGTACCTGACAGCCTGGCAACTAAAATTGCCAAAAAGTATAAACCTTTCATTGACTAGCTATAAATTGTGAGTTTATCTTTGATTCTATGGCTATTAGTTTAAAAATAATGCATAATTGTACATAATCCTGGCAATGACTAGTAGCTATAAAATATAATGTAGGAGAAAACACAAAGAGTAGAAAATGTGCCAAAGTAATTATCATGTGAGCACTTCACTGATCATCATAAATGTAAAACAAGATAACACATTATATTTAATTGTAAGAGAAGAAAGTATGTCATTGTCAATTTTCTTATCAATCACATAAGCAATTTATAATGCCATTAAGAATTCTGCTCTTTATGCCTCATAAATATATTGTCCCCAGAAGGCTTTTAGATCATAACATGATACCTTCTGATGTTACTGCAAGCCATTAAAGCTTGCTTGCATCTCTACAGGGTGTGGAAACTTGGAAGCTCGCACTTGTTCAGTAAAATTATATATGTACATGTACATGTACATGTACATGTATATGTATATATGTGTATATATGTGTGTGTATATATCTGAGATGCTTATAGGCTTACTAAGGAATCCAAGAAAGCCTATTGTTCTTTCTGACTAATTTCTTTGAGTGGTAACACCTTGACAAAACTACAAGCATTTTCATAGATACAATATCACTGTTGTTACAAGCTTGGCAAAGAAACTTCATCTGCCAGTTCCATGTTTATAGATACACTCAATTTCTTCCTACCCATCCATTTCTTGTGTTCTGCAAATTCCTTGTATTCCCTGTATATTATTGTGTCACTCTGAGATGTTTCCCTCAACTACATGCTACTTTGAAACTTTTTGAGAGTTCTGTCTTTACTCAATGAAACTCCACAAAGAGTCTTTAGGGTTTCTGCATATTTCAAGAATTCGGGCTTGTTTCTCTTGCTGTCTAGGTTTCTGAGGTTTGGATTTGCTGCAGCTTTTTGACTGGTTGAGGTATATCTGGGTTGTTTCCAGTTTTACCTATTATGAATAAAGAGTCTACAAATATCTGTGTGCAGGGTTTATTCTCTCTGGGATAAATGCCCCAAAGTGAAATTACTAGGGCATATGGTAGCTGATTAATTTTTTTGACAATATGCCAATTTTTGACTTTTTTATAATTGGCCAATCAGGTTTTGAAAGACATTCATTTATTGATTGGAAGAGCTACCTCTGGCATGATAAAAGTAAATGGTAAAATTAATATTCTAATAACTTGGTTTTTTTTTTTTGCCTCATTCTCCTTCTTTTGCTCTAGTCAAATGTCTTCCTCTCTCTCTTCTCAAGCATCCCCTTGCCTTCCTCTCTGCCTCTCCCCTCCCCAGTCTTCTCCTATCTTTACATGTGTATACAGAATAGAAAGTTGACTTTAGTAGCCTAATCCAAAATAAGCAAGGCAAGTAATATCACTACAATTAGCTCCTCTACATACACAGAAATTATTTTGTAGGCTTTTATGTATAGAATAACATCATCCTAGTCTTCTCATAACAAAAGAGGGGAAAGCTATGCACTGCAAATTAAATGTAAAGACAAGCTCAAATAAGTTTCCATACTTTTTCTACTTGGATAGGAAGCCACTAAAAGCCAAGACTAAAAGCCAATTTAAAAAACAACCAACAAACCAAACAACAACAACAACAACAACAATAACAACAACAAAAATATGAGACAGGGATCTGTTCTGTTTTTTTTTGAACTATAATTTATCTTCTTAGATTAAAAAAATTTCATGGTAGGGTTATACCATAGCCATGATGTGTTTCAATCTTTATTGGTGCTTAAGAAGACTGATGAAAAATACACGAAAGCTACGCGAGGACGGGTAGTAGCCATGGAATACTTTCACCAAGGATACTTTCCTGGACAATCTGTAAGGAGATGGCTGTTTGGGGTACCCCGGGTGGGCTCTGTAGCAATGAAGCAACTGCAGAGAGATCCTACCCTGGACTACCACTGGGATCTCTGGAAGAAAACCCATGAGAAAGGATACAAGGATAAGAATGAAGAAGCAGCACGACGTCTCATCTGGGAAAAGAATCTGAAGTTTATCACAATTCACAATCTGGAATATTCTATGGGCATTCATACATACGATGTGGGCATGAACCCCATGGGAGACATGACCACTGAAGAAATTAGGCATCAGATGGGCTTTCAGGGAATTCCCAGCAAGTCTCCAAAAACTGGCTCTCTTAAGTCAAGCTGTAACCAGACGTTGCCTGACTCTGTGGACTGGCGAAAGAAGGGCTACGTCACTGATGTGAAACACCAGGGTACCCAGACTGCCCTTTGGGAATCACCTGGAAGGCCAGAACCAAAGTCTTTTCCATGAAGCAGCGAGATGAACTACATTTAGAAGGACTTCCTTCCCAAGGCATGGACTTTCATCCCAGCATGGAGAGAAGAGATGAAACCCTAAACCTAACGCTGAATTTAAAAAAAAAAACAAAAAGTCTTGCTTATTATGCCTTGATCCCTAAAACTACTAGCCCTAAACCCTAAAACTAACCCTAACCCTAAAACCTGACCCTAAACTTACCCTAACCCACCCTCCTCCCTCCCTCCCTCCGTCCCTCCCTCCCTCCCTCCGTCCCTCCCTCCCTCCCTCCGTCCCTCCCTCCCTCCCTCCGTCCCTCCCATTTTCCATCGCACAAGCAATAAAATAATAAATAAATAAATAAATAAATAAATAAATAAATAAATAAATAAATAAAAGAAAAATACACGAAATAGAATCATTTTTCTCTGGAAAAAATTATTTTGTTTTTGTAGATGATCAGCATTTTCAAGTACTTAAAAATTAGAGTTGTTTCAGTTTTATAGAAATTCAAGTTGGTTTGGTTTTTCTTCATGAACATGTATTACCAGATTTTAGTAATGAAAAACATAAGTTATTAAAATATCTTGATAAATTTATTTTATGATTTTCACTATAAGAGCATATAAAAAAGCAATAGGTAGGTAGTTTTAGAACATGGGTAAAAAGCACCTAATGTCTCAAATTTTGTTTTAAGCATTCTGTGGGAGTTGTAAATACTTTTTTTTTTTTCCCATTGGAAATTTTTTATTGGAAAATTTTTTTACATTTCAGATGTTCTCTCCTTACCCCGTTTCCCCCCTCCCTCCTAGGAACTCACTATCCCTTCCCCCCTCCTCCTGTCTTCACGTTGGTGTACCCCCACCCACCCTCCCCTGTACCTCACCTCCCTAACCTCGAGTATCCCCCCCCCCACGACGTCCAGCCTTCATGGGACCAAGGATCTCTTCTCCCACTTATATATAGCTCCCTTGCATATATAGCTGGAGCCATGGGTCCCTCCCAAGCGTTCCCAGGCTTGTGGTTTAGACCCTGGGGGCTCTGGTTGGTTGGGATTGTTGCTTTCCTCATGGTGTCTCGAATCCTCTCAACTCCTTCAGCCTTCACTCTATCTTCTCCATTGGGAACCCCGTGATCAGTTTAATGGTTAGCTGTGGGCTTCTGCCTCTGAGTATGTCGGACTCTTGCAGACTTCTAAGGAGACAGCTATATCAGGCTCCTGTCAGCATGGATGGAACTAGAAAATATCATCCTGAGTGAAGTAACCCAATCACAAAAGAACATACATGGTATTCACTCACTGATTATTGGATTTTAGCCCAGAAGCGTGAAATACCCAAGATTCAACTCACAGACCATAAAAAGCTCATGAAGAATGATGACCAAGTAGGGGGGGCTTCAGTCCTTATTAGAAGGAGTAACAAAATACTCAAGGGTGCAAATATGGAGACATAGTGCAGGACAGAAACTGAAGAAGAGACAGACCATTCCACCTGGATATCCATCCTATGTGCAGTCACCAAAGGTAGAGGTTGATGTGGATGTAAATACTTTTGATTCCAGAAATACACATCACAAATAACTTTCCAACTAAAAACCTAGTTATTGTACTTTTCTCAACATAAAACTATAAGAATAATAGAATTACTATCATATAAAAGGCTGTCTTTGAAGAAATATGTTTGAAATACTTAAAAGAATTTTTACAAGATTTTTATAGCAGATTTTATGCAAGCAAATAAATGGAATAAAAGACTATAACCATAAAAGATAATGCAAGAAAAAAATGCCCAAAGACTTAATCAAGTTCTATGAATGAGACTGAAAGTATATTGAAGAGGGTAAGGAAGTGGATTGTTCTGGATTTCGATCACTTTTTATTTGATAAATTCTGACAGCTTTGGAGAGAAAGTTCAGGTCTCACTAGTATAATTTCCCTTGAAGGAAGATAAAATGAAAAACAGTAGAATGAGAGAAAAATGATCAACTTCATAGTGTTCTTTGAATGAAATAGATGATGACAGATAGGGGGGTTATAGACAATAAGATTAAAGATCCTTAAATTGACGATAAATAAAAGTCGTGTAGTGTGTTCAATCCATAAAACTGTTGAGAATAATCCAAACGGTGAATTGATGTTCAAAATAAATACAGAAGAAAATTTCTATTTAACAGAATTGCATAAAGAGTTTTCACATTCGACTTATATTTATGAAACAATATCTATCTATTGGTCTATCTATCAATCTATCTATCACCTATTTATTCTTTTATTCTTTTCTCATGCATTACATCCAGACTTCAGTTTCTCATTCCTTCTCAGTCCCACCCACCTCCCCTCTCTCCCATATCCATTTCTCCTTCAAATAAGATAGCAGGCCTCCCAAGGTATCCACTGAACATGGCCTAATAAATGCAATAAGACTAGGTTCAGACACTCACATTAAAGCTTTGTAAGCAACTCAGTGGTAGGAAAATGGTCCCAATTGCAGGAACAAGAGTCACAGACACCCTACTTCCACTGTTGGGCGTTGCAAAGAAAACATCAAGCTATAAAGCCATAAATTTTGCAGAGGACCCAGCTCAGATCCATAAAAGGTTTGAAAAAAAAAACATTTATTTTAAAACAAAACAAGCCTTTATTTAAAAGCATCCTTAAGTGTTTTAATGCAATACCATCAGCAGAGTTTGAAATTATCCCCAAACTCTCCTATGGCTCACACAGCATCAGTCACTTTCCTGGATTGCCCTGTGAAGAGATGTGCAGGTCTGAGAGTTTGTACCAAGGAAACAAAGAGGGAGATGAAGAAACCACGGGAAACTTGAAAGAAAGTATGGAACAATGAGCTATATTGCATTCTTGTCATTTTTGTAAACACAATTGCTGCAAAATGCTTATTGTTATTTTTGTAGAGCTGAGTGTAGAACATCAGATGTCAAAATAAAACATATATATGAAGTAATATATTAAGATGTGTATTTGCTTACCCCCCAACTCTGGACTGATCTGAAGTATACAGAAATAATATCTTTCTTTAACATTAATTTTACTCATGATTTTTATGCTGATCTTCTTAGTTGGAAGAACTAAGTAAACATTACTTCATAACCAATTAAGACAAACAATATAAAGAGAAGTGAGATGAGTAAATGCCATTGGGGGAAGAGATGAAATGACAGTCTTATACATTTGAAAACATGGAGACAGATTTCTAATTTCTAATGGGTTCTGATTGCATATAACGCTGAAAATTTGAAGTCTCTCTCTCTTTTTTCCCCCCTGAATTCTAGCAGAATATAGAACGGAGCATAAAGAAGTGGTGAAAACATATACGTCAAAACAAACAACAACAAAAATGGGCAGTGAAAGGAACAGGGAAAAGCATAGGAATTGGTTTTCTTTATAAAAGTAAATCAATGTATCTATGAAACAGTGTATCTATGAAACAGTATCTATGAAACAGTATCTATGAAACAGTGTATCTATGAAACAGCATAGAGTATTGTGGATCAAAACTGGATAGATGCACAATAAAATGTATACATCTAATTTTCAAATTGCATGGAAAGACAGTGCTGAAAAATCGAGCTCATATTCTAATTTATCCATTCTTTTGGCACCTCTACCATCTGTCATGTAGTCACTCAAAATGTATGCAGTAGACAGATACAAGTTGGTTCTACAATGATGTAAAAGGCTGATTTTTGATTTCACTCTGTGTTGGACATCCAGTAATGTCTGCTTTAGAAATTACAAAGTTCAGCAAGTATTTCTGTGTAGCAAAACCCAAGATGGGCAGTCTGTCAAACAGGCTGTTTTTGTTGTTGTTGTTTTGGTTTGCTTGTTTTATTTTTGTTTTGTTTTTTGTTCTGTTTTTTCCTGTAGTAGATATATACACTGATTGTGTTGGATGTGATGGGATGGGTTGCAGTTAATGAATCCTTTTTTCAAAAGATTAAAGAGGCTAAAGATAAGATCCCCAATATTCAGGGAACTAGCTCCCTGGGCAACTGTATTCCTTACACAGCTGTTGTTTCAGACTCCAATTAGTTGCTTAGAATATAAGCTAAATAATCCCATCCTTCAAACGACTTTAGGAAATTGGGTGTTAAGGAGAGCTGCAGCACCATTCAATCAAGTGGTCCTTGAATAAGAAAGTGCCTTCCTTTGAATGGGAAAAGTTTGATCCCATTGAAGGTAATCTGTCATTTATCACACTGGGTGGATGAGATGGTTAATGGCTGTATTGATTTTTTTTTTTTTTTTGGTCCTCTTTTATGTACAGCCTTTGAGCAATGTGAGGTTAAATATGGGATCTATTTTACATTTGTTATTGATGCACCTCAATTATTTTTATTCATCCCTGTAGTTATTCAAAAGGAAAATTTCAATGTCTGTAGGCAAAACTATACTGTAATTCTTGGATTCCCCTCCTCTTTTGGTTCCTCACCCTCCTCCCCTTCTCTTCCTCCTCTTCATCTTCTTCCTCTACCTCTTCTTTTGAAATTGTATGCATTTTCAATACCTACATTTAGTTCTTGGCCCCCTTTTACTTTTACTAGGACAAATGTGAGGGGAAAAAAAAGCCTAGCTTTTACAACAAAGTCTGTTAAACTTATTTCAGAAATAGCTTCAGAGTCCCCTCTTTCCGTGTCCTCCTGTGCCTTACCTAACTGTTTGCTTTTTGTAGGTCTCTATAGTTTTAAATTCCTTCTTATTTGAGGTTTATATAGTTCAGTTCCAGAAGGCAATCTGTTTCCCCAAGATAAAAAAAGAAAGAAATACACAAGAGTCGGTGGCAAATGTTGCCTCCTGTCAGAATAACGAGGAGACTTAGTATAAAGGAAAGGAAGGCTGTAATCGTGCATACAGAATGAGTACCGCAATGCATAACTGTTTAAAAATGAAAAGAAGCAATACTAGTCATAAAGATATACGACTATGTGGTAGTTGACTTTTGTCAGCTTGACACAAACCTAGACACATCTGGAAAGAGGGAATCTTATTGAGAAGCTGCTTCCAAAGGATTGTCCCATGGACAAGTGTGTGGGAGGTACTTTCTTGATTAATGATAGAAGTGGGAAGGCCCACCCCCGGGAGGGCCCAACCCACTGTGGGTGGTGCCTCTCTTGGGTAGGTTATTTTTAGCCTTGGGAAGCAAGCTAGTAAGCTTCCTAGGGCTTGCTCAGCCTGATTTGTTACACATACAATTTTGTGGCCTCTGCTTCAGGCTGTAACTTCCAGGTCTTGCATTGAGTTGATACCCTGGATTCTCTCAGTGATGGAGTATAACTTGAGAGCTGTAATCCGAAATAAACCTTTTCCTCCCCAAATTGCTCTGGGTGATGCTGTTTTACCATAGCAACAGAAACCCCAACCATGACATCCTGAAATGCAGCGGCAAGGCTCTACAAGAATACTTTATGGACCCAGCAAACAGAACAACTCAGGTATGGAACAGAAGAGAAATATACAAAGCTTTTTTCCCAAGTTTTGAGTTCACTTGAAGGAATATATGTATTGTCTGTTTGTGAGTACTCATGTACACGTCTACTGGGTTAGCAAACATAAAATAAATTGTTACGACCTAGAGTTATCTGAAATGATCATTATAAAAATATGACACCAAATAACTCCATAAAAATCAGTTCTTAACATTAACACTCATTCCTAAGAAGCCTTCTCTGTGTTGAATTTTTAATACATGTTGGTTAATAAGAATGATGGATTTTAGTGAGGGTGAATGTTGATATCATTAATAATTAAACTATCGATAGGATATGAATATAACCTTACAATGAAGGTGCTCAGAAATCTTAAAACAAAATTGGAGTCTCAGCTCCAAAAGAATTATTTCCAAGCAAGTAGAGCCAATTGTAAATTCAGTTTTTTCCCAACAATCTGTTCTTGACTCCATAATCACATTGGTAGGTTGATACTGCTGGTGGTGGGAGGATTTAGATCATGGAAGCACTGGAGCTCTGAATTGTTGATTCAGAAAACCACTGCACAATCAACAATTTCCTTCAGAAAGTGATTATTTTTTATGAAAAGATTTATTAAAAATTAAAGGATTTTTAACAAACTATATTCTTTAAAAGAATATTCAGTGAGAATATAACCAAAATACTTACTAGTTTCTCTAGTATATATCAGTTTTCTATTGTGAAAATCCCTTCAACTTATGTTTCATTATTTAATATTTGCCATGTCACCTACTTTCATTGTTTTGTCATTTAATAGTACATTTAAAATAATTATATTTTCTTTTTATAATATCAAATAACTTTTAAAACTTTATGTACTCTGATTACAAATCCTTAAATCAACAAATATTATAAATAATTATGATATGTATTGTAACATATATAATATGTATATGTATGTGTATGTATATGATTGGCTAAAATAAACTACATTTATTTCTTGTGCATATTTAGTTTGTGGGAGAATACATACAATTTTTCTTTTTTTAGTTGGGACAAGAATTGAACTTCAGGCTTCACACATACAAGTAAATGCCCTAACTGTGATCTACATTCCTTGGTCATATGCTTTTCCTTTTATAGTTCATCAGTTTTGAAATTTCATCATCCATATTTACTTTTTTAAAATCTAATTTTATGCACATTGGTGTTCAGCCTGCTTGTATGGTTCTGTATGGGTGTCAGATCTACTGGAACTGGAGCTACAGACAGATGTGAGCTTGCCATGTGGGTGCTGGGAATTGAACATGGGTCCTTTGGAAGAGCAGTCAGTGGTCTTAACTGCTGAGCCATCTCTCCAGCTCCATTTTCCATCTTTTCAATGGAGCCCTTTCAACCCTGAGTTTAAGTAAAGGGCACTGGGAACTTATTGTTTCAGTCTGATTTGTCTGTGGAAATCTTAAGGACTCCTTCAAATTTCAAGGAATGAATGCTGAGAAAATAGCTGTCACACAACCATGAGGACCATGTAAAAGTGCCAGACAGAGAATGAGTGTTTATAATCCCAGGGCTTTGACAGACAGTTTTCCAGGGCTCACTGGCCACCCAGCCTAGCGTAACGGGCAAACTCCATGTTTCAGTGAGAAAAATTGTCTATCAACAAAACAAAGCTAGACACGACAAACCAAAGAATAAAAAGCAAAACAACCAAGAATGGTGGCTCATGACATCCAGGTTTGATTTCCTTCCTCCATGTGCACACTCACACACCTGGAGACTCACATGCTTCCATATGTAAGTGTGGACACACCAAGAGGATGAGTAACCTTCTCAACTGTAGTTCATATTTTCTTGGTCAAGGACTGGCGTAAACAGAAGGTTTTGATCTAGAAATATATGACCTCTTGTATCTGTATGTGTTTCTTTCAAATTCTGGTGACAGTAGCTTGCCTGCTTTCTTCTGTGGTAGAGCCAAGAAAAGTAAATTTTCCTGTTTGTCCCAGGTTGTATTTACTGCTAAAGAATGGTGGCAGTACTAGAGTTGATGGTTCCTGACTTCCCAAGATGGCAGTCACTGGAGCAGGGTTGACTGTCATAGTTTCATACACGACCAGAATGATATATATTAGGTTAAAGATATTTTTCATGAAATATTTCTCCATGTCTTGCCATGCTATTTAATAACATTTTGTCTACAACAGAGCCCTTTCCAAAAATTTGCCTCAAATTTTGCCAATACTCGAACTGCTTTTCAGCTGAGTTGCAACTCTGGATTGTGATTTAAGCTATAAGATGATGTGTAACTGAAAGTAGATTCCATCACCAGCAACCAGTTTATCCATGAGAAACAAGTCCTGTCTTCATAAGATTGAAATATCTTCATAAGATTGAAGCAGAACAACACACCTTCAGGCTCTGTACCTAATTCTAATTTTTTTTCCCGATCTACACATCTTTAATTACCTCCTCAAAGCATCAGACTCCTCTAAGGTGTCTGTAAGAATTATAATCAGCTTCTTCAAAACTCTAGCTTATATTGATAATTTGATCCAACTCATAAACCACTCATATTCCCAGCAACATCTTCTGATGTTAATTCTCTCTAAAAGAGCATCAGTTTAATCTCTCAGATCTACCAGATGAAACATTATCTATAGAAGCTATGGCCTTATA
Organism: Mastomys natalensis; assembly: GCA_021653895.1. Taxonomy (NCBI): domain Eukaryota; kingdom Metazoa; phylum Chordata; class Mammalia; order Rodentia; family Muridae; genus Mastomys; species Mastomys natalensis. The sequence continues at coordinate 476,973 of JAJTUV010000523.1, read as the reverse complement.
AAGGCATTTCTTAAACAATACAGCTGATAATTGAAATAGCTTTGTCACAGAGGAGCTTCAGCATAGATCCTTGTTAGGTGGCATTAGAATACCGTTGATCTAATTGCACATTTAAGTAAGAATGCTTGGCCAATCAAATACATACTAAATCAGTAACTTTTTTTTTTTTTATTTGTGAGAGAGGTAGGAGAATAAAATGTATACACAAGGAAAGTTTTTTCTGGGTACTAAGTCTCAGTAATAAACTTAAAATGCTCATTAAGGCATGGAATTAGGTTTGAGAAACCAGTGGCATTCTAGACTTAGTAGAATTCTTACAAAGCTTTGGAATTGGTGACAAATGCTGATTAACTCCAGTTTGAAGATACTAGCCATATTATCTTTAAGCAAGAATGTCAACTTTATTCTTTGGAGCTTTACAATCTGACTCTGACCTCTCTTCATTAGATATGAAGTCTTAGATGGATTATTGCCTAATCAATGCTGTTTCATGGGACTCTGTCAGGCTGTAGCTCATGAAACACTTTTCATCAGAAAGCTGGATCTTCTGCAGGACTTGTTGTAGTATCTATATGTCATAGTCTGCCTTGACTGCTTTCCTCAACCCGTTACTCCATACTGTTCCTTGAGATTTTATTCAACTCGTCCAGCTCTGGAGAGGTGATGAGAGCTAGGGCCTTTTTCTCTGGACTTGGATTCAGCTCAAAATATTGTGGTTGCTTTGATTTTCTTTCCAGATCGCTAAAGCATTCTTCATGTTAGCAATAACTTGACTTCACTTTCATTACCATTCATGTGTCTATTGGAGCACGGCTTCAATTTCCCCCAAGAATCCTTGCTTTGCATTGAAATCTTAGCTCTTTGCTTAAGAAGACTAATTTTTGGCCCACCTTGACTTTCAATATAATTGCCTAACACTTGGTTATTACTAACTTTTCTTTGAAAGGAAATGGCACAAAACTTTCCCTTTCACCTGAAAACTCTGTGGCCAGTGTAAAATTACTAATTGGTTTAATTTAAATGTTGCTATTGTCCAGGGAATCTGGAAGCCAAGGTGAAGGAGAGTGGCAGGAAACAGAGCTAAGAGACAGACACACATTTGTATATTAAGCTGTTTGCATTGGTTGGCATATACTGTGGTGTTCCAAAACAAATAACTATTAACATCAGTCACTGATTACAAATCATGGTAAAAAATGCGGTGATAAAACAAAGTTTAATATATTATGATATTTACCAAACTGAGACTGACTGTGAACATACAGTGTTGAAAAATTATGCAATAGACCTGCTCAATGCACAGTTGCCACACAATTTCAACAAAATACATTATTTGTCAAGTTCAATAAACTGAATCACAGTAAAAAGAATCATGGCTATAACAAATGTCAATAATAGAATTTCAAATACAAGTGTTTGGTTAGTATAGCTCGTGTAGGAGTGCTCTGATGTTTAATACATAATAAATAGATGTTTAATACTTAATAAATAATGATTTTAAGTTATAATACGCAGTATTTTTCCGTGTATGTATGAGTCTTAGAACATGTTGATGATCCAAAGATATGGACAGTTAAAACATGCTTAAACAGTGAGAAGAACATAAAATTTTTACACAATAAGATATAAACTACAAACTTGCATTGGATTTGAAAAAATGACTGTTACACATAAATATTGACCACAAGCCTAGGGATATCTGATTGGTTTCTTCACCATCTCCTATGACTAGAAAGAGAAACCCTGCATTCTCGCCCTCAATACTCAGACATGTATAACTATACTGAAGAACACAATCTGCCTCATTTTGCAAACCAGACACTTATGAGTTATTCATTTGCTCAACCCTGGAATTTTGCATCTCAGGAAGTATTTAATCACCTTGTATTGCTGAAGGTTGCAACAAGGCACTTTCCAATGCCTCTTTGTGTTATTGCCTCTCACCCTCAATCTCCCTCTTCCTCTTTCAACTAGACCATTGCAATGACCTTCTAACCATAATCTATATTATTTGTCCATCATTATAATCCAGTATCCAGAGAGCAAGAAGTATGACTGTTTAAAAGTAAAATACTTAGTTCTATATGGGCTATAAGGACTGAAGAAAAGGCCATCCAGAGACTGCCCCACCTGGGGATCCATCACGTATACAGTTGCCAAACCTGGACCCTATTGCAGCTGCCGGGGAAGTGCTTGCTGAAGGGAGACTGATATGGTTGTCTCCTGAAAAGCTCTGCCAGAGCCTGACAAATACAGAGGCAGATGCTTGCAGGTTTCCAGATGGAGGTATTGGAGAAGGGACTGAAGGAGCTGAGGGGGTGTGCAGCCCCGTGGGGGGAATAACATTGTCAACCGGCCAGACCCCCACCTCCACCCCGAGCTCCTGGGGACTGGATCACCAACCAAAGAGTACACATGGAGGGACCCATGGCAGAGGACGGGCTTGTTGGACATCAATGGGAGGAGCAGCCCTTGGTCCTGTGGGTGTTCGATGCCCCAGGGTGGGGGAATGCCGGAGTGGGAAGACAGGAGTGTGTGTGTGGGTGAGCATCTCACAGAGGCAAGGGGAGGGGAGATGGGATAAGGGGGTTTCTGGACAGGAGATCTGGAGAGGGATCACATTTGAAATGCAAATAAAGAAAATATCCAATAAAAGAAAAAAACAACCACTTAGTTCTATTTACATTTTAAATGATCTTTTCTGCATGTTGAGAAGAAACTGAAACTTCTCTAGTCTTCAATGTTCACATGTGTGTGCATCCGTTTCTCTAAAAAGGTTTTTATTCACCAATCTTTACCTTATTCACTGGAGTAGAGTTTTTCAGTTGAACTTATTCCTGGCTCATATGGGTAGTTTAGGTAACCAGCTTGCTCATGCAATCCTATATGTACCTTCAAATTACTGAAATTATAACGCAGAGACCCTCTTCAGGTCAATTGACAGGGAATAAGAGACTGCAGATTGCTTCTCCCTAAATGGAGCATCTATATCACAGTTCCCTGCCCAAAGGCTCAGTGGTTATTGTAGAAAAGCAGACAGAAAAGATCCTGAGAGCCTGAGGTGGATGAATGACTCTAAGAAAACTGTCTTCTGAGCACAACGGGGCAATTGTCCATTGAATTCAGCAATTGGAACAGCGCAAAGAAGACCCAAGCATGCTCAAGCCAGACAGAATCCTAACAAAGAGATGGGAGTTGGGAAGAGTCTCATCCCTAGCTAAGGAGCTATTAGCAATGTATATTTCCGTTTCTCTCTCCATGATTTTCTTCTGTGTTCAAAGCAAAAATGAACCGTGCGTAAAAAGATTTTTTCTATAAATTATCAAGTTTAGAAATGTTTTTCGTATCCTTCAGAGTATTTGCTCTGGAATGTAGTTCAGTGCCGTGGAGGAGAGAACTCCGGACAGCCCACTTCCTACACATAGTAATTCTGCCATTTGCTATCTTAATCGCCCCCTCTGATCCTCACTGTCCTCAAGTTGAAACTGATGACAATAGAACCACATGAGTCCTGGAATTTGCATGTGAAAAATAAAGACCATAATGTTCTACATAGGCTTGATTTTTGCTTAGTTTATTGCTAATGTCCCTTACTGTTTTACAATAAGATCTTGATATTTAATGATATCTCTAGGTCCCTATCAAAAAATAATTTATTTTAGATTTGGTTATCAGGAAAGGTTAAAAAAAAAGAAAAAGAAAAGAAAAGGGAAAAGAGTGGATCCTAAAGATGAAATAGCAATGATTGTCCAAGGAACTTCTCTGGATTCCAGAGGTCAAGTGACAGAGAAAGCTGTAAGGGTCAGATAAGCTTTGCCATCCACTTAGTTTCCAAATTAATACTTATGGGCTTCTAGATAAGAGCCACATTTAATAAATATAAAGGAGTGAAAAGGTCCTAGTTTTTCTTTCATAAGAAATGTTATAACATTTCTTTCCATGAATGAAGGATCTTAATATGTTAAAGTGGCCTCCAGCATGCTAGAATTCTGAATCAGACAGTGCCTACAACATGGAGCCTCCAGGAAATCTCAGAGCAGTCAGTCCCCTAACCTGACCTTGGCCACAGACATCATAGACTGGGAACTGCTGGGATTTATATAGCTGTCTTCCTGGGATATGTTGTTTCAGCGTCAGCACAAAACTGACATTGTTTATCTACAAATTTCAAAGACAAAGAGAGTAGTTTTAAATTGAGCAAATCCCTAATTACTTTTCAAATATTAAATAGAATGAGAAGGAGCCTTTCAATTCTCTGCAGTTACTTTAAATAAAGAAATGGATGAGAGAGAGACAGAGAGAGAGAGAGAGAGAGAGAGAGAGAGAGAGAGAGAGAGAACTGAAAATGAAGGAGAACTTGAAAAAGGCAATGTGAAGTATAGATGTATAGGGGAAACAATGAATTTTAATACTGTACTTTTCTCACTAAAACAATTCTATTGTTTTAAGAGTATGCTTTGTGTACCATTAATATATGGAAATGATGTATATTAGACCAAGCTGGATGATTGCTCTTGGAGAAAATTACTTAATCTGAAATTTCAGTTGTTGAAATTATTTTCATCATGCTATTTGGTTTAGCCTACTGTGGCATGCATCTAAACTGATTTATTTTCATTAGTTGTTTTGATGCCTTCTAATTGTGACAAAATACTGAAATTTTAGTATATTTTAGGCACTTACTAAGTGATTGCATGAATATAATTCTGAAGAAAAACGCCAGCAATATTCAGAACCATAATGCTACCTCATCCTTGAAGAAGGTCCCATCAATGCCAACATGTGGTACAAAGCAAGGCAGGGGCCAAGATGATGTAAGAGAGCATAGGTGAGATTTGTTTCCATCAGAATAGGAGACAGGGTGCACAGGAGAAAAAATGAAGATGAGGTAAAGATGAAGGGGGGTCAAGTTTGTGGACAGACTAGGGGGTCTCAGTGAGTCAGGGATTTCTGTATTTATCTAGCATATCATTCATACTTTAAGATACAAGTGCCACCATTTTTAAAAGAATTGGGAAAGGAAAAAAAATCATTGTTTGTATTTTAAACACAAGGGAAATCATGTTCATACGTTTATAACATGAAACAATCATTCACTCATATGTTTATTTATTTAACAAACATCTATTTTGTTTTCTTCCTACAGGCTACTCTATTAGGGGAAAATGTTGCAGAAAATGATAAACTGAATCTGTGCCCGGTGATGCTTGCCCATAACATTAGCTATCAGGAGACCGAGGGAGGAATCATAAGCTCAAGGTTTGTCTGGGCTAAATGTTGAGTACAAGGACAGCGTTAGTAAAACTCTGTCTCAAAATGGTCTAAAGATTGTTTGGTATATAGCTCAGTGTTACAGCACATGTCTGATTGCACAAAGGATTCTATGTTCAGTTTCTAGTACAGATAGATGGGGAGGGGTATTCCTAAATTCTGATTAATGAGAAGTCACCTGTTTGAATATTTTGGCAGAAGATCCAATGTGTACAACGGTTCATAGGTAGAGAACAGACCTAGATGTTCGTATTCATGTCAGGAATGAAAAACAAAAGCTAAATTTTGAAAAGTGAAATAAAAATCAAGTATGGCAAGGCTTAGAGAATATTGTACCAGATAGGTTTTGGAGGCTGTTCAGTGGGACACAATCCAACTTATGTTCTTACAACACTAGACTGATTGTCATGTAGAGACAGATGTGTGTGTTGAAGGTGGTAATGAAGGATGTTCTTATAAATGACACTTCACAGTTTTGGAAAGCAAAGCTCAGGTTAGTTAGAAATGAAGGCTTCTATTCAGTAGTACCGCAATATATTAAGAGTCTCGTGCTCTGCCTTTTCACCTTTTTCAGGAAGCAGAAAAGTCGATCTCCATAGACAAAAGTCATCGACACTACCAACAGCAACAAAAGCAAGCATTCTTACTTAATGCTTATTCTGAGTGTCTGAGCAAGTTGAATGACAACTTTAGCTATGCTCCAAGCTTTCTTAAAAATTGAAGGTAAAAGAATGTATCAGCTGCTACGGGGAGAGGTTAACTTGTCCAAGCCTGCACGGCTATTACTCAGCAAATCTTTAATTTTAGCTCCTGTTTTTGGAATCCAGAGCTTATGTTTGTAGCCAAGATTAGAGAGGGAAGATTGCTAAGTGATAATGAACACGCTGGTCTAAAGGCTTAGTATAGATAAATGAGAAGAACTATCCAATAAGTAAATTTAGTTTCTCTTAAAATATGCTCATCTGCTTAAGCAGGTTTCTGCTATGTACCCAATAAAACTTCAATACCGAAAATTACAGGTTTTATTTTTATATGTAAATAATATACAACCAAAGTAAGTATGTTAAGTTAGGTTTCAGCCAATGTTTCATGATACTTTATCCTTAAAATATTTTATATTGTATGTGTGACAGTAGTGACTGTGTTGATTCTGCTTCATCAGAAGCAGTTGCAATGGTTATAAATATGTAATAGGACATCTGCTCTCTGACCCAGCTATCCCTACATGCCACTACTCAGTGCCACCCACCTGTCATTACTTATTTTATGTTCTTCACAGAATTGCTCAGTGTCTGACATTATTGTGATTTTATGACTTTTTTTTTTTTTTGCCTGTTTACATCATTAAAACTTCAGACCAATGAAACGAAGGCATTGGTTTGTTCTCTAGTACCTACAACTAGCAAGTTTAGATTAGGCATTTGCTGAGTGGTTTTTTTTTAAAGCAGGAAAACCTGATTTAAATTGCAAAGCCAAGACATCACATCTTGATGAACTAACATTAGGCTCATTCCCTCACCTCATTCCATCAGCTCCGATCCTGAATTTAAGGCCATGCAATGTCACTAGTCAATGGAGTGGCATTTTACATTTCAAAAGGAGCTTCAGATATATCTTTTTTTTTTTTTAATTTTAGATTAAACACAGCTACATGTCTTTGCTGTGGACTTAATTTTTCGTTCTTGTTGATGATGTTTCTGGGACTACATGCGGCGACACGAGGGGGACGGGATCAGTCACACAGCCACTGGAGACTGATCAAAGCATAAAGTGTTGCATAAAACAACTCACATTTAACCTTTGCAAATGAATAAGTAAAAGGAAATTCATGAATTCTTAAAATATTGCCCCTTGATGCAGATAGCAGCCTCTTTTAGCTTTAGGATTAATTTCCCTGGACATTTCTTTTTTTTCATAGACACTGTTAGTTTTTCCTGGTCAACTTCGGTTTTCCCTGAATTTTACAGAAAGAATAAAAATGGAAAGAGTGAGCCTTAACATTTTTTTTTTATCATTTCTGTATGTAGGCCAAATAACATTTAGAAAGCATGTTCCATTTAATTCTTTTGAAACTAAGCTCTTAACCCCTTGAGTATTGTTGTGAAGGCTGAAATTTGTTTATCAATACAATTGATATTTGTCATCAGTTTTTTTTTTCTAAAAAAAAACAGAAAAGAATCAAATAAAACCATACCTCTCTTTTCACTTGTTCCCTATTTTCTGTCAGTGTATTATGTGACAACTGTTCTGAAATAGACTTCAGGACAGCTCTGCCTGGGTATACACATGAGTGCCTCTCAAAGGACACATTGGCCTTCACTGACCATGATGCATGTGGTTCACAAACAAAGACAGAAGATGATACACACTTCTCTATCACCAAGGGCAACAGGTCACTGTGGACATCACAGAAGACAGAGTTTTAAAGCACCACTTTGTTACGGTTTGCTTTATGGCTTACTAAGTCCCCTTCTACAAAGGAAAGAAAATAGGACACCTTTTGAAGAGGGAGGGATGAGAAGCATGCATCAGACTTCATGCAGGTACCCAGGAGGGTAAGTGACTACTCCTTTCTTGAGTGATTTGTACTTACATATTAAACCTAAACCCAGTGAAAATAAATACAAAAATCTTAAAAGTCAAGTCTGCTGATGTGTGAAAAGGAAACTTTTTTTTTTATTGCCTACAAGTATTCGGTGACTCAAATATCTTGTAAAAATGGATGTATATATAAGATGGAGCCTGGCATTTTGTATTTCCCAAGGGCCAGTAATTCTAAGAGAGGCCAGTCTCGTTTTTGCAGCGGTGGACACAATACGTGTGCTGAGAGCTGCCTTAGCACTGGGCGTTATTTCATCTACCCCTAACAGTCTGTAAAAGGCAGGACCAGATGTGCCTCAGGTTTATGAAAGAAGGTCCATAGTCTCCATGAGGTTAGAGACCTATCAAGTTTACATGGTTCGAAAATGGTAGAATCAAAACTTGAACCAGAATCCCAAGAGTTAGCCAAATCACCCTACAAAAGTAGCTTCAGAAGAGAAAATTTACTTTACAGCCATGAGGGAAGTCAGGTTTCACCCTCATCTCTAACCCTCTGAGCACAAACTATTCACTCATTGGCTCTTAGAACCAAGAACTCACCAAACAGCTCTCTACTCAGCTTACAGCCCTGAATGTCTGCTAAGTTAGCTTGATGTTTCAAGAACGTCTGGAAAGGTTTTGATCACTAGTTCCCAGGTACCTTTCCGTTCTTCCACTGACTCCTGAGGACCCTTAATCTGAGCCAAATTCAGATTTCACTTAAAATGCCTTTCAGCTTCTGTCACTGGTGGAAGTCCCTTTTGCAGGCTCAGCTCTGTTTAACTTACTTGTTTTCTGGATATTACATGGAATCGATTGCTATTTCCCATCAATATAAAGCCTTTTATATACTGTAGAATTGCACATGTCCTAAGTTTTGATAAGGTAAACTTATTCTGATTACTAAATGAATTCTCTTAAGTTCAGAAATTTATTTGGTCTGACATCCAAATTTTAATTTTTCACTTCATTGTCAGTAATGCTTATTAGATATATAAAATAGAAAGCAGTATTGTTTGAAATATCTAATCTTAAAGAGAAGTAGGGATGGTAAGATGGTTCAGTGAATAAACTGTTTGCCACTCAAAGGTGAGGACCAGAGTTCAGATCCTCAGTATCCACACAAAAACTAGGCATTCATTTCGGCTGCCTATAGTTCCTAGAGTTCTGGTGGAAGGGGAAGCGTATCCTCAGGACAAACTGGCTACGTAGACTAGCTGAAGCAGTCCTGTGTCAGCATATAAAAGAGAGGGAAACTGAGGAAGACATTCAGCATCAACCTCAGACCCAGATATGCATATACACATGTGAGCATCATTCTCAAACAGGATTGTCCACCTGTAAATACCCATATCTACATCTATCTTTCACAAATACACTTAGAAAATATTTAAGTTCTTCACATGGTCACTTCTAATGCTTTTATTATCTGATAGCAGTTTGATTTAGTCATGGGGTAGACCATACATATACGAAATGAGAGAACATTTAAACTTTTAAAATTTTATTTTATGTGTCTGGGTAGTATACTGGCTGGTTTCGTATGTCAGCTTGACAGAAGCTAGAGTCATCACAGAGAAAGGAGCCTCAGTTGAGGAAATGCCTCCATGAGATCCAACTGT